>OY720173.1:5132500-6332500 GCA_963082885.1 Parascotia fuliginaria | reverse complement strand
ATTATTACGATCGGATACCCTGTATCTGATCCCCGCCACAAGAAGTTCCTCAATCCAAGGTATCTAGTCGTATTTCATAATGAAACGATGCAAATAGGCGCAATCTATCATAGTAATGTTTTGAGTAACAATATCGACAAACACTTTTCAAACAATAATCAGGGTCTAAATCAAATCCATCAATTCTTATTGTATCGTCATTATTATCATTTCAGCCAAAACACATTCACTGGTGGACGGTTTCCCCAAGCTTCTACACTTTGAACAGTTTAGGTACCGCCTAATTATTACTGTATAAATTTCATTTCTACATCAGGGTTTAGTGAAAGTTGGTAAAGTTGGTTTTGTGAAAATAGAAATGTCTGAAACTGAAATAACCGGTTAAAAATTATAATGCCAGAAAGCAACCTACATTGACTTTTACCTCAAAAATAACAGTTTTTCGTAGCACTGATGAAATGAGAAATCCTTTAAAGTATCGGTCCCTTAACATTTCTTCTTTATCTTAATTATAAAATAAATCTACCATAAGCCCTTTGAAAACCAGTCAAAAGGGTCCAGTGGATAAGGCACCCGCTTCGTAAACACGAGGTAGTTGGTTCGAATCCGGGCCAGTACCAATGTGATTTTTCAAATCATATGTACTTTCTAAGTTTATCTTGGACATTTCTGACTGACGGTGAAGGAAAACATCGTGAGGAAACCTGGACATAAAAGTCTGAAATAGCCAATCCGCCTTGAACAAGCGTGGTGATTAATGCTCATACCTTCTGTATATGAGAAGAGGCCTTTGCCCTGCAGTGGGACAGTAAACAGGCTGATATTATTAAACCTTTTGAAATATAACAAACACAATGTTTCTTCTTCTTTTTTATGTGCCTCTTCATTATTGAAGGATTGTCGTCAGCTCTTTGAATGTGTCTCTGTCCAGTGAGAAATGAAATAGTGTTTCGACGGTGGCACTCGTAATTACAGTTCACTCCCAGATGTTTTACAACCAAGATATCTTTCTTCGCACAGCCCGTCTCTTCCTCTCAACTATGCCCATCACAATGAGCTGGAGTAGCCAATATCTATCTTGCTTTAGAACGTGGCCGAGATCAGATACTCTATCTTGCGCCTCTTGATGGTTACCAGCATTTTTTGGGTCATATCAACACGACGAAGCACGGTTTCGTTTCTGACGTTGTGTATCCAGCTAATGCGCAACATGCGACGGTAGCACCACATTTCAAAACAAAAAGATATTTACTTACTAAGAACAGCGATATATTCTGTTCTAATACCCTAAAACTAATTCCAATGGTATTTGTTTATTGCCCTAATAATGAAATACTCATAGTGCTTGCGCTTTTATATCATCATATTGAATTGTCTTCATCATATTTTGTGGATTAACCACGCAGCGGGGTCGTAAGGCTGGTGCCCCGCCACAACCAGTTCCCGTTATAGCTACGAATTCCCTAATGTTCTATTCCTAACGAATACCACTCATAAACGAATCCCAAAACAAGGTAAATGATATGTATTAGTCTGAAGAGGTACAGTTAGTAATAAAAAAGCTTTTAAATGGAGTTTTAAAACTTAAAACCCTAGCGAAACACTAGCATGGAGACTAATATTTTAATTAAATAATGAATTAAAATATTAGTCTCCATGCTAGTATTTCGTTCGAAGAGTGAGAGCACCGGCAGCTCTAGCTAATTAACTTCTCGCTCCTCTTCCTTTTCTTTCTCCACCCCTTCTCCCTACCTGGTCAGCACCGACTTTTTTTTATTTTCTAATCATTATTTCTGCAATGCTTAGAAACAAGGATACGATTACCATTTACCATCGCGTGGGCCATATGATTTGCTACCAAAGTTGTATAAAAGAAATTGGAATAGTTTATTATTGTATTACGATCATAATCTTAAATTATTAGAAAATAATATTTTTTTTTTCTGTGACTGTACCTAAACTTATGTTTTGATAATCGTTGGTAATACATTAATCCCCAGTTAGGGAAAAATAAACTAATCAAGTGTTAAATCTAAAAGCATGCTAAAAGCATAGATAATTTGTTTCACAACTGGAGGTAAGTGCGTCATTCAAATATTTATTACTTAGTATTCGTTGGAAATAGAAAATGTGTTACACAATAAACTAATACCATTGGTATTAGTTTTGTGGTATTAGAACGGAATAGATCAAAACAGTTACTACATTATCGTTAGGTATTTATGCATTTATTTTATTCAGTTAACGTTGAGATACCTATCATTATTATTGGTTACATAATACTAAGTATCTTCTACCATTAAATGTAGGTATATATGCAATAGTTCGGATCTTATTAAGTTCCAAAATGTATAGTTTGTTTAATTTGTTTTATGCATTATCCAATCTCTACGGGTAGCGCGGTGCGGTGCAAAACACTCGTGCATATTTCCACAATGACAATTACGAGCCTGAGTCATTCTTTGTTTCATGAAGTGGGTCATCTATTCCATATGGATTTACCACTAATTGATAAGAATAACGATTTTGCAACTATTATTACTCAGCTAACGTTTCTCATTCCTTATTTAAGTAGGAGTTCAGTACTATTGTTTACAACCTCGATGTTGCAAGTTTCATGGCTTAACTTTATGTCAGTAGCCGTCAGCGGCCTAACAGGAGGGATTAATAATTCCAAGGAAATTTTGTGAGTGTGCGCTATCTCTCAGTATCTCGGCTTATCAGAGCTCTGCGGCACGACGTGGATGATCCCAGTTGTGCCACAAATATTTATGACATCGGTTTCAGTCGATACGGTACCTACTCGGGTGGTCCGCGCCGGTCGGGTAGTGAAGGCAAAGGCGCACAATCAACAGGAGTTTATCAAGAGGGCAACCGTTAAAAACTCATGGTAACTGATATGAACCCGTTTTAATGATCTCAGCTTATAGCGTCTGTTCTTTAACTAAATATCTTTAGATTCAGTTCCTGTGACCCTACTTGAATTTAGTGAGTTACTTGAACTTTTAAACGAAACATTGTAATACTTATATACGTTTAACCGTACCTACATGAAACGATTGAATTTTTGTTGTTTACGTAAAGAATATAGTTTGGTCAACGACTTTTTCTAGTTTGTAAAATATAAAAATTAACGAAACAGTAAAATTTTAGAGACTTAATATTTAGACTGATATCGTACTCTAAATTTGGCTGCTTTACATTTTTTGCCTTGGCACGTTGACTTTCGTGTGGTGCTATTTTGTTACAATACAACAATGCCCACAAGAAGAGACATTATAGGTACCTAGTCAGTGATGTGTGCTTTCATTATTGGCACGAATGTATTTGCGTCACGGCCGGTCGTCGGTCCTGAAACTGTGTGAAAAATACACGAACTGTGACATCATTGACCCTCGTTGCGAAGGTAAAATCTGCTTTTAAAAATGTTATATTCATGGTCATGTTATTACGTAAAATTGTGGTCCGAGTTTCTTGCTGACTCTATTCTCTAAGTATTAGGTACTTCGAGACCTTTTCCTGTTTTCTCCCGTCAATTTCGGTGTGGAAAGAGAAAGAAAGAATAATTTACTTCGTTGTTTTTCATCGATATTATATTTCATCGATGCTTCAAAATCGCTCTTTCCCTTCCTCCTCCATAAATACTAACTGAGATTAGACTAGATTCCTGCCCTAGATCAAAAAGTTTGTCAAACTTCCAACTTTAATTATCAGATAATAATGACGAATTGCTCTATTTACCTAGTCTGGAAGAGATCGCTTTTAGCGATTCGACAGCCCATTGTCATTATTTATTGTTAAATAATTTTAATATCTAATGTAGGTAAGCTACATGTGGTGTACAAAAAATCATAATTCTATTCTTACCTATGCACTTACTGCAACTTATAGAACATTTATAAGTCATCATTACACTTGAAAAGAATGTTGTAGAGTGGTTTGTTGTTACACACATCAGGTATTTTGGCAGCTTTCGTATGTACGTCATGGTCGGTCATCGATATTGAAATATTTTCTCATTGACACGTATTTTTCTGGAACATTTATTTGCCAGACCAACGCTTGGTTAACATAATTTTGCATAATGACAGTTCATAAAATGAATAGGTATACTGAGACAGAAGTTGTGTTACACTTAGAAATCAAATTGCATTGCATCTTGTTTGTTTCGTAGGCAATAGTCAACTATTAGACTATCATAGAAATATGATCATAGATGTGTGAGTAATTTTTTAAAAAGAACATAAATTATGACGGTATAATAATTACCTACATGTGATTTATATTGTATATGATCATAATGATGATCCTATGATCATAACTATAACCCATAACTATTTATGGGATCCTATTAACAGCTAGCATACAAGTAGGATCATAGCTTTGACATAATCGGTGCCACCTTTGATAATATGCGCCCCACGGCTTCGCTCGAGCCAAAAATATGGTTGACTCCCTCGGAAACCAGATGACGATTTTAGGCATAAGAAGTACCATATGTTCGTCTCCGGCACCTTATCTATCTTCATACCAATTTTCATCAAAATCGGTTCAGCCGTTTAGACGCTGAGTGGTAACAAACTCACGCACACATATGTACCTACATACACACAAACTTTCGCGTTTATAATATTAACTAGCGACCCGCCCCGGCTTCGCACGGGTGCAATGCTGACGCTAAATATACTACAGAATGTCTTTATACAACGTTCACAGCATTTTTGTCACATTAGACAATACAAACATGTTTTCTTTAGAGCTTACTCTTGAAAGAGCGTTCTCTAACTAAATATCTTTAGATTCAGTTCTTGTGATCCTACTTGAATTTAGTGAGCTACTCGAACTTTTGAACGAAACATTGTAATACTTAAATACGTTAAACCGTACCTACATGAAACGATTGAATCTTTGTTGACGTAAATATTATAGTTTGGTCAACGACTTTTACTAGTTTGTAAAATATAAAAATTATCGAAACAGTAAAATTTTAGAGACTTAATATTTAGACTGATATCGTACCTACTCTAAATTTGGCTGCTTTACACATTAGACAATACAAACATGTTTTCTTTAGAGGTTACTCTTGAAAGAGCGACATATTATTATAATTGACCATGCGGCCGCAACCCACGCTATGTCCCAGCATTTTAAATCTGTAATATCTTCGAAAACGTTCATTTAAATTACATGCTGCAAAGTGCCATTTTGATCTATATTAAATGCACAATGTATTTAATTGGATAAGGATTAATTCTGTTTTGCTTAAAATCGCTTCGTAATTATATGCCATTATTTCTCGTAAATAGTAGAGGATAAAAAATGGTTATTGTGGGCTATTCATATGAGATAGACATATACCATCGCGGGCTCTCAAACGCTGGCTGAACCCTACGAGATAGAATAAAATAATGTACTACGGTATTGTACACCTTAAAAAGATCTACAAAAGCCCACTGTAGATCTTTATAAGGTGTACAATACTGTAGTACATTATTTTGATCTATCTCGTAGGGTTTAGCCAGCGTTTGCAATGTAAGCGCAAAAAAATATGTTTATTTACGACATCGCATTAGAAACCTCTAAAATTATCAGTGTTTCTGTACTATATAATGCATTTTATGAAGGAAGGTTTATATGTATAAACCTTCCTCTTGAATCACTCTATCTATTAAAAAATCCGTTGCGTAGTTTCAAAGATCTAAGCATAAGTACATAGAGTCAGACGGACAGACAGACAGCGAGAAACGACTTTGTTTTATTTTATGTAGTGATGATGAATAGGATAGGAAAATACGACGTTATCTAACCAGAGATACATCTTGTAAAACTTTTTATCTTCTAATCTAAGTTCGTCGAGTGTTATGGACCTCTCTCTCTGATCGCCTTGCTACCCATGATCTAACCCAAATTCGTCTTTTATTCTTAACCGTTTTATTCTTTTAGTGTAATTAATAAAATTGCACTCATAGCAACGGAAAACACGACTAAATCGTTATCCATCTTGATTGTGTAGGACGTTTATAATGATTAAACGAAAAATGATCATTTAACTATGACCATTGATCATAAATTTGACAGATATGAAATCCTAATTAAATGAATTAAATATAATAAATGATAATGTAATACCGGCCGTAGAGTAGATGTGGCACAATGTGCTAATATACCTAGTAATGGTACCTAGATAACGATATTCTGGTATTAATTACTGATTACCTAATCACCGAATATTTGGCAGTCGAACTAACACGATACTTTCTACATTATACATGTCTACATGACACAAATGACCAATTCATCAAAGTACGAGGTAAGTGTATATATGTATATAGGTACTAATTGGACGAGGTTAATATCGCTATTATTGTGCCAAACAGTACCAAGAGTTGAACCAATATTATCAGAGGTATGTACCAAAGCTCGAGTCAAAGGGCACGCTGATTGCGTTACACGACTACACAGGCGTGTTTACAGAGAAGAACCGTTTCAACAAAGCCGCCACCTCTCTGATCTCACCGAACAGCCGCTATCAAAGTCAGACGACATCAATTAACAGAATCGAGTTGCTAGTACCTACCTTTTATAGGTAAAAGACTTGTTTTGAGGATGATCGTACGATAAAACTACTTAGAACGGAAAATTTGGAGAAAGGCAGGGTATCTTTTGCTCGATGCCAACGATTCTACGTAGACCCCAAAATAACATTTCGCCGTGCTGTGCGTGCAGGATATGTGAACGGACTCGACGGACAGTCGACCGATGTGAGCCGGCTGAATATTATAATTAGTCGAAGCCGGTGTGAGTAATGGCGTCGGAAATAACACTCGCGCGGCGTTGGCGCCAAGCGGAGCGGCCATCGCGGGCATCGGACGATCGAGGATCGCGCACATGAGCGCAGCCCGCGCGCATCTTCCCCGTACGCCGCGTGTGCGCCGCCTTGCCTGTCTTGTGACTTGAGCTATTTATGTAGTAACAAGTGACGCGTCTCTGAGATGGTTTATTTAGGAGATCGCCTCACACAGACCTAAAAGTTACTCTATTATTGATATTATGTCATGTTTACGCATTATAGGTAGGTACCTGTCATCATAAAACAACCACGATCTTTATAGGTATCTAACTGCCTACATAGCTATTTGCTTATAACGGGTGGCGCAAAAGTAAAGACCCTATTTGGTTCAGCTATAACATTTTTTCTAAATTAGAAAACTAGATTTAGATTTTTTTAAATGTATATTTGTGCCATTAAATTTCGTACCATTAGGATTTAAAGATGATGTCTTTTAAATGGTGACCTCCAGAGTTGATACACATTTGAGCCCTATTTATGACATTTTGCATAACTTGCCGTAACACTTCCTGCGATATGTTCGTTATTTCTTGACGAATGTTTTCTTTTAGAGCTGCGAGAGTCTGTGGCTTGTTCACATACACCCGAGATTTCAAAAAACCCCAAAGAAAGAAGTCTGGACTGGTCAGATCGGGTGATCTTGCAGGCCAAGGCAAATCGCCAAAACGAGAGATAACTCGGCCTGGAAAAGCGTCCCTCACTAAGTCCATAGTGTCGCGCGCTGTGTGTGCCGTAGCGCCGTCTTGTTGAAACCAGATGTGCTCCAGCCCCAATTCGTCCAAACTGGGTATCAAAAACTCACGTAACATGGTTCTGTAGCGTTCTCCAGTGACAGTAATCGCATTGCCTACAGCGTCTTCGAAAAAATAGGGTCCGATCACTCTGTCAACACAGATGCCACACCATACAGTAACTTTTAGTGGGTGTAGAGGTGTTTCTTGAATAATGCGCGGATTATCAGTGCCCCAGAACCGAGTATTCTGCTTATTGACATGCCCTGAGAGATGGAAATGCGCTTCGTCACTCATAACCAATTTTGAAGGAAAATCTCATAAATAGGGCTCAAATGTGTATCAACTCTGGAGGTCACCATTTAAAAGACATCATCTTTAAATCCTAATGGTACGAAATTTAATGGCACAAATATACATTTAAAAAAATCTAAATCTAGTTTTCTAATTTAGAAAAAATGTTATAGCTGAACCAAATAGGGTCTTTACTTTTGCGCCACCCGTTATAAGCTTAGATTATTTTATAGCCAGGTGAAACTAAATTCAGAGCGTAGTAGATGTAATGAACTACTTACTAAATAACTCAAACTAACTAGGTAAATTCAAGTTTTGGCAAATCTTACAATATCACTATCGTACCTACCTATAACGTTTGGTACGATATCACAATAAATCATCGGTTGATCAAAATTATTAATTTACTTAGTTATCTACATAAACTTATCTAATTCTTTACAGGAATTTGTGTAGTGCATCAATTGTAAACAAAAATGTATGGTTGATTTGAGGTATTGATAACATCAAGCTTAGGAAACTGGAGGGACCACATTCCATTCTTCTGACTTGTAACCTCAACAAAGCAGTAGAGAGTTTAGATATTTCTGTGTGATTACGACTAGTCGGACTGAGCACTGACATCAAAGCAAACCATATTAAAAATCGAGGTGCAACGGGCACATTCAAACAGCTTTACATTTAAAGCAATTTCTGGAAGAGGCAAACAAAAGCACCGCGGTTAATTAGTCCTTGTTTGCTTTACAGAAACAAACCCGTTAGTAAGATACACCAAAGTGAATAAATATCTTTCATCCCGACAAGCAGGGGAGGGTAGCACAAAACGAGTAAGTTAATATTTATGATTAAAAAATAGTTCGTAGAAAATATAAAATAAATGAGCAATTTATTATAACGGGTGGCGCAAAAGTAAAGACCCTATTTGGTTCAGCTATAACATTTTTTCTAAATTAGAAAACTAGATTTAGATTTTTTTAAATGTATATTTGTGCCATTAAATTTCGTACCATTAGGATTTAAAGATGATGTCTTTTAAATGGTGACCTCCAGAGTTGATACACATTTGAGCCCTATTTATGACATTTTGCATAACTTGCCGTAACATTTCCTGCGTTTCCATTTCCATCTCTCAGGGCATGTCAATAAGCAGAATACTCGGTTCTGGGGCACTGATAATCCGCGCATTATTCAAGAAACACCTCTACACCCACTAAAAGTTACTGTATGGTGTGGCATCTGTGTTGACAGAGTGATCGGACCCTATTTTTTCGAAGACGCTGGAGGCAATGCGATTACTGTCACTGGAGAACGCTACAGAACCATGTTACGTGAGTTTTTGATACCCAGTTTGGACGAATTGGGGCTGGAGCACATCTGGTTTCAACAAGACGGCGCTACGGCACACACAGCGCGCGACACTATGGACTTAGTGAGGGACGCTTTTCCAGGCCGAGTTATCTCTCGTTTTGGCGATTTGCCTTGGCCTGCAAGATCACCCGATCTGACCAGTCCAGACTTCTTTCTTTGGGGTTTTTTGAAATCTCGGGTGTATGTGAACAAGCCACAGACTCTCGCAGCTCTAAAAGAAAACATTCGTCAAGAAATAACGAACATATCGCAGGAAGTGTTACGGCAAGTTATGCAAAATGTCATAAATAGGGCTCAAATGTGTATCAACTCTGGAGGTCACCATTTAAAAGACATCATCTTTAAATCCTAATGGTACGAAATTTAATGGCACAAATATACATTTAAAAAAATCTAAATCTAGTTTTCTAATTTAGAAAAAATGTTATAGCTGAACCAAATAGGGTCTTTACTTTTGCGCCACCCGTTATATATACAGGGTACGGCACGCAAAATAGGAACTGTTTACATTTTAAAGGTTGTTCTCTTTTTTGCGGATCCGGTATAATCCATTAATAATAATAATAACAATACCAGCCTGTTTAGCCTTGTCCCACTGCAGGGCAAAGAGTCTCTTCTCACATAGAGAAGGAATGAGCATTAATCGCCACGCTTGCTCAAGGCAGATTGGCAATTTTAGACTTTTAAGTCCATTAATAAATATAAATAATTCAATTTTAGCACAAGTAGAAGGACTTTTATGTTTGATCCCTAGTTTGAAGGGAAGATGTTTGATCCCTAGTGCAACCTAATCCTTACTTCAAGGAATAGGGTACCTTATGGTCACATATCCCCATGGAATTCATCTTACTCTATTGACTTGTTGGAGTCACGACTGTTTAAACGCAATCAGAATCTTCGTATTTGATAGTCTTGCTTTGGTGAGAACGCACACACAAGTGAGATCCAATTCCACCAGTGTGCTGCACTGTATGGAACTGTAATGACTCACTTAAGCAAACAATAACAAATTGTGCTCAAACATTTCAGAAATGTTCGCGCTCATCTGTTTACTTTTGTGCGCTCACACATGCAAGCAGCGGAAAACAAATAAATTTATATAAAAAAACTTTAGCGCTCAATGAACATGTTCGTAAATGTGCTCATACAAAAATTGCACACAGCCTTGCCGGTAGAGACAGAGGTTAAACGCGATATCAGCTTAGTACGTGTACGCTTACGTTTTGCACAAAATATTTTGTACCATGTTTTGGTGGAATCGTGCCTGAAGGAATCGACAATTTTTTTAGGAAACCTGCAAATAGATTATAATTACATACATTTTGACCAAAAACTTATTATTTAATTTATTCTTAATACTTATACATAAATCAAGACGGGTGTAAATCCATGATTGACGGGTCGGTGGATTTTCGCTCTAATAATAATACTTAGCAATATTAGCAATTTAAAATGTTCATCGATTTTCGGTGGTCGTTTTAGTCTTACCTCCCCTATGTCTCCGGGATCAAAAAACAACAATTTATTGCTCTGCTCGAAAAGTGACCTAAAAAATAAACATTATAATTTATTTTATATATATAGAACTTAGGTAAAAGAAAGCAATTAAAATTGGCAAAAATAAAGCTCCTATATAAGTTGTTCAAATAAAATAAAATGAAGACTCCGTAACCTACCTGCCTACTAAAAATTGCAAAGCAGAGATCAAAATACATTAAAGAGTTGTACCTTTTATGTGTGATTGTGTAATATGTATATAAAAAATTATAAATTCTTCTAAATAAGTTGATTGAGCAGGCAAACCACCATTAAAAGATCCATCATTTTGTATCTTTTTTATGATAACTTGGACCAAACCATAGCAAAGTATAATTTTTAATTCTTTAATGTACACACAAGCATTTAAGTACATATTTTTTACAAAATATATGTCATAGAAGATCGTCGTAAAGAATAGTACTTTCCATGCTAATGTGTTTCGCTCGGTAAGTGAGAGCGCCGGCAGCCCAAATACCCCATCGGTCCTCGTCCTTTTCCCTTTTCTTTTCCCATTCCCTTCGCCGGGGTCGGCCATGGCTTGGTTGTATTTTGTAAGCATTATTACTTCTGCAATGCTTGGAAAACACAGCCATCTCTATGGGTTACGGTTACCATCACTTCTTACCATCAAGTAGAACCGTATGCTTGTTTGCTACCAAAGTTGTATAAAAAAAAAGATGTACAAAGGCAAGCTTAATTTAATAATCAATTTACTATTAGCAAACCTCAGAGAGGTAAAGGAAAAATATTAGTGTCTAAACAAATGAAAATTTCTTGAGATCCACAGGTACTTAGTACCTACTTTAAACTAAATTCAAGTATTTTGCCTGACTAAATTTCGTATGCCTACACTTTTATATCAGTATCGGTGTTGTAGACGTTGTAGTCTGCATGGCGCCGATAACCTAACACAAACTAAAAAATCTTGCTGTTCTTGTTCATACTGAACTCAAGGATAGACATGAGAATGAAACTTGTGGACCGGTTAAACTTGAGTATTTATTTACTTTTGAAGGTACAGAGTCGCCTAAAACCATTAACTCTTAGAATGATGACTATTGATGAAAACTTTGAGGAAATCCACCAAAACACTTAGATACCCAAGCATTGTCAGGCACATACAGGTCTCCTAACTGTCTCTGGAAATGGGACATAATTTAAAACAACAGATACTTTAATATTAACGATAATGATAAGTAAATATTCTATATTTTATGAAATTGAACATTTTCTTCATGTTAGAAAACTTTGAGCTTCTATATTATTCATCCCAATGGGATTCTTAACTAAACGTTTTATTCGTTAATACGTCCTATGTCAGCATTTTCTTTTCGAAAAAGCTGATATTTTTGTTTAAATTTCATTAAACATAAAGACTACCTATAACCATTGTTTAATGGCCCGTGAAATATAAAAGCGAGTGTATCCTGTACACTCACATGTGCCAAAAATATCCTTGACATCATAGTAGACGATCTGCTTACAGCCCGAGCTTTATGGGCCATCACGCTCGTCCGGCAGAACATCGTAAATATATTACACTCGCACTCGACAATACTCGACATCTGCAAATGCAACTCAACCGTACACTAGATATTATGTATGACATGCTATATTATTCGAATTATTTCAATTATTTCACTTTGTCCTACTAAGCTGCCCCACTGGTGAAGCAAAGTGGAATAATTTTTTAGGCGTTAATTTTTTTTTTAATATATATTTACTGCCCTGATTTTAAATCTGGTTTATATAAAAAAAACTTTTTTTGACTATATAATAAAGTGTTCTATTTTTCTGGCATTATAATTTATAATTATGGGTTTGAAAACATGGTGAAATATTACTACAATACGTCAATAATATGTGGGATTGTTGTCAATGCCCGGCCGAGGAACAGAAATACACGGATTCTAAATCATTATTTTTAATGTTAGCTAAGGGGTAACATCTTGGCGGCAAGAGCTTGTTCTGTAATTAAAATATAACAACGCAGGTGAGTAATTCACTGACACGAGTAGGTATAACAATACATACCAACATTTGTTTTTTATCTGATGCTTCGAGACTTATTATTAGTGGAAAAGCTTTTTTTTTAGAATTAGAAATGAATATATTGAGAACTGCAATTCAAATAGGTACCTAAACCTACCGGATCGTTTCAGTGTGAAACATAATAAATCTAAAGTATTTCAGAATGACAGCAATATCGTTTCCAGAGTCAGTTCAGTCGTTACATCAAGTGCCACATCAGTTGTCCTAATTATTTTAATTGCTGGCGTGATAATACCAATCAGGTTTTCTATATTGAATCCCAGTCGCGGATTAACGGCATATGAGAAATATTACAGACTAGTTTCCCGCAGCGCTGTTCACCCGCGTCTGGTTACTGCTCTGCTCGTAGCCAGTAGCGTAATGTTACATAGCCTATAACCTCCCTCAACAACTGGGCAATCATACACAAAAAGAATTTTCGAATCCGACTGGTAGTTACATAGATTAGCGCGTTCAAACAAACACTTCCGCTTTATACAATAGTATACATTAACTGCCCACTAAAAGTTTAAAATAAAGTTCTTTTTTGGAAAAATACGAAAACCGACTTTAAAACAATACCTAAGTATATGTTCAATCCTTTACTAAAAAGTAGAAAATAATATTTTAATTACTTCAAAGCAAAGAACATCAAAGGGGAATCAACGAAATCATTGATACATACCTACAAAACTTTACTATTTACAATATATAATCAGTTATTTTAGAGTCGGTGCGAATGGTCGTTCAAGAGATTAGCACGTTTAAACAAACTCTTCTGCCTTATTAATATAATAGTAGTATATATATTCCGCATAAGGTGGGTTCAGTCAGACGTCGCCGTCGGTGGAGCGCGCCGCGCCTCATGCCACTTGCTGCCTCGCCGCGTCAGACTGCTCGTCGCCATTACATTACCCACATCGCAAATGTTCATAATAATAAAACAACGACTTTATTGTTTCAGTCTGAACACTGAATGTCTTTGCTTGGATGAATAAATGTGTTTATTGCTGTTTGCAGTAAAAGGGACCTTATTCTACTTTTAACGATATGATACGCTATGAACCAAATCTTAGTAGTAAGTAGGTAAGTACATACTTATGTAGTTTAGTGATTTAGATAGCCTAGGTCTTTTTGAAGTTATAATTCTTTTGGCGTGATTGGGAAAAATGATAAGAGTGAATTTTTACGACACGCGCGCACACCGACAGAAAAATGCAACACCCTGAAGTTAGTTGCGTACCTTTTACACCCTGAAGTTAGTTGCGAACCTTTGTGTCGTATCAGTACAAATAATCAGTGTGAATAATTAAAAAATATATTGGCGTTTATATCAATTCAATTATATTTATGACGGTGATAGATATTTTTTATTGATCATTCATCAGTAAAAATATTTATTTTGAATATTAGTGGTAAAAGTGGTTTTAATATACTGTTTGAAGTGCATTTATAGATTTGAGGTTAACTGTCGGTATGTATAATTTATTTACATTGCAAATTATAAATTATTACATTATTATCTAATAAATATTTTTCATTATTGTTGCATGCTATTTATGTATATTTGTGTATGTTTGCGTTGTGTTATTATTTGGTATTTTTGAATTGTTACGCCAAAGAAGTATAACTTCTTACGTGCGTACATGACTCACACACTCTTTTTTTAAATTAGTCTATCAAATTGACCCCACTCTAAGTCAGTGTGTAGTCAGATATGAAATTTTCGTTTTGCTTTTGTTTGTAGAATGGCATTCGTTTTGATGGTAAAATGGCATTTGCAGGGTTTTATGGCATTTGCCTTGTTCTGAGCTAAAACCTGAAGTAGGTCCCTACGTTTACACACAGTTTGTTTTGGCCAATATAAGTAGGAACTATGAATACGAATGCTATAAACCAGCTTGGGTATTTTTTTTTTCGTCCGTCATATTTTAATATTTAATTATTTCATTTGAATTTTTTCAGGTACAAACCGTTGAATGTTTATAGTTTCATGATTGTCGAGTCCCTCTACTTTACACGAAGGATGATTTAAACATTGCATCAAACTCTACATTAAAAGTTGCCAATTTTTTATCCAAAACTGTCTAGGGAAAGAAAATTAAAACGAAAGAAAAATAATTGAGTTTAGAATTGTACTAAATATAGTTTAGCATACTTATCCTTTTTTATTAATTTTATTATTGCACCAGCTTGCTCCGCTTCCGTCGCTTTTAGCGTGAATATGAGCTTTTACCTTGAGAATTGGGCTATCATATGCAAAAAGAATTACTCAAATCCGCCTTCAGCAGAGATTTGCGCGTTCAAACAAACAAACTTTGCCGCTATATAGTATATATATTTTTTAGATATAAACTCATAAATTAAAAAGGAACTGGAAAATCCGGGATCGCAATATATTTGCGATCCCGGCTTTTCTTGACGATATTTTAGATAAAATAAAGGTACGTGCTTTGGGCTCTATATATTTCAATTACTATTACTGATTTAAAATTAGGCTATTTAAATAAAGGTTTTCATTAAGTACGTTCTTTATTCTTAGTTTTATTTTTTTTCAAGCAGCACTTGTGGCTGAAGCACAAGCCGAGCCCCTAACTTTGATAGTGACCTTAAAATTATCATTCTTGTTATTGCCCGCTCATAGCTCGTTTCATTCACTGATCGGTAATTGATCTGCGGGTTAAGCAACTAAGAATGTGGCTGGCCCATGGATGGTGCACTGCATAGTGGAATTTGATCTGAGCGTCTCTGTGCTTGGGAGGGCACGTTAAAAGTCGGTCCCAGTTGTTACCATGTTGATAACAGTCGTTAGGTCAAGTCGAATGCCTGTATAATAAATTATAGGCGACCTGAACAAATACTGACTCTAGGTTGACCACTAACCATTCGATAAAGGAAGATCGCCCGCTTTGCTCTAAGGTTTAAAATATAGGTATTTAGCTAGTGGTGCAGATGAAAAACCTTATTGAATGAATGATTGCCTATGTGGTGCAGCGGGGGCGCAAGCAACTGCTGTACGAGTGAGGGTTCGATCCCCACACCTTTAAACCCAAACCTTTATGGATCACACAAAGTTTTGTTCCGAGTCTAAGTGTGCTTTGTGTCTGTTAATTGTATTTTTGTAAAGTCTCCCGTGACTCGCTTGTTCCTTATTGCAAGAGTTGTAATTTTAAGAAGTGATTTAGTTTTTTGCAATGTTAAGTTTGTCGTACGTGATGGTGATGAATTCATTTTAATCTGAGCGTCTCTGTGCTTGGGAGGGCACGTTAAAAGTCGGTCCCAGTTGTTACCATGTTGATAACAGTCGTTAGGTCAAGTCGAATGCCTGTATAATAAATTATAGGCGACCTGAACAAATACTGACTCTAGGTTGACCACTAACCATTCGATAAAGGAAGATCGCCCGCTTTGCTCTAAGGTTTAAAATATAGGTATTTAGCTAGTGGTGCAGATGAAAAACCTTATTGAATGAATGATTGCCTATGTGGTGCAGCGGGGGCGCAAGCAACTGCTGTACGAGTGAGGGTTCGATCCCCACACCTTTAAACCCAAACCTTTATGGATCACACAAAGTTTTGTTCCGAGTCTAAGTGTGCTTTGTGTCTGTTAATTGTATTTTTGTAAAGTCTCCCGTGACTCGCTTGTTCCTTATTGCAAGAGTTGTAATTTTAAGAAGTGATTTAGTTTTTTGCAATGTTAAGTTTGTCGTACGTGATGGTGATGAATTCATTTTAATCTGAGCGTCTCTGTGCTTGGGAGGGCACGTTAAAAGTCGGTCCCAGTTGTTACCATGTTGATAACAGTCGTTAGGTCAAGTCGAATGCCTGTATAATAAATTATAGGCGACCTGAACAAATACTGACTCTAGGTTGACCACTAACCATTCGATAAAGGAAGATCGCCCGCTTTGCTCTAAGGTTTAAAATATAGGTATTTAGCTAGTGGTGCAGATGAAAAACCTTATTGAATGAATGATTGCCTATGTGGTGCAGCGGGGGCGCAAGCAACTGCTGTACGAGTGAGGGTTCGATCCCCACACCTTTAAACCCAAACCTTTATGGATCACACAAAGTTTTGTTCCGAGTCTAAGTGTGCTTTGTGTCTGTTAATTGTATTTTTGTAAAGTCTCCCGTGACTCGCTTGTTCCTTATTGCAAGAGTTGTAATTTTAAGAAGTGATTTAGTTTTTTGCAATGTTAAGTTTGTCGTACGTGATGGTGATGAATTCATTTTAATCTGAGCGTCTCTGTGCTTGGGAGGGCACGTTAAAAGTCGGTCCCAGTTGTTACCATGTTGATAACAGTCGTTAGGTCAAGTCGAATGCCTGTATAATAAATTATAGGCGACCTGAACAAATACTGACTCTAGGTTGACCACTAACCATTCGATAAAGGAAGATCGCCCGCTTTGCTCTAAGGTTTAAAATATAGGTATTTAGCTAGTGGTGCAGATGAAAAACCTTATTGAATGAATGATTGCCTATGTGGTGCAGCGGGGGCGCAAGCAACTGCTGTGCGAGTAAGGGTTCGATCCCCACACCTTTAAACCCAAACCTTTATGGATCACACAAAGTTTTGTTCCGAGTCTGAGTGTGCTTTGTGTCTGTTAATTGTATTTTTGTAAAGTCTCCCGTGACTCGCTTGTTCCTTATTGCAAGAGTTGTAATTTTAAGAAGTGATTTAGTTTTTTGCAATGTTAAGTTTGTCGTACGTGATGGTGATGAATTCATTTTAAGCTTTAATTAACCAAGAAGCTACACATGTTCTGATTTATACAAGATCTTTTAAAAATGCAAGTAAACCTTGCATGGCTTAAGCAGGCAACTCTAAATGTTCTGCTAAGTTTATTCTCTCAAAGAGTAGTTAGCAGTGTAAAAACATTAATGATGAACTAACAGCATAACTAATCATAAAATAAACGTAGATTCCCATTATGTTAACCAATCAGTATTCAATTATATTATCGTCATAATATCTAATTGATAAGACTCGTCTAATCAATTCCTACTTGCTGGCAGCGCTCTTTCATATCCTCGACGGATGACTTTGGTACTTTGGCAACAACACATTTACCACCGTGGTCGCAGTAGTTGCGGACAACCGTTGCGTTATTTTTTTTTTTTATATTATAGCCTATCAAAGTGACTCCACCCCGCCTGATGGTAAGCAGTCAGTGGAATCCAGAAGTGGCGGCCACTATACTAAAAGCCATCGTCTTAAACTGCTGTTATGGTGGTCTCCACTATGGCGGCTGGGAATGGGGTTAGGGGAAGGGAATGAGGGAGGTGAGGAAAGAGAAAAGGGGGAAATTGGGCCTCCGGCGGTCTCACTCACCGAACGAAACGCAGTAGTACGGATACTACTACTCTTAAGTCGATCTTCTATGAGAGGGTAGTACTTCCCCGGACGATCCGGCCCATTCATGCTGAAATCAGCGTGGATCTCCTACCGTTATAATGTAGATATACTTCATTCGATATATTTGGTAAGGATTTTTAGAAATATCTGACTTTCTCTTATGATTATAATCATTTCAGGCAATAGGATGTTTACTTTTTGGTATAAGTAAGTTCTAACGAAGATGGAAGGTCTATTTTATTAGACTCCTCCATCTTCGTATCTTAAATTGTGTTTGCAGTCAAGTCAAGTATTTTAATATTTAAAAAAACATGACAAGTAGGAAATTTTTGCGTAGTAGGATTATTCTTTTTGGGAATCGACGGCAAAAATAATTCTAAACTTGAATAGAGTTGCGTTTCTGCTGATGTTATAAACCATAAATGGAATTAGATACTACATTGGCAGCAGAAGTGTCTTAGGCTTTTAGTTACACCAGAAAAGTAGGCGAACAGGTGAGAAGTTAGTTACTACTTTAGCTATAAACTGGGCCGCGCCGCGCCGTGGCTCCTTGAAATTAAACATTTTGCACAGCGTTTTGGAAAGAGGAGTATTAAAGGAGGCAAATATGGCACGATTATTATAAAATAATAAATTAAGTATGTATGTAATGTATGTATGAAGTAATATAAGAGGTATTAAGTGGCATTTTATACAATATGTATCATTGTAGAAATTCATTAATAGACAACCCGACCCGCCCACGAGTTTTAAACTAATAAAGAGACAGCTTACTTCACTTTTGCTTACATCAGAAATCAGTAAATTTACAGAAAACCTCTGCAGAAAACCAGTCAATAGTGCCAACATCATCGTTCTTTCTTATTATATAACACACCGTATGTCTATGTAAACTTTCTCATCAGGACCACTTTTAACTGTGATTCAATGATCAATGATCAATGAAATAGCGTGGATAATATCAGATTATATAGGTAAATAGGGGATTGATAAATAGTTACCTCTACGGTCTACCTGGGTATAATAAAAATGTGCAGTGTTTAAAACGCTATTACAAAAAACTTTTTGAATTTATGTCGTTTAAACAGTGAAAATATCACTTTTCACTGAGTAAAAAATCGAATCCAGCAAGTAATCAGCATTCTGAAAAACCAGCAAGAATCTTTATATTTACTCGTTCATGTAGCAAAGTATAGGTAACTGTCAACATCTTGGGCTCATCTGTTATTTAGTTTATTTCGATTGTGCATGTTTTCTATGAGTAGGTAATGTAATAATTAGTAGCAAAAGTGTAGTGTAGTGACTGTCAATGTAAAGATATCTTTATGAATGACCCTTCTATGAGTTGCAAATGTAAAGATGCTGAAGTGATAAAATAGACAATGACGTTGTTGACAATATATCACAGTTCAATTTTAAGAAACTTTTCATTTGAAACTCCAAAGCCTATAGGGTGGTGTCGACAGGTAAATAGTTCGTGGCGTGGCGCCGGCGCTACCTGCTCAATGAATTATTGTGTGTGGTGTGCAGTGCCCTCACTTGAATAATTAAAATACGTTTTAATAAACAATCCTCTTTATTTGTTTTATAATAATAATATTAATAGAAGTTATAATATTTAATCTTTATAAATGTAGGTGTAAGCTTCATAAACCCCACATATAAAAATACATTCTTAAAATTTTATACACAAAATATCTTGTCATCGGTTGATGACGGCATAACATAATGCACTATGGCGGCGTGAAAATTAAGGCACGATGATAGAGGGCTACGCCCCAGGCGGCGCCAGGCGGGCGTCGGCGACTAGATCACAGGAGTTACGGGGCAAAGCCCCAGTGGCATGCTCTCATCTGAGCGGAGCCGGGAACGAGGGCATCGAAGAGCACCAGCGCGTCGCTGAGCACGCGGTAAGCGCGCAGCCCGCCGCGCTCTGCACAGGCACAAACGCTGACACATGCACGCCGCTCATCACCGGTAACGATGCTACTGCTGGCCGTTTTTCTTCCTCGTCCTCGAGAAGGTATGGCCGGAATAGTTTGAAAGGCTTGCGTGGTGGTCCTGAGACCGTAGGCGGCACGTATGCAGGCTGCGGCGCAGGTGGCGGTGTAGGTCGACGTACAGAGAGGTCAATTGGCTCAAAGACTTGTATAGGCACGGGGGCCGGCACTGGTAGCGGCGTGGGCACTTGGATAGGTGTGGGCACAACCGTCGGTGGCGGTGTGGGTAAACGAGCGCTCTCTGGAGAACCCACCGCGTATGGTGGTGGCGAGGGAGCCGGTTGAGGCGCTCGCCTTAAAAGCGCCGCTCGTAACGCAGGCTCAGCTTGAAGCCACTTTTGGATTTGACGACGATGAATACCGAATTTTCTGGCTGTTGCACGTTGATTTCCGCGACATTGAGCGTCGCGCCTATACGCTTCGAGAACTTGTAGTTTAAATTGTGGTGGGAAGATACGGCGGGAGCCGGCGCGGCCCTCTGAGCGACGGTCTGAGGGCGCGGGGGCCGGGTGCGTGTGGGCGGCAGCCATTGTGAGGAAAATACGTGTGCGCGTGGCGGTTGTCGGCGCCGAACTGACTGTGGCTGCTCTCTCGCCGCGGCTCGGCGCGGATGTTGGTGGCGCGCCGCTGCCTGTCCAACGTGCGTGAGTGTGCGACGTGAGTCTCATACATATTAAGGCTACTTCATACTAAAGCTCATTTAAATTTACTTCAACGTAGGTAAATTAGGTAATTGTTACGTATTGGATATATGGAGCCTATTTTAGGACAGCGACGATCAGAAAAGATGGTATGAGTAAGTATATTAAATGAGCACTTTACATAGTTACCTACCTACTCACTTATTTGCACAAAGCTTTAAAACCCGCTCATTTAATAACTTGCATGTAGGGTGACCAGATATCAGAATTTATATCTGTAGGTGCCTATTGCAATTATGAATATTATTGAAATAAATAATGAAATAATAAGTATAAATATTGAAATTGTCAAGTTTTTTAACCGACTTTAAAAAAAAAGGAGTAGGTTTCTCAATTCGATCGTACATCAATATATATATATATTATTTTTATTTTTGATGTTTGTTCGTAACTAACTTCGTACCTGATTGTAACGCCTGTAATGTGATCGGAGATGTATATCTTTGCTGATGGATTGTGTTCGGAACCATAAGGAAAGAGAACTGTTAGTCAACAATTTCAAATTAAATATAGTAGAGGTAGGATTAGTCCAATCAGTTTTAGCGCAACCAATATCAGATGTCGCAAAAAGATTATGTGAGCTGTTGTACTTCGTTGATTAATACTTTTCTCTAATTGTATTTAGATGTTACTTTATTTTTGTGTTTATATTGTGTAAGGCACGAATTGACGTACTCAAATGAATAAAAACCAAAACCAAATAAAGATTTAAAAATAATAATAATAATAACTTCGTCGCTTATAAACTGATTTTGAAGATTCTTTTTTTGTTGAAAGGAGACATCCCAAGGGTGGTACCATGATAAGGATACCAGCATCTGATGATGGTATCTCAGAGAAATCAAGGGGAACCTTCGAAATTTGTAGTGGCGACTAGTACATCTGATATTTTTTTTCATTAAAACTAACTAAACTAAACTACACTAAACTATTTAGTGAAGGTTTGGAGTTGATCTGATGATGGAGCCGAAAGACGGTCGAGGGAACTCCTCAACGATTTACAGCAATTACTTGGTGTTTAGACTTAGTTCATTTTTAATGATGAAAACTTTGCACCCATATGGGTTATAAGTGCCATTACAGGTGATGAGATGACCATAGACAGTCGAGTTATTTTTATAGACTGCCTCTGTGGTTTGGTGGTACTGTGTATGGACTGCCACGCAGAGGTTGCGGGTTCGATTCCCGCTCATTGCAAATATTTTTGTGCATGAACATGTCTATTTGCATTGGATTGGGTGTTTTTATGTATAATATGTATGTATTTACAAAAAAAAACAGTATTTAAATATGTATATCCACATTCTAGAACCCATAACACAAGCATGTAATATTCTTATTCTAGGTACTTTAGGTCTAGATGACGTTGTGCGTAGTTGTTAAAATATTATTAGTATTATATTATTGCTTACAGTGAAAGACGAGCCAACAGCCCACCTAATGGTAAGTGGTAACTGTTCATGGACTTCTGCAATGCCAGGAACTGCGCGAAGCCGCTGCCTACCGTGATATTAATGCTCTCTTTAAAACTCGTTTGACGAAGGACATGTCACAGCGCTCGGGTAACACCGTTGCTAGCAGTTCGCTTCAGAGCCTGTAAGTGGGAGAAATGAACGCTGGAAACGTACCGTGCTAGACGAGGTCGTGTCCAGGTAGTATGAATAAACTTTGCTGCGATATCGAGTGGTGCGATGATAGAAAGGAGACGATGGCACCAGGTCGAAGAGTTCCTCAGAGCAGTAGTATTAAACTTATTTGAACGATAACGACGACGAATGATTCAAAGTCAAACCTATGTCTATAATAATAATAAAATTAGTAAGTAGGTAGGTAGTATTAGTAATTCTGAACGAGTTGTTAGCGTAGAGCCAACTTAACTCTTTAATACCATAATTTAGTAGTTTTTGGATTAATATTTTTGATTTATTCCTGCTTGTTACATATGTAATGAAATACTTTGTATGTATCTACTTACCCTTTGCACATTGCATGCACGAAAGAGTGTGAGATTTTAAAGTCACAGCTTAGTTAAAGATCACAAGAAAAGAGGTGCTCAAAGATAAAATAATATTACAAAAATATAACTTAGTTAATACTTAATAATAAAACCAAAAAATAATTTGTGTAATAATTATAGCTTTTAAGTCTTAACTTACCTTTTCACAAAAGACTCTCAAATAACGTTCATATCAATTTAATGAATTACAATCGATTTTTGGCAATGGGTTGCCCAAAGCCACTAGTATATTATTATTTTAGTAAAACATAGAACGAAGAAAACTTATTTAATTTTGTGTGAACAATTCTTTATGCAGTAATCTCGCCTCATTCTCGGCGTGAAAAATGCCGCAAGTGGGAGCCGATAGCATGTAGCGCCACCATTTCTATCTCTGTTACGCACATAGAACTTCTCATTACAGAATAAGACAGATAATGCCCTGCCCCGGTCGCTGCCACATCCGTTTACGAAACAAGTTTGCATGCGACGTTGCCAGTCTGTGCGCGCGGGCGGCTCACGAGCATCGAGGGGTGCGGGCGGATAGGAATGTGCACGGAGCGGCAGCGTTGCCGACCGTGGCAGACAGGGTGTCGCCGACTCGCCGCCGTAGACAGGCCGTCGCTCGGCGGCGCTAGCCCCCTTGCACCCGCGCTCACCCGCCACACCCGCAACGAACATCAACAAGTTATTTCGGCCTGGCCTGTGGCGTTGTTATAAGATCTCAAGTAACATGGTTTATACGGGCTCTTACGACGTTTTCGCCCACAGTACAAACTTAGCGCCATCGCTGTTTCGAGGAAAGTTGTTTTTTTGTTAAGCGGCCGCCTGCTGCGCCTACCTCGGCCGCGTCCGGCGACCGTGAAAACAGCGATCTAACCGATTCAATAAGGGAAGCACCAGGATTTTCTAAATCATTGTTTTATTATAGTTACTTACTTGTAAAACAATAATAGATAAGTACTATTAATTAAGAATGCTATTATTCAAACCATTGTTTCCTCATGATGCGATCTCAAGTTAAGTGTAAGTATTTATAATTAAGTAGTAGAGTTTTATAATTTGTTTTTGTAATTTATTTTATAGTTTTAATATTAAGTATTTGGTTTTCTTTTATTTATTTTTTAAATTTTGTTTTTCTTACATTGGTGTTTCATTGTGAATGCAAGAAACGCCTTGAAAGACATTTTCATACTGGTTGATGCAATTGTAAAGTTTTTAAATTATAAATGTATTGTGTAATATTAATGCTATATCTTTTTAAATTAATCAATAAATAAGTGTTAAGTAAGTATAAAATAAATTGCAGTTTAAGTAAATACAATATTGTTTATTTTTTCAGTGGGTAGAGTTTAAGCATGTTTACCTACTATAAACTACCTACATAGAAAGGTAGATAAGTAAGTTTTATAATATTTTTTTCTAAGACAAACATATTTATATTTGGATTACATTAAGACAGATAGAGCCTGTAGCTTTAGCTTTAGAATTTATTTATTGTATTTTTAATCTTTGTTTAATTTTTTATGTGGCATGTTAAACTCAAAATTTATGTTACAAAGTATTATTATGTACCTATAACCTTTTAGTATTAACTTTTACTCTGCTGCCTCCTTTATCCTCTCCCTGACAGTAAGCAGTTAGTGAGGTGTAAGATTTTGGAGTAGTAAATACCATCTTTGCCACGACTGACTTTTGATGACAACCCAAGTGTCATCAAAAGTCAGTCGAGGCAAACTGCTGGCAGAGTAGACTACAATACATTATAGCAACTTTATGAGATGCTTTTGAAAGTCCGCTTAATAGACCCAATATGAACAGTCAAATGTTTTGAAATAGCATATTAACGCCATCTAAGGTTTTACATATAATATCAGTAAATCCAAATAATATAAATAATTTATTTACTTAAGTATATAATATGCTACTTAAATTATATTAAAGAAGTGACTTCTGGAATTCTAGTATCTATGAGTTAAATAGTTTTATTTAAATTGATACCTTTCATCAATATACATAAGTACATGTACATGTACAGTTAACTTTTACAGACGTATGCATTGCTTATTTTATTGTTTAGGAGATGTAACTCAAGTAGATATTCTTCAAAAGTATTAACTAATATTATTAATATTTGTAAAATAAACTCTTTCACTTGTTTGTTGACAAGGTCACTTATATAGGTAATTTCAGATTTTTTTGACGCTTGACAGAATTTTTGTTTATTATAACATAATTGTATTGTAAGTAAGTTAGTATAAATAATATATTTTTATTTAAATAAAATAATAAGTAACATATTTAGTCTAATGCGACTAAAATAGGACTATTATTTATAAAAAATTGTCAGTCACTTTCATAAATCTGAACGTGGTCACCCTAGTGGCAGCTTTGTGTTTTAAGCGACTCCGCTTTCGTGATTATCTTTACACGAAATATATATGTATCTAAAGTAGATATTTAAGTAAATATGTATAATCTGCAGTCCTTAGTACCTAAGTATAATACATCTATGGTTTATTATGTAAACATATGTATATATAGAAAATTTCATGATTAGGTAATGGTGTAATTGAACAAAAACACTTTAAGTTAGGTAGAGTAGCTACTTTAACATGATATACGTATAATAAATTTAATAATGTTTAAACTATTATCCACTTGCGATTAGGAGGTATAATGATCCGAAGGTTAATATGCTACGTTTTGAAAACAATAAGTAAAAACTTGATGGTTAGCTAAGCACCTACGTAGGTACTTGCTTCATAAAGAGTCCTTATTTGGAAACTTGATAAGGTGACTTCATAACGATCATCATTACGATTGGTACCTACAACTTGTTAATAAGGGTACAAAGGTAAATACTTATGTAATCAGAATCACGTATCTGTAATAGAGTAACTTACTCAGTGGGTAGGTACCTATTTTAGCTTAGAAACCATAATTATGCTTGTACAGTACAGGTACTACTACTAGAAAAAATAAGTACCAAGTAACTATTATGTTTGTATGTTTTATTATAGATATTAAGCTAATTATAAAAATCCGCGGCGCGGGATCACCCGCGTTAAGTTACATCTTTGATTACTGCTGCGCTCCCGTCGCCAGTAGCGTGATGTTTCATAGCGTATATCGCCTATAACTTTCCTCAGGAACTGAGCTATGCTATGAAACGCAAAAATAATTATCCAAAACCAAATATCATTGTTTAAAACCAACCGGTAGTTCCAGAGATTAGTGTGTTCAAACAAACAAACTCTTCCGTTACTTATTTATATATATATATAATCATTTATTTCAGGCATCTAAGACCCATAACATGCCAATACATACATAAGAAAAATTATAAACTAAGTAATACATATTTTATATAAACTAAAACTAAATAACATGAATTATTTCGGCGTCATATTTCGCTGCGCGGTGTTGTGTAGCCTACCACGAAAACGTCGATATTTATTAATATAGATATTTTAGGATAGAATACAGCACGTGTAGGTAACTAAAAGTGTATGCTGCCGCTACGTAAAAAGCGCTGTATTAACATGAAGACCTTTATCTAGGGACTGAGAAGTGAGTAGATTTGTTTAGATTATTTGCCTGAAAGATCCAATTTCAGAACACCTGATCCTTTTTAAAAAATAACGTTAACTCTGTATTTCTCACAATGTAGGCAGGTAAGAAGAATAGAGTACAGCGCTTATTGCGTAACGGCAGCACAAGTTACTAAAAGTATATGTCACTTTTAGTTTCTCGTGCTGCCGCTAAGTAAAAAGCGCTATAATACCAAAAAGCCTTCTTTATAGGGACTAAGGGACTGAGAAAATTTAATTTTTTTCGTAAATTTTTTGCCTAAAGATCCACCTAAGGTATACAAGATCCTTCTAAAAAATTACTTTAATTTGTGTTTGTATGTAAGTAGGTAGGAACGATATAAACGTTACTTTTAAATGTTTGTCGTGCAAGGTGAAAACAGAAGGTGCATTTATGTTATGAAAAAAATCAGAATAGAGCCATAAGTAATGTGTACAATAATTCAACTCTACCTCGACCTAAGTACCACATTTTATTCTAACCGAAGGCCAATGCTCGATATTTCAGTGCATCATGTGTGCATACAGGCAGTCTTATTTATTGCGTAATTTCAAGGAACATAATATATAAAATAAAAAGTACGTTGGCTTTAAAGATAATTGCATAGCTTGTGTATAGCGGCACGGGCATTGAAGCGTGGTAGTCAGTAAGTATATATTTGGATTGAGCGTGCTCCGCTTGACCGCCCGCACCTATCATCGCCATCACTCATTCAACTGCGGACCAAATACACTTGATTGAAATTAATCCATGCTAATATGAGGCCCCTCCAGGCGACAACACTCATGCCAAAACAAGTTATAGACTCGTTATAAAATATCATCAACGTAATCTCCCGAGATAGATTAAATTAATCAAACCAATAAAAACTTTTAGGTATACTTGATAGGTAGCTTTGTATTATTATTCAGTATTCAAGATAATGCTAAAATTATTGTAATCTGTTTTACAACATCTGCGTCGTATTTTCAAATCGCTAAGGAAATTTGAGATTTATATGATTAAGATAGGTAAGAGTAAAATCTAAAGTGGATAGAGTCTAGAAACATACTCAAGTAGGGACATACTACGTATATAAATACTATGGATCCCGTATTCAAGTAATAATATAGCTGCTACTGGATCATGTCAGTGTGGTAGCGATGCCGATAATAATCGCTGGCTATGTACCGAATACTGACAAGCAAGGTCATAGTACTCAGTAATTTAATCCACCATGACATCATGGCGTTTGTAAAATATTCCACCGAACCTTGCTGGTTCAAGTTTTTTGCATGGTGCCACGCCATGCCACATCACATTTAGACAGGTTAGTTAATTGCGATGTCGACGAACATCCACTTGACGATCACCATGGCAACAACTTAAATCATTTAGTTCACAAATGCTAAACATCTGGCTATATTCCAGTTTGCACTGTACGAATTATGTGTGTTTTTTTTTATATTAATATTAATCCATGTAGCTACAGGTTTTCAAAGTCTACAGAGTAGTCTCGAAGCCGCAGCGCTATTGTACATTTAATTATAGCAGTTCTTCGAAATCCATTAATTAATCTACCAACTAACTTAAATGCTACCGAGAATCTTGACATTTGCAGATCAAATGATATTTACTTACAACGACTCCTACAGTTCAATTAAAATCAACATCGTTTTCCTCAAATTTATTTGGTTGAAAAACATTATAGAACCTAATATCAAGATGCCAGAGCGGCAAGACAAGCAGTCGCCGCTCATAAAATCAGCTAATCAAACCAACAGACACATCGACGCCGCTGCCTGTTCGCCATACCAATGAGTCGTCCACAAAAACAAATCGGCATAACTCTGCTTTTTAATTTGAAACAATGGACCTTACTATACGGAAATAAGACTGTATTTACAGTAACGATTATTGAAGCTATAAAATACTTTAGTCGTAAAAGTAGTATCATGTCTCTATAGTCTTATATCAAACATATAGCGATTAAATATGAGTTTTGTGTTCATTATCCGAAGGATGAATTTTCTATGATATTAAATGTAAGACTTTGTAGAGGTTTAAGTGTTAGGCGCACGTGTGTTTCAAGCGTCTCCCAAATGGGGACCAGTTCGAGTTCCATAATATATCTCCTAAGATCGTAGCCTTGATAACTGTATCAATACCAACCTCTGTCGGATCTTAATGGGCTGTTTCTTGTGTCGTTAATATCTATGAGACTTCACACATCCTGTGGCCCTTGGATATAAAACTGCTGGCATTTCTTACGATTTATTACCTAATGTTTGTCGAATAACTACAAAAGTTACATCAACCGAAGATACTTTGGACTTTCTTTTTAATCTAATAATTAGATACCAACAACGATATCATAAGATACCCAGGTATTCGTCGTGATGACATGTGATTGACGAATAAACTAAATGGAGTCAATTAGATGTAAAATTATATTCTTAAAGTGACTCAAATGACTTAAAGCTAGTACTTTGTAGTAACAAAACACTTAAACGGAGAACTAAATAGGTAGGTATAATACAGGGAAACAGGAAAGTACTTTTATGCTTTATTCAATTGGCTTGACCTATAGACACAAAGCCGTCTAAACAAAAGACGACGTTTGCAGTAGATTTGTATCTACTGCAAACGGATAACTACTACAAAGTTGTGTTCTTTGGCAAACATTATAACTGGCCAAAGAGCTCTCACTCATAATGATGGTTACTTATCATATTTGGGTCTGCATAGTTCACTCACAATTCTCAAGTAGAAGAAATAGCAACCTACAAGAGACCTAGCTATAACAAAAAACGCCACAAAAGGTCCCAAGAACCAAAGTGCTGTGGCCTATTAAAAACAGCCACAATCACAATTTAAAGGAACTGAAAGACGTCCTAGGCAAGGCCTGCTTGCAAGTAAAGGTACTTAAATTAATTTGTTTCAAATAAAATTTATATTGTATCTGAAAATATAAGAATACCTGTTTTTTATTGTACTTATGAGTATGTAACATAATAATACCATATTTAGTTTAGTTAGTGTGATCTAACTGAAACATGATGGGTATTATTATAGTAGGTACAGTTTAGTATTCAGTCAAAAGGCAACCAATTTCATATGATTGCTTAAGGATACAATTAAATTTAAATACCTATGCACCAAACATTTTACTAAGTAGGTAGTTTGTCTACTAAGGCAATGGTTTTTGATAAAAAATACATTCACAAAGTTATTTTTGTTTGATGCACGAAATAATGTGTGATGAAATCAAAAGAAATATCTACTACTTATAATAAAATTTGAATAAGTATTAGATATGGAGTGGAATAGAAGATGTGGCCGAGATGATGCGAGCCAACCGGTTTGTGGTCATCTCGAGTGACTTGAGCGTTTCCTCTCGCCACGCAGTCGGCCGCGCCTTCTGCCCGAGCTGCGCTGACGAATCCGCCTCACTACGGGGCGTCGGCGGCGTCGGCAAACTCGATGCCAGATACCTACTTACACAAGGCTTGCTCGCCTCATTCACGAGCACGTTAGCTTTCTACGACGCACACACGAGGTAACCGTCCATGTTAATTACATAAAATCGTACCTACTACGAAAAGCATTTTAACTGTTTTACATCGAGCAAGGTAGCTTAATTATTTCATTTTATAATGAAATCTTACGGTAATGAAATGAAATTTTACGGTAGTAGATCCACGCTGATTTCAGCATGAATGGGCCGGATCGTCCGGGGAAGTACTACCCTCTCATAGAAGATCGACTTAAGAGTAGTAGTATCCGTACTACTGCGTTTCGTTCGGTGAGTGAGAGCGCCGGAGGCCCAATTTCCTCCCTTTCCTCTTTCCTCACGTCCCTCATTTCCTTCCCCTAATCCCATTCCCAGCCGCCATAGTGGAGGCCACCATACCAGCAGTTTAAAACGATAGCTTTTGGTATAGTGGCCGCCACTTCTGGATTTCACTGACTGCTTACCATCAGGCGGGGTGGAGTCACTTTGGTAGGCTATAGTATAAAAAAAAAAAAAAAAACCAACGACTGACGCACATAAACCAAAATAATATATTTTTTTTAGACTAGGTACCTTTGAGACAAAGAAACAAATAGGTACGCTACACTACTTTTAATTTAAACTAAGTATGTAGATTGTCATTTTCATTGACAGTTGCAATGTAGTCAACTAGTATTGTCTTTTTAAGCTAAGTATCTAGGCGTGCCACAGAGGTCACATTTGTGACCCCGCATCAAACGCGGATAGCTAGTAGGTAGGTAATCATTTAATTAATTCTACGATGATAAAACAGAAATATCAACGAATCTAATACGTTGGTGTTTCTAGCGTGTTGTTATTATTACGTGTTATTATCTCTCAGATATTTTAATAAATGCGTGTAGGACGCTGCGCTGGCGCAGAACGCCGCCGTGGCTACAGCGTAATCATGCTTGGCGCCGCCTACAACTAAGCTAATCATAGTTTATGTTAGACTTGCTTGACAGACGTACCGTTATTTTATAGTTCGTTAGTATTATGACTTGCGACCTACTTTGAATTAAAATGATCAATTATATCGTTACAATCATACTAATAGTACCTACTTATAAGTAGTAAGTATTCATTTTTACTAGTACTTATCGTCTATTAGGTACAAACAAAGGTACAAACGTAGGGGCTACATCTACCTATTATTTTTACAATATAAACTCTACAATATCTGTAACTGTTGAAGTGACACTTTGATTAAGACAAGAATTTGTTGTAACGAAACGTTTATGATATACTCGTAATTTTTCAATCATTCACCGCCACAATAACAAATCGCTCGATTGCATCACTTCCAAATATAGCGATCACGTGTTGATAGAGCGCCAACCAATTCAACCAAGTAGCATGACATTGATGTAATTACAACCGTTAACAACAGTTGAGAAAGAAACACCATACATTACTCCTTGATAATGATGACAATTTTCATCTTATCATCAACAAGCAGCAATAAATACTGAAGATATAGTAGATACTTTACTCGGTAACTTTTCTAACCTAATTATATTGATAAATAAACGAATGTTTTAGAACTGTTATAATTTTACTTTAACAAAAAACCTGAAAATGTCTCTCTTATTATTAGTCAGTGGTCTTTACACATATCAAGTCATGTTAAGTCATTTTATATGTCACTAGCGACTCTTTCTAAGTTTTTCTTTTCTGAGTATTTTCTGGACAGTATTCAAAACTTTGAGTACATAATCAAACAAAGCCTACTGAAAAATTATCGAAAATTGTTAAGAGAGATAGAGATGAAGATGATAACCTCTAAACAGACAACTGCACTAAAAGAACAGTTTTAGTGTCCGTTAGTGTTATTTCCAACTCTCTAATTTTAAACAAATTATTCAATAAAGCTTAAAAACTTAATTTCACGATGAGATTCTATAAACAGAAGAAATCTACATAAGACCGGCTACAAAACAATTTTTTACCTACAGGAACACCTCAATAGTTACCTTTTGATCTGAGTCTGCACCTTCCGTCTAAATTAGCTGAAATGCATAATTTCTTGCGCTCTCAAACTCTCGAAAATCTCAGGGTAAGCACAGTATGACGATTTACCTACATAATTTTATAGAAAACGATATTGTAAAAGCAACTTTACAAATAAAATGAAGATAAATTATCAGAGAGTTTAATTCATTGAGACACTACTACACGACATTAATATTTTTGATGTCATTTCACAATTAACCATGAGATATTTTAACCCTTTCATGGACACTACTGTAGACACAATAGATGTTTTATGTTCATTACGACCATATACGTTTACTGTCCCAGCAAGTGTTAAGTAGATATACTTATTTTGATAGCAATTTTAATTTAAGACATGATTACTGTTGTGAAGGTTTGGAAACTTTTTCTACCGCGCAAGTTATATGCACATTATGTCTTTATATTTAAAAAAAGAATATTTTTATAGATACTACAATTACAGCAGTGCAACATGGTATGCAGGTAGATAGATAGGTACCTACCTACTTTTACATCCTTAATTTGAAATGAAATCCAACTTTTGAAATTCGTATATTGCTTTAGTCTACCTACTCTACTCCTACCCATTAGATAAATTACTTTGCAAAAATAATGTTTGTGTATAAGGTTATACCTAGATATTTGAATAAATTGACACAGGATGAGAGTAGCACCAAAGTAAGTTTCTCACGAATTGTGATTGACATACCGTTAATTTAAATTATAAATACGCTGTCTGAGTTGCTTGTCTGGTGCTTTTGTCAAGACACGATTAACTCCTTAGTCAACAAATCTGGCTGAATCTGATCTTTTATATAAGACAAGTAAAATATATACCTGTATAAAACCTAACTAGGTATATACTGTGTATTGGTGTAAGCTCAAGAGGAAACTTGTTATAAGCATTTATTTTGTGAACACGAGTATTAGCGTAATTAATTATAGTATTAAGTAAAATTTAATAAACCTTCTTATAGTATCTGAATGCATCTTGACGAGTGGATGCCCGGTCGCCTACGTGCGCATATTCGCGTTGCTAATCACTATTACGCAGTGCATATTTACATGTTCGAGTAGGTAAATATAATAATTCGTACTGACTGATAAACTACACAAGTATTACTTACTTCTGTTCATTGTCATTTAGTGCAACAGATATAGGTACTTTAGGAATAGGTACCTATACTAGGTATTAAATCTTCTCGAATACATTCATGGATGATGTTAGTAAAGGTAAGTCATAAGTTTAAGTGAAAATTTCTCATCTCTTACTTTTAATCGGTTTGTAGGATCTTTAGGACTCCTTGAGCAGAATGCGAATTAATAAAATATTTTAACCTCCGACGCAAAAACGATGAGATGTTATAAGTTTGACATATCTGTTTGCGTGCATGCGAGCGTGCGTGCGTGCGTGCATGCGTGCGTGTGTGCGCGCGTGCGTGTGTGTGTGTTTGTGTGTGTGTGTGTGTGTGTGTGTGTGTGTGTGTGTGTGTGTGTGTGTGTAAATGTGTGTGTGTGTGTGTAAATGTGTGTGTGTGTGTGTGTGTGCGTGTGTGTGTCTGTGTGTCTCTGTGTGGTTCTCTCTCTCTCTCTCTCTGTGTGTGTGTGTGTGTGTGTGTGTGTGTGAAAATCGGTTCAATATTTTATTTCATATTTTTCACAGCATAATATGTACAATATATTGTACACTATGTCAGGGAGTTTTTTAGTTTTCAATTGTTATTATTTTGTTAAATTGTGCCTATTAGAACTGAATTTAAAACTAAGTTCTTATGTAGGCTGTTACTATAACTAGAGTTAGTTTAGGTCTTGATATTAATTCAAAATCGTATTAAAATTAATATTGGCATAGTTCAAACAGGTATGTTTATGATCGCTCTAACTTCTAACATTCTATTTAAGTGCTTGCATATAAAACTTTAACTCAATAGTTTTAATTAATGACTATTCTACGGCGATAATAACGTTTAATTACTACAAGTTATGGTCGAGCGAGCATTGTGTCAGTGAAGTGAGAAGGAGTATAACCTACGTATTTCTGCTCACGCGATACAGGGCGCAGCGAAATCACAAGCAACAAAGGCCACTACGTCGTACTAATCAATGATGACCAAGTGCCTGTCTAATAAGCCGTAAGCGACTTAGACCGATTCTACGATGACAGCAGTCTAAGAGCTATAAATACGAGAAGGTGCTCGTCTATACACTAGCTTTCCGCGGCGAGATTTCACCCGCGTCTTTGCTTACCGCTCTGCTCCCGTCGTAATTAGTAGCGTAATGTTACACAGTCTATAACCTTCCTCGAGAAGGCTAGGATACCATATGCAAAAAAAAATCAAATCCGACTGGTTGTTCCAGAGATTGGCGCGTTCAAACAAACAAACAAACTCTTCTGCTTTATATAATATTAATACATAAAACAGTCCTTTATTCTCTGACATTCACGGGTCTATGAAAGAATTGAACATCTATCGTTTACAATTACAGGATACTGTTTAGATATGAGCTAGTTATCGTTTATTTTAATGTCACATCTTATACTTACTATGAATCCTGGCACTCATTTCAATTTTGTGGATTTCCTTTACTAAAAACAAAAAAAAACGCAACATTTAAAACTCAGCGAAATTTTCTTTTGCCAAAATTAGGAAACCAGAGCCTTTCATGATGTGAATGAATGTGTTGAGTGAGACGAAAATACTAACAGTATAGTTGGTCATGCATCTACAAACTGGTGTAGAGTACAAGTATCTGTACCTAGAGCTAATTTAGCTAATGTTTTTTAGTTGTATCATTTTCAGTCATAAATTTCATAAGGAGATAATTAAACAAATTAGCAATTGTTACTTTCTGAGGTTCAAGCTAGCTTAGTCTTATAACTTGCATTAATAGCCGAAATTGCAAAAAGTCGAAAAACCGATAACCACTACAAAACACGAATGGAAAGTAATGTAAATTTTGTCAATCCTACACCGCCTACATGGTCTCTACCTGTAAGGTAGAGATTAACAAACTAACTATTTTAATGAACCTTGAGGCAGTACTTAATTACTTGCAACTCGCTAAAGAATTACAAAAACTCTACAAGCATTAATGTTTGTTCACTCCTGAAACCGGAATTTGTGATCGGCTTGCATAATAATCAATAATATATATCGTTGTAATCAACTTAAGGATAACACACACACACACACACATACAAACATACCTACATCCATACACACAAACTTTCACATTTATAATATATTAATAGGATTAAAGCATTGCAAAACATGACCTATTTATTATTTGCGTAGGTAAATGGAAGACAGATATGAAAGAAGGAGAGGAATAAGTATTGTATAAACTACCAACTGTATTATCAGATTATCACAGTCTTATCATATCATGTTCAGTAGAGCACGTCGTCCTATTGCCTCCTCTAAAAAACCAAATTGAATAACAAACAACTTTTTAAAGAAGAGACAGTAGTTAGCCAAGATACCTAATTTCTTGATGCAAGTACAATACTCAATTTCTGTATAAATCTATTGTGAATGTCTAAAATATTCCAGTATTCATATTGTGTTGTTAATAGTAGCATGTTTATCAGTTATTGCGTCTCAGTTGCCAATCAGTCCACTGTCTATTACTTTATCGTTGTTATGATTGTTCGACCTGTAACATCACAATCTAAATAAGAAACTCGGTTACACTATATTATTCAATAGATACAGATTGATGTGATCTAAATATCAAAGTAGTGATAATCAGTTCGTGTTAACGCAGTAGATTTTGCACCGATTGTGCAATGGAGACGGTGGCGCCTAGCCAGCAAGCGAATCATGGCCATCCAATGCAATAAGTTATTTGTAGTTGCAAACCGGTCTCGTCTCGGCTGCATTGTCTAATTTTTAAAACCTTCATGACTGCGCTCAGAGTTCCCATAGAGATTAAAATATATTTACAACTAGTGGCATCATACAATTCATTTTGCAGAACACATTGAGTAAGTAGGTATTTATAGTTTTACTTGTTCCCACGTCATACTGTGTACCTAGTAGCACATATACGTATTTATATAAGTATACGTGTAGTGTGTCATCAACTCATCATAATACACAGGACCCCACAGGCGGATGTAGATAACATTTCACTGCGTTGACTTTATTCAAACCACGTAATTCAAATTCAAATAAACTTGCAGGGCCAATATTATAGCTTAAGATAACGGGGAAAATGCTACGCACCGCCACAGTATTATTATGAAGTTAATAAGACTGTGGCACAGCAAAAGAAACTGGAATAGTTGTGCACAATTTCATAGTTTAGATAATGTTTCCCACAACGTTTGTTTACTTATGAGTAGGGCACTATTCGTCATATTATAATACCTACCTAGTTACTTGAATAATTAGTATAATTATCTACATTTACTTTAGCTATCTAAAGCAAGCATTTATGCGATAATCTCGAGCTTGCATAACATACAATCTAGTTTAAATATCAAAGAATAGGGTATCTATCCCATTCACACCAACGTATTCAAAATAATTCTATTTACTAGGTACAGATAATGAAAGTTTCAAAGCCAGACTGGAATTTCCAATAATTCCAGAATGAATCGAATGTTAAATGTGATGTCGTGTGCAGTTTTGGTGAGGTGTGGCAGCGGAACTTGTGAACGTGGCGTGGCGGTCGTCGGCGGCGGCGTCGGTGAGAGGAAACCTGTTTGATGTGAGTACGAGGTACCCCGACGTTGGTTGTGGCCCGTGGGCGTCTGCCGGGCTCACGCCCGCGGACTGTAGCAGCACCTACATAATGCTAAAGCAGCGTGTAATCCTATAACGCGCACTGATCTGTATAAAAACACTAAACATTGATTAAAGATACCTATTATCATACCCCACACCAATTTATTTAATTGCCAAGAATTAAGGTGAAATGTGTAAAACAATTTTATTTAAGTAGATAGGTGCCCACAATTACCTAAGAACTTACCAACACTTACAACAAAAAAGCGATAACGAATCAGAAGGACAAATAATGTTCATAAACAATGAAAAAGTCATAAATTGAAGAATGGCTGCGAAATCTTCACCGACATTCGAACAGGTTGTGATTTTATTTAGAACTTAGGCGGGCCCATTTAAGGTGCAACAAAAAATAAGGTGCCAATAAAGGGACGGAAATCCATTGTTGGAGTGTTATTCTGGCATCAGGAATTTTGGGGAAAAAAGCGAAGAAGCTAAGGGTCCATTCTATAGAATCGGCCGACGAAGAATACAATGAGTCCTTTGTGAACGCAGGCGCCGAACGGTCTGGCGCGATGGCGGCGCGCGTTACCGTGCGTCGCCGCCCGCGCCGGCTCGTCTGGCGCGCTCACGTGTCGCCTCACTCGCCTCTACTATATTGTATGTGTGCTTAGTCGTTCTATTGGACGCTGTGTCATGCACATCCACGATCCCGGGCACGCGGATAGACCTAGAGACGTGGCGCGCGCTTGCATCTACGTGTACAAAGCGATACTTTATTATAGGCACCTATGTTCGTGCCCGCCATCCTTGCCCTTTCAATATCAGCCCGTGCCGCGTCGGTCTTATTGCAAGCCTAGAGCGAAAATTTTAAAAATAAATTTAATCCTGTACTTATCTGTTCTACCTCTACAATAGTTTGCTACTGTTGTAATTTTATTCTTTAAGCCCAGAATAACTGTCTACGAACAAAGGACTGTGACAAGATTAATTTTAACGCTGTCTTTTACAGCACGAGAAATAAACAAATACCTAATAAAGAAGGTACTGTAAACAACTAGGTATTTTAGGTATTTACGTTCTTTATGTCGCTGTCGCTGTCGCTAGCATGATTCAATCGGCCAGTTATTTGTCACACATCACACCACCAGAGCTTGTCCTACGAAAATAATAATCCATTACACTGAGTCAACGAAAGACATAGGTAGGTACTATGACGCAATGAATACATGACATTCCTTTTGGTTCCTGTCTATTAGTTAGTAGCTTGATAACAGAAGTATGAAATTATGCGAGTTATCTTTCTCATGCCTTTGGAATGTAGCGCACTTTACATTAGACAGTACCTTTATAAACTGTACCTACCTTTCATAAAGTTATATAACAGACAGGTAGGTATTAATAATTCTACATCTGTAGGATCATGGGAACTTTCATAACAGTGTCGTAAGTAACTAGGTAAACGGCTCCTTAGACCTAGTAAAGTATACCTACCTAAAGTACTAATATAATAATCCCAGTAAGAGCTTCACTGACGGAGTGATTGACGTAGTTCTATAACCATACACTTTAATCATAAAATAAAAATCCTAATAGTTGTGCTTTTTGTTCGCGATTGTAGTAAATAACTGATTAAAATTTCATTCCATTGAAAACTTTAATTACTTGCACTATTCATTCATACCGTAAATAGGCTCGTATTTGAAACTCAGCTTTCAACAGCAAGAAATGAGACTGGTTTCCACTTGGGTACTTTGTAGCAAAAACTAATGATTTTGCAATGGATGGTACTCACGTACAACAAGGTTACTGCTATAATCTGGTCCAAACTGATAATTTTCAGTCTATGACTCTACATTATTCGATTAATTAGTTTATAAATCCAATCAATTATCTCTGTCCTTGAACCACCATTGTTAGGACAATTATTAATGTTTATATATTAAATTAAATACTACTACTATATTTACAGCATAATATTATAGAACTTTAGCTAGAATCTAGTTAAAGACATAACTTTGCGTTCGATGTTTCATATTCATCACAATTTGATGATTAATATAGTTATGTAGGTAGTTAAAATAGTAACATCAACAATCTCAATTAAAATATATTACATTCTTCAGTGTAAATTTAAAGCTAAGTAAGTTATCAAACATCTCTCACATTGTAAGATAATATTGTTGTATTAATAACTGCTAGCAACTAAATTCCAGGAACCATGTAACGAGATACATGCGGATATATCGTTATTATAAATGATACAGAACACTTTATTGTCCCGTATACCGTATACCTTACCTTACATTACCATATACTATTGTACGTGTACGTGTTTTATTACGTATTTTATTATTACTTATTGTATTATAATTTATAAGCGTTATCGACAAGTTATCATTTATTAGTATAGAAAAGAAAGACCTAGAACTGTGCCTTGAGGTAGACCAAACTAAAAGATGTAAGATGTTTTACTGTATCATTCGAGCAAGCGCCTCATTGCACATCATAAACGGATTTTTCTTCTTAATGACTCACAGTCACGCTAGCTGACTGCTATCTTCGGGTCCTTTAAGGTGAAGGATTTTTTTACAATCTAGAAACTTAAATTTGGGCGTGAAGTGACCTAGAAGACGCTACGGTAGTAGATCCGCTGGTTTCAGCATGAATGGGCCGGATCGTCCGAGGAAGTAATACCCTTTCATACAAGATCGACGTAAGAGTAGTAGTATCCGTACTACTGCGTTTCGCTCGGAGATTGAGAGCGCCGCGCCGGAGGCCCAACTTCCCCCTTTCTCGTTTCCTTACCTCCCTCATTCCCTTCCCCTAACCCCATTCCCAGCTGCCATAGTGGAGGCCACCATACCAGCAGTTTAAGACTATGGCTTCTGGTATGGTGGCCACCACTTCTGGATTCCACTGACTGCTTACCATCAGGCGGGGTGGAGTCACTTTGGTAGGCTAATATAAAAAAAAAAAATATTTATATATATATATATAGTGTTACCAACTTGTGTACTTGTGTCTCTTACTGGTAAAGGTAACAACAGATTTGTTTGATTTTAGTAGTATCGGCATCTAGCTTTAAACACAAAAACAGAGAAGCATAGGTAGTGCAAGAGTGGAGCGATGAGCCTTGTTAACAAGCAAATTAATTAGAAAATTTTAATTCCATACAAAATGATAAATAAATACTTAGGTATTGGGAGATGTTTGCGTTTTCTGCATGACGTCAGTAATTTTAGCACAAGGTCAAGAGCGGCAAAGAGCTCATTATTTTTCTTTGTACCTACCTATGATCGTATTTTTGTAATCTTCATTTTAATTTAATAATAATAAATTAAAATATTAGTACGAATTCTATTAAAAAGCGGCGTGTGAAAGCTTTGTAAGTCACAGGAAAATCTATCAATTTACTCTATTAATTTACAGATTTCCATATTATTACCTACATTTCAAGTAGGTTCGATGAATAGGTAAGTTACCTACCCCTCCTAATATAGGTGATAAGTACCTTTGTAACTAAAATATAATATCGAAGGTAATATGGTGTCAGATCATACATCATAATTGGAAAAGAAGTACTATAATTGCACTGTCATGGCGCTAAAAAAGTGCTCAGAATTGTACAAAACTCAGCTCATTCGACGCAGAAAAAATCGCTGAATCCGAATATCTTCATATTGCCCAAAATATCGCCTAAACAAATACTAACTACATAATAAGGACTTAAATTGAAAGGTGCTCTACAATTAGTAAAATTATGAATTAAAGTATGAAAATTATGAAATGTGCGCAAATGCGTCAGTATGTGAATAATACTTTGCTACTCGTACATACCTACCCAGAAAGGCCAAAAGAATGCATCGCTATTATCTGATACTGATTAGATATAATTATTTCACAATAGGTAGGTACTTACATATATGTTTATTTGCGTCGCTTCAGTTGATATGACCAGAGTAGTAGGTAGGTACCTACGTTTAATGTATTCCAAGAAATCACACTTGGCCTTGTGACAATCGCGTTTTGTTTTTAATCATTCACTGTGGAGTGTGAGCTGTGGTCACAACAAAGGAACCGCTTACCACTAAGGACGACAAAATATCATTCACGTAGCCTTCATATCAACATATCAAAACGATAATAAAACTATTTGCGTAAAATAGGTACCTACACTAGGTATATTCCAATTAAATGAGACACATTAAGATATTTATTTCACTTTACGCACAATATCTAAGAGGTAGTAGTGGTACCTATAAACCAAACGTAGTAGGTATATCTCTGGTACCTACCTACTTTATTTCATGCACAAAAGTGGATTTGTCTATTGTACAGGGCATTTCCAGTAGGACTGATTGGTAAATCAGGTCCCCTGGGTGACTTATCAGTCGCAATTATGGTAGGTAGTATTATAATAAACAGGACTGAGTACTCGCAGCTAAAAAACGATCCGAGCGAGATATTAGTACAGGCTGTGTGCCGTGTGTCACTTTCTAATATGGTGACAATGTTATATTTAAGTAAGTAAGTAATAAAAAGTAAAATAAGTAAGTAAATAAAAGTAAAATAAATTTAAAATAGTCTATGCTATAGTTTGCATTGGTCTGGGTAATTTTATGTATATTATGTAGGTAGGTATGTATTCTATATCCGCACCCATATTACAAGCTTTAATAAAGTTATTATGTTTGTTTGAGTCTAGATAGCGTTGTGTAATATGTTTGTTACTCATATACGCAAAAACTGATCTAGTACAAACTGAATGGGTTAAAATGATACTTTACAGTAATAATTTATAGCTTACACTTACATCAGAATAAGAGAATAAGAGAAAACACAAATAAAATACTCAACCAGCCACACAATTCTAGAATTTATGGTCAACCAACACAGTTTTTCGATGTAAAATAATAATAATTGTGGCTTTAACCTCTGCTATGACACTTTAAAACGCTGTTACGGCGTTTTTCACAGATGATGTAATATCTTGCTGCTGTAACAACAAATAAGTATTAAAAATATTGCTTGCTAGCATTAATCACCAAGGTATTGGAGCTGGCACCTTCAGCAAGAACCTTAATGCTCTGACCATCCAGAAAGTATTCTGGGATATAATCATAATGGGATGTGGTCATTTTAAGAACTGGTCATTGTGTGCCGGAGGGAAGCTGGTGATCCTTCCGCAGAGTCTCTCGGTGATTACATAAGATAGTAGCTTCGCTAGAAAGTGTTTTGTGTTAGGCCCTGTCAAATGCCTTGGCAATATCAACGCTGACAGCTAGAGAACCCTTGCCATTCAAGGTTTCTACCCAACGGTATTGTAGGTATACAAGAAGCTCAGCATCTGACCGAGCGTGACGAAAACGGTACTAGCGGTCGCTTATCTGCTGCTGTTCCTCTAGGTGCCACAAGAGCAGGGCGTTTAAACTCGTTCCAGAAAACCTTAGACAGCAAGGATGTTATTGCTATCAAGATAAAAGAAACCTTATTTCAGTTTCTACTTGAAATTGCATTAATTCAGAAAAAGTCTAATTAGGTTTACAATTTTTGAAGACTGATTGATTATGTTTCAATAAAACAGTAAAATTTATCTAGCCAGTGTTTGGTTCACTAGCTGTTCCGGCCAACTTTGTAAAGCCTAACAGCTTATTATCGTTTTTAGTATTTTCAAGCATTTTTCCATTTATTTGTCGCCGTTTAAATCTACCCTGAACTTCCACAAATATTTTAAAATCAGAATTAGCCAAATCGGTCCAGCCGCTCTTAAGTTTTAGCGATACAAATGAACAGTAATTCATTTTTATATATAAGAAGATAACATAGGTAACCTGTAATCAGACCGATCACCGTTAACTTTAAATAACTAAGTTACATAAGTCATGGCTAAGTCGTCTATCTTAACATACAGGGTGGCGCCGCGTATCTAACAGTTATTGTATGGTAAGCTTGTCATGACTATCTCTGTTTTTAAGTTTAATATAACTAATAAATATGAAAATTATTAAAAAAATACTATCCCGGTATTTGTCATTCAAATATGTTACTTTAATAATATCATAGCTATTTACATAACACAAAATTTAAAAAAAAAACTTTAGAAGGCGTTTTCTCAAAACTATGATTTTTGAGATAACGTAGATAGATCTGACACATCAGCGTTGTCGCATGCCTTGCCACGGAGTCCTTTAGTCTAACAAGTAGGTAATAGGTATATCATTGCTATGTATGTATAGGGTAAGGTAGACACACGAGCTGGCATGCAACAACGCCTTCCTGTGAGCCTCTGACCACCGCGAATATAACTAAGTTACAGAAGAATATTTTTTGTTTTGGACTTATAAGAGCACATTCATTGTTGTTTCGTCTGAACGATTACAATCTGGTAAAACAGTGGTAAAACATCACGGATCTTGTTGTCAAGATGACTGTTATGTAATAATATAGTAAGTGCGATGTGAATTGGCTGATTTGTATTTGTAACTATCAATGAATTTAAAAGTTGTGTTTTTTTAGGTATATCCCGATCGGCGGCGGTAAAGAAGTCTTACAGGTGACAATGAGTCTGAGATATCTGACATTGACCCATTACTATCTTAACACCTAGATCATGAAATATCATATGAATCTATTGAATATTTAGATCATGAAATATCCTATGAATCTGTTAAATATTTAGATTTTGAGTTTGTTGTTTGTTTGTTGTGATGTAAAAAATGACAATATAAATTTGTATTTTTTTAACTCGATTTTAGTTTTACTTTGGAAGTTTACTTCGCTCTACTTTAATATTTATATATATACAATTTAAATAGTCTCTTGTAAATTAAACTTTATATTTGGAATAATCTATATTCTAATAAAATATATGTACACTGACCAATTCGCATGGGTATTACTATACTTAATGTTGCCATAATTATATTTAATTTAGCGCCGCTAGAGCAGGCTTTTTACATACCTTTCCTACCCATAGCAGTAGAGACCATGGGCAGTTGGAGCACCGAGAAGAGGCCAAGAGGATGAGGGGGAATGTACCAGAGTCAGCCCGTCCGGCCTCTTCCCCTCATCCTTCTCATCAGATCTGCTCAGACCTGGAGGCTTGAGCATGCACGGGACGTCAACTGATACGAGGGCTCTACAAACTATTTCGTTGAGAGCGTGATGTCGTGAAGACCTCCCTGAGCAGAGACGACAACTCAGAGCATGATAGCCATCGACCTCTCCCATATAATCGAAGGTGCATACATCCTGCAGTCCAGGTGGAAGGCCAATGCCACGCATAAAGAGTCATCGTCAAGTAAAGTGCCCAGGCAAGGCGACGGCAATGCGTGCAGCCACGCTCCCGATTCGGTTTGCGACACAGCTCGTAGTTATTTCTGGTATATTCTGGTACGTAGGAAACCATTCGTGCGCGAGTCCGACTAGTACTTTTCGGTTTTTCTTTTTGTGAAAAATTATCGATGTAGGGAGTTAAGTTCTCAGTAAAACAAGAATATATTTTTTATATTATTAAATAAAACTAAACAGAAGATTCTAGTAGGTATATGCATTCTATCAAGAATCAATAGGTAATTACCTAGTATTTATTACTACCTACGCACTAGGTAGGTGTCACCTGTTTTAGAAAACGTTTTCCTCATACGTATGTGGGTACACTGACTATTAGGTACCTACATTATTTTATTACAGGTACCTACAACTTAAATATTTTTTATATCCTTTTTTTCCTTCATATTTTGGACGTGCAGTTTGACCTCGGAACTCAAATACTTTCGAAATATGTTATATAGACCAAATACTAAAATGAAAGTTGTAGAGAATTTTATAATCTTCCATGCGATAGAATAACACTATTCTCTAGGATGCACCGTTTCGGTGGAAATATATTAGTGAAAACTCAAAATTTGGAACTTTAAACTCCTCCCCTAAAAAAAGCAACTCAAAAGAATGAGTAAACATTTTAGTAATTGACCTACAAAACATATTTCAGTGTGACTAAGATACTCAAACAAAAGATAGCGTATATTAATCAATCGTTACGTCCAGTAGATAAGTATATAAGTATTATATTATGTTCTAGGTAGGTACTTGTTTACATTATTGTGAAGTTAATTGGCTCACAGAGTCGGACCATGCGCCATATAAGGCAAGTTGCCGAGAATCTAGTCCCACGAGTCGGCGCGGCACGGCCGACCAAGCGCTTTCATCATGCCACGATTACTTATGTCAAGCATTATCCTTTTACAAATAAATATGTAAGCAAAGGCATGTTTAATGCTGGTATGACGTGTTATGCATACACTACTACATTGCATAATAAACCTTCTTTGATCGTTATGGATAAGTAATATAATGTAGAACTCGACCCTTTTGTTACTACATTAATTGTAGCTAGTACCTATTACCCTACTGCATAATTTAATTTTTTTATCCTAACATTCTAACTATCCATAAGTGTAGACACATTTATCTTTTTATCAATATGCAGCTGCAAAAAGATTACTAGGTACTTAGGCACCTAGGTACAATCAGTTTTCTGAGTATTGTAGGTAATTAGGTAAAATAGTGATTTGCCTAAATCTTTTCCCATATATTAGGTACCTACTTAACATCTTTTAGTTCTACGAAACTATTCTAGCTTGCATCAGAATTGATGGTTTCCAAACTGATTAATAGAATTCCAATGTGGATTGTGGTCCACAGTCGACTGTTAATTTGAATATAGAGAACAATTTGGAAGCAATATCATCTAAATACTAAAAACTTAAATAGGTAGGTACCTACATAAGATTATAAATACGAACTACATTATACATCTGTTTTCTTATATTGCAATAACTAGCTGTCCGCAGCGCGGTTTCACCCGCGTCTTGGCTTACTGCTCTGCTCCCGTCGCTAGTAGCGTGATATTACCTACCTAGCCTTCCTCAAGAACTGGGCTATCATACGAAAAATAATTATTCAAATCCGACCGGTAGTTCAAGAGATTGCGCGTTCAAACAAACAAACTCTTCCGCTTTATTATAATAGTATAGATTAGATAGATAGGTGCATATTATATAGTTTCTATTGGCATTAAGAAAAAGGACAAGAAACCCATTCTATTTGTCGTAAGTATCTACAGCTCAGGTACTCTAAGTCTACTTGTACAATGTAGCTCGATGAGTTTACTTTTGTTGTTATTTAGTAAATACTTACTAATTCAAGTATTATCCCTCATCTCAATTACTCGACTATCTAAGTGGATTCCAAGGCATTCTCTGCCGTGTGTAATCTACAGTTGTTAAAGTAACAACATCCAAATTCTAGAGAACCACTCGGTAAGTTGCACTGGGTGCTGTGCATACTACAAATAGGTAGGTACTTACCTACGCAGTATCATGAAAATTAAATGAATTGTTCACATTCTACTTTATGAAAGTAATTTCCTTGACATTTAAGCCGGTTCCAATAAATTAGCCAATTTCTAGTTGCATCTATGATAGGTACCTACGCATTTAAATAACCTCAGGTGCAAGAAGAATCCGCCCTAGAAGAAATGTAATGGATGTGTTTTATGACTCTTTCTAATTACAACTTTATGAACTCTAGTACCTACCTCTACATCTATCTAAATCAATGTCGCAAGATATTAAACTCAATTTTTAATACATCACGATAACAAAGTCTAAAATTATAGATGTATTAAATATGCATGATACTTAGTTTTGTTCCATATTAGTAGATAATGTTCTACTTTTTGTTTTCCATCTAAAAACAAAATAAAACAACATTACGAACGCATTCCATAGTTCCCGGCCTTCCGCCCCGCCTTCGCATTCCATCGAGATAGTTGAAGATCAAACCCACAGTAAAAAAACAGATTGATGGTTGGTAACAAACCTATATAATAGCCTCTTCACCTTTATGATTGCGAATTAATGCTAGGTTTAAACTTACCCGTTAATTAAGAAATACCTACTTAACTAGTTTGTAAATTTTATAAAGATCTTCGTGAGAAATACAAAATTCTATAAGTAAAGTAAAATGTTAATTATGGAGGTATTTTATTGCCTAGGTGCCTTTATGGAATCATCATCATCATATCAGCCACAAGACGTCCACTGCTGGACATAGGCCTCCCTTAATTTTCGCCACCGTTGTCGGTCGTTCGCCGCCCTCATCCATCGGTTGCCCGCCACCCTTATAAGGTCGTCGGTCCACCTTGTGAGGGGTCTGCCCACGCTGCGTTTTCCGGTTCGTGGTCGCCACTCTAGAACCTTTCTGCCCCAGCGGCCGTCAGTTCTGCGAGCTTACTAGGTACTTTATGGAATAGTAAAGTAATAAAGTTACTATACTACTTACTATAAGTAGGTATCTATTAATCAAAATAGCACAGTCTAATTATCATAATAATACTGTGAAAATAGTATCATTACTATTTTGATAATAGTACTAATTAGGCAATTAGTTGTTACCAATAGGTTGCAATTCTCACTAACTGACAACAAATTTTAACGGATGTCGCATTTGTATCGTGTTTAAGTTTTTGTTGATTACCTTTTTTTGCTAACTAGGTACATGCGTTTGCGCTGGGAATGTGAGATCTGAGGCGACATGGCACATGCAACATAATAGGTACTTTTTGCTGAAAATAGTAAAAATCTCAAAATTATACGTTAGTGGCTTAGATACCACAATAGCCATCAGAGGCATTGCGAGCCTTATTTACCCTCTACATTTTTATTAGTTACTAGCTGTTGCCCGCGACTTCGTTCGCGTGAAAATTCAGATGGGTGCCTCTATGAGAATATTGCGTGCCTGATTTTATGGCAATCGTACATTGTATCAGTATTATCCGTCTCTATGGCAAATCCAGTTTAAACCCGCTACCGCTAAAACTGACAAACCACTTTCACACAAACTTGTGACTCTTATTTGCCCATTTAATAAGGGGGGTTGCTGAATAATAAAAAAAGAGTATTTTCTAGTAATTTGGTAATCCTACTATAAAAACTATAGAAATTTTATACAAACTTTGCCACCCCTTTAGGGGACCCTTACCCCCTTAGGGGATGGATTTCGCAAAATTCTGTCTAAGTGAGCACCTATATCCTAATAGGAACGACTATGCAAAGTTTGAGATTCCTAGCACTTGTTGTTTCTGAGATTTCGTGAGTGAAGTGAGTGAGTGACCTTTTGCTTTTATGTATAAAGATAGCATTTTTATATTGTTTAAATACTGTTTTTCATACTATTTTTAATCTCCCATTCATACAAATCCTCTTTCACCTACCTAAAGATATCCCTCGTAAAAACAACACACAAAGGCAAATTTTCACTACAATAACTTTCCCCTTCCCCTTCTTCCCTATTGCACTTTTTCTCCATTCTCCACAGTTTCCTCCTTCCTCTCCTCCCCTCCCCCTTCTCCTCTTCACTTCCTTCAGCATCCCTTGCCCCTCCTCCAGCATCTCTTGCCCTTTCCTCCACTTCCCTCTACCTTGCCTCCTCATTTTCCCCTCTCTTCTCCCTTCCTTCTCCTTTCTTTTCCTCCTTTCCTCTCCCTTCCTATCGCTTCCTATCTCTCCCCCTCCCTTTTTCCACCATTCGAGAACTCCTTTTTTCCGCGTTCCTTCCCCCTCCCTTCCCTCTCCCTTCCTCTACTCTCTCCCTCACTTCTCCCTCACTTACCCCTCACTTTCCTCTCATTTTTCCCTCATTCACCCCTCACTCGACCCTCACTCCCCCTCACTTCCCCTCACTCCCCCCTCACTTCCCTCTCACTTCCCCTGACTGCCTTCTCACCACCTTACTTCCCCCTCACTTCCCCCTTACTTCCCCCTTACTTCCTCGTCCCTTTCCCCTCACTTCTTCTCACTTTCCTCTTACTTTCCTCTAGCATTCCCCTCACTTTCCCATCACTTCTCCCTGGCTTTCCCCTGACTTCCCTCTGACTTCTTCCTGACTTTTCCCTCACTTCTCCCGCATTTCCCCCACACTTCCTCTTCACTTCCCCCTCACTTCCCCATCTCTTTCCTCTCACTCCCCCATCACTTCCCTCTCACTTTCCCCTCCCTTTCTCCTTCTCCTCAATTCCTCCTTTTCCTCCCTCATTTTCTTCCCTCCTTTCCCTCCCTCCCCCTCCCTGTAAATTTCAAGTCGCTAGCTTCAAAAGCTAAAGATTTTTATATAGAATATTTCATCCCTAATTTCAAAAATTTCTAAATCCACCCCTGTTAAAATAAAATTATAAGGATATTTTTTATTTAAATAGAAGTATTCCAAAACAAAATTACAAAACGGTAAGTTAAAAAATGAAGAAGATTCATACAATCGATTTCATCCCTTTTCACACACTTAGGAATTAAATTTTAAAAAACCCTTTTTAGTACAACCTCTAGACATTTAGACAAACACATCCTCCAAATTTCAAGTCACTACAACCAGCAGTTTAGACTGTGCGTTGTCTGTTAGTCAGTAAGTCAGTCAGGACAAAGCATTATATAATATGTATGGGTGTATGGATGTATGGATTAGACGTATAGCCATCGGGGATCAAAGCATACAGGCTGCTAGGAATGCTAACACGTGATAGAGCCACATAAAGCTGACCGTGCGAAACACAGCTAATACTTTAGATCCACGCCCACAACTTTTAGTTGTGTCTGACCTTGGGCTTTATTAATTGTCATCGCGAAACATAGGCTCACTGGAAACTGGACTCTTTAAAACTAAACGGAAGATTGTTTGTGAATCCGAAAAATAAAAACGCTATCAGCTATTCCGTAACCTGTTAAAGTCTCTGTTTCTATCAGGTTTCGTAGTAAAATAACAAATGTTCGACGTGATTCTTTAAATTGCCATAACTTTTTTATTTATGAACCGATTGACTTGAAACAAACACTAAATGTTAAGTGAAGCTTACCACAATGTATTAGTGAAAACCATATCTAAATCGGATAAGCCGTTTCTGAGATTAGCGTGAACAAACGCACAGACAAACAGACAAACAGACAAACAGACAAACAGACAAACAGACTAACAGACAAACAGACAAACAGACAAAAATTGTAATAATCATTGTTTTGGGTTCTATTTGCGTTGATAAAGGCCCCAGTAATTTTTTTTCTCATATATCTTCCATGTACAGACAGCGATCGGTTACATTTTTATTATATGTATAGACTAGCTGTGCCCGCGACTTCGTCCGCGTGGAATAGTGATTTTGGGCAGCATTTTTTGGATATATCTTTTGGTTTGTTTTGAATTATAAACATCTTCGTTTAGGTGAATAAGAAAAATCTTTACAGTAAATGCTTCTCTATCTACGATATTAGACGTATAGCCATCGCGGATCAAAGCCATACAGGCTGCTAGGATTACTTACACGTGGCAAATCCACATAAAGCTGACCATGCGAAAAACAGTTAATATTTACATCCACGCTCATTAATTGTCATCGCGAAACATAGGCTCACTGGAAACTGAACTCGTTTAAAACTAAACGGGAAATTGTTTGGAATGAAAGGAATCCGAGGAATAAAAACGCTATAAGTTTTTTTTTTATATTAGCCTGCCAAAGTGCCTCTACTCTGGCTGATGGTAAGCAGTCAGTGGAATTCAGAAGTAGTGGACACCATTCCAAAAGCCAAACTACTGGTATGGTGGCCTCCACTATGGCGGCTTAGTGAGATGCTTCTTCACGCCTCGCTTAAAAGTCCCAGGATGAATGTTAGGTGGGAACACATGCGCTGGTAAAGAGTTCCAGGCTTTAATTGAGCGACAAAAGTATAAAGTGCTGAACCGTTTGGTTCGAAACCCTTTAGATTGCACTGTGAAAGGGTAGCACTTCAGTCCCGCACGTGTTATTCTGGATAAAAAGGGAGAGGGTAGAATTAATTTAAAGAGCTGTTGAGAAGACTCTCCGTGGTAAAGGCGATAGAAGACGGCGTTGAGGAGGCGATGTCTCTTCGCAGCTGTAAAGGCTCAAGGGTCTTAGGCCTCCGGGCTTCCATGGTACGGACTGCTCGCAAAAGGACCCCGTACCGTCTCGAAAATGGTCGCCGGGTCCCACTATCCGGTCACCAACCTGCACGACGAACCACTCCGAGATTATGCGCAACCTGGTGTGGTAGTCTCTTTTTTTTTGGTCAGGTCTAATTGTGCCCTTGTACAATGCCGCGGGCGGCCAGCGGCACCACCGTTTATACGGGTCTCCCTGGCCGGCGGGTTGACCCACACCACCCACACAATGACTTCGCGGATACTCAGCTGGTCCCACACATGCTGCGAGGTTTGTCATCTCTGCATCAGTTGGGCCTCCGGCTCTCGCGCTTACCGAACGAAACGCAATAATATGGATACTATTACTCTTACGTCGAAAACTATGAGAGGGTAGTACATCCCTGGTCGATCCGACCCATTCATGTTGAAACCAGCGTAAATCGACTACTACTATTTCGTAATTCACTTCAATTCCACCTATTCCGTAATGAAACGTGTTAAGAAACATGTATTTATCACAAAAAATAAGAAATAAAATAAATCCAGAAAATATAAATCTAACTTGTATTTACATTTTAACTAATAAAGTATTTACATTTTAATTTACATTTTAATAAAGAAATAAGACGTGTTTTTTTTTTTTTTTTACCTGGGAAATGCATTACGCATACGCACCCGCCCGGGCAAGGCGGGGGTTATGTCGGACTCTCCGACCGCACTCAAAGCGCGGCCAGCATACCGACTAAAACCCACGGTGTTCCTCCAGACGGCCAGAGTGTCGGGGTCACGGGAGTCGCTTGCGCATTCATCCGCGACCCCGACCCCCCCCCTATTTCGAGAGGCGCGTGCGGAACACGCGCACTGCCGTCTCGGGCCCGTGCTGTTCGGGCGGCGACTGCCCGATCGCCGCCCGCAGGCCAACTCGGCCGCAGAGGATAGGGAGAACGGCGCATCGCAATACCGACACTCCTCTTCCCCTGCGGCCCCACCGCGTCCGCAATCTGGCGGTTGCGGCCCCGCCGAGGCCGCGGAAGGTAGGGAGAGCGGCGCACCGTTATACCGGCACTCCTCTCCCGCCGCGGCCCCGCCACTCCTCAGCCACAGTGTCGCCGAAGCAACACTGCAGCCCGGCCCAGTTGCGGTGCCGCCCAAACAGCACCGCAACCCACCAGAGCCGCTCCATCGTGGGCTTACAGGCAAAGCCCAGAGGAGCGGCGCATCCTTGGGGTTCCTCTTGGTTCACCGTGGTCCTTGGTAACCACGGCTACTAAGCCCCCGCCGCGACAAGGCGAGAACCCCGTTGTGGGGGAAGACGTGTTAACCTAACTTAAAAACAAACTAAGCTAAGCTAAATACATACCACATTTATGACGTGATTATTTAAATTAGCATAACTTTTTATTTATAAACCGATTGACATGAAACAAACACTTAATGTTAAGTGATGCTGACCACAATGTATCAGCGAAAACCATATTTAAATCTGATAAGCCGTTTTTGAGATTAGCGTGAACAAACGCACAGACAAACAGACAAACAGACAAAAATTGTAACAATCATTGTTTTGGGTTCTATTTGCGTTGATAAAGGTCCCAATAATATTTTTCTCATATATCTTCCATGTACAGACAGCGACCGGTTAGTTTTATTATATACTAGCTGTGCCCGCGACTTCGTCCGCGTGGAATAGTGATTTTGGGCAGCATTTTTTGGATATAACTTTTGGTTTGTTTTGAATTATAAACATCTTCGTTTAAGTGAATAAGAAAAATCTTTACAGTAAATGCTTCTCTATCTACGATATTAGACGTATAGCCATCGCGGATCAAAGCCATACAGGCTGCTAGGATTACTTACACGTGGCAAATCCACATAAAGCTGACCATGCGAAAAACAGTTAATATTTAGATCCACACTCATTAATTGTCATCGCGAAACATAGGCTCACTGGAAACTGAACTCGTTTAAAACTAAACGGGAAATTGTTTGGAATGAAAGGAATCCGAGGAATAAAAACGCTATAATTTTTTTTTTTATATTAGCCTGCCAAAGTGCCTCTACTCTGGCTGATGGTAAGCAGTCAGTGGAATTCAGAAGTAGTGGACACCATACCAAAAGCCAAACTACTGGTATGGTGGCCTCCACTATGGCGGCTTAGTGAGATGCTTCTTCACGCCTCGCTTAAAAGTCCCAGGATGAAAGTTAGGTGGGAAAACATGCGCTGGTAAAGAGTTCCAGGCTTTAATTGAGCAACAAAAGTATAAAGTGCTGAACCGTTTGGTTCGAGACCCTTTAGATTGCACTGTGAAAGGGTAGCACTTCAGTCCCGCACGTGTCGTTCTGGATAAAAAGGGAGAGGGTAGAATTAATTTAAAGAGCTGTTGAGAAGACTCTCCGTGGTAAAGGCGATAGAAGACGGCCGTTGAGGAGGCGATGTCTCTTCGCAGCTGTAAAGGCTCAAGGGTCTTAGGCCTCCGGGCTTCCATGATACGGACTGCTCGCAAAAGGCCGCCGTACCGTCTCGAAAATGGTCGCCGGGTCCCACTATCCGGTCACCAACCAGCGGCACTACCGTATATACGGGTCTCCCTGGCCGGCGGGTTGACCCACACCACCCACACAATGACTCCGCGGATACTCAGCTGGTCCCACACATGCTGCGAGGTCAACGCCATCTAGACCCAAAGTAAGCATATTATATGCTTGTATTATGGGTTCTAGAATACGGATAAACATACTTAAATACTTTTATTTTTGTAAATAGATACATATTATACATATAAACACCCAGACCAATGCAAATAGACATGTTCATGCTACAAATATTTGCACTGAGCGGGAATCGAACCCGCGACCTCACAGTCCATACACAGTACCACCGAAATACAGAGGCAGTCGATTTCCCCCTGACTTTCCCCTGACTTCTCCCTAACTACCCCCGCACTTTCCCCTCACTTCTCACTTCTCCCTTCCTTTCCTCTTCCTCCCCCTCCCTTCCCCCTCCCTCCAAATTTCAAGTCGCCAACTTCAAAAGCAAAGATCTTTCCATACAATATTTCATCCCTTATTTCACTCCTATAAATCCACCCCAGTAAAAAAAAAATTATATGCGTATTTTTTATTTAAATAAAAGTATTCCAAAACAAAATTTCAAAACTGTAACTTAATAAATGAAGACGTTTCATACAATCGATTTCATCCCTTTTCATACACTTAAGGGTTGAATTTTTAATAACCCTCTTTTTGTACACTTCTAGACATTAAGACCAACACACCCTCCAAATTTCAAGTCGCTACGACCAGCGGTTTAGGCTTTACGTTGTCTGTCAGTCAGTCAGTCAGTCAGGACAAAGCCTTGTATATGTATGGATGTATGGATTAGACGTATAGCCATCAGGGATCAAAGCAGCTAGTAATGCTAACACGTGATAGAGCCACATAAAGCTGACCGAAAAACAGCTAATACTTAGATCCACACCCACAACTTTTAGTGTCTTACCTTTACTTTAATTACTTAATTAATTAATTACTTTAATTAGTCATCGCAAAACATAGGCTCACTGGAAACTGGACTCGTTTAAAACTAAATGAAAGACTGTTTAGAATGACAGGAATCCGAGGAATAAAAACACTATCAGCTATTCCGCAACCTGTTAAAATATCTGCTTCTATAAGATTTCGTAGTAAATTAACGAATGTTCGATGTGATTCTTTAAATTGGCATAACTTTTTTATTTATGAACCGATTGACATGAAACAAACACTAAATGTTAAGTGAAGCTTACCACAATATATTAGTGAAAACCATATTTAAATCGGATAAGCCGTTTCTGAGATTAGCGTGCACAAACGCACAGACAAACAGACAAACAGACAAAAATTTTAAAAATCATTGTTTTGGGTTCTATTTGCGTTGATATAGGTCCCAATAGTATTTTTTCTCATATATCTTCCATGTACAGACAGCGATCGGTTACATTTTTATTATATGTATAGATATAGGTCCCAATAGTATTTTTTCTCATATATCTTCCATGTACAGACAGCGATCGGTTACATTTTTATTATATGTATAGATAGATAGATTGATATAATTATCTTTTTACTAGCTTCTTATCCAAACGCAGTAGTACAACAGTAGAGGAACCTGTTGAACCTTGGCACTATGTGTACCTCGACCACTTGGCTCGTTTCAAATGTTTTCGCGGTATTAAATTCTGTTGTCTGTAGTAATCGGTACATCACTGTTGACTACCTAATGTGATGTTAGTCACTTACTGCCATTATTATTGCCGGTGTTAGGTGTTATCGAAGTGAAAACTTTTTTCGCCGAAAAAGGAAGTATTTATAATATATTAACTTTAAAGTCTGATAGTTTTATATGTTTTGTAATACTCGCTTAACTTTTATATGCAATCAGTTCGTTGTTTTAAGAAGTCTTCAAAAAATAATAAAGTTACGAGATAATTATTTTGGGGTAACATGTTACCTCAAAATAATTGAAATGCACCGTTTTCTACAACAAGGTAGTAAGTTGTACCTCGGCCACTTTCAATCAGATAAGGTGCCTTGGCCAGCTTGTTCTAAAGCAGGTGCCACAGTAATTTTTCTAATTACTAAAGTACCTGATATGTGTAGATTTGCTAATATCTTATGTTTAACCTGTCGTATGCTTAGGAGCAGATCTGCACGAGATACAATGTTATTTCTATTGTGTCTGATATTGTAGCTAACTCTGGATTTGTGATTCAAATATTTCACTAGAACGAATGGTAGCGAAAAATTAATAGTTTCCTGTTTAAACCCCAAATTTCAATGTGTCCTACTAGGTGGCACCGGGTACTGGCCGAGGTACATAGGGGGTGTTGTATCTCGGCCATATTTAACGAAAAAGGGATTTCTGATTTAGTGTGTTGGTTAATCAAATAATTATAGTGCTTTCAAAATATGCAAATACAACTTGAGTACAATACGTCAAAAAAATATAAAAAAAAATATCAAGAAAACTGATCTAAATACAACAGATTGCCCTAAATAAACCCTAGCTGAGTAATACTCAGTATGTACTCTCTATCTACCTAACACTGCTACCACTGAGCCTTCAAAGATAATTAACTAGGTACTTACTTGAGCAGTTGCAATTATTATTAAATTGAGAATATTTGATTGACAGTTTAGTTACAATTTCATTGCTCTTCTTTTACATTTATTTCTTGTACTCGACTTACACTCGATTAAAAAACATTTTAGAACAATGATTGTCTCGTTTCATTAAATAATTAATTCTCACAGCTCCATCTATTGATAACAAATATAACTATAAAATTATTAGTATACGTTTTAAAAAAAAGATGGCGCTGAATCAGCATTTTAGAACAGTTATATTTATTAGACTAGCTTTCGGCGGCGCGGTTTTTGCTTACTGCTCTGCTCCTGTTGCCAGTAGCGTAATGCTAAATAGCCTATAACCCTCCTCGAGAACTGGGCTATCATACAAATAATTATTAATTTTGCGTATGATAGCCTAATAAATATTTTTCAAATCCGACAGGTAGTAGCGTGTTTAACCAAACAATTATAATAATATAGATAACAGTTTATAAAACTAAGTTCTAAAGATTTAGTGTTATTTTCTTGTTTGTGCTTTAATCTATGTTTTAAAAATAAAAGACATCCAACTTCAAGTTGCCTAAATTGGTTTTAAAAAATTGTTTGATTTGGTACTCATCTCCAGATGCAAATGAGAACCAATTTAGACTTCAAAAATGGTACTATTGGACGAGATTGATATGAGTTAATATTATACTGTTAAGAAAAAAGTTGTTTTTGCTGTTGTTGGAAAGGACTAATTCAAATGTAGTTGCAGCAAGCTTGGAGCATGACCACCTAACAATGCAGCACTTTTTCACTTCACTAACAACATTATGGGAAAACATTTTTTTACACTTTATTACATAATAGCCTATGTACTGACTGAAGTAGTAGGTAGGTAATCATCAACATTATAAATGTCTGTAATATCCAATACATTTATTTACACCACATCCCATACTTCTTCAAAGGCTGTACATAATTTAGCACAAGTGAGTGCAGCTGACAATGGATAGTTACTTATAGATATAACATCTTCAGAGTAATCTACTTCCACTTTACCATGGGCCATGGCACCAATAATTAACACAATGGGCTCATCTTTTGGCACTAACTCCCTGCAGTTAGTCACAACTTTAGAACTGAAGGACATAGTAACTTTCTTTACACCAACTGGTAAATGTGAAGTGACTGGATTTTTTATAACCTTAAGCAGTTTCATTGGTCCATCTGATGCTCTAATTGCAAACTTGTGAAGAAGTTGAACTGAAAAGACAAAATACTAAGATAAAATTTACAAAGCATACACAGGAGTTTAAATCTGAGACATGGTCACTGAACCACTGAGGCAGTATTTATTTTCAAGCTTACCCATTAAGCCAGCAAATCTCTTAAATGTTCTTGGTATCCTAGTTTGTGGGTTTATTTCTATAAGAACATTTTTCTCAGTGTGAATATACACTTGTAACAAGCCAGCTCTGTTCAATGGTGAGTCCATTAACATAAGAAGAGACTGATGAGTGATGTCTGGTCTACATGATCCTGGGTCTCTGCCATTTTTCCTTAAAATATTAGCATGATCATCACAGTTTAATAACTCAAAACTGTTTCCAGTCTGAAAAAGAAATAGAAAAATAGTTTTTATTTCAATTCCTTTAAAGTAAAGACAATAGCTGTATGCCAATTATTATTGTAATTGTACAACTATGGTACGCGTTTCAAGTGAACCTTTGCAATCTGAATTCTTAACACTTATTTAATTAAATAATTATGCTTAGCGTGAAAATAACGACGCAGCGTGAGCAGACCCCTCACAAGGTAGACCGACAACCTTATAAGGGTGGCGGGCAACCGATGGATGAGGGCGGCAAAAGACCGGCCACGGAGGCAAAAATTGGGGGAGACTTATGTCCAGCAGTGGACGTCTTTTGGCTGATACGATGATGAAAATAATACTAGGGTTATGTTACTCTTTATGTACAGGACGGAAGTGAAATGAGGTTATAACAAGATGATAAATTACCTTAACAGTTTCCAGTTGTGCATTTTCCATTATAACTATGAGGCGTTTCTCTTGTTTCTTTATATGAGATGTTACCAAATGTTTTGGTATGGGATCGTACTCATTGTCATCATCTTTAGCATGTTTCCTTTTCTTGCCCATGACTTTTAATAATTAAGATTTCTTATTTTAGTTTACCGGTTAGTTGAATTGCGTAATTCAAGCTAAGTACATATGAATAAACAGATTGATTAGTGTGGTTAAACACGTCCAGCCAAATCTTTTTTACTCTAAACAGGAGTTTATTACTGTCCGCGGTCAGTGGTCGGTGCACAACACAACAGCACTAGAGATGAAACGTATTTACGCTACCAGGGTTTAAAACCAGGGTTTCGCTTCAAAGTAGGGCGCCCTGGTACGAGCAGACAATACTTGCAAGTATGAAAGTATGTGCTACAAGGCAAACGCGCGATAGCATAGCATAGAAAAATGATTCATATTTCAATGTAGATAAAATACACACTCGTATTTAGTGAATAATAAATACTTTTATCTTCAAAGTATTTTTTTATTCATACGAATTTGCTCCTTATCTTACTAGGAATACAGGTTGAATTCCTATGCAAGTATTTTAGGTAAGACGCTCGCATCCAGAACTTGTAAGTTTGAAAGTAAGTGCTTTAAGGCGAACGATAGCATAGAAAAATGATTCATATTTCAATGTAGATAAGAAACACACTCGTACTTTGTGTATAATAAATACTTTTATCTTCAAAGTATTTTTTTATTCATACGAATTTGTTCCTTATCTTACTAGGAATACAGGTTGAATTCCTATGCAAGTATTTTAGGTAAGGCGCTCGCGTCCAGCGTGGAGCGGGTTGCCATACTCGAACCCGACCTTTAGCGGGTGGGACGACAAATACTTTCAAGTATTTTAAAACCTGGTTTTCGACCCTCGTATTTTTACGTACTTGTACTTAGAAGCCCTGGTATTGAATTTTGCAAGTATATCTCATCTCTAAACAGCACACGTGCTATTGACAGTAATGATGACCAGTGTGACCAACTTTAAATTAGAGATCCTGCCCAGCCTAGGCATAAAAACTGACAAATCCTGCCAAACTCATAGACGCAAAACGCCGAAATAATGCCGATATAATTTTAAAATCTTTTAATCGTATTAGTAATCTTCTAGTGAAGACGTTTTAAATAATTTATGAACCTAAAATTATAAATAAAAAATTAATACCTACTTACTAATACTTCCCACAATTTTCCTGGTGAAATTTTAAAAAAAGTATAGTCACTGATGACTGCCCACTGTATCCGATTATGTTCTTCTTATGCTGATTAGATAATAGTTGCATGTTCTTTTATATTAGACAACCTAAGCACAAACTTAGTGTGTGCTTTACACCATGAAACATCTTCAATCTGCTTCTTTCGCTTTTGCTAATCAGGAACAGGACGAATGTGATGGATCCTGCTCCCAATCTAGGCGATGTAGTCGTTCATATTTACGTTTCATGATAAATCAGGAATTGAAACATTTACACCGCACGAAATCCAAATGAAAATTTTGCATCTCCTACAGTTTTACTAGTCCGACTAATTAGAAAAACGACTGAAAACTTTACTAAAAATACAATTATTATAAATATTTTGTTCAGCACTTTAAGGTTTACAATGGAATGAACTACAAATTCAATTAGAGATGGACATCTCCGAACTAAAGGTCTTACTCTTATTGTTGCTAATGTTGCCATTGTCATTTAAAATTCCTTCCTTATGCTATTTCTATTTCTTTTGTCGATACGATACTGCACCAAACTCCTTTTAAAAAGCTGTGCTGCCAAGACTGCCAGCTTAAATTCTTTAAACTGCCAAATAGTGCCAGATTTCTGAAACGTCAAACATATATGCCAGAGAGTAAAATACAGGGCTAAGCCTGCCGAAAAGGCAGGATCCTGCCCTTAGAGTATAAATATTATTCATACTCCAAGATCCTGCCACATATGGTCACACTGATGATGACATGAAATTATGTTGTTTGTGGTGGTCTGAGAGAATAAGTTACGAATACTTAAGCATTTGCAAGTGACACAAGTCTAGTCTAGTGAGACACGGTAACAATGTCAGGCAAAATAGATCATAATTAAAATATGTAGGATGATATATTTCTAAAAATAAGTAAGGATGTCTAATTATTTGGCATATTTAAATTATCTTCTATTTCGACACAATGCAGGCCTGATTATTTCATTGCATTAAAAACCAATGGCAAAGATTATTGTAATGATCGTCGTGATTGATTAATCCCTCAGATTTATTCCCTCGGTTATTCTTCTGCGATTAGTTTAGACCGAATTCTGGAAACTCTTTTTAAGGACGCGTTTACAATTCTATCAAAAATAACCCCTGTTTCGGTTCATTTTGCGGCTAAACTATAAAAAAAAATATATATCTAGCAGATACTACAAATAGAATGGTTCAAATAGAATGGAAATCAATCGGTTTAAAAACAGCCAAGCCCAAAATGGCGGTTGCTTTAACCTCCTAAGCCCCAACGTTTTTATACAAGGACTTTACAAAGGACCGGTATCCGCCCAGCCATATTTAGCATATTGTACTCCTAGTGGCACATTGTTCCCACGTGAGAACACACGATCTCTTCTAATATATTTTAAAACTTCGCGGTATTTTGACGTTTAATTCTCTCTTACCTGATTGGTGAATATGTTAGTGACAAGTTTTGCAATCATTCGACCGCAACCAATCAGAGGCTAACCGTCATTTTGCCCCCGAACACAGAAAAATGGAGCTCGAGTGCTGTACAGGTGAGTAAAATCGCTAATTATAAGCGTAATCAAGTGTCTTTTTTGTTTATAAGTAAATAAAAATCTATGGTAAAATCATAAATATTGTTTTTGTGATAAAATTTATGTCAATAATCAATTCTTACTTAGTTTTATTCCTCAATCATTAACTGTGTTCTCGTGCAAGAACAGGTGGCTGTTATTCTAATAATTACTCTTTATGACATGTTCTTGTGGAAGAACAGTTAGTATTAATGACTTCTTAATTTTCACAGGATTATGGAATAAAAACATCACAAATATACTGAATATCTCTCACTTGGAGGACTTTCAGCCTTCCGATCAGGACACAGGTGACCCTCTTTTATCATAGGACCAGAAACCAGGTGTTCCAGTTCCAGTGACACTGATTCTGACGAACACACACAAACACGAGCACTACCAGCTGCAAACATGAACGACGTGGTCGAGGCAGAGAAGGAGCTCGCTATGATCGAATAATCTAATATTACCTGGCCGGGTTATACCAGAATTTGGTAAAAACAGTCCTTCAGTGGTGCCATCAGCAAACGATTAGATTTGCAGCAAATTCACTCCAAAGGAGTTATTCAGTTCAGAACCTTCGTATTTCAAAATTATATGGATGGAGTACTGCCAGTACATAGACGATGATTTGGTAAAGTTAGTCGTCGAAAAGACTTACCAGTCTGCAGTTAAGCTTCAAGGTAAAAGCCTAAATTTAACCTTACATAGATTTTATTTATGCATTAATATTACAATCATCATCAAATTCAAATCAAGTTGCTTGACGAGCTACACAAAACTGGAATAGGTTGCTCAGGCACAGTTATGAAAAATAGGATACCAGCAGCAACAAGACCTATTGTAGAAGATGACAGACAGTTGAAATATTGCGGCAGGGGCAGCAGTCAGGTCCTGGTTAGGCAAGATGGTAAGACTAAGTGTTAACTTTGACTAAGTGGTACGATAACAAAGCAGTAACTTTGCTGTCATCCGTAGAAGCCAGTGAAGAAACTGAATATGTCTAGAAGATGGTGTAAACTAGAAAAGAGATAAGTACAAGTAAACAGAACTAGGATTACATGTAATTAAAATTTATAATTATAAATTAAACAATTTATAAAAAAAAACAATATTTCAATTTTTTATTGATTACCATCCAATGTCCATGACCAAGAACATAAGATAGAACCTTATATAAGTCATAACGGCCCAATGTTCTCAAACATGAACAAAAAAAAACCTATCTTAGATAGCCTAGATCTGTCCTTTGTCATAACAGTAGTATCAGGAAAAAAAATACCATCAAATGTAAAACTGTAACTAAGTTTTTTTTTTACTTTTTTGTCTGGGCAGTTACCCTAGCAGCACAATGTGTTCTTTTATAAGAACATTAGGCGATAAATTCAATCAAGCAATATTTTACTTGGGCCTTAGGAAGTTAATTAAATTTGACTTTAGATTCGTGTTTGAAGGACACTGAAATATCAATTTTGAAAGAAATCGGTTCTCTAACCACAAGGTTCAAATTAGCTGCTTTTATTAAATTTGCCTTAAGATTCGTGTTCGGTCATCGCTGGGACTCTCAGGTATCGTTTTTGAAAGCAATATGTACAAAAAGAGCAAAGTTCAAAATGGCGGCTGCTTCCATTGAATTTGACTAAAGATTCGTGTTCAGTCATCGCTGGGACACTCAGATATCGATTTTGAACGCAATCGGTTCAAAAACAGCAAAGTTCAAAATGGCGACTGCTTTTATAAAATTTGACTTAAGATTCGTGTTCGGTCGTGGCTGGCATAACCCGATATCGATTTTGAAAGCAATCGGTTCAAAAACAGCAAAGTTCAAAATGGCGGCTGCTTTTATTAAAATTAAATTCGAATTAGAATTCTTATTTAGTCATCGCTGGGACACTCAGATATCGATTTTGAAAACAATAGGTTCAAAAACAGCAAAGTTCAACGCAATAGTCTTTCGCGCGAGTGTCTTTCTCGCAAATGTCCATTCACGCAAAAGTCTTTCGCGCAACGCGCAAATGTCCATTTGCGCAAATGTTTTTCGCCTAGCTCTACTCGTCAGCTAGTACCAGTAGAAGTTACCGAAGTAGACCTGCAGGGTACTCCATCATGTCCGGTGGTAAGTTCTCATCTTATCTGGTAAAAGGAGCCCATATTCAGTACACCAAGCTTTACTCGTCAACTTGTTCCAGTTGCAGTCATCTAGGTAAACCTCCTGAGGTGACTCCATTCCCACCAAAACTAATTCTAAGTACAAAATAAAAAACATACTACTAGAAATTTCAAATGTATTTTGAAATTTCTAGTAGTATGTAGTCATTCCAATTAACAAAATTAAAATTTATTTCTAAAGTATCAACGTGAGTTTATTTTCATATAATCGCCTTAGTAGGCTGACCTATGTATGTGTGTGTGAAATTTGTTGTATTGGTGCGATTCGATACCTATGATTTTTGAGAACGCGTCCATAAGGAACGAGTACAGTAAGTACGTAAGTACGGTTTAATATCATTCTTGATCTTGTCAGCTAAAGGAGGGTAGGTACCTCACTACGTAAATTTGTTTTCTGTGGTACATGTAATGTATTTGTTGTTGTAAAAAAAAGGCGGGAAACTTTGAAAGTGAAAAGGCGCGTTTTCTCTATCAAATTTACGAAAAAATTCACAATTTGTATTATAAACAATATTTTTGTAAATATTTTTGTTAAATAGACTGTTCATAGTGTACATAGTAAATTAGTAACCCGAAATGGGTAAAAAAAGGCGGAGGAAGGACGAAATGTCCTATGCTGACTCGCCGCAACAGCAGCAGTTAGCTGAATCTTCGGACTCCGATTCAGCGGAGTCAACAGAAAGCTGCAAAGACACAACAAAGGATAAGTACGCCATTTACAAGGTAAAAGGATACAATCGTAAATATCCCGAGGAAACCAAGCAGACGGACCTCATAGTCTTCCTGGCTCATCACGAACAAAATGCAACATTTAGCGATAGGGATCGTATGGCCCTATCAAAAGGTTTACGAGAGCATGGAGTTTCAGGCGTCATGCATCTACGTACTATAAATAAGTACAAAGTCGGCATAACATTTGACCTGCCAAACAACGCCAATATGTTTCTTCAAAACAAAAAGTTGTTAGATCAGCTGTCTCTTAAGGCAACTATACCCGCTGGAGATACCGAAATAACGGGAGTACTTACTTCGGTTCCCGTGGAAATGTCCAACAAACAAATTTTTTCATTGATTGGCAGCTCTAAAAACGTAATACAAGTTAGGCGCTTCATGCGCAGGGTCAGAGGTGACGCTGGTGTAACTTTCGTCCCTACACAGGCTGTCGCAGTAACCTTCGCGTCCACTATTCTTCCTCAGTACATTTACTTGGACTCATGGCGTCACGAAGTTAGTAAATACATACCACCAGTAAAACAATGCCTTAAGTGTCTGCGGTATGGACATATTGCTAAATTCTGTCGCAATACTGAAGTATGTTCAATTTGTACATTAAACCATAATTTTAAGAATTGTCAGGTTGACCCAAAAGATGCTAAATGCGCAAACTGCAAAGGTAATCATATAGCTATCTCCTCATCTTGCCCAATTAAAAAACAAAAAGTTGAAGAAAATAAAATTAAGTCACGAAGTGTCACTTACTCTGAGCTCTTTGACGCTAATACATTCCCAGCTTTAACTGCTCGAACTTTAGATGTACAAATTAATAATCTAATGAAATCCGATAAATTTATTTAAAATAGTTACATCTAAAGATGTTCCTATTAATTCATCATCAATTAAAGAGGTTTTAAAAACAACTATAAGTAAGAAATTTCCATCATCCTCATAATGGATTTGTCAAACTTAAATATAGTTCAATGGAATGCACAAAGTCTTAATAGCAATAAACATATATTTATTCATTTCCTCTATGCACAAAATATACATATAGCAATAATTTCTGAAACATGGTTCAGACCTGATCAGTCTTTTAAAATAAAAAATTACAATATTGAAAGGAATGATTGTGGTAACAAACACAATGGAGTTGCAATTATAATTCATGAAAGCATTACTTACACTAAAATTAACACTTATTTTGATAATTCTTTACAAAACATTTGTGTGAAAATTAAAATTAAAAATAAAGAAATAAGTATAGTCAGCTTTTATAGCCCCCTAAACTCTAATCCAGTTTTTAATAAAGATGATTTTGATTCATTGGTGAAATCTATTCCTGGTCCTTTTATATTTGCTGGAGACTTTAATGCCCATCACACTTCCTGGGGATGCGTTTCCGACTCTCCAAGAGGTAGAGAAGTCTTAGAAGTCATTGACGAAAATAATTTGGTTCTGCTTAATGATGGTCAAGCAACAACTGTTGGTTCTCTAACATGGCGTCCCAATGCACTGGATTTATCGTTGGTTTCATCGTCGTTGGCACTTAATTGTGAATGGTCTGTACATGATAGTCCTCTTGGTAGTAGTTATCACATTCCTGTAATCATAAAAGTAATGGTTAGCAGAAACAAAAACAATGTTTTTTATGGGAATTGTTTGAATGTTAAACATTTGCCCATTCACCCAAATTATAAACTCGTAGATTGGCGAATCTATAGCAATTGTGTGGAAGAATTGCTAATTGATTTTCAAATAGATAATAAAAGTCTTCTTAATTCATATTCTCAATTTTGTTCTATTTTGCGCACAGCAGCTGCTAATTCCAATAATTTAAATGGTCATGTTATCACAAATACCACCAATCACACATGCAAAAAAAATAAGATTAAAGGACCTTCTCTTCCTTGGTGGAATCAAAAGTGTACAGAGGCTGTACTAAATTTCAAAACAGCATATATAAATTTTAAAGAAAATCCAACAGAAGAAACCTATCTTCAATTTAAAAGACTCCGGGCAGTTAAAAAACTCATTTTAAAAACAGAAAGACAAAAGAGTTGGTTTTCTCTTTGTGAAACTTTTAATAGATGCACACATTTATCCATTGTATGGAAATTTATGCGTAAATATAATAAGACATATAATTTTAATATTCATGAAAATGACGCATGGGTTTTAGATTTTTTAAAGAAATACACTCCAGACTTTGTGCAACATTCTTCAAAAACTCTCACTGACAGAATTAATTCCAAAAATAATTTTCTACTTAATCCTTTTACAATTAATGAATTAATATCTGCAATCTCCTCCCGAAGAGATACTGCTTATGGTCTTGATGGAATACCATATATCTTATTTAAAAAACTAAGCACTGCAAGTTTACAAACATTTCTAAAAATACTTAATTTACTGTGGGAAAATAATGTTATACCTCAAGATTGGAAAGTAGATTGTCTTGTACCAATTTTAAAACCAGATAAGCCAAAGTTATGTCCTGATTCTTATCGTCCCATAGCACTTACTTCTTGTGTAGGAAAGTTATTTGAACAATTGTTGAAGCAACGTTTAGAGTTTTACATAGAACAAAACAATATCTTACCTTCTAATCAATTTGGTTTTCGTAGGAATCGGTCTGCTAGGGAAAGTGTCTGTCAATTACAGCTCGATATTCATAACTCTTTATTGGCAAAAAAAAATTTGGTTGGAGTTTTCTTTGATGTTGCAGGAGCTTTTAATAGTGTAAATATAGATATTCTCTGTCATGAATTATTGCAAATAGGAATTCCTGTAAAAATTATAAATTGGATTAAAAGTTTTCTGAGCAATAGAGAAGTATTTGCTAAATTTAATAGACATCTCTATGGACCTAGACTCTCGTCAAAAGGAGTTTGTCAAGGCGGTATATTATCACCTTTAATATTTATATTGTATATACGTAGATTAAATCTTATTTTAGGGTCTCAGGTTAAAAATCTACAGTTTGCAGATGATTTGGTTGTTTATACATCTGGGAACAATTTACCACAAACCATCCAAATAGTCAATGATGCATTGGTAAATCTTTATGAATATTTTTCTTACCTTGATCTAAATGTTAATCTGTTCAAGTCCAAAGTTGTTATGTTTGGTAAACAGTGTCATAATATGCCCAATGTGCTTTATAATAATTGTGCATTACCCACTTCACTTGAGGTTAAATTTTTGGGGGTTCTTTTTTCATATAATCTAACCTGGAATAATTACATAAAACATATAATTAGCAAAGTAATTAAAGCTTATAATGTACTGAAATCTTTGTCTGACTCATATTGGGGTGCAGACCCAAAAATTTTGTTACTGTTGTATAAATCATTAGTTCGTAGTCATTTTGAATATGGTTTCTATTGTTTTGCTGCAGATATTAAAATTGTAAATAGTTTAGATGTACTTCAAAATAAATGCTTGCGTGTAATAACTGGAGCATTCAGGAGTACTCCTATAAATGCAATGCAGACTGATTGTAATATCCCACCATTAAGCATTCGTTTTAATTACTTAAAAGAAAGATTTATACTAAAACTTTATAGTGTATCTAATAACAGTCTATTGGTCAATTTGTTACACTCGATTACTCCTTTAGTTTCTAAACCAATTTTTATGATACAGGGTCTTCAAAGTTTCATAAATTTTATTCAAAATTTAAATATCTATCAATCCAAACATATTTTGCCTTGCTATGAAGGAACTTTTATTGGTAAATTTCCAGCAATTAATGTAATTCTAAAGAAAAAAAAAGAATTGTCCACAAAAGAGGAAGTAAATGCAATGCTATCAGAGTGGTCAGATCATAAATTTGTTTATACAGATGGTTCTAAGAATGATAAGGCTGTGTCTTTTGCCATATATGAGCCCTCCTCAAATATAGGCATTGGCAGAAAAATTTACAAAAATTCAAGTATTTTTACAGCTGAAGCTGTTGCTATATTGAGTGCTTTGAAACATATTGAAAATTATAATTCAGGACATAACAAATGGGTAGTGGTAAGTGATAGCATGAGTGTTCTGCAAAACTTGTCAAACAACAAATTAAATGCTAACACAAATTATATAATTTATTTAATAAAGCAGTTAAGGGTGGAATTATATCAATCAAATATTGTAATTAGTTTTGTGTGGGTGCCTTCGCACATTGGTGTTGTAGGGAATGAAAAGGTAGACTATTTAGCCAAAAAGATTGTTGATTTGGAAGAACTAATTCCTAATTCTGACCCTGATATGGATGTTTCCATACCACCTACATATGCAGTTAGTCTTTTAAGACAGCGCATGTGTCGCGAGTGGGGGAGACATTCATACCAGTGCACTCAGGTTGAAAATAAAGGTACTTGGTTTGCCACTCTAGACGTTCAAATAAACTCCATACCTTGGTTCTGCAAGTATAACAGATTCATAAATAGAAAATTTTATTCAATTATCAGTCGTATGCGTTTTGGTCATTGTCGTTTAAATTATCATCTTCATCGCCTTAGAATGGTCAATTCTCCTAACTGTGAGTATTGTCAATCACAAGAAGTTCAGTCACTGCATCATATCTTTTTCCAGTGCTCATCTTTCAACATTCAGCGCCTTGTGTTGTCGGATGAGCTGCTTAAAATTTATAATAATCCTGACGAGGTCCCGCAATGCATTCAGGAGCTACTTAAGAATGTCTCAGTTTATATATACTTGTACAAATTTATAGTAGAGACTGTAAATGATATTTAGTTATAATAAGTTTTCGTGTATTTAATAATATTATTTGTTTTAATAGTAATACTTATTAACTTTAGGTTTAATTCTTAAAAATGTAAAGTAAACAATTAACTAGGTACTTAAGGAGACAGCTCGGAAAATAGGACAAAAATATTGAAATATATGAAATAAAAATATATCGATGAATTGAAGACATACAAAACGATTGTCTTAGAAAAAGGAGGTTATTTACCATGACATTGACAGTAAAATGACATGAATAATGATTTTGGACAAAAATAAAATTACTCTACTAAAAAATGGGTTAAATACGAAAGACAAAATAAATAAAACAAACAATACAATGAGTATACAGGGTGATTCTGAATTCATTAGCATCCTTTTAACCTGAGATTCTATACATAGTACCAAGTACTTATGGACCATAAAATTGAAAATTAATGTTATCAAAATTATTTTTTTAAAAACGATTTAAAACATTATATCTACGTAAATAAAGTCTCAAACAAACAAATAAAAAATTAAATCATACTAAAAAAATATTACATTTTAATAATTGTTAATTAATATTGCGCGCAAATCAACAACGTTTGGCCGCTGTATACCATCAAGACGATAGTATTACCTACGCGCGGCATTCATTGATTAACCTATTATTGAATAAATGCACCGCGCAAGCCGTGTGGCGGCGCGCGGCACCTCAGATGTAGGCTACTTCGCAGTTCTATTGAAATGAAATAAATACCGCCAGGCGCGCTCCTGCTTCCTGATAGGTTGCGCCGGCGCGACTCGGCGACCCAAGGCGCGGTGTGCGTGTGCATTAGGTGTGTGTGTGAGTGTGTGGGTCAGAGTGCAATTTTTTATTTTCTATCAGTTACGAATTTCACTACTTTCAAGTGTGACGTAAAATTCATCTCTCCGTAGACTTTCAAACCGTGACGCTCGTGGTTGGATTCAGTGACTGTGTGTGTATTGTGTTGTGAAGTTTAATAAATAAAAAATAAAATCGTTTCGCAGTAAACGTGTGGGGTGGCATATTAAACACGACCATTATCGGTCCATATTTTATTGAAGGCAGGGTAAACGGGGCAAACTACTTACGAATGTTGGAGCACGTCGTAGAGGAACAATTAGAAGAAGTACTCATACGGTTCCTCAATGAGCTGTATTATCAGCACGATGGTGCTCCGCCTCATTTCCAGCGCGACGTTCGTGCCTACCTAGACCGCAAGTTCGGAGCGCGATGGATACCTAGGGCGTGGCGTTCCCGTGGCGAGGCCACCGCGCTCGCCTGATTTGACTCCCTTAGATATCTTTATACGGGGAGAAATCAAAAGACTCGTTTACGAACATGAGTGTGAAACACAGCGTGTAAAACATAATCACCAACGCCGTGCTGAACTCTGCGTGCAAAGAGGAGGTGATCACTTTGAACATCTTCTCAAGTACATCTAGGTAAGCACATAACAACTTATAGTAGGTACTTGGATACAAATTATTTCTTACTTTCATTAGGTAGGTAAGTACCAACGTTATCGAATAATCCTTACGCGCGCTATCTTTATTCTGTTACTGTCTAATACGTCTAGTAGGTCCTAGATGTCCTACCTGTCTAGCTTACAACTAAATTAAATCTAATCTAATCTAAGTAATTATTTCTGTTCAAGACAGTTCAAGAAAAAAAAAACAATTATTAGAGCAACAAACTAACGCAACAATTCATAACATAAAACTTTATTTCAGTATTAATAATAAGAACTCCCTTAACGTCGAACTAGTAAATAAGTAAGTGTGTAAAATTTCAACAATAGGTAGGTAGGTACCTATTTAATCTAAACAGCTACGCTCTTATTATTACTGATAAAAGTATCTCCTAGTTAGTTACGGTTTAACACTCGAAATGAGCTAAATGTTCTAACACAAATAATTACATTATTTTTCTCTAATACCTACATCGTTATGAAAGGAAATCACAAACATGTTGGTTACAAAACACAGTTACCATGGCGACCGAAAGTTAAGTAATTGGGTAGGTAATTTTAAATATCTTCTCAAGAACACCTAGATAAGACCTACCTAACAACACAATACCTACCTACATGCTTACTTGATTAACATTGCTATCGAATTGTTCGTTGTCTTACTTATGTAGTTATGTTTCTAACTAAAAAAATTATTAGGTACTGCATTGTCTAACCTGCAACTAAATACCCTACATATTTGCGCACAAAACTCAGGTAAACTCAGTACACCCATTATTGCACAAGCACTGAGAAAGTAATAAATTTAATAATAATACATCAAATTCATTATACCTAATACGGGCAGTAAGTACCTACCTACATGCCCGTAATAAGTATTATGTGTACAAGAAATTATTAGCACAAAGAATCTATCATGAACGGAATTGCATGTAGGTAAGTAGGTACAATAAAATAAGCTAATAATATGAGTAATACGTCCTTCCTGCCTGCTACCTCGGTCGCCTAGTCATCAATAACACTAACTTAATGGAAGTAGATAGGTAGGTACCGAAATTGTCAGGGCAATGTCAGGACGGCTGCATAACATATTACTTAGTCCGTGATTAATTCTTACTGGAAAAACAGTTGTTCATGTTGCACAACTGTAGGTATACACGTGCGTTTTGTGTAAAGATATTGATTGAACCCATGACACGACACGGCTCAGTCGGTAGAGCATGAGACTCTTATTTTTGGAGTCGTGGGTTCGAGCCCACGTTGGGCACAAATCTCTTTTTGGATGTGGATTAAAAAATTCCAAAAAAATTGTACATTTTTATTACCATTTTATCATAAAAAAACATTTAAAATACTATTTGGTGCATCTGCTGTTAAAATTGCCTTTATTATGTGCCTACGGCAAGAGAATCTCTCTTGAAGACATTTTAACTAATTTATTTAGACTGCATGACTTGCTGTGTAACAATTTAAGAAAAGTGCGTTATGTAGATACGAATTACATTTGGTAAATAGGTAATTGGTATAAATAATATTGCAGGTGTATTTGAATGGTGATGTGCGTACCGTAGGTACTGTCAAAGTAGGTCGAAATTCGCCTGATGACAGATTTCTTTTGCAACGTGCTTGATAACATTTTATTAGACACTGACATTTTACTGAGTACACTGTTGTTACCCTAGGCCCTAGTATTTAAAAAGTCCTAAGTGCATTAAAAACGATAGATCTTACTAGTTTGACAGTTTTAAGCGAATTTTATTATCATCAAAAGGGGTCTTGATTCAGCTGGTTCGTTCGATTGTAGACATTGTACAGATAGGTAAGACGGCCGCGGCCGTTGACCGTACAGCGCCTCTACATGGCAGTCAGCTGTAGCTCCGAGTCACTTCGGCCGCCCTTGATAGTAAAATGCGTAGGTAATAATTTTAGCGCGTAAACGTCTCGATACTTTCCTTTATTTATTGTATTTTTTTTTTCGATTTTTTTTTATTTTGGAATTATTGCTTTTTTTCGATTTTGTTTGTTAATAATTTACTTAATTTACTTAGACGTGATGTTTTCGACCAAATTTTTTTTTTTTTTTTAATGTACTTAATACTGAATTTTATAGTGCATAAGTACTTGGTACTATGTATAGAATAACAGGTTAAAAGGATGCTAATGAATTCAAAATCACCCTGTATAAACGAAAGACATTATTTTTACAAACTTACCACGTAAGAAATCCTACACGGAAGACTAGGCAGTATGGTCGAAAGACTATAGCCTGCCCTTTGGGCAAATAAAAAAAAAAAAAAAAAAAATTGTCTGTCAGCTCATCAGCTGACTGTCAATGTCATTAAGTAAAAATCTTAAGGTTAAAATTATTCATGAAGTGGCAAAGTACGTAATATTATCAATAAAATTACAACAATAAATAGTCTTTAAACACTGAAAAACTATAGTTCTATATATTATATATCTATTTGAGTATATAAAGTATCTTTCTATGGCCAATGACAGAGAGGTTTTGCGTGAAATATGGGACGGAAAATTGCCCATTTGTTTTCAGTTAGCTCAAGAAGAAATTATGGAAATACAGCAACCAGATCCATTCTATGTAATGGTACCAAGATTAAGTTACTTTCCTCTTGTAACGGACAAAGTAAGTTGCATTATGTAATCTGCATTCATGAATTTATTGTAACGAAAAGAAAATAGGCAATAAATAATGTTTTTTTACAGATGAAAAGACACTTTCTGCGTTACATATCACAAGAAAGTGCCGATAATGAAATGTGGTTAGATTATAATGGACAACCATTGAAATGGCACTATCCTATAGGATTTCTGTATGATTTATATTGTGGTCATGACCCTCAACTACCCTGGCAATTGACAGTACACTTCACGAAGTTCCCAGAAGACATCTTGCTGCATTGTTCTAATAAGTAACATTGTTATTATTTTGGGTGCATGTTTAGTAAACATTGTTTGTTTCAATTCTAATAATTTTTGTTTATTTCAGAGATGTTGTGGAGGCTCATTTTATGTCTACAATAAAAGAGGCTGATGTATTAAAACATAGAGGGCAAGTAATGTCCACTATGCAGAAAAAGGATCATAATCAACTGTGGCTTGGCTTGCAAAATGGTAATGTAAAATTAAACTTGTTTCTGTAGTAAAAATAACAAATGCCACATAAAACCTTAATCTACATAGGTCTCCTATAAGTAAAAATATATTGAGCATTGTATTTAATTTCAGATAAGTTTGATCAATTCTGGGCTATAAATAGGCGATTGATGGAGTCACATGGTGATAATGAAGGTTTCAAACACATTCCAATTAAAATATATTCCGATGATGGTACATGCAACCAACGGCTAGTCAGTCCTAAGAATTGTGATGGTAGCAGGAAAACTTTGCAACAGATGATTGGAGAGCTTTACCCAGATAAGAATGAAGGTTGGTATTAATTTTCTTCTATATACTAGAATTATCTATGGAGCCTTACTGCATGTATGGTTTGCAGATAGTGGTTTTCTAGCCTCTTCCATTATAAGTGGGTGTTGATTTTCACCCAAAACAAATGTATTGTTTTCGATGATAAATATATATTGTCTTTATGCCTCATCATAGCTATTAATTATTTATGTTATAAAAAAATACAGCACTGCAGGGCTTCTTCTCTTACATGTCAGAAAGATGAGTCTGCATATAGATCTATGTATTTTTCTACTTTACATTAATATACTGCTTCTATTTCAGTTAAGTTAAGAACGCATGGAGTATTAATTCCCGCTGACACTCCATTGCAATGGCTATCAGAACATTTGAGCTTTCCTGACAACTTTCTTCATTTGTGTGCTTTCTAAATGACCTAAATGCTAAAATACACCAATGATAAAGATAGAATGTAGTAAAACCAAAAATGTTTATGGAAACTGTTTTAATACACATCACTTTTAGTGACAATTGCTAATTTATACATAGTGAGAACATTCTTCAGAATTAAAATGTACATTTAAACTTTTATTGACTTTATATTGGTAACAACACAGTTTATTTTACTAAAATATATGTATTCAAAATCTTTATGTATCTTTATACTTGTGACTAAAAGTTTTGAATAAAATACAAGGTCTATTATTAACTACTGTAAATCAAAACACAAGGTACAAAATTTTGTGCTTAGACTTGCCCTTAATTCAGGCCAGGTCACTTAACTCTTGAGGTTTCCTGACAATATTTTCCTTCACCACTTACTTTGTATGGTTTTCAAAAAAGTCACATTGCTAGTTGCCCAATTTTTAATTTACAATCTTGTGCTCAGGCACTTAAACCACAAAACAAAATAAATACATAAGAGTAGTCGTTCCTTATTTTATTTAGCTTTTTATACTAGCTTTCCGCAGCGCGGTTTCACCCGCGTCTTCGATCTGCTCCCATCGTCAGTAGCGTCATGTTACATAGCTTATAGCCTACCTTAGAAACTGGGTTATCATACGTAAAAAGAATTATGTGATATACAAATCCGGCTGGTAGTTCCAGAGATTAGCGCATTCAAACAAACAAACAATCTCTTCTGCTTTATGTATTAGTATAGATATAACTTAAGTTTTAATACTATTTACAATTTAATAAGGCATGTTGTGTTTAGCTACTACTGCATAGGTATAAAACTGTAATGTACTAAGTACTTACATGTGTAAATATGATTATATAATTATGATAACAAAAAAAAACACATAAGTCTTAAAATTAGAGTGTCTAATTAAACATTGTACATTAAGGCTAGACGCGCATCTGACGGAAGACGAAACTGACAATTATGTAAAGGGTCAAATTAACAGCCACACTACAGCCACTATGGATTGTATTGATATTAAATCAGTATAATGAAACCCATTATTTAAATCTAAAATACCTATATAAAAAGATATTGAGTGCACCCCATAAATACTAGATAAATATGTAATTGATGGCAAATTTCATTGCATACATGGAAATTTAATGTCTTAGTCCGGTATTACATTATCATATATATATGATTTCATATCTGTCAAATTCTATGATCATAATTCTACGACTCTCAAACTATGATCATAAATATTCACATGTGGTTATTATACCGTCATATCATCATATGTTCTTCATTTAAAAATGACTTACACATCTTTGATCATATTTCTATGATAGTCTAATATCGGCCTAACAAGTGTAGATATAGACGCTCGACGCGCTATTGTATTTCTCTGTTCCGTTACGTGATAGATGTGCATGCTCATAAGCAGCACATCTTTTGTCATTTGTCAGATACGTATCCACCTTTAGAGTATTTTTCCGATAAGTACACACAATATAAAATGCTGCATGATTTCATTCATCACATGAAATAAATAATAATTTATGTTTGTACAAAAAAAGTTAAAGCTAAATAAATATTTTAAACTGAGTAACTCAACCATAGCTTAAAATATCACAACATTAAACCTAAATTTGACATTACTTATTACAGCTCTGTTTTCGGTTTATTCTTTTGAATAATATAGGGAATGTGTCTCGTAAACCTCTTGCACCCATTGTTGGCGAATATTGGTTGATCTTCATTTGGGCCATATGTAATAACAGATAATGCTTCTCTGTAAAAATATATTATAGTTGTGTATTTTATTTTAATTTGAAATATTTAATTTTATTTTGTATTTTTATTTTATTTTGTAACTATGTGGTTACTATGAGTAGGTATGTATTACTACGAAAATTCAAGTTCCACCAAATTTTAAGGGTTTAAGTAACTCATTGCATCCTGAAGAATAACAAGAGCCCATGGTACATTGTCATTAACATCATCCACAGTCCGAATTTACCCATTTTTACGTACAATGGCGTACGAGGTTTTCCCGGGAGACTACAACACAGTTTTTCAAGAAAATAATTAATACAAAATGTTATATTATTAGTTTTTTTTTTCAGTTAATATTCATGGGGCTCAGCAACTCGCTAAAGTGATGCTTTAAGTGTTGTAAGCGTTGCTAAGCTACGGTTACTGTTTACCAACAGGTGGAATTAAGCTTGTTTTTTATTTTAAGTGTTATGAATAAAAAAAAATAATGCTTACGTCATCATTTCTTCGGACGGATGATACACAGAATGAGATCTAAACTCGGCTAGTGCACACATTTCGACATGCTGCTGTTCTAATGGTAGGAATGGCACATAGTGGTCAATCAAATGGTTAGCAATAGCTGCGGCTTTTTCAAATCCACCTAAAAATTAAATTCTTTAATAACTAACTAAACCTATATTATAGGGCTGCTTCTATGGTTTGGTGGTTCTGTATGTGGACTACCATGTAGAGGTATTGTCTTTGTAGTACATTTGTACTGTCTATGGAATGGCATGCAGAGATCTTGTGGCTTAATCCCTGGGTCAAGTAAAGTGATCTTACGAGTGTGCAACTAAGTATGATGAAAACTGATGTTCATCATTCATTTTCACAATATATATTTTTTTATGGCACGGCAGAGGCTCTTCTGATTGTAACTGGTAATCTTTAATAGCTGTCTCCATACAGTTACTGTCATACTAACTAACATCCCTCAGACACATTTTTGCATTCGAGAAAGTAGAATGCCCACAACTCTATGAGCTTTGGGCCCATATAACAATTACTGTGTCTTAGTGATTTTAATTTCATTTCATAGACAAAAAATTACTGTTTAATATTCTACAAATAATTCACAATTATTTATGCAGGTTCAAGAGAAATCAATTCTTTTGTTGCTGAAGTTAAGGTTATAAAATACGATTGACTCCTTCCAAATTAATTTTTACTTACGATTTGTAGATTCAATATATTAAAAAATAAGCTTTATTTTTTCATGTTTACTTGAGATTTATTACGATTTTTTTTATAGGGTAAAAAAAAATCGTAATAAATTGAATGAATAAAATGAATTTCAATTTTTTGAAACACTAAGAATTATATACCTACTATGTACTATACTGTTACGTGTCAGGATGGGGTTCGATGTAAAATGCCAGTTACGCGATGATGACTTTATTCAAAACTCGCACAATACTCTAACAGTAACAAAATAAAGCAATAAACACTTATACTGCACTATAACGCTTTGTATATCGCTCTTCCGTATCGCTTAGATGTTCGCTCGAGATCGCTGTATTCACAACTGAACGAAGTGGCGACGTTCGAATCCTTTTTATAGTCCTTCAATAGATTTCTACCTTCCAGTTATTACCACAAAGATGCCGACAATTCTCGAAAACAGAACAATGAGTGTAGGTACTTAGCTGCGACGCGTAGGTATGCCTACCGCCGATGATCTATTGTTATACGTGTAGGTAGGTACATGCGAACGTTCTAGCGTAGGTATTTGTCGTATACGTGTAGGTAGGTACTTGCGAATGTACTAGCGTAGGTATTTATCATACACGAGTAGGTAGGTACTTGCGAACGTTCTAGAGCTTAGGTATTCGTCGTACACGAGTAGGTAAGTACTTGCGAACGTTCTAGCATAGGTAATCGTCGCAACAATACTATAGACGTAAACTTAATGTTTAAGTGTAAAATCAATGAGCAAGATTTCAAATAAGTATGTTATTAATATGCACGTGTAACTTTACCCTTAGTGATTATCTGTGATTATGATTATACGATTAGTATCAATTAAAGTTAATAATCTGTGATTGTACCTATTAAAGAAAACAATGTTGATTTTTTTTTATTTGATTCTTTAATAACTTTTTTGTCATTTTTATTTACTTACTTAATAGTTAATATTTTTCTAATGCTGTAAGCGTGTTGACATTGTGGTAATTTTTTTATTTGATTCTATGTAGCATAAAAATAAAAAAAGCTGAAATCCACGCTAATTATTTTTTGTTTTCTGGGAAGGAAAGAATCGTAGCAAATGTCACTCCCTCCCCTCCCCCCCGGTGACAACTGAGAAACAGACTTCTCATTTGTCCCCTCTAGTCAGTTTTCAAAGGAAACAGTCGTCACAAATTGTCACCCTGGTGACAACTGGGAAGACAATTCCCAGCTGTCACCCCGGAGGACAGGGCTAGAGAGGACTGTTGGGAATAATTCCTGATGAGTAGGTAGGTACTTACTTATCAACCTAATGAGCGATACTAGTACAAGACAAGTTATTACAATTCCAGTTGCATAGGCGAAACACTGCTGTTAGTATTGCTATACTGTATCTTTAGGTGTAATTATTGAAGTATAATTTACCTTATGGCCGTACAAGAAATAAGAAAAAGTGGAATGTAACATTATTCATTTTGACACATCTTTAAAAACCTTTGTTAGAACTTTGTGTATATCTACTTGTACATGCTTTTTTCTCGAAAATACTCACCTTAGTATTTAATCTTAGCTCAAGCATGCATATTTACTTAGTACAAATTCAATAAATCGTAATCCCGAAAATAAAACCTCAAATAATCACAATCGATTCGATAAATCGCTATTTTAAATCGTTTACAAGTATTTAATTGAAATAAATCTGACATCTGGCAAAATTCTTCCAAGCAAATGTTGACTGACGGATAGTGTGATTTTAGTTCAATATGTATTTATTAGGAATTTCATTGCTAGGGTAAAAATACGGTAAATAAGTCACAAATAAACATATAAAAAATAATTTTAATTTTTTAATTTATTGAATTTGCTGCATGCTGCCATAAAATGGGCCCTTATTTGGGCATACTCCTTTATTGTATTTGTGTATTAGTAGGATTTGCACTATCGCAGTCCACATTCTTTATATTCTACATAACAAGTAAAAACTTCTTTCTGGTCTAAAAATACCAGTAGCATTAACAGGAATAGCATACCATACCTTGAAAATAAGCAGTTCTCCTAATTATTGGTTCAAAATCATGAAAATCCACATCATTTCTTTTGGCACCATTTTCATACAGCTCTAATAATTTCGTTGATATTTCTTGACCTCCAATATTTGATATAAAAATAAAAATACTATCTCTGCAAATAAAAACTTAATGTTATTTATATTATGCAAGTTATATTAAATCTGAACATGTGTATCACTATGTTTGTTTGTAATAATAACTTTTGTTAACTTTTCTGCAACATGGACTTTACAGGGTTTGCTAGTAACAAATGATATTCCTAGAGTTGCAGGCACCAATATGCTACAGTAACTGCTTACCATCACAGTATTTAGTGTCTCATTTGTAGTATAAAAACAGAGATTGCTTTTATCGTCAATTTATGGATAATGTCATAGTAATATATTATCTAATAATATTTGACTACCTCGGCTGCCACGCAGAGTTCGCGGATTCGATTCCCGCTCAGTGCAAATATTTTGTGCATCAATATAACTATTTGCATTGGTCTAGGTGTTTCTATGTATAATATGTATTTATTTACAAATAAAAGTAATTAAGCATGTATGATGTATGAGTTTTACAATGCGGATGCATTGTAAAACTCATAACACATGCTATTATATAATTATGCTTACTTTGGGTCTAGATGGCGTTGTGTAAAGTTGTTATAGTATTATTATTATTTCTAATATTAGGGTCTATAAAAAATGTTGTTGTAGTCCATGTTTTATTGTTTTCTTTCAGTTTGTAGATATTGTGTTGAATTAAAATCATTTCAAAACCAGTGGACTTGACAATGACAACCCATCACAAATATCAGGCTGGGTGAAATGAGGCTGATAAGCTGTAGCACAATGATATTAAAAATAACTATAAAAAATGTTAAATCTTACCTGTAATCTACTCCATCCACTGCATGATGGTGATCCAGCATAGGTTTTATAGCATCTAATACTGATGGACACATGTCATGAATCTCATCAAAAATTATTAAAGACTTTGGACACTTTTTAACCATTTTATTCAAAGTTGCCACCAAGTCCTCCTGAAAAACAATACACCATTGATTAATATTTTAGTTTATCATCAAATCTTTAGGTAAAATGAAGAAAGCAATGTGTTGGTAGTATGTCCATTATTAGGAGTAATGTTTCTTTTTTTTATGAAAGGCTGGACCTGACAAACAAGCTAACTTTGGCAATTTTAATATTTATAAGTGTCAGTTATCATCTTCATATCAGCCAAAAGACGTCCACTGCTGAACATAGACCGACCCCAATTTTCGCCACCATGGCCGGTCGTTCGCCGCCCTCATCCATCAGTTGCCCGCCACCCTTATAAGGTCGTCGGATCACCTTGTGAGGGGTTTGTCACGTTGCGGCTTAACCAGGCACGATCAATCGGCTGAGGTGTTCTGGTCAGAGGACCACCAGGGTAAGGTCGCGGGTTAATGGGAAGTCAGTCGGAGCGTGCGGGTCTAGGGTGAACTTCAGGTTTTTCCCGGGCAGGGGTAGCCTAAGTACCCCTCTTGCGTGTCTTGGCTCGACTCTTCTGTAACCTCGAAACCTATATCCTCAGTACTAGTTATTGTGTCAACATGGCACCCTCTACTGCGGGCTCCAAGGAGGGTGGAACGCTACCGAGGACGAAAGATTGTAACCACCTTAATGGATAAGGGAAAATCATACAACAACCAACTGTAAGAGGGGCGCCACAACGCAGTGTTAACGGAGCTATTCTACTAAAACTTACTGCCCTCTAAAAATGATAACTTTTTTGTGAACATAAGTTGACTGCCTGTTAAACCCTAACTAATATTACAAAGAGGAAAGATTTGTATATGCAACGAATAAACTCAAAAACTACTGAACCGATTTCAAAAATTATTTTACCACTAGCTGTTGCCCGCGACTTCGTTCGCGTGAAAATTCATATGGGTGCCTCTATGAGAATATTGCGTGCCTGATTTTACGGCAATCGTACATTGTATCAGTAATAAATATCAGTATTATCCGTCTCTATGGCGAATCCAGTTTACACCCGCTACAGCTAAAACTGACAAACCACTTTCACACAAACCGGCGACTCTTATTTGCTCACTTAATAAGGGTGGTTTCTGAATATTAAAAAAAGGGTATTTTCTAGTAATTTGGTAATCCTACTATAAAAACTATAGAAGTTTCATACAAACTTTGCCACCCCTTTATACCCCCTTAGGGGATGGATTTCGCAAAATTCCGTCTAAGTGAGCACCTATATGCTAATAGGAACGACCATGCAAAGTTTGAGATTCCTAGCACTCGTAGTTTCTGAGATTTCGTGATGAGTGAGTGGAGTGACCTTTTGCTTTTATTTATATAGATAGCTTTTGCCCGCGGCTTCACTCGCGTGAATATCGTTTTTCCAATAGACATTTTTATATTGTTTAAATACTGTTTTTCATACTATTTTAAATCTCCCATTCATACAAATCCTCTTTCACCTACCTAAAGATATCCCTCGTAAAACAATATACAATACACAAAGGCAAATTTTCACTACAATAACTTTCCCTTTCCCCTTCTTCCCTATCGCCCTTTTACTCCACTCTCCAGTTTCCTCCTTCCTCCCCTCCCCTCCCCCTTCTCCTCTTCACCTCCTTCAGCATCCCTTGCCCCTCCTCCAGCATCTCTTGTCCTTTCCTCCACTTCCCTCTAACTTGCCTCCTCGCTTTCCCTTCCCTTCCCCTTTCCTTCTCCTTCCTTTTCTTCATTTTCTCTTCCTTCCTATCGCTTCCTATCCCTTCCCCTCCCTTTTTCCACCATTCGAGAACTCCTTTCTTTCCTCGTCCCTTCCTCCTCCCTTCCTCTCCCGTCTCCCTCACTACCCCATAACTTTCCTCTCACTTTCCCTCGTTCATCCCTCACTGACCCTCACTTCCCCCACACTCCCCTCCTCACTTCCCCTCACTTCTCCCTCACTTTCCCCTCACTTCCCGCTCACTTCCCCGTCACTTCTCCGTCACTTTCCCCTCACTTCCCCTCACTTTCGCTCACTTTCCTCTAACATTCCCCTAACTTTCCCCTCACTTCTCCCTGGCTTTCCCCTGACTTCTCCCTGACTTTCCCTTCACTTCTCCCGCATTTTCCCCACACTTCCTCTTCACTTCCCCATCACTTTCCTCTCACTTCCCCATCACATCCTCACTTTCCCCTCCCTTCCTCCTTCCCCTCAATTCCTTTCCCTTCCTCCCCCTCCCTGCAAATTTCAAGTCGCTAGTTTCTAAAGCACCAAAAATTTCACGCCTCTAAATCCACCTCTGTTAAAATAAAAATTATAAGGATATTTTTTATTTAAATAGAAGTATTCCAAAACAAAATTTCAAAACTGTAAGTTAAAAAATTAAGAAGATTCATTACAATCGTTTTCATCCCTTTTCACACTTACGAATTAAATTTAAAAAATCCTCTAGACATTTAGACAAACACACCCTCCAAATTTCAAGTCACTACGACCAGCAGTTTAGGCTGTGCGTTGTCTGTTAGTCAGTCAGTCAGTCAGGACAAAGCCTTATATAATATGTATGGGTGAATGGATGTATGGATTAGACGTTTAGCCATCGGGGATCAAAGCATACAGGCTGCTAGGAATGCTAACACTTGATAGAGCCACATAAAGCTGACCGTGCGAAAAACAGCTAATACTTAGATCCACACCCACAATTTTTAGTTGTGTCTGACCTTGGGCTCTATTAATTGTCATCGCGAAACATAGGCTCACTGGAAACTCGACTCATTTAAAACTAAACGGAAGATTGTTTAGAATGAGAGGAATCCGAAAAATAAAAACGCTATCAGCTATTCCGTAACCTGTTAAAGTCTCTGTTTCTATCAGGTTTCGTAGTAAATTAACAAATGTTCGACGTGATTCTTTAAATTGGCATAACTTTTTTATTTATGAACCGATTGACATGAAACAAACACTAAATGTTAAGTGAAGCTTACCACAATGTATAAGTGAAAACCATATCTAAATCGGATAAGCCGTTATTGAGATTAGCGTGAACAAACGCACAGACAACCAGACAAAAATTGTAACAATCATGGTTTTGGGTTCAATTTGCGTTGATAAAGGTCCCAATAGTTTTTTTTCTCATATATCTTCCATGTACAGACAGCGATCGGTTACATTTTTATTATATGTATAGATTAGAAAGCTACGTTTTCACTGAGTAACATAGGTTATAGATATTACTAGAAAAATTAGAGATTCCTGAAAATCCCTACTAAAACCAACCCAACGTGTGAATAAATTAGCCAAAAAATGTCTTTTATCGCATGCGCTGCGGAAAGGATATATATATATATCCTATCCTGACCGTATCCGGCCACGGCGACTGATGCCTGACTATTGTGAGCTTCGTTGGTGTGCTCTTAGGTGGCCAATTTTTGCAGTAAATGTACGACCACACTCTTTGCAAGACAGCACTCCTCCGATATAGTTATAACTAGCTGTTGCCCGCGACTTCGTTCGCGTGACAATTCAGATAAGTGCCTCTATGAGAATATTGCGTGCCAGATTTTATGGCAATCGTACATTGTATCAGTAATAAATATCAGTATTATCCGTCTCTATGGCGAATCCAGTTTAAACCCGCTACCGCTAAAACTGACAAATCACTTTCACACAAACTTGCGACTCTTATTTGCCTACTTAATAAGGCTGTTTACTGAATTTAAAAAAAAAGAGTATTTTATAGTAATTTGGTAGTCCTGCTATAAAAACTATAGAAGTTTCATACAAACTTTGCCACCAGTGAGCACCTATATCCTAATAGGAACGACTATGCAAAGTGTGCACGACGACGTCTAAATAGAGATAAGTTGAACATATAAATAATATAGTTAGGATAGGGTCACCTTATATATTAGCTTTATATAACAGAATAGCGTTAGTTTATATACGAAATTATGATATAATCTTATTAGAATAGGTTTCTCAAAGGCAGATAGGGGTGATATGTTGTTATAAAGATGTAATTTACTTAGATATGTTTATATTCTGTTATCTTATGTACTAAGTCATAGTAGTTTTATATAGATAAGGGCGTAGTTATGTAATTAATGATGTTTAAATAGTGTTTTATGATAGATAGGGTTGATTTATGCACTTGTAATGTTAATTACGATATTCTATTGTTAATACTTGTGTTTAGGTATGTTTTCGTAAAGATTCTACTTAAGATTGTATTAGAATATGTTAATTTCTTGTTAGAACAACAATGATTATTGTTATTATATAGTTTCATAATGTTTTAATAATATTTAGATAATATTCGAGAATATTCTTGCTTTGTATAGCATCACGTTTAGGTAATAAGACCGCGAGACAGGGCACTCAACGCTGATTGGCGGGAATATTGTAGAACAATTGGTACCTACTACGCTGATTGGTCGGAACCTTGTAGAACGTTCGATAGGTACCTACGATACGTGTATAAAAGGCGGAACATTTGCACGGATCTTCACTTCACGGCGAGCAACGGAGCAATCAAGAAAGAAGAACTCTCAAGAAAGAAGCTCTGAAGAAAGTACTACAGGAAGCCTGGAAGCTCTGCAAGTACCACTGAAGCCCGCAAGTACCACTGAAGCCCTGAAGCTCTGCAAGTACCGAGCGAGTACCTATATACGTCAATACAAGATTGAGAGACTACTTGTTGTTTCTATCACGATCGTCACAACAGTGTCGCCCTCTCGACCCGCCATACTCCACGAGTATACCTCACGCCGACAGCGCCTGGAGACATCCCCAATCCCAGTACAGAGAGTGTGCCGCTACTCTCCTCCGCGAAGGAACGGGAGGGTTCGTGCACATTTTATGGTCCTTCGAGCCGGATCAAGGGAGTCTCTGGGAGGGTAGCTTGTGGAGTTGAGGGTAAGGCACTGTCACCATGCCGCCGATAACTCGCTCGGTAGGAAAGGGACAGTCAACGTCTGCTGAAGCCTCGGACAGTACAGGAACGGAGGTCACCGCCACATCGGGGACTACTACAGGTACCACCGCCGCCACGGGTACAACAGGTACCACCGCCGCCACAGGTACAACAGGTACCACCGCCGCCACGGGTACTACGGGCACAACCGCCGCTACAAGGACAACAGCGCCCGCCGCCGACAGGGAGGTGAAAGGGAACGCTACCGAACGCGCCGCCGGAAGTCGCACGCCGCACCCAACCTCGATGCATCGGGGGAGTGCGGATATGAAGAACAAGCGCGCGCCCTCCTCACGGGGAGGAGGATCGCTAGCTACACAAATAAGGTTAGCCAAAGCAAAAGAAGAGTTGCTTAGGTTACAGGTCGAACTCGCCGCCGCCCGCATAGCGACAATAGAAGCGGAAGCAGCACAAGAAGAAGAAGAAGAAGATAGGGGAGAACACTCAGAAGATGGGTCAGCCTGCACCGAGAGAGAAGCCGTGGCCCGCGTCGACACCTGGTTGGACAACCAGGAGCCGCCGCTACCGCCGCCAGAAGACCCCCAGCCGGAGTTGCGCAACCGCCCTGCAGTACAGAAGACAGAAGAACCTGAAGCTCGCTGTCGTAGCCAGGGACTTCTGGAACAGAAGCCAACACCGGCGGGAGGGGACAAGGGGCCAACGGACATAATGAAGCTCGCGGAAGCAATTACCGCAGCTGTAAAAGCGGGACAACGACCAAAGATCGTCGACCTGCCAGAGTTCAGTGGATCACATCAAGAATGGCTACCTTTCCGCGCCGCTTACTTTGAAACTGCAAGTATGTTTTCTAATGTAGAAAATCTGAACCGTCTTCGCAGGAACCTTAAGTCCAGGGCCAGGGAAGCAGTGAACAGTCTCCTATTCAGCATCACCGACCCGACGGAGATCATGAGGACCCTGGAGACCAGGTTCGGAAGACCAGAATCGATGGCCATGGCGGAAATGGAAAACTTGAAGACACTGCCACGCCTCACCGAGTCACCGCGAGAAGTCTGCATCTTCGCATCAAGGGTGACCAACGCTGTATCGACTTTGAAGACATTGAACTGCGTGCACTACCTACATCACCCGGAGGTAACCAAAGCAATTATAGAGAAGCTGACACCGACTCAAAAGAGTAATTTTTATCGATTCGCAGCTAGTCAGCCTAAAGAAGACCCAGACCTCCTGAAGATGGAAAAGTTCCTGAAAACAGAAGCTGAACTGTGCGCCCCATACGCACTGCCGGAGAACGTGCACGCACCTGGCCCGACGTCATCGAGCCAGCCGAGAAGGTCGCAGAGAGTTAACAGCGCGACAGAGCAGAAGCCGTACACACCGAAGTGTCCAGTATGCGAAATGACGGGACACGCTGCACCTGACTGCGCCGAATACAAGAAAGCGGACATCGACGCCAGATGGGACCTCGCCAAGGCCAGACGCCTGTGCTTTAGGTGTCTGCGATACCGGGGTAAGGTACATCGCTGTCAAATTAGAAAATGTGGTATAAATAATTGTCCGCATCTGCATCACAGAACGCTGCACAAAGGGAAGAAGCTCCCAACAGAAGAAAAGGATGACAGCGAAAAGACCGAGGCCATCAACTCCGCATGGACAGCCGCCAAGCAGTCGTACCTGAAGCTGATACCTGTACAGGTGTCTGGCCCAAAGGGAAAGGCGAACACCTATGCGCTCCTCGACGATGGATCGACGGTGACCCTGATCGACGAGAGGATAGCCGACAACATCGGCGCCCGCGGACCTGTCAATCCTCTCAAGATCGAAGCGATCAACAAGATGACTACGTCTGAGGACCAGTCAAGGAGGGTCTCCATCACCATCACCGGACCGAATAAAAGGCAACACAGAGTGCAAGCTAGAACAATTAAGCGGCTGATGGTGTCTACGCAACAGGTGCCTAAAGATTGCATAGAGAACTGTAAGCATCTCCGGGACATGAGCAGCATCCTGGCATATGAAGAAGCACGTCCGGGTATCCTGATAGGGCAGGACAACTGGCATCTTCTTCTGGCAACTAAGGTGAGAAAGGGTAATAAGGATCAACCTGTTGCCTCATTGACCCCTCTAGGTTGGGTACTACACGGGAGCTATACAAGGACTCTCGGTAAGGGAATACAAAAGGCAAGAGTGCACCACATGACAGACGTGGCAGAAGAGGAGATGCACCACATGATGAAAGAATACTTCGCGCTGGAGTCACTGTGCATCGCCCCCAAGAAACCGAAGTCTGATCCCGAGGAACAGGCACTCCAACAACTACAGCAGAAGACAAAGAAGATGCCAGAAGGAAGATACGAGACAGGGCTGCTCTGGAAAAGTGAAGATATCGCGCTACCAGACAACTACGGCGACTCGCTGAGAAGGTTGGCAGGAATAGAGAAGAAATTAGATCGCAACCCGCAGCTAAAAGAAAAGTATACAGAACAGATGGAAGCACTCGTCAGCAAAGGGTATGCCGAACCTGCACCTTCTACTAAAACAAAGGATAAAACCTGGTACTTGCCTCATTTTGCAGTAATGAACCCCGCCAAACCCGGGAAACTACGAGTGGTCCACGACGCCGCCGCCAAGACAAAAGGAGTTTCCCTAAACGACGTGTTGCTGAAAGGCCCGGATCTCCTACAGTCGCTGCCTGGAGTGATCATGCGCTTCAGGGAGCACGCCATAGCCGTCACAGGAGACATCAGGGAGATGTTTATGCAGGTGAAACTCAAGAAAGAAGACCGGGACGCCCTCCGGTACCTGTGGCGCGGCGATCGCAGGGACAACGAGCCACCCGAAGAGTACAGAATGACATCACTAATCTTCGGTGCATCGAGTTCACCTTCAACAGCGATCTACGTGAAGGATGAGAACGCTAGAAGACACATGGACAAGTACCCGGAAGCCGCGAACGCCATAATTAAGAAACACTACGTCGACGACTATCTAGACAGTTTCGCGACGCTCGAAGACGCAGTGCAAGTAGCGACAGCAGTGAAGAACATACACCAGGCAGCAGGCTTCGAGTTGCGACAATGGAGGTCCAACTCAAAAGCACTCCTTCAAGCGATAGGGGAGAGTAATGAAGGAACAGAAGACCTGCAGTTCAAGACCGAAGAGAACATCGAACGTGTGTTAGGCCTGATTTGGAAGCCGACTACAGACGAGCTAACGTTCAACCTAAACCTCGTACGGGTACCTGAAGCACTCATCTCCGGGAAGACACCCACCAAACGGGAAGCTCTTCGAACTGTCATGTCGCTGTTCGACCCACTAGGTTTCGCCTCACCGGTAACAATAAGAGCAAAGCAAATACTCCAGGAGGTATGGAGAAGAGGAACCGCGTGGGATGAAGACCTGGATCAAGACCTCGCAGAGCAGTGGCAGGACTGGATTGGTCATCTGAAGAGCCTTAAAGAAGTGGCAATCCCAAGAAGGTATTTGAACTATAGTGACGCAACCTCCTTACAGTTACATGTGTTCACAGACGCCAGCGAGAGTAGCTACGCCGCAGTCCTGTACTGGAGAGCTGTCCTGCCCAACGAAGAAGTGCGAGTCTCCCTCGTGCTGGCCAAAGCAAGAGTCACCCCGCTGAAGCTGACATCGATCCCGAGGCTCGAGCTGCAGGCAGCAGTACTCGGCACAAGAATGGCGGAGGCTGTGATAGAAGAGCACGAGAGGAAGCCAATAACCAAGACGTTCTGGACAGACAGCAGGACCGTGCTGACTTGGATAAGGACAGGATCCAGGTCATACAGACCTTACGTGGCTCATCGCTTGGCAGCCATAGAAGAGGCGACAGCTGTCAAGGAGTGGAGATGGGTGCCAACAAAATTGAACGTAGCTGACGACGCAACCAGGCACGTACCAGCCAACTTTAACTCAGAACATCGCTGGTACCAGGGACCACAGTTCCTGTATGAAGATGAAGATTCCTGGCCAATAGAAGAATCGTCGTCACCCGCAGAAGGACCTACAGGCGAAGAGAAGGTCAACCACATCAGTGCCGAAAGACAGAAGACGCAGAAGATCGCCGAAGCCCTTCCTGACGCATCCAGATTCTCAAGTTGGGATAGACTGCGCTACACCACAGCAAGAGTTCTTCTATTCATTCAACTCTGCAGAACAAGGACGTACACAGTGAACTACAAGCGGACAAAGAAGAATAGAGAAGCGGACCCTGACTGGCGTCGAGTCCCCAAGCCCGCACAGACGAAGAAAACACAGAAGATAGGGAAGACAGAACAGAAGTATGTACCAGTCCCTGCAGAACTCCTACGCCGTGCAGAAGAACTACTTATGCGCTCCACACAAGAAGACAGCTTCGGACAAGAGAACGAGGACATTCAGAAGAAGAAGCCTCTCAGCAAGGACAGTCGTCTGCGTCAGCTAAGCATCGAGTACACAGAAGACAAGCTAAGATTAAGAAGCCGCATCGCTGCAGCCGAACAACTAACTGAAGAGTTTAAGAGGCCAATGATACTGGACGGAGGACATCACGTCGTACAGCTGTGGATCAAGAAGGTACACGTGGAGTTGCATCACGCCGGCGTCGAAGCCACCATCAACGAGTGTCGGCAACAATACTGGATCCTGCGACTCCGCCCCATTACGAAGACCCTGCTGAAGCGCTGCCTCCACTGCAGAATGAAGACAGAAGCGCCGCCGTACCCGCGAACAGGAAATCTACCTCAATGCCGTGTCGCACATCACAAGCGACCCTTCACATTCACGGGGGTAGACTACTTCGGTCCGCTATCAGTAACAGTTGGACGCAGTCACCAGAAGAGATACGTGGCGATATTCACCTGCTTGACCACCAGAGCTATCCACCTAGAGATAGCAGCAACACTCAGCACAGACTCCGCAATAATGGCACTCAGACGCCTCATCGCACGCCGAGGATGCCCATCAGAGATATGGTCAGACAACGGGACCAACCTGAAGGGCGCAGATCGAGAACTACGACAAGCAATCGACGAGGCAACAAAAGAAGAAGCGGCCAAGAAAACCATCGTATGGCGATTCATCCCTCCTGGTGCACCGTTCATGGGTGGTGCATGGGAGCGAATGGTGCGATCTGTCAAGACTGCCCTGACAGCGACTCTCCACGAGCGTCACCCCAATGAAGAAGTACTGGCTACTCTGCTAGCGGAGGCGGAATTCTCAGTCAACAGCCGTCCGCTCACCCACGTGTCCACCTCGGAAGAAGACCCAGAAGCACTGACGCCGAACCACTTCTTGCTCGCTCACCAGGAAGAGTTCCAGCTCCAGGAACATTCTCCGAGCAAGACGCCGCGAGCAGGTCTACCTGGCGTGCATCACAACGCCTGGCAGACATCTTCTGGACAAGATGGCTCCGGGAATACCTCCCCGAGCTTCAACACCGGCGGGAGCCCCATGGCAAGGGGCATGAAGTCAAGATTGGTGACCTAGTGCAACTCATCGACACCAATCTCCCTCGCAACGTGTGGCTACGCGGCAAGGTGGTAGCTACGTACCCTGGACCCGACGGCATCGTGCGCACCGTAGACGTGAAGACGAAGACTGGAATACTACGGAGACCAGTGAGAAAGATGGTGATCCTGCCGATAGAAGACGTCGCCTTAGCACCGGAACAAAATACGACGAGTCGTACGGCGGGAGAGATGTGCACGACGACGTCTAAATAGAGATAAGTTGAACATATAAATAATATAGTTAGGATAGGGTCACCTTATATATTAGCTTTATATAACAGAATAGCGTTAGTTTATATACGAAATTATGATATAATCTTATTAGAATAGGTTTCTCAAAGGCAGATAGGGGTGATATGTTGTTATAAAGATGTAATTTACTTAGATATGTTTATAATTTGTTATCTTATGTACTAAGTCATAGTAGTTTTATATAGATAAGGGCGTAGTTATGTAATTAATGATGTTTAAATAGTGTTTTATGATAGATAGGGTTGATTTATGCACTTGTAATGTTAATTACGATATTCTATTGTTAATACTTGTGTTTAGGTATGTTTTCGTAAAGATTCTACTTAAGATTGTATTAGAATATGTTAATTTCTTGTTAGAACAACAATGATTATTGTTATTATATAGTTTCATAATGTTTTAATAATATTTAGATAATATTCGAGAATATTCTTGCTTTGTATAGCATCACGTTTAGGTAATAAGACCGCGAGACAGGGCACTCAACGCTGATTGGCGGGAATATTGTAGAACAATTGGTACCTACTACGCTGATTGGTCGGAACCTTGTAGAACGTTCGATAGGTACCTACGATACGTGTATAAAAGGCGGAACATTTGCACGGATCTTCACTTCACGGCGAGCAACGGAGCAATCAAGAAAGAAGAACTCTCAAGAAAGAAGCTCTGAAGAAAGTACTACAGGAAGCCTGGAAGCTCTGCAAGTACCACTGAAGCCCGCAAGTACCACTGAAGCCCTGAAGCTCTGCAAGTACCGAGCGAGTACCTATATACGTCAATACAAGATTGAGAGACTACTTGTTGTTTCTATCACGGTCGTCACGACAGTGTCGCCCTCTCGACCCGCCATACTCCACGAGTATACCTCACGCCGACAGCGCCTGGAGACATCCCCAATCCCAGTACAGAGAGTGTGCCGCTACTCTCCTCCGCGAAGGAACGGGAGGGTTCGTGCACACAAAGTTTGAGATGCCTAGCACTTGTTGTTTCTGAGATTTCGTGATGAGTAAGTGAGTGACCTTTTGCTTTTATGTATATAGATAGCTTTTGCCCTAATGAATGTGTGTGTGAATATGTTTTTTCTAAGTAGTGAATATAGTTTTTTCTAATAGACATTTTTATATTGTTTAATACTGTTTTTCATACTATTTTTAATCTTCCATTCATACAAATCCTCTTTCACCTACCTAAAGATACCCCTCGTAAAAACAATATACAATACACAAAGGCAAATTTTCACTACATTAATTTTCCCCGTCTCCTTCTTCCTTATCTCCCCTTTTCTCCACTCTCCACAGTTTTCTCCTTCCTCTCCTCCCCTCCCCCTTCTCCTCTTCACCTCCTTCAGCATCCCTTGCCCCTCCTCCAGCATCTCTTGCCCGTTCCTCCACGTCCCTCTACCTTCCCTCCTCGCTTTCCTCTCTCTTTCCCCTTCCTTCTCCTTCCTTTTCCTCTCCCTTCCTTTTGCTTCCTATCCCTTTCCCTCCCTTTTTCTACAATTCGAGAACTCCTTTCTTTCCTCGTCCCTTGCCCCTCTCTTCCTCTTCCATCTCCCTTACTTCCCCCTCACTTTCCTCTCACGTTCCCCTCATTCACCCTTCACTTCCTCCTCACTCCCCCTCACTTCCCCCCTCACTTTCCTGTCACTTCCCCCTCACTACCTCCTCACTTTTCTCTCACTTTCCACTCACTTCCCCCCTCACTTTACCATCACTTTCCCATTACTTTCCCCTCACTTTCCCCTCACTTTTCCCTCACTTTATCCTCACTTTCTCCTCACTTTCCCCTCACTTTCCTCTCACTTTTCCTTCACTTTCCCCTCACTTCCCCCTCACTTTCCCCTCACTTTCCTCTAAAATTCCCCTCACTTTTCCCTCACTTCTCCCTGGCTTTCCCCTGACTTCCCCCTGACTTCTCCCTGACTTTCCCCTAACTTCTCCCGCATTTCCCCCACACTTTCTCTTAAAGATCTTTGTATAGAATATTTCATCCCTAATTTCACCCCTCTAAATCCACCCCTGGTAAAATAAAATTATAAGGAATTTTTTATTTAATTAATTAAAAGTATTCCAAAACAAAATTTCAAAACTGTAAGTTAAAAAATGAAGAAGATTCATACTTTCGTTTTCATCCCTTTTCACACACTTAGGAATTAAATTTTAAAAAACCCTTTCTTAGTACAACCTCTAGACATTTAGACAAACACACCCTCCAAATTTCAAGTCACTACGACCAGCAGTTTAGGCTGTGCGTTGTCCGTTAGTCAGTCAGTCAGTCAGTCAGGACAAAGCCTTATATAATATGTATGGGTGTATGGATGTATGGATTAGACGTATAGCCATCGAGGATCAAAGCATACAGGCTGCTAGGAATGCGAACACGTGATAGAGCCACATAAAGCTGACCGTGCGAAAAACAACTAATACTTAGATCCACACCCAAAACATTTAGTTGTGTCTGACCTTGGGCTTTATTAATAATTGTCATCGCGAAACATAGGCTCACTGGAAACTGGACTCATTTAAAACTAAACGGAAGATTGTTTAGAATGAGAGGAATCCGAAAAATAAAACGCTCTGTTTCTATCAGGTTTCGTAGTAAATTAACAAATGTTCAAAGTGATTCTTTAAATTGGCATAACTATTTTATTTATGAACCGGTTGACTTGAAACAAACACTAAATGTTAAGTGAAGCTTACCACAATGTATTAGTGAAAACCATATCTAAATCGGATAAGCCGTTTCTGAGATTAGCGTGAACAAACGCACAGACAAACAGACAAACAGACAAAAATTGTAACAATCATTGTTTTGGGTTCTATTTGCGTTGATAAAGGTCCCAATAATTTTTTTCTCATATATCTTTCATGTACAGACAGCGGTCGGTTACATTTTTATTATATGTATTCTCATATATCTTTCATGTACAGACAGCGATCGGTTACATTTTTATTATATGTATAGATTAATGGGCACAGGTGATCTCTCAAAATTAAACACCTTAGTGCTCACAGTACGCCTTCACATTGGTCGGTCTGCTGCCAATGTCTCCCATTGCGACGGTTCTAGGTCACATCGTTTCATATGACGCTTCAGCACATCTTTGTACCGCAATAGTTGGCCACCTTGTTTGCGCTTGCCATCCTGCAATTCAGAGTAGAAGATGCGCTTCGCCACTCTTTCTTCATTCATCCGTGAGACATGTCCGCCCCATTGCAGCTGCCGTCGTATTAAATACGCCTCTATTCCGCAGACATTAGTTCGTCGTAGAACTTCTGTGTTACGCACGTGATCCGACCAGTGAATATTCGTAATGTCTCTGAGGCACCTAAGATGGAATCTATTTAATGTGCGGATATGCTTACGGTACAGGCACCACGTTTCACAGGCATATATAAGAGTCGGCAAAACGATTGCCATGTATACAGCTACTTTTGTAGATAGCTTTATGTCATGCGACCGGAACACTTTGGATCGGAGTCTACCAAAGGTTGCAGCGGCTGCCCCAATTCTGCTGTTGATCTCATTATCCAGTAGGCACCCTGATGTTTATGGACTACCACACAGAGGTAGTGGGTTCGATTCCCGCTCGGTGCAAATATTTGTGTGCATGAACATGTCTTTTTACATTAGTCTGGGTGTTTTTATGTATAATATAAAAAATAATTAACTATGTATATATCCGCATTCTAGAACCCACAATATAAGCATATATACTTACTTTGGGTCTAGCTAGATGGCGTTATGTGTAGTTGTTGAAATATTAAATTATATTATTATAAGTCAAAATTATCATAACCATTAATCAACTCATTTCGGCAAATTATGTTATACCCCATCGAAAATATCTGTGCACGCCACTGGGTTATGGCCATCTCAAATTGAGCACATAGAGACAAAAGAAGTTGTCCATTGCTGTTCATGTTTCCAACACCATGCCTCCCCAAGACCTTAGGCCAAGCTTCAAAGTCACGCTCGACTCTAGCGTTAAAGTCTCCCATCAGTAAAATCTGTTCTCTAGGACCTACCTTCTCTACCTTAGAGAGGACCTGCGTGACTTCTTCGTAAAACCTGGCCTTGATGTCATCATCTTTATCCATCGTTGGCGCATAGACGCTGATGACATTGATGTAATTGTCATTATCCAGGTGTAAGCGTAGCGTGGTAACTCGGTCCGAGATGTGCATAGGACACTCCTTCAATTTAGAAGCAATGTTATTTTTGATCGCAAAACCAACACCAGATCTCCCCAAGGCTCCGAGGATGGAGTACCTTTCCAATAGAAAGTATAGCCACCCCGGTGCTCTACCCTCTCCCCTTCGTCGGCCAGGTGTGTCTCACTGAGAGCAGCGATATCTACACCATACCGTAAAAGTTCTCTGGCTACTAGGGCGGATTTGCGAGGAGCCAGGTTGTCTGCACTATCTAGGAGAGTACGTACATTCCACGCCTCAAAGGTATATTACGAGATTTTATTGTTATATTATTTTTCATTTTTTTTGTACTTTCGCCTACGTTTGAATGATGCAAGGACAGCCGCGGGTACTATCCCCGAGTATGTTAGGTTAAGCCTTTTTTAGGACATCTTTTCTAGTCCCCTCCCCAATTGGGGGAAGCAAGGCCCTCCTAAATAGGGCTGCTTCGTCACCCAAGAAGCTGCCGAATCACACTGTTAACCACAGTGCAGTGTAAAGCGACCATCTTTCCTGAGCCGCCTACGTGTAGACATCAGACAAAGCCCGATTAGCATCACAACCTGGCCTCTCTACCTCCATCTATCGCCACAGGAGTTTTGACTGATCGGAGTCCATTGTCAGTAACCAAGTCATTTGCGCAGGAGATATTAAAGTGCATAAAACTTTATCAAAAAGACAGTGCGCGCGCGAACACAGATGCACTCTTATCTTATATATATGCTACGATCAGAGGAAGGTTAGGACGTCCCTACATGTTAGCAAGACCTCTAACACGAACCTAAGTCTTAAACAAATTGGCCTTGTGACTGGCGGGAATAGCCAGTCGGCATCGGCGGGAGGCGTCCGCAATTAGTAAGATAAAGAAGAGAAGGGTGGGATACCACTGCCATGGGATAGGGGGATGTGACAACAGCAGCTAGAGTAGTCCGGGGTCGCATACCCGTAGTGATCCGAAGAAGTAGTTACCGGACAGATAACTAACAGAATCACTCTCTGGACAATTTCTACAAAAATCTTCTTGGCTGGCACCGACTCCAAAATAACTGATTATAAATCTATACATATAATACAATTGGAGTGTCTGTTTGTAATATTGAAATAACCGTTTTTTACTACATGTATATGAATATATATACGGTACATACACCAAAATAACATTTTTAAAATTTTTGTCTGTCTGTCTGTTTGTTCCGGCTAATCTCTGAAATGGCTGGACCGATTTTGACGGGACTTTTATTGGCAGGTAGCTGATGTAATAAAGAGTAACTTAGGCTACGTTTATTTTAGGAAAAAAAATATTTTAGAAAAATAAAGTAATGTTGATCGTCTGTTAGGCAGAACGAAGTTCGCCGGGTCAGCTAGTTGTAAATAGTGAAGTATTATAGGTATCAATGATTGCGTCGATTCCCCTTTAATGTTCTTAGCTTAGTAATTTAAATATTATTTTCTACTTTTAGTTAATGCGAGCTTTTCCCACAAATGCTAAAAAACAGGTTCTTAGTTTTCTGTTATATTCCTAAACGAGATGGAATTAAAATCTGAAAATCATATAAATCATTATTCATTTTTTAATCTATAAATTTTAGTAATTCAAAACGCAATTTCTGCAATTTGGCTCGATCGATTTTAGTCTCAAAGATAAGTCTAAACTAATTTTTAAACCCATTTCATTCAGTGTATATTAGTTTTTGTGTAATGAATCTTATATCAAATGAATTGTCGTTAAAAATGTAAGGTTTTTCGGTAATCAAAAAGTAAAATTTAGAACGTCTTCTCCTCCGTTTCCTAAGATAATGAGTTTTCATCCTTGCTGAGGCTTCCGCGCTCCTCGTTCAGTCCCGCTGGGACAGCGTCAGAGGTCGGGTCTGTGTCAATTATTTTTTATCCAGGAAAAAGCACGTAATTTAAAAAAAAAATAGCTTTACGAAGGCTTAACAAATAATAGTAATAGAATAGGTAAAAAAGTATATTTTAACATTATGTTTCTGTTATGAATTCATTTTTATTATAAAATCTAATATTATTTAAAAATGCATTGTATTTTGGGTAAACTGACGTTTCACTGGTATCACAATATAGAAATGTTGCAGTAAGTTGTAATTGTAACGTGTAATTATGACGTCACGTTTGGACTATATATATTACAAGTTGGTACGAGTACAATCACTGTCAATAAAATCCTAAATCAATACTATTATATAAAGTGGAAGAGTTTGTTTGTTTGTTTGTTTGAACGCGCTAATCTCCGGACATTTTTTTGCGTATGATAGCCCAGTTCTCGAGGAAGATTATAGGCTATGTAAAATCACGCTACTGGCGACGGGAGCAGAGCAGTAAGCTAAGACGCGGGTGAAATCGTAAATTTTAACAAGAAAAATGGAATCACAAAAATTTTTTTTTTCACACAACGCCATCTAGCCCCAAATTAAGCAATTATATTTGCTTGTGTTATGGGTACTAAACAACTGATATACTACTTATATACACTTTTTTTTTTTAAATACATACCTATTATAGATAAATTACACCCAGACACAGAACAAACAATCATGCTCATCACACAAAGATTTGTCCTGGGTGGGAATCGAACCCACGACCTCCGGCTTAGCAGTCAGGGTCACTAACCACTAGACCAACAGGCCAGTCTTATATGTACAGACTTTTGCCTAAAATTATAATATATCCTCCACAAATTAGAAGAATGACAGTAAGAAACATTAAAATGAGAGAAAATTAAAAAATAAAGAAAACATAATGGCCCTTTTATTTCTAAATCACTAATAATTATTTATTTTGAATGTTATCATTATCCTATTCTATCCTAGTAAGTAGGCATTTGTTTTATCATTTGCAAGTATTTATGTGAATTGTTAAAAACTTGAAATTTAAAAAATAATTAAAGCTTATCATAAAAAGCGATCAAACTATTTAAATAATATATTAATATAAAAGACTAGCTGTAGTCCGCGAATTTGATGAGAATATTGCCTGCCTGATCTTACGGCATTCGTACAATGTATCAGTAATAAATATCAGTATAATCCGTCATTATGGTGAATCCCATTTAAATCTATTTACCCGCTACCGGTAAAACTGACGAAATTTCACACAAACTTGCGACTCCTATTTTTCCACTTAATAAAGGTAATTTCTAAATAATAAAAAATGAGTATTTTGTAGTAATTTGGAAATCTTAATAAAAAAAAACAATTACAACTAGGTAAAAACAACTTCAAAAGGGAAACCGACAGAAGGATTCAGTTGGGTTGGGCAGCGTTCCACAAACTCCGTCAAGTCTTTACGTCACCCATACCGCACACCCTAAAGACCAAGGTGTTTGACCAATGCGTCCTACCTACAATGACCTATGGTGCTAAAACGTGGACACTCACAAATGGACTGGTCCATAAGTTGAAAGTCGCTCAGAGGGCTATGAAAAGAGCTATGCTTGGCGTTCGTCTGATCGACAAAATCCGTAACGAGGAGTTTAGACGGCGATCTAAAGTTACCGATATAGCTCTCCGAATTAGCACTCTGAAGTGGCAATGGGCTGGTCATATTTGTCGCAGATCAGACAATCGCTGGAGCTGCAAGGTTCTGGAGTGGAGACCGCGTACAGGGCAACGTAGAGTGGGACGCAACACCGCTAGATAGGGAGACGATTTACAACGGGTGGCTGGCAGAAACTGGATGCAAACAGCCGTGAATCGGGCAAGATGGCGCGCCTTGGGAGAGGCTTATGTCCAACAGTGGACTGCCGTAGGTTGATGATGATGATGAGTAAAAAAACTATAGAAGTTTCATACAAACTTTGTCATCCCCTTAAACCTCCTCGTCGCAGTAAATACCTATGTCTTAAAAGGAACCCTCATGCAAAATTATTTATGATGAGACGTAAGGTCTCATCATAACTAACAAACCGAGCCCATACTCGGTACACCTAGCTCTACTCGTTAGCTAGTACCAATAGCAGTCACCGAAGTAGACATTCAGATTTCTCAGCATGTCCGAAACGCAACTAATAATAATAGCTACTTAGGTACTCATAGCAAAAACAATAATACCTTGACAAATATTTCGTATAAAATGCTTGCAACTCTTGTAAGTATCAAATCTAGTATTGTCAACTACATTGTACTTATACAACGAAATTTACGAGTCGAGCAGCTTCCGATAAGCGACACAGGTCCACACACGACGGGCGCCGAGCGCGGACTGATTCTTGTTCACAAAGCTCTGTTCAATGCGATGAAAATAACTACCAAACAAAATAAGTCTTATTACAATGCGTCAAGATTCACGCTGCATAGCAAAATGTATGGAAAACGACGATATTATTTTTTATTGATTTTCGTGTTAATTTGTAAAATATTAAAAAAAATAGCCTGATATTTTATGAATTGAAGATATTTGCTAACTTTTGGTACTTTTAAATTTAGAATATTTTGAATATAATATGACAAACACAGGTCTCGAAATCAACACGATTTCGTAAATTCTGCATTGAGAGTCAAAGAACAACGGTTTTTACTACATTAACCCTTAAGTACCTGCCCGCGGTCACCGTGACTCCAGCGAGTATTTGAATTTGAATTTTTCGAAAACCGACATCGAGCGTTGGCGTGCGTCGATGTACCTTTGCTATGCTTTGATTACTGTCGCGCAAGCGTTCGGCAAGGCTCCACGTGCGCGCGTTTTGCTTGTGTGAGTAAAAAAAAGTCGTTAGCGGTCATGGTGACCGCGCTTAGGTGGTTACGTTATTATTTTGTATTATGTTTCATTTCATTGTTTTGGTGTAAATATGAATCAAAACGACGAAAATATCGCAATATGGTTGGAGGAAGAAATGTCGGATGTGGAGGAGACCATCGACGAAGATTGCAGCGATGTGGACTCTATTAGTACGGAAGATTCTGTGCCTATGGAAGACTGTGAGTCTGACGATTGCATGGATGTCTCATCTAGATTCAAGTTTATGAAACGGGTAGCCGAAGAATTAACAACACCGTACATGCGACGGTGAGAAAGTTATGAGCTCACTCCTTGGGATATAATGTTCTATACGCCGCATTTTGAGAATTGAGGATGAAATACCAAGCAGTTCAGGTGCAGACAAACTGGAAAAACGCAAAACATGTTCAACCTGTGATCCAACCAAAAGAAAAAACGTAAAACATTTCACCTATGCTTTAAGTGCAAGAAACCTATCTGCATAGTATACCAAAAAATGTGCTAAAATTGTCACGAAAAATTGTGAACTTTTACCTCTAGCAATTTTTAAGAAAAAGATATTATTGTTATTTTTTTATAAGTTTATTTGAATAACACATGTTTAGATTTTAGGAATAAAGTACAGGTTTTCGAAATTTTTAGTTCCTATTTGAATTGTTCTCATTATCTGTAAATGATTGTTTAAATTGATCAAAATATGTCTTCCTTTAAATTAATGTCATTTCAAAGAAGAAAATATTATGCTTTAGTTTTTGTTTTATTTTAATAATATAATTTGATTCTTAAACACGAGTTTTATTTATTTATTTTTACTGTATCACATTATATAAAAAAACATCGGTTTTTAGATAGGAGTCACCGTGACCGCGGGCAGGTAGGTATGTAATCAATATAGGTGGCAGGAAGTTAAGAGTTAAAAATGAATATTATTAGGAAAAAAACCGGTCCCGTCACAAGATAAAGAACCATTCTATTTGTAGTATCTGCTAAATATGTAAAATTGTTTATCGTTTTGGCGCAAAGTGAACCGAAAAAGAGGTTATTTTTGATAGAATTGTAAACGCGTCCTTAATAAGCCTATATTAAACTGCACACAACACTGTAGCAAAATACTGATTTTTATGAATCATGTTAAAAAATATACCTACTGTATGTGTCTGCATTGTGGCGCGGCACGAGCTTTACAATATGGAGCTTGAGGTGCGCAAACTGTCAATGCGTGACGTTGCGCCGGGTCCGCCGCTGTCATCATATGATCATAATATATATAAATAACGTCGTACTGTATTGACGAAGGCTGGGCTAGCGTTTATACTACCTTCGAGTGCCTATCACCAGGAAATCCTTGCCTTAAGAATTGAACACGTAGATACTGTTTTGACGTCAGTTTTCGTTTGTTTTTTTCTAAAAAATAATTTTATTTTAAAACTTTTAGTAGGAAAAAATTGTAACATTCTAACAGTAATGCAACCAATGTGATGTTATAATACATACATCATTATACCTAATGATGACAGACTGATATAATTAATATACATAACAATACGCAGTAAAAATAACTTAATATCTATTTATTAATATTTATATATTTTCTATTACTCTATACGCTGCTTCTGTGAATTTCAACAGGCTACAATGAAAGATATCTATCTCCTTCGATATCATATTAATTAAACTTATCGCCCGCGACAAGGGAGCAAATTGCAGTAAATTTTTCTGAATTTCTTTGAATTTTAGCATGTTGTCAGATCCATCCACTAAAGGTGTCATCTACCCCTTGCTTTCTCAGAGCTCGACTTATGCTGGTGAAGTTAGTTTTATCAAAAGCATCTTCTACAATAATATAAACGGCAATAGTAGATTGCTTCGTTGAGAGCTGAGTTGAGATGAAGAGCCATGACGTCTAATGACGTCGGGCTCGTGAAGTATGTGTACAGGGTTCTTCGTGGATGGTTACACCACCCACAGGTACTAGCCTCGCTACAGTTACGTGCACCAAATGGTTATGTCGTAGCTAGAAGATATCCCGCTTTGCTAAGTGTACCTACAGCAAGAACAAATTTACTGCAATTTTCTCCCTTGTCACAGCAATAAGTTTAATTAATATGATATCGAAGGAGATATATATCTTTCATTGTAGCCTGTTGAAATTCACAGAAGCAGCGTATAGAGTAAGTAGTAGAAAATATATAATGTTAATAAATAGATATTAAGTTATTTTTACTGTGTATTGTAATGTATATTAATATATAATGATGATGTAAATAGTATATATGATATAGTATAATGATGTATGTATTATAACATCGCATTGGTTGCATTACTGTTAGGATGTTACAATTTTTTCCCACTAAAAGTTTTAAAATAAAATTATTTTTAAAATAAAAAAAACGAAAACTGACTTCAAAACAGTATCTACATGTTCAATTCTTAACTAAAACTAGAAAATAATATTTAAATTACTAAGCTAAGAACATTAAAGGGGAATCGACGCAATCATTGATACCTATAATACTTTACTATTTACAACTAGCTGACCCAGCAAACTTCGTTCCGCCTAACAGTCGATCAACATTACTTTATTTTTCTAAAATAAAAGAATTTTTCTAAAATAAGCGTAGCCTAAGTTACTTCTTATTACATCAGCTAGCTGGCAATAAAAGTCCCGTCAAAATCGATCCAGCCATTTCAGAGATTAGCCGGAACAAACAGACAGACAGACAGACAGATAGACAGACAAAAATTGTAAAAATGTTATTTTGGTGTATGTACTGTACTGTACATATATTCATATACATGTAGTAAAAAACGTTTATTTCAATATTACAAACAGACACTCCAATTTCATTATATGTATAGAAGATAGGCTGGCAGAAATAGCTGATTATAGTTTGTAGTATTTATTATGAAAGAATAGAAAAGAATGTAGTAGGTACTCACTTTCTTTTGTTGTAAATTGGAACAGTCAAAATCTTTTTTTCCCATATACAGCTTTACATACTTGCTATCCATACCTTTTTTGTAAATTGCTTCCGCTATCATTGTAGATGCATAGTTTTTACCCACTCCAGGCCAGCCATGTAAACTGATGACTAATGCCTTCTTGTTGCTTTTGTTTTCATCATTCAATGCCTCTTTATGTGCTTGCAGAATATTCACCAATTCATTGACTAATGGCTGACCAAACATTTTTTGGGATAGAGTTAATCTTAGTTCTGTAAATATGATAAACATTATTTTTAGAGCAAATTACATTATAAATTGCATGCTGCTAATGAGTATGATGACAGTATTCAATTTGAAACATTTATTATGGGCAATTATGACATTCCTGAGTTCAGTCATTAAATATGGAATAATAAAAAGAATACTTACTATTAATATCAAAAGGCACATGGTCAACATTACAACATTCCATATATTTACAAATTGTGTTATCTTTTATTATATCCCATTTATACCAACCACCTACAGCTATAGCAGAACCAACTATTGATAATGTAATAGGTTCTGCCAAAGCGTATTGACACAATAGAATTAATAAAGATGACCAAAATAAGTAATTTCTGGTCAACATTTTGAAATGTTCTAGCCACTAGTCAGTCATACGGTAACACTGGGACCAATGAGTCACTCAATAAACAATCTGGTTCATTAATGTACCTAAATAATTTAAATATGAAGTATTGACATATATTTCAAAATTATTGAAATTAAATTTAACCAATCAGTTCCGCCAATCCGTTCCATCAGGTCCAACAACGACAATTCCAACAACCATCCAACAACACAATTGATTATTAATTGTGACACTGACAAGTAGTGAAATTACTGACATTGACAGGTATTTTAATTTTTTTTTAATTTATTGCTAGTAGTATTATTTATTATTTATTTATTTTTATTAGACACATTATATATTATATAATTTATTTATTAGTAAATCATAAGAAAATAAATGTAAAACACTCATCCATCCACAAAATCCTAGAGTAAATGGTCAACATAGTTTTTATTTTACATTTGTGTACGCCTCTGCGCCGTCTAGAGATGAGATAAACTTGCAAAATTCAATACCAGGGCGAGCGTCTTACCTACAATACTTGCATAGAAATTCAACCTGTATTCTTAGTCAGATAAGGAGCAAATTCGTATGAATAAAAAAATACTTTGAAGATAAAAGTATTTTATTTATTATTCACTAAATGCGAGTGTGTTTTTTATCAACATTGAAATATGAATCGTTTTTCTATGCTATGCTATCGCGCGTTCGCCTTGTAGCACATACTTTCATACTTGCAAGTATTGTCTGCTCGTACCAGGGCGCCCTACTTTGAAGCGAAACTCTGCTTTTAAACCCTGGTAGCGTAAATACGTTTCATCTCTAGCGCCGTCATCTGTCATTTTGTTACTGTCAATGTCAGCATCGTTTTGTAAATTTGTGACATTTTTGTTGTTTTTTAAACTTTTTTACATTGTTTACATTATTATTATCAGATAAAACCGTTATTCGCGGGCCGAGAGACAGTGTTTCATAACAACATTGAATGTAAAACCAAAAAGAACCAGCATGACTACAGCTAAATTTAAAATAGAGTCTGGAGCCCAATTGCTTGCAAGGTTATCAAAGAAAACAGAAATAGAAAACTTTTACCCAATCTTATTTGAACGTGGACTAAATCACGGCGATGTCGTTGATATCTCTAGCAATATTAGTACCTCATATTTGCTTATTGATATGATCTGTGAAGCACTGTATCCAAACGAAAAAAATGGTGAACCAGTTGGTGTGCTTATGTTTAACACTGCGGGAAACTTTATTTACGAGCAATTAATTAAAGTGATACAAACTCGTATTAACATTACTTTTGATGCCAATGTTGAAGAGCATATAAGAAATTATGAGAGCAACCAAATGTTACAAAGAATTTTGAGCAATTTCCACCTGTTAGAAATATATGATGCAACACAATTTTACACAACAATTCATAACATGGATAGTATTTTTATGAAGCATTCAAACATATCATTGTTGGTATTTGATACAATATCAGCCTTTTATTGGTCAGAACAAGGATTCAAAATAACAAAAATGGATTTATATATAAAAAATTTACTCAAAATCATACAAAATGTTTCTAAAGAATATAAAGTGATAATAGTTTATACAAGACCAGCCTATTTTTGTTCAAGCAAAGATATAGATCACCTTAACATTATAGAAGTTGCAGATAGTGTAAAATTTAAAGTCCAGTTATTAGATAATAGTAATGGAGTATATTGTGTAAATGTAAAAACTTTAGATTCTATTAATATGAAAACTTTTGCTATTATTGACAATTTAATAAAGTGGCAGTAAATGTGATTATTTGTGAATTTATTTTCGGTTTCATTTTATTTTAAGGACAAATAACAAATTAGAAACAAGCATTCTTCATTAACTACATAAAACAAGAAATGCTGGAAGTGTTATGTTATGATAATATCTCATTAATAAACAATGTGCAAACAATGTTGTACAATATAAAAAGTATTACAGTTGCACTTAAATACTGGATACATATAGTGACTGAGAGCATATTAGTATAGAAAATGCAGCTGATAATATAATCAATTAGTATCTAATTTGCATACTGAAGTATTTTTGAGTGTCAAGATATTTATATTCATTCTACATTATTAAATCAATTCAACAATACCTTTGTCTAAAGTATTTTTTGTTGTAGAAATTCATTAAATTTAGTAAAGATTTAAAGCAAGTTGCATACACCTATTAACAAATTCTTATTCTAGTATATTCATAAACAAATTAAAAACTAATACTGGAAGAGATCATTAGAAGAGATTAGAAAATACTATAAAATAGTGCTTATAAACTAGTATTATATCACATCATCATGTAAATCACAAACATAAATGCAGCAAAACCATGGCTGAAATAGTTTAGGTTCTCCCATTTACTTATAGTATGATAATAAGAATAACCCGACTCTTGTACAGAGAATGATGCTTCAAACATTACCCCCAAATAAGCAAGATGTATAATAGTGATCAAAGAAAAAACAGTATTTGTAATAATTGCAAGTAAACTATTCTTCTTATACTTGTGTTCACACTGTTTAGTGCATGGATTTGCTAAACAACACACCTCAAGAGCGGCAGCAACCTTAAAGCGTAAATTGTACTCAACATATGAAAATGTACCTATACTTAGTAATACAGCTGAGAATTGGAAGTTTAATCCATGAAGTAATGCTGACACTGCATATGTAACAGTTATGGCTGTAAATTGACCATATGGCTGACATGTTTTAAAAACATAATTCTTTAACCATTGATGCATTGGCATGTTCCAATATATCACAACTTGGACTAGCGATCTTGGTAATTCAATGAAAAATGGTTTGGTGACATGAATTTCTGAGTGGCAGTCATTGGTTAGTCCAAATCCAGCACTTATCATGGACACAATTGACATACTTGATACAAAATAATGAGACATTCTAAATGACTGTGCATCTCTGTATGCTGTTAGCCATTTCGGCATCTCATCATCAATGTACCATGGCACAATACAATTTGATAAAAATAAAAATAACAATGATGAAAATAGATTGATTATGATGATTTTTATCCATCTCCTTGACAAGAACTTTATTTCAAGATATTGATTATAAGTATGGAATGATATCCATGGACCTAAAATACAATTGGCTGGACAAAGTATATATCCTCCAAATTCAACAGGATTCAACATGCGTTTAAACAGATCTCTGTCCAAGTCAATAGCAACAGATATTATTTTCATTGCTGCAATCATCTGGATACCTCTTATCTGTTGCCACATTTTTGGATTGAGTACATATAATTCACATGATATTAAAAACCCAATTACAGTAATAGAAATTAACAAACCTCTCCATTTTTTAGTAATAAGTGACAATAATATAATGAATATGTAAACACCAGCTGAGAGCCCCACAATCCATATGAACGGAGGGCCAATGTTGTGGTATAGTAAAAAACTTCCTATTACTAAACATAAACTGTGACGAACATTATGAGGTAATGGTATAAACTGTATACATAGGCGTAGTATAACATTGGCGATAATTAAATCTTTTGCAAATCGAAGTCCTTCATATAAGGTCGGTTCACCACATAGGGTAATATAATTCCAAGCGGTTTCTGTATAATCATCGTCGTCTTCCATCATTGTGCTGCCACCGGCTTATTTCTCTTTGGTAATAATAATAACCCACCCAGTAGTTTACCTAGATGAAACTACTCAAGACATTCTGGTGTTTACTGCTTATCTTGCAACGTGCATATGTTTACAATCATCTCTACTGATCTGTGGTTTATAATATTATGATCTTCCCGGCACAATTTGTAGTGTTCTAAACTGTTTCTTGTTTCATAGCAATACAGTCAGTAAATATCTTGCCTGCTGATCATTTCAAAACATGTGCATCAAATTTAATTATTGTGAGATTTTAATAAAGGTACTGCGTGAAGACTGCGGCATTTCAATAATAAATTAGTTTAATTTAATTAGGTACTCATAGATTCTCTTTGCCCCGCATTTGCTAAAACCAGTAATGTGTAATGTACTCTGTGGCTAAAACTAAAATCATATTAGAGAACAAGTTATAATTAAGAAATGGGTGTTGCAAACCGTAAACAGTTTTAATAACTAGGTAATGCTCCAATACCTAATAACTAATGGCCCATAGAGAAACAAGTTATCGGTTCAAACTAGGTATTCTTTACTGCGTTAAACGGAACAATGCGTAAATACCAAACGCACCACAAATAACGGGTTTGACAAACTATTTATTCTTTACTGCGTGAAGTGCGTGAAACGAATAACCGAATTTAGGAACACAAAAGAATATTAAAGGAATAGTAACTCATTTTAAACTCTATGCTAATGAGTTAGGGTTGCATTCAAATAATCAAATTTGTTTTAAAATTTAGAGAATATTATTATTGTAGATAAGTAATTTGTGCATACGGCTTTAAACCTTATTGCATACTTTATGAATGCACTTTGAATATTTATTGTTTAACTTTAAATTCACTTCAGAACCTTGACCTTGAACTGGACATTTGCAATGAAATGAACATTTTGAAATAAAATAAACAAAAACGTCGAACTCGTGTTATGTATTCTATTTTTTCTTCATAACATAAAATAAGCAATATCTATTTAAACATACTTGCCTACTTAATGCAAAATAATCATTGTTAAACCATAACCAAATACTTATATTAAAACACCTACTAATAACAATAAATATAAAAAATTTAAAAAGTTATTTGCGTCTACACAAATTTTTCATAATAACTAAACTCATAAATCGTTATATCTTAGTTGTCATCATGTTAAGGTTTCAAATACGTTGTCTGATAAACAGTTTTCGAACAGGTATCTATTCGACGCATTTACAATAGGTACCCCATACCGAATGGGTTCAGGCCAATACCTAGTTATTGAAATAAACAGTTTCAAAAACTGTTATCGATATTTAAAACGATAAACAGTTATGGTATTGCAGAAATGCGTACCGACCCACCGCTATAATTATATTCTGCTCATCCAGTGTTGCCAGTGACAGATCGTCAAAAATTACACGAGACAGCTCAAAGAGTAAAATTTTCGAGGCAAAAGTAACATCCTACTAATATTATAAATGCGAAAGTTTGTATGCGTGTGTTTGTTACCACTCCTGAAAAGCTGAACCGATTTGAATGAAAATTGGTAGGTATGTAGATAATTTCGATAATAATAGAATAATACGCATACGCAATGCGACTTGATTCGTTGCTTTTACACACTACCTTTTAATACTGAAAAGTTGCTATAATATAACATAGCATGATACGAATGATGAAAGAAAGCGAACTGGTGGGCCTTGCTATTAACAAAGAAAAGACGAAGGTGTTAGTTGTAGACAGATCAGGCGTGTGCGGTCGCGCAGCGGAATTTTGATGAATTTAAAGGTTTTAATTATGCAGATATTTAGTGTATGACGTCGTATAATTCTGTATGGTAAAAAAAAATTTGTGCACGCAGCCATTGTGGAGAAATTCACCAAAAACTGATTCCGCTAGGCGAACGTTGTCCTGGCGGAACTTTTTTTAATCCATAGACTTTAAAAGAAAAGAGATGTGTCCAAAAATTAGTGTGTATTTGTGTGTAATTGTGTTGTATGAATAAAATTAGTGCATGCATAAACTTCGGAGAAATTCAAGTTTCCGCTACGCGAACGTTTGGCCATTAGCTAGTTTTCATATAAAGCCCTTACATAGAGAGCTGTAGATTTTTACATACGTTGTTTTGAATTTGTTTATCTTTGTTTAAAAAACAGATTTAGAAAAAATCGTAGGGCTTAAAAGATAAATTTGTCTACCTCGGCTCCCTTACTTATTAGCAACGAGGGTGGCAGTGAAAAGGAGATCAATAGGAGAATTCAAATGTCCAAAGGAGCAATGATTAAACACTCACTAAGATATGGAAAGACAGCAATATATTTTGTAAAACCAAAGTGAGGATGGTGCATGCATTGGTTTTCTCAATCTTTCTTTACGGCGCCGAATCCTGGACGATCAGAAAGAAAGAAAGAAAGAACAAAAATTTGCGCTTTCGAAATGTGGTGTTGGAGGCGTATGTTGCGTATTCCATGGACTGTACGCCGAACCAACGGGTGCTCGGGATGAAGATTTTTTTGTTTTCTCGGAAGATGGTTATCATTTAATTTCATTCACATTTTTCTATTTTATCATTATACTATACCATTAATATCATCAACAAGAATATTATTCTACACTTGATGCTCGCAGAAATAGCTGACACAATCGTCGGCTCTGTTGCCAAAAGAAAGGAGAAGAAGAAGAGTAGAAAGTGACACATGGTCTCTGTACTAGGTACTTACCATTAAAAACCACGATCCTATGGCTTAAAACACGCCCACAAACCACGGTGACTTTGCTTGGTTGCAAACTGTGTAGACGGTTGTTGTAAACCAAATTACGTAAATCATAAACTTTAAAATCTTTAAAAACTGTTTTTGGTCTCACAACAAACGCCTACATAAAATATAATTGCACCACTTCTTCAATAGTATTGCATCATTTCATTTACAAATTAAAAAAATCTTGACTAAAAAGTTATTTTATCTCGAGTTACTCATTTATATTGTACTTATATAATGCAAAGAAAAAATTAAATTGATTACGTAGATTTTGAATTTATCTATACGTATTTTCGTTAAACTGGTAAATGCACCTCCTTGTCGTGCAATGTGAGGAGGTGCATTTACCAGTTTAACTAAAATACGTAGTCAAATTACTATACTAAATGAAACTAAATAATTGAAATCCTCTCTTTTCTTTCTTTAATCTTAGTAATTATATTAATTAGTTAATTTCTGTATTTGTAATAATTTACTTTGTATGGTTCTTTGGTTGCGTTGAATGTTTAAATTGTAACTCATACAAATAACTGTAATTATCTGGCGATTGAAAAGAGTGGCGTGAGTTTCTTGCCAGTTCTTCTCACAGCTCTACCTCGTCAGCGAACTGGCTGTAGGTCAATTGGCTGACGTCATGTAATGTTGACTTCATGTAATGGTTGTAAGCATCATATTTTATGATCAAAATGAAATAAATTCTTTGACTTTGACTTACAAACAAACATACAAAAAAACTAATATTCGCTCGGTACCTATTGACTCGCGAGGCTGTTGGCGCATGGTTTACATCACAGACTAATTAAAGAACGAGTTTTACATCCAATGTAGACGCAACACAAACCGCGAATGGAAACCAAGCTCCCGCCAAGGTCAATTTGGTTTTGGGGTGTATTTTCAACAGTGAAGATCGTGCTTAGTCTGTGAAGTAGTGACAAGTTGGCTTTGCAACTGGCAACATTATTTTTTTTCGTGTTGTTTTGTTCTCTATAAAATCTGTGGTGTTGCTAACTAACTAGCTATGGGCGACTGGGCGTTTTCGTTATTTTTTGTCATCGATGCGCACCGGTGTCGTTCAACCGGCATCCGTTGCCAACACCGTTGATTTTGTCACCGGTGCCGGCCACCGGTATAGAATATAGAGTTGTGGTATTCTAGGTAGTTACGGCGTACTAGTGGTGGGTCGTTGACGTATTTCGACACAACGCAACGAGACCGTTTAGCGTCAACGATAAACTAGTTTATAAAACAGTTTAATTTTCGACTAGTTTCGGCCGTCAACTATACAACGCGTTGTTTTGTCAACGGTCGTCAACGACCGAAACTAGTCGGCAATACAACATGTCATTTTGTCGACAGTCGTCGACGACCAAAACTAGTCGACAAACGTTGTGTCGACGGCTAGTCTTTGATGATTAGTTCGTAATCCTTCAGGTTCATAAGGTCTAAAGTATGTTTACTCGGAAATTGGAATGTTGTCGGTCGTTCATTCTCGTTCTCGTCGAGTCATCGCACGGCTTATTCGTTCACGAGTAAACTAGTTTATTGGTAGACCGTAAACTAGTCTACCGTTCATGCGAGATAAACAGTCTAAAAAACGGTTCGTTCATTCAACGCTCACTACTACGGCACACTGGATTGGCATTGCCGACATCGATGACGCGATGCGCATCGTTATTAGTTGAACGATACATAAACATCGAGAATTTTTTGTAAGGTTAATCTAATACAATAAAAAGAATTTAATTTTAAGAAAATGAATTCTTCTAATTTAGATGTAGAAAGACTTGTTCTGCGTTCATTTAAAATAAATATCTATTCGTCTTTGGAAAATAGCTTAGCTTTTATTTCACATTTAGTTCACATTCTACAGATATATTATTAATATACTGTCTGTGTATTATTCTAAGCAATCAACCAACCGGCCGCCATATCGTATTGAATCAACGCACAAAGCGGCCAATCGAACGGTGCCCGTGATACTCGCCATCGTTTGTGATACTTGTCGTTCCGTTGCCAGTTTTGAGTTTTGGCACTGTGGTGGTTGGTGTCGATACCTTTGCCGGTGACAGTGTGCCTTATATGCCGTTGTTGCCAGCATCCGTTGCTCGATGTTTTGACATCGGATGCTGTCAACGAATACTGACATCGGTGCTCAACAACGATATTTTAAAAACGCCTTGTTATATAACTAACTAACTTGTTCTATAATTAGTCTGTGGTAGCTATGGGCGTTTTCGTTATTTTTTGTCATCGATGCGCAACGATGTCGTTCAACCGGCATCCGTTGCCGACATCGTTGAATTTGTCACCGGTGCCGGGCACCGGTATAGACTATAGAGTTGTGGTATTCTAGGTTGTTACGACGACGCACTGGATGGGCGTTGCCGACATCGATGACGCGATGCGCATCGTTATTAGTTGAACGATACATAAACATCGAAAATTTATTGTAAGGTTAATCTAATACAATAAAAAGAATTTAATTTTAAGAAAATGAATTCTTCTAATTTAGATGTAGAAAGACTTGTTCTGCGTTCATTTAAAATAAATATCTACTCGTCTTTGGAAAATAGCTTAGCTTTTATTTCACATTTAGTTCACATTCTACAGATATATTATTAATATACTGTCTGTGTATTATTCTAAGCAATCAACCAACCGGCCGCCATATCGTATTGAATCAACGCACAAAGCGGCCAATCGAACGGTGCCCGTGATACTCGCCATCGTTTGTGATACTTGTCGTTCCGTTGCCAGTTTTGAGTTTTGGCACTGGTGGTTGGTGTCGATACCTTTGCCGGTGACAGTGTGCCTTATATGCCGTTGTTGCCAGCATCCGTTGCTCGATGTTTTGACATCGGATGCCGTCAACGAATACTGACATCGGTGCTCAACAACGATATTTTAAAAACGCCTTGTTATATAACTAACTAACTTGTTCTATAATTAGTCTGTGGTAGCTATGGGCGTTTTCGTTATTTTTTGTCATCGATGCGCAACGATGTCGTTCAACCGGCATCCGTTGCCGACATCGTTGAATTTGTCACCGGTGCCGGGCACTGGTATAGACTATAGAGTTGTGGTATTCTAGGTTGTTACGACGACGCACTGGATGGGCGTTGCCGACATCGATGACGCGATGCGCATCGTTATTAGTTGAACGATATATAAACATCGAGAATTTTTTGTAAGGTTAATCTAATACAATGAAACAATTTAATTTTAAGAAAATGCATTGTTCTCATTTAGATGTAGAAAGACGTGTTCTGCGTTCATTTAAAATATATATATCTACCCGTCTTTGGAAAATAGTTTAGTTTTTATTTCACATTTAGTTATTATTTTACAGACTTAATAATAATATACTGCAGTGTATTATTCTGAGCAATCAACCAACCGGCCGCCATATTGTATTGAATCAACGCACAAAGCGGCCAATCGGACGGTGCCGGTGATACTCGCCATCGTTCGTGATACGTATCGTTCCGTTGCCAGTTTTGAGTTTTGACACTGTGGTGGTGTCGATACCGTTGCCGGTGACGGTGTGCCTTCTATGATATCAGAATGGCCGTTGTTACCAGCATCCGTTGCTCGATGTTTTGACATCGGATGCCGACAACGAGTACTGACATCGGTGCTCATCAACGTTATTTTAAAAACGCCCATGTCTAGTCTGTGGTGTTGCTCTTCTCGTCTTGCATTGATTCTTGATGTTTTAGAATAATTTTAGTTTCACTTTACCAAAGTAAAATTCTAGACATCATCTGTGCATTCATGTATTAATTCATAATAAAAGTGACATCTGCGTATGAATGTTTGGAAAGTTAAAATTTGTGTGATATATTCATGGAACGTCTAGACGCCGAGTTTCGTTGTACACAGTGCTAGCGTGTGTTAGTGTATTTCTAAAATTGTGTTAGATATAATGGACTTTTAGTGTTTATAACCTATTTAGAGATGGCGAGTCCATCGCCTCAAAGTAGCCCAATGCCTCCGCCGCAGGCACCAAGTCCGATGGGCCCGCCGACGCAAAGTCCGGCACCGCCGCAGTCGCCGCATAGTCCGTACAATCAACAACATGTCAACGGGCCGCCACCGTCACATCCTACCGGTGCTGGACAGCAATCAATGCCCAATCATATGTCGCCGTCTGGCTCTGCGCACCCGATAGCACCGAGTTCTAATGGACCTCCTGGAGTACCGCAACAACATCCCGGTATGCCGCCTGGAGGACATCAAATGCCTCCCCATATGGTGGGACCACATATTCCTGGACCTTCAGGACATCAAATAGGACCGGGAGGTTCTCATCCTCCTGGTCCTAATGGTCATCCAAATATGCCCAGTGGACCTCAACATCCTAACATGCCTGGACAAGGTCCTCCACATGGGTATATGCAACATCAGATAGGACACATGCCTCCAGGACAGGTCAGTGACTTCTAATTTGCACTTACACTTTTATTTATAGTTTATTTATAGTTTGTTGGCTTATTTTATGTAATCAGATGATGGAAGAGACAAAAACACATAGAACAAAAATGTAACATTGCACTACCTATGCTTTCTAAATTGATGTAGTAGGTTTAGTATTTTAACTAAATAACTTCTTTTATGTCATTGTAATACATTTGTGGTTTTGATGTAATCTAAACCATTTGAGGCTTACATTTAAATGTTGTTATATTAGTATCATGAAATAAATTATACATTACTTATTGATTATGTTTTTCAAAGAAAGAATAATAACCAAAACACTTTCATCTGTAACAAGATATTCAAAGTTAATAAACTGCTTAATCAGTCATACTAATGAAATCCTGTTCTCCAAAAATTTTCACAGCTGTCATTCATCAACAAACAAAATATATTGGTAGAGATACCAATATTTGTTTGTTGTGTTAATTAACATCTAGGACTAAACTAGAAATATCATTTATTTTATGTTTATGACAGTAGGTATTAGCTGTCTGACTGTACACTTTATATACTACCTTCTCTCATACTCCTCTATCTGATATTATGCTTATCCTATTTATATTATAAATGCGAAAGTTTGTATGTGTGCGTGTTTGTAATAACTCAGTGCATAAACAGCTCAACCAATTTCAATGAAAATTGGCAATTAGATAGATAGGATACAGGCTACTTTTTATCCTGAAAATCAGTCTGGTGTCCTTCTTCAAGGAGCTGGAATGGATCGAGTGATCGCCACCCACCCACACGCAAAATACGCGCACAGTCATGGAGTTGTGGAAAACAGCCCGTTCATACCAATACCAATCAGTCTGGTTCCCGAGGGATACAACAAAACATATTTTACGCGCGGGCGAAGCCGTGGGCTAAAGCTAGTATTATAATATATTTAAGATGGTATAAATAACATTTCCTCTTATGCATAATTATATTTTCGTGAATTTCTCAAAAGATCTTTATTTCAACACATACTCAACTTCGAAAATATGTAGTTCGACTGTCTTTGCTACGAAAGAACATATTATTTGACAAAGATTTCGATGGCACATAGTGCACATACTTAGACAACACACACCTTTGACACACACTGCTTCGATAGCACTTGTTTGCCAGATAATTATTTCGACAAAAACATACCTTCAATATAATACAGGTCATAATAATTATCTTTACTCTGTTTTCAACTGTTTTTTTATTACTGACTATGTTTAAAAAACCTGTTGAGATGTCTGGGTTCTGGGCTCTAAAATTCCGTGATGCATAATAGCCGTGTGTAAAATAGATTGGTCATTGGCTGTGCTGTAGGTTGCTCTGAAGCTTGTTTGCCTTGGACGGGTGATATAAATAACCTCAATGTTAGTAAATTTTGATTGCTTTCTTCATTAGTTTACTTGTTAACTAAATAATGATACTGTAAATTTTGACTAACCTTCTTAGTACCAAGTGTATATTTTGAGTATTAACCTCGTAATGTCATGAGTAAGAATGTCACAAAGATATGAAATTAACAGTATTCTCAAAGTTTTTGACAGTTGGTACCAATAAACAATTTTATTGGTACCAACTGCCCACTACAAATTGTACCAATTAAAATAACAATTATAATAAACAAGAGTGGTTTATCACTATTGTTGTCTATCAATGAAAATTTAATCTAATCTGTACAGAAATATTTTCAATAAAATCATGTTGCAATATACATGTTGAAAACATTTTAATGCGCAGTGCTTAATGACATCACTATGTGATAGCATGTATTCATTATCAAAATGATAAAATTGGCAGAATTCTCCAATTGGCTGTTAAACAATTGGCCATAGAAAGTGTTGGCTAACAGTAAAATCTCTTTGAGCATTGTTGAAAGTTGTGCTGTGAGTGGTTCTACATCCTTGGCACTAGGGAAAATATAGGATTCTTCTTTCATGTAAAAAGTATATACTATTGGTGTATTTAATTGCTTTTTAACCCAATCCGCCACATTACCGGTAAAATTATCTGTAAAATAAAATTGGTAAATTTATTCATAATTACTTAATAAAAAAAATAGTTTTTTTTTATTTATCATTATCAGCTTAAAGTGGTCTCCTGCAAGTTAATTAAGTAAGTGAGTATATTAATTTACTTATTATAATATTTAGTGATAATATTATAATTATTGATACTTTTAATTGAGAATGTTTTATTATTATTTAGCTGGACCCCACGGCTTCGCCCGCGTTCAAAATATTTTTTTTTTTATCCCTCCGGAACCAGACTGGTTATCGGGATAACAAGCCTATGTCCGTCACCAGCACCAAATCTATCTACATACCAATTTTCATTGAAATCGGTTCAGCCGTTAAGGCATTGAGTGGTGAAACACACACACAATCTCGCATTTATAATATTTTATTATTCATCATCATCATCATCATATCAGCCACAAGACGTCCACTGCTGGACATAGGCCTCCCCCAATTTTCGCCACCGTTGTCATCCATCGGTTGCCCGCCACCCTTATAAGGTCGTCGGTCCACCTTGTGAGGGGTCTGCCCACGCTGCGTCTTCCGGTTCGTGGTCGCCACTCTAGAACCTTTCTGCCCCAGCGGCCGTCAGTTCTGCGAGCTATGTGTCCTGCCCATTGCCACTTCAGAGAAGCAATTCTGCGAGCTACGTCGGCTACTTTGGTTCGCCTGCGGATTTCTTCGTTTCTCAAACGATCGCGCAGGGAGACGCCTAACATAGCCCGCTCCATCGACCTCTGAGCGACTTTGAGCCTTCGGATAAGACCCATAGTCAGCGACCACGTCTCTGCTCCGTATGTCATCACTGGCAACACACACTGGTCAAAGACCTTAGTCTTGAGACACTGCGGTAGTGCGGACGTGAAGATATGTTGTAGCTTCCCGAACGCTGCCCAGCCGAGTTGGATTCGACGAGTGACCTCTTTCTCGAAATCGGACTTACCTAATCGGACTGTTTGTCTTGTTTGGTTCTACGGACAGTTATACACGACACAACATGCACCTGTTAGCTCCCTAGCATCAGATCCTAGAGCTAGGTTAACTCGACATTACACCGAAGATATCCCGGACGTCAGCCTGTGCGAGATTGGTATGGCCCTCAGACAGCTCAAGAACAACAAGGCGCCGGGTGAGGATGGAATCACAGCCGAGCTACTGAAGGCAGGCGGAAATCCTGTCCTGAAGGCTCTTCAGAGGCTCTTTAGTGCCATCCTCCTCGAGGGCAAAACGCCGCAGGCATGGCACAGGGGTGTGGTGGGGCTGTTCTTCAAGAAGGGCGATAAAACCCTTCTGAAGAATTACAGACCTATCACACTCCTAAATCACGTCTATAAGCTGTTCTCGAGAGTCATCACTAATCGTCTCGCAAACAGGTTCGACGACTTCCAGCCTCCCGAACAAGCCGGTTTCCGAAAAGGTTTTAGTACCATAGACCACATACACACGCTGCGGCAGGTTATACATATGTCCACATAGTATAACCGACCCCTATGCTTAGCGTTTGTGGACTATGAGAAAGCCTTTGATTCGATCGAGACCTGGGCTGTGCTGCAGTCCCTCCAACGGTGCCATATTGACTATCGATATATCGAAGTGCTGAAGTGTTTGTATGAAAACGCCACCATGTCAGTACGAATTAATGGTCAGAGCTCAAGACCTATCCAGTTGCAGCGAGGAGTACGACAGGGAGATGTTATATCTCCGAAACTGTTCACCGCTGCACTGGAGGATATGTTTAAGCTTCTGACCTGGAATGGACTTGGCATCAACATAAACGGCGAGTACATCACTCACCTTCGATTCGCGGACGATATCGTGGTCATGGCTGAGACCGTGGAGGACCTCAGTGCAATGCTCGATGACCTCAGTAGAGTCTCTCGACAAGTTGGCCTAAAAATGAACATGGACAAGACTAAAGTCATGACCAATGTCCATGTTACACCCACTCCTATCACGGTCGGAGGCTCGATGCTCGAATTCGTTTATTTTATTATTATTGAGAATATTTTATTTTTATCATAGCAAATGGCGTTCTATACTGTCTGCTTACCCAATTAATGGGGTAAAGGCGTGAAGTTATGTATGTATGGATTTTATTTCTAATACCTTGCACTGGCTATACTTATGAAATAAAATTATAATAAGTATTATTCTAATAATAACTTTTATTCTAATAATGGTGGACAGCAGTTTTCAACTGAAAAGATGCTGATATTTATGATTAATATGATTTAATTTATTATTACTAATTAATTTAAAAAAAAAAACATTATTCATACAAAATATGTGACAATGGGTAACTGAAAAACAGAATTGTCTAAACATATTTACTTACCACATTTAAATTATTTTAAGTATTTAAAATAAAAGTAAATAAACATAAAGAAGTTTTAAGTTTGGTCATAGAAATTTTGAGCAAACAAAGAGAATGAAATGCATAAAAATTTGTTTTTATGCAATATATTCTTTCTCTCTTTTTCTTGAACTTAATTCGTATTTGATAAATTTTTAAATGCATATTTATAAAAAAATTAAAATATATTAAAAATATAAATACATTGATTACCACTGGCATCGAGACTAGAGTCCACGCTACTGGCGGTTAGGGCTCCAGAGAGAGGAACCTCCTTACAAAATGTGCCGTGTCGAGCAGCACTGCCTTCTGGATCTGGCTCTTGACCAATATAATTGTTATTATTTAGTACTACACAGTTTCACCCTCGTTAACTTACATCTTTGGTTACTGCGCTGTTCCCGTGGCTCATAGTGTTTTAAATAGCCTATAATCTTCCTTATGAACTAAGCTAGCAAACACAAAAATAACCTTTATTTTCAGATGGTCAGATTTTCAAAAGGTCAGCTTTTCAAATAGGTTTGGCTGGTATTTCATTTCAATTTTAAATAAAGGCATCAAATTTTAATTTAAGTTGTAATATATTGCACTTACAGATATATTTTGCAGTTAGTCCATACTTGAAATTAACAGAATGATGTTTAGTTACTGAATCATGTACAGCAGATAACATTTCCATCTGAAAATTCATTTTAGTTATTTTAATTACAACTATTAGGGAATATTTCCCTTAGTATTTTAAAAATACATACTTCATGTAAATTAAATTTTTGTTTGTATATGATAATGCCAACTGGGTAATAAATAATTATGTCACAGGGGATTATACAAATATATTACTTATGGACACAGTAGCTACTTACTCTCAAATTTGAAACCCACAATCATTTTACTGCTCACACTCCCAATGCCACGGTGGCCATAGCTGTTGAACCTGACACCTAGCTTCAAACCTACATTAAAAGAGATTTCCTACCCTCTTGTCCTCAAATAATGAATGAGAATATTTAGTCTGATTTGCAAATTATGATATAATTTGATAGAAACCAAATATAAATTTACGGTAGTAGATCCACGCTGGTTTCAGCATGAATGGGCCTAATCGACCGGGGCAGTATTACCCTCTCATAGAGATAGAGAGATAGAGTAGAGATAGAGATAGAGAAGATTGACCTAAGAATATTAGTTTTCATGCTAATGTGTTCCGCTCTGTAAGTGAGAGCGCCGACAGCCCAAATACCTCCTCGGTCCTGATCCTTTCGTAATGCTTAAAAACACAGCAATCTCTATAGGTTATGGTTGCCACTTATCATTAGGTGGGAGTGGGCCGTACACTTGTTTACCACCAAAGTCGTAATCTATATACATATAATAAAATTGGAGTGGCTGTTTGTAACATTGAAATAACCGTTTTTTACTACATGTATATGAATATATATACGGTACATACACCAAAATATTTTTTTTCCATTTTTGTCTGTCTGTCTGTCTGTTTGTTTCGGCTAATCTCTGAAATGGCTGGACCGATTTTGACGGGAATTTTATTGGCAGGTAGCTGATGTAATAAGGAGTAACTTAGGCTACGTTTATTTTAGAAAAATAAAGTATGTTGATCGACTGTTGAGCGGAACGAAGTTCGCCGAGTCAGCTAGTGATATATAAAAAAATTGAAGTTGTTAAGATTAATGTACTTATTTATTTTTTATTATTCTATCTGTATAAGGAGCACTGTTGTATTTAATACTCTCCATGCAGACAATATCTTAATACACAAAAACACATTCTCACCAAAACGTCGTAATTATTACAATATGCTTTTTCATATCCATACGGTATTGTAACAAGGTTTTCAAAACCTCTTATATTAATGAATGCCATCATGTTCATAGCAATTTGGTTTAAAAATCTGGATACAGCAATTGTTTCTTGTTCAGACAATGGTTGTGAGCCCATGAAAAATGGATCACATTCTTCATTCCTGACTAAAATTATTATTCATCATAAGGGTAATACTTGGAGAAAAGCAATTTTATAAATATAATTTTTGTGTACAATTAAAATCTGTATTGTTCCACCAGCTATATCCTTATCCAAGACAAAATTATAACAAAGTAGTAAGAGAGCTGTCTTATTTGAATTGAGGCCACCTCCTTCTACCCTGTATCCTTCATATAGTCAGCTACAAAATTATAAATATAATTTAATTTTGTACTAACATAACTTTGATTTCAAACATATACATAAAATGCAACTAGCTGAAAAGGAATATCCATAACTTATTGATAGTTTTTGCTTCTTGCATAAAACATTGTTAAATAAATTTTAATTATTTATTTATTGTACATAATAACTTCATACAAAGTTGTATACATTAAATACCTTGTAACTTGTTAAAGTACCAATTTCTGTCTATATTTATTCCTACAACAGAGGCATTTTCCGAGCATGGCTTTTTTGGAAAATAAACTCTGCTGTTTTTTGTCCACTTTCTTTCCTGTAATGTGCTTCAATGTTCATAATTAGTATTTAATAAGAACCATAATTTCTAAGGCTATGAGTACCATGATAGTGAAGTCTTACCTTCGTCATACTGTACATATAACCATCAGGGTTAAACAGAGGCAAAATATAAAAATCGTAATGCTGAGTCAAAATTTCCAAATTCAATTTTTTTTCTAAAATATTATTAATCAAATTTAAAAGAATTGCTGCAGATGTCCAATCTTTGCCTTCTTCACCTCCCATCAGGAACACTGCTTTTTTTGTGTTACCAGTAGATAGTTTTAACACGAAAATATCTCTTTTTTCATAAGTTGGTCCAAGATTAATTTCTTCCAAAATACTGTTTTTTTGTATATTTTCTTTAATCCAATGCCTTATTGAATTATAGCAATAGAAATGCTTTTCGAAGTCAATTTTTTTGCTGGCATTTTCATTGTGATGAATATTGGCATCTATTTTGTTGATTCTGCCAACAATTTTGTTTTAAATTTGTATACTTAATATAATTATTAAAGAAGTGGTAGCAAAGAGAAAATAAATGGATATATAGTAATAAATATGTATACTTTATTGTACAATAGAGTATCAAAATCATACTCTATTATACAATAAATACTAATCCTAAGCATCGTCGCTCCATCTAGCGTTGAGGAGTCCTTCGTTACGTTTTCCTGTATGCAGTCTCCACTCCAGAAACTTTCGGCTCCAGCGAGTATATTAGGGTATATGTAGTAGATAATTTTTTTTTATTTATAATATTTGACAGTTTGGTAAATGACCATACAAATGCTTCAAGTTATATAATGTGACAGGTACTATACCTGGATTGGGTTGTGTGTCACCCAATCTCCAGGTCTATGTAGTCTTATCTAGTTTTACCAAAACTATTAATGTCTTGATCTAGCTGCATTTCATTTTGTTTTCTTAAATAGTACAGTAGCTACTAGTTCAGTAGCTCTTGGTTTAAATTTACTTAACTATCACCATCCACATTCTCTAGACCTTCTAGTTTCAATAGATATTTTTAATAAGATGCTAAACTAGTCTCAATAGCCTATGCTGGAATTATAGTTTGTGTATTTATAGCAATAAAAGTTAAATAGTTACGTAAGGTAAAAAAGATAACTAAAATGAAATTGATTTCAAATCTATTAATGTATCTATTCAGTTATAGCAGACATCTCAGGCTTCTGACTACCCAACTAACAAATACATTCATATACATCATTTGCAATCAGTATTACTCCAGTCAATAAAGCATTATAGAGTGTGTTAGCGAGTAACTTTGCAGTTCCTTCAGAAACATGTTTAGGGTGATCAGAGAGGTAACATACAACAGGTACCCCTCCCCTAGGAGGTGAGCCGGAGGGGGGAAAGGTTCAAAGATCCCAATTTTTAGTTTTCACTAATATCTTTAAAACAGTGCATCCTAGAGAATAGTGTTCTTCTATCGAATGAAAACTTTTATTCTGTGCACATTTTCCAATTTCAGTAATATATACAATAATAATTTTTAAGCAACACATGCTAGAAAAATAGAAATGAACAAAGTCACCACTAATTTACTTGCTTCCACACTCTACACCACCTTTTTGGCCATTCGTTGACTGGACTATATAATGTACAAACGGTTTAACGCAATAACCGAACCATCACCAAGCTAACAATAAGTAATTGCTTGTTGATTCCAATCTAACTTTATGTCAGACCATATTATGACCATTAAGTTTGTCTGGGACTACCTTTGGTTTATAAAGTTTTGATATTTTTTAATATGTAGGTACTTACATGTTTTCTGGTTTAACACTTACATATTCGATGTCGTTGGCGTGCATTATCTTTTCAAATTCATTTGTGTAACACTTCTTAACAAGCACGTCCATAGACAGGGCTGCTTCGTTAGTAATACCATTCATAAATACTATATCATCCACTCGTAAATGAAGAGTATACAAAACAGCTCGTTCACGAGAATTGAATGCTGTCACCTCATATATACTGTAATTGTTCAATTTTTCAATAAAATCTGGTGCTATATGACCGTATGCAGCATGCAATAAAAATGTATAAATATAACTCAATATACGGGACGACATTATAATATGGCTTAAATAATCACAATCAATAAGGCCATGACGTGCCTTTAATATTAATATTGTGTTAAATGTGTATGGTTTTTAATCTGTAATATATAAACAATATTAAAAATTATTTACAGGCTCCATTACCAATGGGCGGAGGTCCACCACCGGGCAACGGACCACAAGGACCCGCAGGCGCGCCGGGCGTCCCCTTGCCACTGACCGGGCCTCCGCCACACGGTGTGCACGGACAGGGCATGCCGCCAGCCGCGCCGGGACACTTGCCGCCGCATCACGCGATGATGCAGGGCCAGGGACCGCCGTCCCACGCGTCGCCGGGGTACGGGCACGCGCCGCCCGCTTTGGGGGCCGGAGGAGCCGCGCCGCCGGGGTCTGCTTCACCCGCTTCGCAGCAGCAGGGCGGTGCTCCACCTCATCCTCCTGCGGCACAAACTCCGCCGCACGGCCAACCACCACCGCCGACCTCGTCGGCTAACGGCGCTCCACCTGCGTCCTCGCCTATGCAGTCGCTGCCCACACCCGGCCCCGATAATCTGCACGCCATTCAACGCACCATCGACTCTATGGAAGAAAAGGGGCTTCAAGAGGATCCAAGATTCTCGCAACTTTTAGCACTTCGAGCTCGATCTAATCCGCAGGATCCTGGAAAAGGATTGTTCACTAATAATCAACTTTGTCAGCTTAAGTGAGTGTCACATGTTCTGACAATAATGTTTTATAAACATGTCATGATTAAAACATGCGTTTAAACTATCAATTTATGTTTTCAGGGCACAAATAAACGCGTATCGCAGTCTCGCGCGGAATCAGCCTCTCTCGCAACAAATAGCGATGATGGCTGCCGGTAAACGAACAGGCGAGGCACCTCCGGAATGTCCAACGCCGCCGGCGCAGCCATCTTATGGTGACGGGCAGGGCACGCCGCCGATTTCCACATCAGGCGGAGTGGGCGTCACGGGGGGCAAACCGGGCGCCAGCGGGGCGGCGGGGGACGCGAGTCGAGGAGGGGGTGGAGCTCCCCCGACTCCTTTACCCATGACCGGACAGATGGCTCCTCCGACCCAACTGACGCCGCCGCTTGTGAACCCGGTAAATAACTGTTTTTACACTTTTTATACTAAGACAGTTGGTAAACGATGAATTTTAAAACAATAAATAAAATTTTAGCCCATGGGTGGCGCACCTCCATTACGTGGACCGGCACCACAGCGGCCACTTGCTCCAGGCTCACAACCACAGCACCAGGTAAATTACCTTTCATAAAATTATTGTTGCTTGTTATTTATTATTCATATTATATATTTTGTATAAAGATAACTTACATTTAAATTGAATTCATTCAATATTTTGTTACAAGGGTGTGCCTATACCAGGCGCTAAGCAGAATCGCATCACCAGTATGCCTAAACCCGTAGGTATTGATCCGTTGCAGATTTTAAACGAAAGAGAGAATAGGTAAGGCCTGTTTCTTGTAATATTAATAATTTAATAAGTACATAGTTTCGGAAATGAACGCAATTTTTATTATTTATATTTTGTACAGGATTGCAGCACGTATTGCACATCGAATCGACATGCTCGCCAACTTGCCAGCCAATATGCCCGACGACCTCCGACTGCAGGCCCAAATTGAATTGCGAGCACTCCGCGTATTAAACTTTCAAAAACAATTAAGAGCAGAGGTATTGTTTTTATTCAATTTGTATTATGGTTGGTTGTATGTCTTTTATTACAACTTTATTTCAATGTATCATAATAATGTGAAATGGTTTTCCTAGATTCTGGGCCAAGTCCGTCGCGACACAACTTTAGAGACGGCTGTGAACATAAAGGCGTACAAACGTACTAAGCGACAGGGACTGCGCGAAGCCCGTGCCACTGAGAAGTTAGAGAAACAACAGAAACTGGAAGCTGAAAGAAAACGACGACAGAAGCACCAAGAGTTCCTACAAACGGTGCTACAACATGGTGAGTCAATGTTTACAAGATACCTATTTCTATTATAGCTATATGAATTAATATTCCTGTATGTTTGACATTTCAACGAGAGGATATCTCGCAATCAGACCCTGGTGTCAAGCACTTGCGATAAAATAGAGTCCAGTCGACAGCCAAAAATGCCAAAATAAAAACCTAGTGGAGGCCACCATACCAGCAGTTTAAGACGATGGCTTATGGTATGGTGGCTGCCACTTCTGGATTCCACTAAATGCTTACAAGCAGGCGGGGTGCAGTCACTTTGGTAGGCTAAAAAAAACCTTATTTTTTGTGCGAGAATAATGGGTTATTCCAGAAAGCTTCTTTCCACACCCTTAAAAATATTGTTCCGCTATAACCTAACACGATGTTTTTATGTAACATTCAGCCAAGGATTTTAAGGAGTACCATCGCAACAATTTTGCTAAGCTGTCGCGTATGAACAAAGCTATTATGAATCATCACGCTAACGCGGAGAGAGAACAGAAGAAGGAGCAAGAGCGCATAGAGAAGGAGCGTATGAGACGGTAAATCTTTATATAAATAAGTCTACATTTACCAAATTGGTATTTTAGATTTACGACTTGTGTGAGCTTTTCAATTTAATTCAAAAGATGTTTTATTATATTTCTCTAATATTTCTACTTATTAGAAGTTTTAATAGTGCACTAATAATGTTATTCTAGTTTGATGGCCGAGGATGAAGAAGGTTACCGCAAGCTTATTGATCAGAAGAAAGACAAGCGCTTGGCGTTCCTTCTGTCGCAAACTGACGAGTACATCGCCAGTCTTACAGAGATGGTCAAGCAACACAAGCAAGAACAACGGAAAAAGCAACAGGAAGAGGAACGCAGAAAAAGGGTATTTTGGTTTCTTAGTTTTCTTTGGATTATACCTACTAGTTTTTACATTATTCGAATGTAATTGTAATAGGGCTTTAATTGCATCTAAACTATAATAAACAGGGACCAATCACTACTGAGATATTACAGTACAACAAAATAATCTCCCAATTCTATCACCATTGTTGTATGCCAATTCAGTAGTATCCATAGCTAACATCTCATTTGATGTTAGAGTAATATTCAGATTATTATTTGCATATTATTATGTTATAACGTATAATAATCGTGTTTGTATTACAGAAATCGAGAAAGAAGAAGTTGCTGGAGGGAGGAGAAATCGACTCTATGGACGATAGCTCTCAAACATCAGACTCGCGAGTTAGCGTGATGGATCCGAAAACAGGCGAGGTTAGCCTGCTGTTTTGCTGTTTTTATCTTGACAGTAACATGCTGGTATTATTATATATTTAATAATTATTTAATCTTGTCAGATGTTGAAAGGAGACGAGGCGCCGCTATTATCTCAACTTAAGGACTGGATGGAGACCCATCCCGGTTGGGAAGTAATGTCTGATTCTGAAGATTCCGGCGATGATAGTCAAGATGATGATGGTTAGATATTACTTTTATTATTAAAAAGCATGACAGGCAATTTATGAATTTACAATTTTTAAGACTTTTTAGAATGAAGAATTTGGCTTACGAGGTTCTATTTGTCATTTTACAGAAAAGAGAGAAAGGAGAGATAAACACAAGGATGAGAAGAGTGACAAGGAAAAGACGGACGAGGAGAGGGCGCGCGATATGATCAAAAAGGCAAAGGTTGAAGATGACGAGTACAAGACAGAGGAACAAACTTACTACAGGTTGGTATCGTTATTGCTACAAATGTATTGCTCGAATGCCGCGCGGCAATTAATGTAACTCGGAAACCAGATCTATTTTCGGAATAAAAAGTATGCTATATCCGTCTCCGGTACCGAATCTATGTACATACCTATTTTCATCGTAATCGGTTTAACCATTTAGGCGCTAAGTGGTAACAAACACACACACATACAGAAACTTTTTCATCTATAATATTAGTAGGATGTACACGGTAAAGGAGTTAGGTTTACATGTCTGTCAAGCTAATGCCTTTGCCGTGTATACATGTAAATAGTTAATACAAACTTGCCCTCACTCTTGTAATTGCAGTATTGCCCACACGGTCCACGAGTCTGTCACCGAACAGGCCAGCATTCTGGTGAATGGAAATTTGAAAGAATATCAAATTAAGGTATTGTTTATGTTTTCATATTAAAGCTTTATTTACACTATGTCAGGTTTACTTCGTGTTTGATACTCGCCGCACAAAACAGGCTTCACACAATAGTCACTTGACACTTTTTGAATATCTTTGTGAAACTAAATGTGTTTAATAGATACATTAAGTACGGTAGTAGATCCACGCTGATTTCAGCATGAATGGGCCGGATCGTCCGGGGAAGTACTACCCTCTCATAGAAGATCGACTTAAGAGTAGTAGTATCCGTACTACTGCGTTTCGTTCGGTGAGTGAGAGCGCCGGAGGCCCAATTTCCCCCCTATCCTCTTTCCTCACCTCCCTCATTCCCTTCCCCTAACCCTATTCCCAGCCGCCATAGTGGAGGCCACTATACCAGCAGTTTAAGACGATGGCTTTTGGTATAGTGGCCGCCACTTCTGGATTCCACTGACTGCTTACCATCAGGCGGGGTGGAGTCACTTTGGTAGGTTATAATATAAAAAAAAAAAAAAAAAAAAAAAAATACATATATACAATTTAGATTTAAGTTGGTATACTGTACTACTTTTTATACGAAATAAAATATTCTAAATTCTAAATATAGTGGCCTAAGACGAAACTTGCATTGTGTACATTACCACTTGAATCTTAATTTATTATTTATTTATATATTACTGACATTTTTCATTTGTCAAATTTATAGGGTCTAGAATGGTTGGTGTCACTGTTCAATAACAATCTAAATGGTATTCTGGCAGACGAGATGGGTCTCGGCAAAACCATCCAGACGATAGCATTGGTCACCTATCTGATGGAAAAGAAGAAAGTCAATGGCCCGTTTCTTATTATTGTGCCACTCAGGTAAATTATATATTTCTTTTTATATAATATACTAGCTTAGCTAGCGCGGCGCGGTTTCACCCGCGCATAATATGGTTTTTTGTATCTCTCGGAAACTAGACCGATTTTCGGGATAAACAGCCTATGTCCGTCTCCGGCACCGAATCTATCTACATACAAATTTTCATTAAAATCGGTTTAGCCGTTTAGGCGCTGAGTGGTAACAAACACACACATACACACATACAAACATACAAACATACAAACATACAAACTTCCGCATTTATAATATTAGTAGGATGTATAGAATAAAATTAATAAAAATAAAACACTTTAATACAATACAATATCTGTTTTTAATACAGTAAGGATATAAATCAATAGAAACTAAGCAATAGGAGCATATTTCAAAAAAAAAAACCAAAATTGTCTTTGTTTGGTACAAACAAAATGTTGAAAATAGATATTATCATTTGTATAATTAAATTTTCAAAATTTACTCATTGTTTTACTGTAAAATATTAATTAAATGAATCATTTTAGTACATTGTCGAACTGGGTACTTGAGTTCGAGAAATGGGCGCCGACAGTGACGGTGGTCTCTTATAAAGGCTCGCCGCAGTCACGACGTCTAGTGCAGACTCAGATGCGTTCCACTAAATTCAACGTGTTGCTAACCACGTACGAATATGTCATCAAAGATAAAGCTGTGTTGGCGAAGGTTAGTATTTAATAATATTTTTTTAATACTGCAATTCACAATATGGAATATACAGCCAGTTATTTTATTTTTTTTATAATATAAATAACATATAGGTATCTTAAAATTTGTCATAGGTTCAATGGAAGTACATGATAATTGACGAGGGTCATCGTATGAAGAATCACCACTGCAAGTTGACCCAAGTGTTAAATACGCACTATATAGCCCCGCACCGGTTGTTGTTAACTGGCACGCCGCTGCAGAACAAGCTACCAGAGTTGTGGGCCTTGTTGAACTTCTTACTACCATCTATCTTCAAGAGTTGTTCTACTTTCGAACAGTGGTTCAATGCTCCGTTTGCTACTACTGGTGAAAAGGTACGATTTTATTCAATAATAAATCGCATATCAAATACTCTTGCTCTCTTTGCCAAAAATAATGTTGTCTTTTCAAAAAAAAAAATTTAAATCCGTTTTCTAGTTCAAAATTTTTCACACGTATTTAAAAAAATTGAGTTCAATTTTCTTATTTAATTAAATAATGGCAATAGGTGGAGTTGAACGAAGAAGAAACCATTCTTATCATTCGTCGTCTGCACAAAGTCCTGCGTCCGTTCTTGCTACGAAGGTTGAAGAAGGAGGTGGAAAGCCAACTGCCCGACAAGGTCGAGTACATCATCAAGTGCGATATGAGTGGCTTGCAACGAGTGCTTTACAAGTAAGTCCTTGCAAACATAAAGAATAGTGCAGATTATATGTATTGTTTTGCAATAGGCATACACAATCTTGAATATCTAAATTTTAATTTTTTTGTTTTAACTTTGAGTGTTCTTTTAGTCGGTGAATATAATTTATTAAAGTCCTTGCCATACGGAGATTATTGCCTTTCGATATTCGACGATAGTCGAAGACGACTTTTAAATACTAAAGATATAAATAAATGTCGTGACCATTTTCTACATAGACACATGCAGTCAAAGGGCGTGCTACTAACAGACGGGTCGGAGAAGGGCAACAAGGGCAAGGGCGGCGCGAAGGCGTTGATGAACACGATCGTGCAGCTGCGCAAGCTGTGCAACCATCCCTTCATGTTTCAGCACATCGAGGAGAAGTTCTGCGACCACGTCGGCACCGGCGGCGGGGTTGTTTCTGGGTAACTAGTTGTTACATTATAATGTAGATTAAGGCCCTGTTTCACCACTTGCTGATATAGTGCCTGTGATTACCTATTCGACACTTAATCGACAGATAGTAATCAAAAATCGAGTGCAAGTGCCTCTCAGATAATTTAACACCTACAGTATCGACCAAATCCATTTTCGGACAATGTAAACAAACAGTCTTTTCAATATTTTTCTATCAAAAACTCCGTAGACGATGACACATGGGTTTATACACATTCTGTTCACTATATACTTCATTTTGTAACTATTTCTACTAATGATTAATAATCAAATCTAGTTTATTTAATAAAATTACGAATTACTTTTTGCGGTCGAATTAAGACGTCAAAATGATTATCAGTTTTATTTTTTCTGTACTCTATATTGTCTTTGAAAACCAATGTTGTAATTTATTAGAAGAAATAAGTTTAACCAATACATCATATCATAGGTACATAATATTTTGTCATTTGCCCTCGCAAGTCTGAGTTCATTTGTTTTAGTGTAATATAGTATAATAAAATCGTAACATACATACAAATTCCTAATCAATATTTCACAATTTTTTATCAGGCGGGAAAATATTCAAAAGTATCCCAGTATTCCATTTCAGTCCGTGGTCAAATAGTTTTAATTAGAGGTCAACGCTTAATTACATTTGTATAAATAAATGTAATTTAAATTAAGCGTTGACCGTTATTTAGACCGTTGATTGTGAAATATTGATTAGGAATTTGTATGTATGTTACGATTTTATTAGGTAAATTGTTTGTCTTATTATCTTAAAGTTTATAAGTCAACGGTTACAATAAAATACAATATCATATTTAACATAAATTTGTATTTAGTTTTATTTATGTATTTTTTTTGGAGTAATAAAAATAACAAATCAAATAGAATTAATCGATTACGCAAATAGAGTATTAGTAAACGTATTATTATTTAAAAATGTTAAAAAAAAGAATGAAAAATTATTATTTAATTATGTATGATGACATTAATTTTATTTTTATCATCCTTTTCCCCGTCACTAGTAAATTCATGAAACCATAGACAATGGCAATATGGAGGATTGTTTACATTGTCCGAAATTACAATTGGAATGGACTATAGATAAAGTGGTACATTTCTTTATCTTTCCGATAACAACATTTTTAAAAATATTCTCGCAAGAGCGTTCACACAAAAGAGTGGCAACGTCGCAATTAAGTGTCATATTTTCGTGTTTTCAATTTTTATCATTTGGAGATATATTTTAAAAATGTTTTCGTAACACTTTTTAGAATTACGTGAACTAAATTGCGACGTTGCCACTCTTTTGTATGAACGCTTTTAACGATGCAGTATTTTATGAACTTACTTTGTGGTAACAGTGATTTGACTAAAGTATGAATCTTTTTGAGTTTTAGAAGATGATTTTGACGATTTCCTTGACAGCAGGACACGTTCCCGCAAACGGCGTTTAATTAAAACTAGAATAGATCATTTCGCTGAATATAATGAGTGTTAGATTCAATGTAATTATAATGACAAATAAGACAAAAGGAGTATTTATGTATTTAATATAATTTTATATTTAAAATACTAATCATCGGTTTGAGTTATCAATTATTTCTATTTAAAAAAATCAATTATAATTATATAAATTGTTGATTTCTAAAGGTGAAAGAATTTTTCAATTCGGTAACGAAAATTTTTAATGTAATTTTTTCGTTCCGAGCTTCTGATTTTTATCTGATAACAATCTGCTGGTTACTTTGTCAGAGACTTGAGTGGTGGAAATAGAAAAAAATATCAGACAGAGTTAAATAGAAGATATTTTATCCCCTTAAAACATTGTCTATTAGTCTATGTTTGTGATGCAGAGACGTATTAAAGAAGAAAGTACCTTAGCCATTACTGACTTACGGTAAAGGAAAATATCGTGAGATAGTCTGGACCTTAGAAATTACCTCTCCACCTTGAGCAAGCATAGCAACCAATTTTTATGCCTTTTCTGTACGAGGTCTGCTCTGCAGTTGTAACAGGCTCGTATTATCTATACTAATAATAAGAGTTTGATTGAACGCGCTAATCTCTAGCTATGCCAGTCGGAAATCAATAATTATTTTTGAAAGCTTAGTTCATAACGAAAGTTATAGGCTATGTAACAATACGCTACTGGCGACGTGAGCAGAGCAGTAATCAAAAGTGGTAACTTAATGTGGGTGAAAATGCGCTGCGGAAGGCTAGTTATTATATAAAAATTAAATACTTTTACAAACTACATGCATACATTTATAAACATGTAAACACATATATAAATAACGTCATTATATTTACTAACATGCAATACTTTTATTACAGACCTGATCTTTACCGGGTATCTGGTAAATTCGAACTATTGGACCGCATCTTGCCGAAACTGAAACAGACGGGCCACAGAGTGCTCGTGTTCTGTCAAATGACGCAGTGCATGACTATCATAGAAGACTATCTATCATGGAGAGCTTTCCAATACTTGAGGTAACTACTATTGTATTTTCCTGTATTTGCATTATTTGTAAAATCTAATTAAGTAATTAATTTACTAACTTTCTTTTTGTACTCCAAGATTTTTTTAATTTTAAGTAAATATGCCACGTGAATAGCCATTTAGTTGTTTGTCTGATACACAGATGATATTGACTGATGTTGCGGTAATTTTTATCGAAATAATCTGGTTTTATACGGGTACTGTATAAAGCTTTGCCCTATGGTAGGATAATGGCAATACGTTAGTAGTATAACTTGTTATGTATGTATAGATTGGACGGTATGACGAAGGCTGAGGACCGTGGTGAGCTGCTCAAGAAATTCAACGACGTCGACTCAGAATACTTCATCTTCTTGTTATCGACTCGCGCTGGAGGTCTCGGCCTCAACTTGCAGAGCGCCGACACTGTTATTATATTCGATTCTGATTGGAATCCCCATCAGGTAGCAATCTAAGTGTGATGTTAAAGATAAACTTATTTATTAATTCATTTTACTTACGACTGTTATCTAGAAAGTATTAGAAAACTGGTCAAAACTCCAATCGCCAAATATTTCGGAACGTATGCGGCGCGGTTTCACCCACATCTTTGCTTACTGCTCTGCTCTCGTTGCCAGTAGCGTGATGTTGCATAGCCTATAACCTTCCCCGAGAACTGATTTATCATACGCAAAAAGAATTTTCAAATCCGACTGGTAGTTCAGAGATTAGCGCGTTCAAACTAACAATTAAACTGTTTCGCTTTATATATTAGTATAGATAACTTTCTATTCTTTCCGTTCTGCAACAGCTTAAGCATGTTTTCTTGGTTGTTATCGTTTTATCAATATATTTATCTTTATCTTGACATGTGAGGCATGTTTGTTTGGGGCTAAAAAAATTATGGTAATAATGAAGAAATTGTTTGTTTTTTATTTTGTCATTATTAGAAATAGTAATATGTTATGGTTTTACTGTACAGGATCTGCAAGCACAAGATCGTGCGCATCGCATTGGTCAACGCAATGAAGTGCGCGTGTTACGACTTATGACAGTCAACTCCGTCGAAGAGAGAATTCTGGCGGCTGCAAGGTATGTTCACAATTATTGCATTATATGAGCTTTTTTCTATGTATATGTAATTTGCAACTAAATATCTAATAACAACCAAATTACGACACCTACACCGAAATTCAATGATTAAACCAGCAGTAAGACTTATCCACATAGTTCACAATATATAGGAATTGTCCTAGATTGTCGGTGTTTGTATAACAAACGTGACCGATAGTTTACATGGTTTTAGAGACAGGAAGAGGCTTGAAATGTCTTTATGCATGAACCGCAAAAAGCGAGCTAGATCTTGCAGATTTATGAAGTCATGCGATCTTTACTAACTTAAAAGAACCCTCTATAATTACCAGAAATATACTGACTTACAAGTATTATACATTATTCTTCTTTATAGATACAAATTAAATATGGACGAAAAGGTCATTCAAGCCGGTATGTTCGATCAGAAATCGACTGGCTCTGAACGTCAACAATTCCTTCAGAGTATCTTGCATCAAGATGGAGATGATGAAGAGGTTTGTGATCAATATTAACCAATAATATTATCTGTAATTTGTCAGGTTATTAATATAATTAATAGACTAGTAGACACTTCAGCGGCCCTAGACGACAAACGACAATGTTGGCGTTAGCTCATGTCAGTTCCATACATTTTTTAATCTATTCCATGAATACAATAGAAATCTATGCCACTTGTCTAGGCCCTCTGTAGACATGCCCGGGTTACTCGAGGCTAGTTTTGCAGCTAGCACAGCAAGCTATAGTCTAAGAGCTCGTGAACCATCTGACTAACCCATTTCTCACAAGGCTAGAAAGTTTTAAAATGATGTTTTAGTATCAGTCGGTTAAGAAAATATCGTTCTGGCAGGCGTCTCGCGGTTGCGTTTGCATCCCTTTAATCTTTGAAATGCAATTTATTTTTTATTTTTAAAACCCTTCACAAGGGTACAATTTTAATAAGCTGTAATTTACTTAAATATATTTAAGCTTCTTTTGAAAGGAAATCTGAAAACACCACGTTGAATAAAATTTAATAAAGGGCAACTATAGGTACTGTAAGGCGCAAATTGCTTCAAAGTCAACGGTTTGCGTTAATATTTCTGTGTGCCTTACACAGAAATATTATATAGGACAGTTAGCACTAAAGTTTTGACAGTACTGGCAGGTGTTCTTTCGGTCGATCTTGAGGTTCAGAGACGAGTGGCTATGTACTATACAACTCACGACGGCATGAACAGTACAATTTACAATTGCGCGATTGTCAAAAAAATCAGTAGATGAAAAGAAAATGAAGTTTATGGACGAATGGGAGCAGCGTTATGATATTTCAACTAAGGAGCGCCACCTGTACTGTACTGTTTTTCCATCAGTTGTAAAGCGGTTGGAAAGAACAGGGCTAGAGATAGATCACTGTCTCGCCCAATTTCTTACGGGTCATGGTAACTTTAAAGGCAAACTATTTTTGCTTAAATTAGTTGATTCTCCGAGTTGTCAGTGTTCCAACCAAGAACAGTCTGCTCATCACATTCTTTAGGAATGAATTATTTGGCATATAGACCGCGACATTATGTTACATAGTTTACAAGGTACTTCAAGACCAGTTTATTATGAGGATCTTGTGTCAACTAGGGTGTATTTCCGTGCGTTTAAGCGTTTCTGCCATACATATTACTGGAATTAGATTTAGTTCACACTTTTCTTGTCCATGGTGCTCACTATTAATAGGTCTGATAGGTCATAAACCTATACAGATTAAGTTTGTCTCCCGCTTTGCAATGGAGGGAAGTGGATTTTCGTTGCGGGGTCCAAGACAGTAAGTTTAGCAGTTCCCGGGACTCCCAAGTGTCGAAGCTCGATGTTTCGTATTGGTTATCACCGTTAATCATGCCATACAGGAGTCACAGTGATGGGCATGTGGGTGGGATTGCCCCAAAAACATGTTTAAAAATTTAAAAAAATTAACAACTTATTTTGAGGGTTGAGATGCCCAAACTAAAGGCATCTTTAAATCTCAAAAACTCGTCGCGATTAGAAAACAATCGAAACGTGTACTTACTATTTACGAGCCAAATAAAAAATAACTGCGCCGGCCACATGAAGCTAGTACTCGAGCCAGGATAGTAAAATCAGTGGGGGGTGGGACACTACTAGCCTCAAAATATAACTCCATCCTATTGAAAACTGTCCTGGCTTGTTGAGCTAGTTTTTTCTACACGAAGCCTACCTGTAAGTACTACCTTGCTAGTTTATTGACACTAGCTTGGAAATCTAGCCTCGTGTAACCCGGGAATTAGATAAGCGTAAGCAGAGACGTGTATCGCCTTACTTCGGACACATTTAAGTTGTTGTCAGTTTTTCCCAACACAATATAATTATTCTTAGCTTATATTGTTGAGGCTTCATACAAAATAAATCATGCTTATTAAATAAACAGGAAGAAAACGAGGTTCCAGACGATGATCTAATTAACGAGATGATAGCTCGCTCTGAAGATGAATTGGAAATATTCAAGCAGATCGACATTGAGAGGAAGAAAACCGAGACGCAGACACGACTCATTGACGAATCAGAACTACCGGACTGGCTCGTTAAAAATGACGACGAAGTTGTCTGTAATAAGGTACTGTTTAGTAGACTGAATTTTTTATTTTTTTTTTATTTTTATACCTACACTTACATTAGGGCATGGATGGATGCTAAAATATTGTTCGTGACATCTGAATGTAGTATTTTATATGTATATTTATGTGAGCTCTACGCTAACAAAAATAAAGGGCAGGAGAAGGAACGCAATATAAAAGCTGTGCTGTGATTGGCATTGGCATATATGTTCTTATGCTAGCGAATGTCGGTATGAGTTGTGCGTGTCTGTTGCCCTGTATGCGGATCTATTAGCACTTTACCTATCTACACAATTCTACTTTATAGGGTCAAGGATGGAATTACTTAGACGAAGACGAAACTCTTGGCCGTGGATCGCGACAACGCAAGGAAGTGGATTACACGGACTCGCTTACAGAAAAGGAGTGGCTGAAGGCGATTGATGAGGAGTTTGAGGAAGAGGAGGAAGAAGACGATGATGATGAAGTACTTGACAAGAAGCGCAAGAGGGGACGCAAGCGACGGTAAGACACTATAGTGTTTAAAAAAGTATTTTACGCCATTATTTGCTTCTAGCTGTTGCCAGCGGCTTCGTCCATGTATACAACAAAAATAAAGCCTATGTTACTCGCTGATATTGTAGCTGTTCCTATATGCGAAAGAATTTTTCAAATTGGTTACCTACTAGGGATGTGCCGATCATGACATTGGCCCACTAGCCGATTAGTCAATTGTAAAGAAGCCGACTAGTCGGCCGAGCCGATCACAGTCTCGGGGATTTCCGTAACGCTTTGCTTGCTGTTGATTTGCGCGCAAGTCACAAACGCCGCCAGCGAACGTGTCGAAACATGTTTTGTTTACTTCGCATTGTTTCTTGATTTTTGATTTTGTAAGAAGCTCCAGAGCAGTTTTCATGGCAATGTGTAAAATATTTTTGCGTGAAGATACTGTTAGTGTTAATTAAAGTGAAAGAGTTCAACTATAATTGAATCATGTCAAGAATAAAATACATAATTATTGAGAAATACACACAACGTAAGCCGGATAGTCGGCGCTCGTCCTTTGCCGAATAGTCGCCGTCTACGATATTGGCCGGATAGTCGGCACATCTCTTTTGGTTACATAGATTTTGAGTTTATCCATAACAAACAAACATCCAAAAAATTTTATATTTTGCCTTTATAATATTAGTTTAGGTAGAAATTAAGTAATTTGAACTGCCTTTTTTGAACAATATCTTTTGTTTCAAAGTCGCAATCAAGAGGAATCCGAAGAAGAAGAGATACCTAGTTCGTCTAAAAAAAAAAGTAAAACCGAGCTCAATCAGCTAAAGAAACGCTTAAAAAACATTATGAAAAAAGTAATTGATTATTCAGATGAGTAAGTAACTAAATTAAAATACATATTTATCATTTATATTATATTATTTAAAATGATTGATTAAAATCATTTGATATTTACAACATCTGTTGTAGAGGTGGCCGTGTACTGTCCGAACCGTTCATGAAGCTGCCGTCGCGTCGTGAGCTACCTGACTACTATGACGTCATAAAAAAACCACTCGATATCAAAAAAATTATGAATAGAATTGAAGATGGCAAGGTAAACTGAGTTAATGTTTAGACTAAAATATTGATATCGTTTTATTAAAGAATACTTTAGTGTTTAGGTTTGATGTAATTATACGATAAAAATCTAAATCTTGTGTTCCTATTTCACTGCCAACGGTTGTCCATTATACTTATATAATAAACGGTTGTCATTAATCTAATGGACAACTAAAGTGATACTAGTGTCTTTAAGCGTAGAGTTATTTTTAACTGATCTTCACCAGTACGCAAATTTCAATGTACAAGGTTATTAATAATTTACAGTACCAAGACATTTCGGACCTAGAACGCGACTTCTTTACATTGTGCGCGAACGCTCAAACATACAACGAGGAGGCGTCGCTGATCTACGAGGATTCTGTGCGCTTGCGCAACGTGTTCATTGAGATACGCCGCCGGTACGAGAGCGGACAGAACTCAGACGACTCGGATGATAATGAAAAAGGTCTGTGAAATCAACTTGATTAATTAGATTTTATGCCTACTCGAGAATAATGAACTTTATTTTTTGGACTAAAAGGCAGGCTTGTCTTGCCAATACCTGTTAAATAAATGATCTTAAACAACTGCTTTATTAACAGATGAAGAAGATTCGGATGGCGAGTCCAACCGTTCCGTCAAGATGAAGATTAAATTGAAGGGCAAAAGTAAGAGCACACCGTCTCGGAAACGGAAACAACGCAAGTACATATCCGACGACGAAGATTATGAGGAGGATTAAATTCTTCCTAAACCTAGTACTGAGATTTATATAGTATGTATTAAATGTGGTACGAGCTATATTATCTACGGAAATATCTTCGTTAAATGAACATATTTCAAAATACAAATTAATGATCTTAATTTCGTCTTAGGTGTGCTATTTTTAATTAAATTTTACAGTAAAGATAAATATTTCATCATATTTAGTTATAGAAGGGATTTAGAATATTCCAGAATTAAGGTAGTAACATTTTATAGTATTAAGGATATCTGATCTGTTGAATTAAATAAACACTTAGGTTTTTATTTTTCTGAAACTATGATAAAGGTAATAGATATTGTTAAGTGGACGACATTCATCAATGAGGGTTTTTAGGAAAACTTTCGCCACCAGTTGGCCGCAATTTTTTCTAGGTGTATCTAGAAAACTGGACCAATATTGATTTTTACATTAAACAATAATTTCATTCTAAATTTGAAGCTTCTACGTTTGCTAGAAGTGCCTTAGAAAACTACATAAATAACTTTTTAATCCCATATTATTATTAGGATGACAGAGTTACATTTGCAGCTACAAAAGGAAATGAGATGCCATCAAAAACAACTTGTAAAAATAAACAGGTTCGCAACTCATTTCTTCTACAGTAAAAAGTTGTGAAATCCATGTAATACCCAGTCGGTCAATTTATTAAGCCCGTATTTAAGTGATCTCTATGATAAGTCATGCGTTTAAAGGAAATGCGCTCTGCCGCGCCGTGTTGATCGATACTTTGTACAGACACAACTCGCTCTCGTTCGTAATGGAAGTGGACTGGGACATGATTATTGCTGCGCTTGCAGAAGAAGAAGAAGAATTTAAAAGGAAAATGTGGGTCAATGAAATCTGGCTGGGCGCGGAGTGGCGCAGAGCAGCACGGCGGCGACTGGACTACTCGCGCGCATGCTCTTGCTAGCTTGATGGCGCTCCGAGCGCCGCGTGCGAATTCATTCTTGATATACAATTAATGACCATAATGTCAAGGTAGTTAAGGTTTATATTAAACTGTTGCCTTAAATTGCTCTCCGCCGCGCTTCCAGCGGTGTGCGCTGGGCCATAATAGGCGAGTCACACAAGCGACATTATTTTCACTCATTGACGTGAGGCTAACAAATTGACTAATAGCAGATGTCTCGTAATTTTATGTAAACTCCACGTAACAATATCTATTTTTTTTTTTTCCTTTTCAATTTTACTTCAGCATTTAACGGTAGTAATAGTTCTAAGAGTCAAGTTCTAGAATATTTAATGGTTCAAAAGTTACTTGAATTTTCGTTAAAATCAATGTAAATAGAACAGAGTAGTTTGAATACATTTTTTAACAACAAACCTTGGCAGCCAGTTTATAGGGTTGAAATGAAAACAGCTCTTTACATGAATGTTAATTTCGTTTGTGTAAAGCAACTATAAAGCACTTTTAACGTTTACGACCACTCTTACCTACGCCTACGGTGTCTATTCAAAATACAAACATTTTAGCTTATTTATTTCACTAAGGTAAGACCTAAATTATTTAACTCTGGGTAACACTTACATTTTTTATAATATTAGACATCTTTAAACAGTATATGGAATTAATTATGTGTAATGTAGTAATTTTAGCATTTCATGTAAGTGCTTTGGTATGGATAAAAATAAATTTATATGTTTACGACATGGTGTTTTATTTCAGGGAATTATATCAGTCTTTACAATGAGTTTGGACTTTTAGTTTTTCTCCACTTGAAATCTGCCCATTTGTAATCAACTCCGTGAACAGTTTTCATATGTTTGTTCAAACTGGGACTGTAAGTAAACTTTTGACTACAAGTTGGGCAGGAGAAAGGCTTGTCGCGCGTGTGCACACGTTGATGTCGCTGAAGATTGCTCTGTGTATAGAATGCCACTTGGCACATATTACATTTGAAAGACCTGTTGCCAGTATGTCTGTAAAGCAAAGTTACCCATTAGTACAACTTTGAAAGTTTGCTATTAATAATGCTTATTAGTAACGGTAATAATTGTGATAAAAACCACATGAGTTAATCTCAATAACAGTTATAATGGACGTTACTTTGACCTGTGGCTTTGTCTGCAAACAAATTAATTAAAAAAAAACAGTAAACAAATAAATTATTCTGAAAAGTTTATTTAAAAAACAGTTTATTCCGAACCTGACCCATAAATCTAACCCAGTAAAAAATCAATGAAACAGGCTTCTAACAGGGTTACGTACTTAGATTAGTTAGGAACAATGCGTTGCTGTCGGGTCACCTTAGAAAGAGGGTTACGTTAGGGTAGTATTTTTTTTTTTTTTTTTATACGACTAAGGTGACAAACAAGCATACGGCCCGCCTGATGGTAAGCAGTTACCGTAGCCTATGGACGCTTGCAACACCAGGAGCATCACTAGCGCGTTATCGACCCTGTTAAAAACCTTTTAACTACTTTCTTGAAGAACTCCATGTTGTAGTCTCTCGGGAAAACCTCGACGGGGAGCTCATTCCACAACCTTATCGTACGAGGGAGAAAGTTTCTCTGAAACCTCACTGTACGGGACCTAAGAGGTTCTAAGGTTGAGGATGAACTCCCAGCCGATGGCGGGAGGTGCGATGATAAAAAGTGGCCGTTGGCACCATCCTAAACAATTCCTCAGAACACAGCCCATTAAACAGGCGATAGAATACACATAAGGAGGCAACGTCTCTCCTTAAGCCTAGTGATTCAATACCGCCTGTTAGCTTGGGATTGTCGACAACTCTTACAGCACGCCTTTGGACCGCGTCAAGCGGCCCCAGCTGGTATCCGGGTGCTCCCGCCCAAAGATGGCAGCAGTACTCCATGTGGTGGGGTTAAATTGGACTAGATTTAGTCGTCCCCAATCAGAGACTCTGTTAAGAGTGCTCTCGATTTCAGACACAAGTCTTTTCGACTTTCCTCCACAATGGAACGAGAGGTGTTCGCCCGGCCCGTGTAATACGTATCCCCAGTGCTGTCGTCTGCATAGCAATGAACATTGTCGATGGACAACATATCATTGATATGCAGCAAAAACAGGGTTATTTTTGATTTAATTTTATAATTCCATCTTCCACGGCATTGTTTGTTTGATGAAGCTTACTACTTACTCTACTTCTTCACCATTTTTCCAACTTCACCATTTTTTTCACAAATTAAGTAAGAAAAGCAAGGACTTTTAACTAATTGGACAAAAGAGTCTCATTTGATTTATGAAAGTAATTTTTAAATAATGTAACTACTTGGAATAAAACTGTCCAACTAACTACAATATAACTTAGTGAAACAGACGCTACAGGGTAAGCTTTTCACGTCAGGTTAGAAATAAACCGTTAAAGCCAGCTACGCTGTAAAGAACCGTAAGTTCATCAACTAACCTTTTGAGATGTATAATGAGATTCTTTTTTGTATGAGTTTTGTATCCACATAAGTGGCATTCAATTTTCTTTTCTAAACTATGCTTTCTTCTGTGATTTAACAGTTCAGAGGAAGTAACAAATGTGTCCCCACAATCTTCACAATTATAGTTACAAATATTGTAATGTCTGTGCATGTGTGCTTGCAGTGACTGTTTAGATTTCAAAGACTTAAAGCATACACTACAGTTATAACTAGCATTTTCATGTACTCTCATATGATTCTTCATTGCAAATGCATGTTTAAATTGTTTGCCACACAGGGAACAAGTGAAATATGTGGTAGTACTGTGAGTCTTTCGGTGGGCAGCCAAGCTAGAAGATTGGGTAAAACTTTTACCACATTCACAGCTGTATGGCCTTTCCCCATTGTGTCTCCTCATGTGGTTCACTAATGTCTGGCTGTGTGGTGTAGAGTACGAACAAGTTGTGCAGTGGTACCTCCTGGCTGCACCAAACCCTGACACTTTGCCAATATGTTTCCTTTTCTCATGCATTGATACATAATGTTTTAACAGAGTTGTCTTTGTCTTTAATACTTTATTGCACATATTACACTTAAAACTACTTGTTCTTCCTTTAATTTCCATATTTTCTCTACTTGTTTCTGAGCTACTATCTTGATCCAAGGGGTTGGTATTGTTTACTGCAGAATAATCATGATCAGGTTCTATACTTTCATCAAATTTCATAGTTTCATTTATAATTAATTCTTCTTTATTGTATGTTTTATTCGCCAGCAACTCATAATAGTTCCTATAGCGTTCATCAATAGTGATACATTTTAGTCGAAAGCTCTGAGCGACCTTCAGTTCATTTAAACAATCCTGGCAAATACTACATGGTTTAAGTTTGTCATACAATATTGAAACTTGAAATAATTCGTAAATTTTATTTAAAACATCGTTAGAGTCATCATGTGCAGAGAAAAGATCCTTGTCTCCTTTCTGAAAACAAATTCTACAAAGACTTTGTAGTTTTGACTGGTCGGTATCCATCAGTAAACAAATCACCATCAGTATACAAAATCACAGTACAGTGAAAATCTAAATATTACGTTTAAGGGTTAATAATTACATAGTTGCCCACTATTGGCATTTAAAAAAATATTTTTGGGTTCAGTGAATACAAATAAGCACAAGGTACATCTCTAGCAGCCACACTCCACAGCAGAGGCAACGAAACCGACGATTGTGTCAGCATCAAGTGTAAAGTAATGTTCTCGTTGATGATTTTATTGTAATTTAAAATGTTTGTAAAAACAACAAGAAAACAAAGTCCTCTGGTCCTCCTCTGGTCAATACTCAGTACTACTCACACTGCTGCCAGATGAAAAAATCTAATCAGCGCTGACAGCGGTGCACTAAGGGCGACCACGCACTGCCTTGCGGTGCGTTAGTTCTACCGCACGGTAGAATAAACGCATTCACAGGACCGCGCACTGCGGTGAAACAAACGCATGTTTTTTGTTATTCGAACTCGGCTGTGGTGTCAACACGTCGTCGCTATAGATTATCAAACAAGAATCGCTATCTACGTATATTTTATTATTGCATAAAAAAGGGTACCCAAACGGTATTGGGTAGATCTCTTGACGGCCTTAAGACCTATGAAGGGCTTTTTTCATAAGATAATTATACTTAACGACCCGTTTATATCCAAAAAAGCTTTTTGGATATTGCATTACTAGCAGCGCAGTTTCACCCGCGTCTTTGCTTACTGCTCTGCTCCCGTCGCCAGTAGCGTGATGTTTCAAAGATCAGATTAGTAAATATTTACTTAAATTTCGAGAAAGGACGAAACATATAGTGGATAATACCACCTCTATATATATAGATATACTGGCGGCATGCCGGTTGTAATTTGTAATAGCGGGATTTAAAAATCATAAATTATTAGTGGATTTCATAGAAGTCCATACTAATATTATAAATACGAAAGTAACTGTCTGTATGTCTATCAGTTACGCTTTCACGCCTAAACCACTGAACAGATTTTGATAAAATTTGGTATAGGGATAGAATATTTTATTGCGAAAAAATGGCTTGAAATAGGGAATAAAAGTTAGTAGGGAAAAAGCGATTTTACCGACATTCACGCGAGCCGAGCTGCGGGCAACAGCTAGTAATATTTAGGTACAAAATATACATTTGAAAGATATTATAAATTTTCCGTAATAAATGTTTTGTAATTACGTAAAATAAAACAAGTTGGTTTTGTTTTAGTACTATTTTAGTATTACTTTTACTACTACAACTTTAGTATTTTAGAGGTGGTATTAACCACTCTATGTTACGTCCTTCCTCGAAGTTTAGGTAAGTATGCACTGTATTATCCGATCTCCGTGATATTAGTAACATTACTACGTAACGTAATGTAACGTAATGTTACAGAGCCTATAACCAGTGTTGGCAAAAAAATAATCTGATTAACGATTACGATTAAAAGTTGAATCGTAGCTTTTCGATTAAAATTAACTTCATCGTAATCAGATGACTCCATCTTCACCAAAACATTATATTCTAAGTACAAAATAAAAAACATACAATAAAATAATTCATTCTTAAATAATTAAAATAAAATCATTTAACAACAACAACAAGAGTTTATTTACACATAATTATAATTGCCTTAGTGGCTGACCTATGTATGTGTGTGTGAAAGTTGTTAATGTAGCGATGCAATTCGATACCTTCTATAAATTTTGAAAACGCGTTCCTAATATTATTATATTACCTTCCGCTTTAAAAAATCAAGCAGTTAATAGTAGATAGATACATAAATTGTTGTAAGTAGGTACAACATGAATAATTATTATTTTAACGATTAATCTCTATCAAATCAGATCAATAATCCCAGAAATCTCGGGTATTTAATATACGCTAGGTAACGACATTCCTGTATCGTGTCTCTACAGCAACTGAGCGACCGTGCGTTTTTTCCACCGCAGTGGAAAAAACGCACGAATTATGCGATACAAAAATATGTGCGGTAGACTCACCGCAAATTTGCAGCGAGAGGCCAAAACACATGCGTTTATTTCACCGCAGTGCGCGGACCTGTATGACATTCTATACTTCACAGATTATGCGTTTTGAAAACGCAAGGCAGTGCGCGGTCGCCCTAAGCGCTAGATTCGAATATATTCACAAGCCATTAAAGCGCTAAATTGGCTCAAACGAGTCAATAAAGCGCTAAATTCGAACTTTTAACTGAGGCGCTTTTTAGACGATGAGTGTGATTAAATAATCTCCCATTAAACATGGGCTGTAACCATGAGCTCTTAAAACAATTCTGATAAAGTTTTGGAAGCGAGACGTGTATAAACGCATCTCGTTTACGGCTCCGTTGTTTTGCTCTATGTGTTTAGTATGGTAGATTGTATAATCACATTGATCGTGGAAATAGCGTCATACGCACGACAAAAATAAAATAAAATACGAAGCGATTGTAGTGAAAAACAACTTTTTATTACAATAATAAAATTTAAAAGAGAAAACATAATAATATTATTCTATACCTACAGTTTGGGTATAGTAAAGTCAACTTTAAGTAAAAAACAAGTAAAAAGAAATTAAAATTCTTCCATCATGGTTGAACTCGAGGGTCCAGGCTGGTTAGATTCAGTAGTATTTACTTTATATTTTTCGGATGATCCTATCTTACTTAAAATATCAGCTGGTAGTTGATAATTATAACAGTTGCTGTTAACCGCGGTTAATCCTGTTCTTATAAATAGGATGGCGTTAATAGTTTTTAAATGCAATGCATTTCGCAACTTGCTTTTAACTTGCTTATGAGGTGCTAATACTTCCTGAATTATTGCTGTACATTTCGTTCGGTGCAATTTCATAGACAAAGCGCTAAATTATCCGTTAGGCGCTAAAATTATCAAGTGCCCGCTGAACTTAGCAAAAAAGCGCTAGATCTAGCGCCGAAAGCGCTAAAATGGCAGCACTGACTACTCAGTGTAGCGTTGCGTACCTCATACAAGAGGCACCTCAAATGTCGCATACACAGCGATCAAATGTCCCAACACCTCAAAAAAATTATTTGTATAATAACAGTTCATTCGCTTCGCTCTACGACAAAAATACAATGTCGTACATTGGATACGTTTGAAATTTTGTACTGACTACGCGGAACAGATGTATGTATGCGATGTATGCTTATTGTCTCTCGCTTACTCATTTGTCAATTTGTCATGTTGTCAATTGAATGAGTCGCGTGGTGGTTAGCGGGAACACATGCGTACGAACGAGCGAGCAAGATAGCACTACTTATACGGATGTAGGCGAGCGAGACAAAATAATTTACTAGCTTTATATTTTACTTTCGCGCGTATTTTCAAACAACAACATTCGTTTTACTATAAACGAATTAATCTGTTTGATTATATAATTTTTTATTTTAGGACGTACGTACGGTGTATACTGTTTAAGCGATAAGTACTCGACAGGTATATATTATATTTATATTATATTATATTTATAATATATAGGTACCTGTCGAGTAGTTTTTATTACATGTTAATTCACAAAGTTCACTTTGTTTAGATTCAGTATTTCCCTACTGGGACTTAATAGACGATACAAGAACAAAAATACAAAAAGTGATGCAGGCAGAAGTCCACACTACAGTTTGTAACACCTGTCACCTAGATAAGTTGTATTTTGTCTTTGTACCATGCTACTGTACCTACCTACTCAAATGAGGTGGTACAATGTCCCACCTCAAACGTCAAAATGAGGGACTCATACAAATACATTAACATAACTCATACAAACACAATAAAATTATTACACACTAGCTTAAACTAAACACACGCAATCACATTCACACACAGGGACATCTATCAGTTTACGCTTCCTTAGCGTAAAACAGTTAGAGCTTGACTCTGTCGATATTTAGTATCGATGTTTAGGATTTCATGTAAGTACGCGAAAGATTTAATTATTTTCATTATTATTATGTTTGCTTATTAAAATGAGCATTATCTTATACTATATAGAACAGTTTTAGGTAATAATAATCTATTATAATTTTAAGGTTTTTTTTATTTAAGCACTTTGAAATAGATGAAAGTAAAGTAAATAGTTCATAAACATGAATTAACTAGAAGTAATTCTGTTAATTCATGTTTATGTCAATATTACAGGAAGAATAAAACAGTGTTTCTAACTAGCACACTTTTTTGTAATTATTATCAAAAGAGCCCGTCATACGGTCGGGCTAAATTTATCGGCGTTTCCTCGTGGCCAAACTATTTCGCCAAACTGATTCGGCTACGAGGAATTCTATTTCCTTGTGGCCAAACTCGAGGGATCGTAGAGTAGTCCTCTAGTAGCAAGTGCTTTTAGATCCCCTGGGGTATGGAAAAAGGGGATCCGTGGATCAATAGTACTAGGCTAGCAGAAGATTGTAGGAGGTTTGTATGATCGAAACACTTTGAAATTATTTATAAAGTTTTATTTTGGTTTCTTCTTTCCTGATTTTGCAGAAATAGTACTAGGCTAAGAGAAGGTTGTAGGAGGCTTGCATGATCGAAATACTTTTTTTATAAAGTATTATTTCGATTATTTACATCCTGATTTCGTAGAAATAGTACTAGGATAGCATAAAGTTGTAGAAGGTTTTTATGATCGAAATAGGTATTTTGTGTTTAATTACCGCTACTACTATATTAACTAATTAATACTATTTTTCAAAAAATTGTACTAGGCTAGCAGAAGGTTGTAGGAGGTTTGTGTCGTTTATTCTTAATTTAACCTTACAATGGTCGCGCACGGTCTATGAGATCGCAGCAAACTTATTTTGTTAATTTTTTTTAAACTAAAGCAATAGTTTGTTGCGCTTCCGTGATATCCTCAAAGGCGTGAAATAGCCCTATGACAGTCATCGCATACGCCTGTGCTGTATTATTGTTAGACCGCGCTCGACCGCTTGTGTACTAGATCAATCAATACAATAAATTGAAAATTATAATAATATAATACGACAAATATAATAACATAAAATACTTTTCAAAATATTTTGTTATTTTTTATGTTACTTACTACCTAAAAAAAAAATATTTTATTATTAACTATACCTTTAAGTATGTAAAATATTAATCTAATTAATATTATTCTAATTATATATATATATAGAAAAGACTTTTTATTTTGTATGTTTGTTTGCAAAGATTTAACTAAAAATCTACCTTACCGATTGGAAAAATTCTTTTACGGTAACTTAAAAAGATTTTTTCCAATTGGTAAGGTAGATTTTTAGTACGGTAACTTAAGCTATGTTTTATTATAATATTATGCTTAACTTATTTTTTAGCAATTTTCAGAAATTCAATATTTATAAATTTGCAATACAGAAGACAGCAAATGTAAATTTGCAGTATAGCAATAATATTTCGCAGACGTAGATAATATTGCAATCATATTTTGTGTAGGCGTTTGTTGTGAGACCGAATGAAACTTTTGATACTGAAGCAAAACGAGGACTGTCGTCTAGTAATTAATAAAATATAAAAATGTTACAAATTTAATTGTTTATTACGATAAAAAATTAATAAATAAAAGAACTTATTATATTCTCATTTACACAAATTATTACAGTTCCTAAATTGTGTCGTACAAAATTATTTAAAATATTGTTTTTTTAACTAGACCCGTAAAGTTGCGGACTCACAGACCGCGCCCGACCTCCGTGTTCAGCGCCAGGCTGCTACCACTGGAAGGTTAATCAAAAATCATACGTCCGTCTGACAACTCTTCTTTTTCATTTTGGAATAAAATGCTACCGGCCAGCTCGTATTTAATATCTAAATTAATTAAAGGTCAACTAGTAAGAGCATACCGCAAAAATAGGTTAGATACATATTTGAATATTTTCAGAAATAGTTCTAGGCTAGCAGAAGATTGTATGAGCAGATTTTGGACATTGGACAATGGACATTTTTTATAAATATATATTTATTTTATAATATCTAGTCTTTTATCCACTTACCGTTACTATACTACTAAAAATTTTCAGCTCAACCTCCTGAGCTCTAGCCAATTTATTTTTTTGAAAAGTAGGCTATTATCAAATATATAGGTTTGTGACAAGGAGCCTTTCTATATGCTCCGTGTGTGTGTAGTGTAAAGTTTTAGTTGTATGTAGCCAACACGGTACGCTCTAGTTGACTAGATTTCTTGTCTTAATTTAGAGAGATAAAAGAATATTTTTAAAGAAGACCATACCTGACCTATATATTAATTTATTGAAGAATTTCAAACTATTTCTAACTTGATGAAGTGGACCAAATTCTAAATACTAGTCTACGCAAGATGATTTTTAGTTTTACTAGGTACTGTTAAGTTATTTTTACGATGAATTGGAGGAGTGAAAGATTGCACAAACCTGAAGAAAGCACTAATCGAAAAATTTGGTTTAAAACTGAATAGTGCAATTATTCATAAAATATTGTGTACACATAAAATGAAAAATGATGAAACATACCAACAGTACTTTCTAGCAATTAATGCAATGCTTTTCATGGAAAAGTTGAAGACGCAGCCCTGATAAAATACGTGATTGATGAAATCAAAGACGCTGGATTCAATAAGGCTATTCTTTATGGTGTCTCTAAAGTTAAGGAATTTCGCAAGAAGTTGCGAGGTTTATAGTGAATTTAAGAAGTTTCATTACATTCACAGCCAAAGGTCATTTTGGTAGAGCAACTACGCAAAAACTAATAAACAGAATATTATGTTGAGTATTTACAAACAAAGATTAAGAATAAGAAGGTAATTTCGTAAAGATAAGAAAAAATTACGACGACATTATGAAGATTACCTAAGAAGAAAACATACAAGAGTAAACGAGAGAAGATGAGAACTACGATAAAAAGCGAAGTAATCTAGAAGAAAATATTAAAAGCTAATCGATATTCAGTTTATATTTTATAAAATTATTATTGTGTTTTCTGTAGTCTGTAAAAGTGTATTATTATATTAATATAAGCTAATACATTTTGGATTCAATTCATTGATTTTATTTTATTTTATAACTCAATTTACCAATATTAGGCAACCGATATTTTGTAATCGATACATAAGAATTATACGCATTGATCATGAGTTGACTAATTTAATTTTAAGATACCTATCATAATTTTCCGATTGCTAATTGAGCTGATTTTTGAATTTATTAGAAATACATACAAGCTTTTTTTAAGCCATATTACAGCTTATTACATGCTGGGTCCATTTCGTTCTCCTTTTATACCCCTATCTCCTATAATCTTCTGCTAGCCTAGTACGTTTTAAAATAATAGCCAAATAGCTTAGTTTCTGTTTTGGAACAAATTTTTCAGTCAGCTATAATTGACCTTTAATTTATTCAGTTATTATACATTTGAGCTGGCCGGTAGCATTTTATTAGCAGACGAAAAAGAAGAGTTGCCGTAGGGATTTTTCATTGTATTGAGAATAAACGTCACAAACCTCCTACAATCTTTTGCTAGCCTAGTACAATTTAAAAAAATAGTATTAATTAGTAATGTAGAAGCGGTAATTTAATCAATTATTCCGCTTTCGATCATACAAGCCACCACAACCTTATGCTAATAAACCTAGTACTATTTCTAAAAAATATTCAAATAATAAATAGACTTTATAAAAAAAAATACAAAATATTTCGATCATACACACCTACTAAAATCTTCTGCTAGCGTAGTACTATTGATCCCCTGATCTCTCCTATTTCTATACCCTAGAGAATCGAAAAGCACATGCTAATAGGAGGAATACTCTGCGATTCTTCAGGGGATTCTTATACACACGGTATTCAAATCGTTCCGTGGCTCATTCAGTGTTTATTAGTGATATATTTGCTACAGGTGAGGCAAAGGAGGTGGTATGTTTGGAACGCAGCAAATGGCGTTGAATAGTCTCTGCTTAACTCATTAATGGAAGGCAGGCATGGAGTTATTGTATGTATTTTGTTGATAACTGTCTCAAAAATCTGTCAAGGATAACTAGAGGATCCGACCGGAATAAAATATTTAAATATATTTATCTTTTGTTTATGATCCCCTACACGGAGGATCAGAACGGAATAGAAAAAAAATTAAAATAAACTGATCCCCAGGCTATCAGGTGATCAGACCGGAATAACTCGTACCAGTAATTAGATAAAAAAACTAGACATTATAAAAATATTTTCTATTCTACAATCTACTTCTACAACCTTCTGCTATCCTAGTACTATTTCTACGAAATCAGGATGGAAAGAATCGAAATAATACTTTATAAAAAAAAGTATTCCGATCATACAAGCCCCCTACAACCTTCTGTTAGCCTAGTACTATTTCTGCAAAATCAGGAAAGAAGAAACCAAAATAAAACTTTATAAATAATTTCAAAGTGTTTCGATCATACAAACCTCCTACAATCTTCTGCTAGCCTAGTACTATTAATCCACGGATCCCCTTTTTCCATACCCCAGGGGATCGAAAAGCACTTGCTACTAGAGGACTACTCTACGATCCCTCGAGTTTGGCCACAAGGAAATAGAATTCCTCGTAGCCGAATCAGTTTGGCGAAATAGTTTGGCCACGAGGAAACGCCGTGATTTCTTTGTTAAACATTGTTCGACAAACAAATCTGGTTATGCGGTCGGGCTCTCCTACTATGTTTACTAATGTTTATTCAATACTTCCGATCCCTGATAGTACGGAACCCTCGGCGCGCGAGTCCTACTGGCATTTAGCCGTTTTTTTGAAGTTATACTTCTTTTGGCGCGATTGGGAAAAATGATGAGAGTGAGTTTTTACGATGCGCGCGCACACCGACAGAAAAAAGCAACACCCTGAAGTTAGTTGCGAATCTTTGTGTGTCGTATCAGTACAAATAATCAGTGTGAATAAATAAAAAATATATTGGCGTTTATATCAATTCAAATATTTATGTATGTATGCGTTGTATTATTATTTGGTATTTTTGGATTGTTACGCCAAAGAAGTATAACTTCTTACGTGCGTACATGAGTACCCACTCTTTTTTTTTATTTTACTACTGCGCACAAGGATGTATGTTCAATAACCACCACCTGTTGAAATTTGTTCTAGTGTGGATTTAAGATAGTAATTAATTATTACGTGTTAATTTTACGTGTATTATTCCTAAGTATGTATGTATATTCAAACTAAATAATACTTTGAATTAATTGTCTGTTGCTATTAAATTTCGTTCCAACTAAGCAGAGCTTGTATTTGGAGGATTTTGTTCTGATTACATAATAACAAGACACTGACATGAGAATGTATGAGTAGATTTTTATTAGAGAGATATTTTATCTGTTCAGATAACAAAAAAACAACAATATATTTCAGAAAGTCTATATTTAAGTAGGTATAATAAAATACTGAAAAACTGTGCAATTTAAATTAACCTTATAAATCTAGTTTAACTAATCCTAGGTAATGCAATAAGAGGAGGTAGCGCACAGCGAGTTTACTTGCTAAAAACTGAGCTCTCCGCCGCTTGGGGGGTAGGGAGGAGGTAGCAGTGCTGGCAGCACAGAAGGCTTTGTCTTTTAAGCTGCTAGTCAGTTACTTGTACGCTTAGGAACCCCACTTATATGGTTCCTACAATATTGGACCCAAGCGACTCGAGGCGCTGCTTCTTTTGAAAATCTAAAACAAACAAAAAAATAATAATTTAATACTGGAAAACCAATATCGATATTTGTGATTAATAAACTGTCTCATCTCTAATTATGTTAAAGTGTGACCAGTTTCTTAAAAATGAATACGCTTATTTTTGTAAGAAATGAGCAATTATCTTTTGGAATAAAGTGCACTAATCTTGTATATTTGGATTTATAATCTCATTTTACTTGTTCGTTTAATATTATTTTGTGCATTACTTGGTAAACAAAACATTGGTTTTATTTAAAAATAAATAAATATGGGCACGGTGAGACAATAATGTACATCCAAAATGCAACTTATTAGATATGTCAACAAGGCGAGATATAAAAAAGGAAAGGTTAGTTTTTATGTTAATTCAACTTAAAATATTACCCCAGATTGGAGTATTGATGATAAGCCTGGCAACACTTGTTGATTAGCATTTTATTCTTAATAAATAAGGCATTAAATTGCTAATTTAATGCCTTATTTAATAATACTAATGTCTAAATGTCTTAACACAACCCCTTTACATACTTTACAATAAAGCTTTGACTGAAGGTATTTTCCCAGACCTCTGGAAAATCTCATATGTCATCCCTGTACATAAATCAGGTAATCTAAACGATGTAACCAATTATAGACCGATTTGTATAATTTCACATTTTGCAAAAATATTGGAGGGTATTGTGTTTGACATTGTTTACTGTCACCTCAGGCATATAATCAGTCCACGACAGCATGGTTTTGTCTCGAACCGTTCCACAGTATCAAATCTACTTATTTATACCACATATATCACTAACACCTTAGAGGCCAGGGGTCAGGTGGATTCTATTTACACGGACTTTTCAAAGGCCTTCGACCGCGTAGACCATTCCATCCTTGCGGAAAAACTCAACCAGGCTGGAATTCATGGCAGTCTGCTGCGATGGTTTGAAAGTTACCTGAATAATCGTTCTTGCCTTGTTGCAGTTGCTGGTTATGAATCTACACCATACATACCCAGATCGGGAATTCCTCAAGGCTCGAAATTAGGGCCTTTGTTGTTTGTGCTATTTATTAACGACGTTTTAGATCAATTAAAGTGTGAGTGCCTGGCCTACGCTGATGACTTAAAAATATACCATAGGATAAATGTCTTAGACGATTGTGTGCAACTTCAGGAAGACCTAAACACTCTCCATCAGTGGTGTCTTGACAACAGGATGCTACTTAATGTCAGGAAATGTCATTACATAACGTTCACAAATAAAGTAAATTATATAGACTTTAACTATAACATAGATGAAAACTACCTGGACAGGGTTAAGTCTATTCGAGACCTTGGAGTTATCTTTGATACATCACTTTCTTTTCGCGACCATATCGATAGTATCGTGCTTAAAGCAAAAAGAACTCTCGGCTTTGTGATCCGTATGTCTAAATCGTTTCGTAATAATGGAAGCATAATCTTGCTATATAATGCGCTGGTGCGCAGTTTGCTTGAATATAGTTCTAGCATATGGTCTCCACATTATTCTAAGTATAAAGATAGTTTAGAATCGATCCAGATGCGATTTGTAAGATACTTGAGCACGAGGAACGGCCTTCGAAAATCTATTGCAGACTATGATGATCGATTAATTCACTTTAATATGGCAAGTTTAGGAGCAAGACGGGACAACAATGATTTATTTTTATTGTATAAAATCTTAAATGGGATTATTGATGCACAACTTATTCATCACTTTAATTTTAAAATAAGCCAACGTTCTGTGCGTCATCACCGATTTTTTGAAATTCCATCTGCGACACTGACAACTTCGTATAATAGTCCTCTTACACGCATGGCTAGATTGTATCAGGATAAATCTATTAAGTCAAATAATGAACTTGACATATTTTTCATGAAATTCCCAGCATACAGACACTTTCTATTAACTAAATTGTAATTTCTATAATATTAAGTTAGGTAGGTACTTAGATTCTGTATATCCTTGTTTTGTAATAAATTAGGTATTGTTTTATGAAAATTATCTAGTATGTAGTTATTTGGCTATTCTTAATTGATTGTCTCTAAAAACATGTTGTAAACAAGTGTTATGCATACCTGTTATCTGTGCGATTACTTTGTACTTTAATTTTTTTTAAATGATTGTATGTTAAATACATTAAGTGATTGTACTGTTGGTGTGCTAAATAAATAAAAATAAAATAAATAAAAATAAAATAAATAAATAAATATTAGAACAAAATAATACTTACAGGTGGAATGTAATATTATCCTTTTGTAGACTTGATGTCGCTGAACGCTTTTTACACCAAAATACACTGCAATTCGGCATTTCTATTGAGACGCTATTACGCATGCACTGATAGGTGACTTATGATGCGGACGGAACGCGTGTCAACTAGTAGTTTTATATAACGGCTATGACCGGTGGGCTGGTACCTTTGGCAGAGGCCCAGAGGGGTACGCCTGTCAGTGGCCTCTCCAGTCTCCGGTTGGTTTAATGCTCTAAGGGTTGGACAATCAACTTGCAAAATTACTGTTTTTAAGTTCTATTGCTGGTAAAAAATATTGAAATTAAACATTATTTAAGAAATTTATAAAAAATGCTCATATTTATATCCCAAAAAAATATTCTTACTTAACGGTAAACTATAAAAAAGTACTTATTAAATTATTACATAGGTACTACCTAAAACTAAAAATAACTAAAACTACATTGGATTTGTGCAAGCTTTTTAAGAAAAAGAAATATCGATATATCGCCAATATATGAGCGCTATATATCGATATTGCCTTACTTCGATATATTAAAATGATATTTTTAAAAACCTTTCATCCATTACGATTGCCTTCTTCTTCTTCTTCTCCTTTTTTTGACAACAGAGCCGACGATTTGTGTCAGCTATTTCTGCCAGCGTCAAGTATAGAATTATATTCTTGTTGATGATAATAATGGTATATTACAATGATAAAATAGAAAAAAATGTGGATGAAATTAAATGAGATCCATCTTCCGTGAAAACAAAAGGTGGAATCTTAAACTAATTATTGGCATACATTTTACCATGCAATTCCTTGTTTTTTAAATAAATATAAACAAATTCAAAACAACGTATGTAAAAATCTACAGCTCTCTATGTAAGCGCTTTATATGAAAACTAGCTAATGGCCAAACGTTCGCGTAGCGGAAACTTGAATTTCTCCGAAGTTTATGCATGCACTAATTTTATTCATACATACACAATTAACAATTACACACAACTACACACTAATTTTTGGACACATCTCTTTTCTTCTAAAGTCTATGGATTAAAAAAAGTTCCGCCAGAACAACGTTCGCCCAGCGGAATCAGTTTTTGGTGAATTTCTCCACAATGGCTGCGTGCACAATTTTTTTTACCATACACAATTATATGACGTCATACACTAAATATCTGCATAATTAAAATCTTTAAATTCAACAACATTCCGCTGCGCGAACGCACACACGTAAATGTTACGTAACGTAACGTTAGCTGTGGAGCGCCAGACTTTATGTAGAGAATCGCTCGTCGTTATTTGTATTATCGAAGTGTGTGAACGTGTGAACCATAGATTATACACATATAAACTGGTAGTGTGAACTTTCAATCCCCCTTCCCTTCCTCACATCTCAGGGGAGGGGACAATTTATGGAGGGAACTTTAGTATTATGTTCACTCCCTAAGCACCCTCCACTTACAATTTAAGAATTCTACACCCTCTTTTTAGCCATTCGTTGATTGGACTAGAATTATTATAGGTACCTACCTCTATTAATCTGGTTTGCTAAAAAGTACATGGAAGGCGCACATTTTTTGTAAAAATCTATATCTAAATTGGATGTTATATTGATATACTTACATTAAATGTTTATTATGATAAACAATAAATATATAATTTATTATGACCTGCGCATAGGTAGGTATCAGTGGGTCTGAGCTTGAGAAAACGTAAGTTACACAATCACTATCTACTGTGTTCATTAGTAAGACTGGAATAACCCTTTTCCATTGAGCAAACAGTTCATACACACCTCTGTATCCCTCCGGTGCATAAGGTCAAGTATCAAAATGTGCATAGTATCATTACGTTAAAAGTATCAAAATGTGCATAGTATCATAACATCTACAGTATAATTTATGAGAAAACTCCCGTCACCTTGCAGTGATAATATATTATAATGGGCTGGAATGATTATTATTCTAGTATCTAAAATAAATGAAAATGCAGACATAAGGTTACAAGGCTTTTATTGATGAAATAAGCCTTTAAGCCTCAGCTTGAGCTTGAAGCCTCTTGATGTAAGACTCCTTCTTCTGCTTGATCCTATTCTTTCTTTCGGCTAGGGTCAGCTTGCGCTTGTTCCAGCGTTTCTGCTTGCCAGCATCCTTCTTGGGTTCTTTCTTTTTGTGTGACGGGTCAGCACGGATAGATTCATGTGCTTTTTTGTAGATGGATTCAACCTTAAACAAAACAATAAAGTATATATAGTCTGCAGTGATTATAACCAATAATACTGCCTAATTGCATTTTTTTTATTTCTCACTAGCGGCCCGCCCCGGCTTTGCACGGCTGGACCTTTTTTAAACATTTTGGGATGAATAAAGATAATCTCTCTCACTGCGCTGCGTGTAGCCACACCGGCACGGCGGCGTGTATTTTTTTTATATTGACATTTTTAATTTCGTAATATCATTTGAATGGAATGTCAGATTTCAATAATTCAAAAAGTAGTTAACAGGTATTGAAACAGTCTTGAATACCATTTATTTGTTATAAGTTTTGTCATAAGAATATTATATTATTATAAAATGGTGGGGATAAAATAGTCTGATTTTGATCGGCATTTCTATCAACTTTTAAAATGTAAGTATAACTACAATAGTTGAACATATGGCCTCGCGAAGTTTTCGTAGATATTGATATGTTCTATACTATTGTAGCACATTTTTTTGTTTTATCATCAATACTTTCTTCTGCAGCGCATATATATATGTAGCCTATGTTACTCAGTGATAATGTAGCTTTCTAATGGTAAAATAATTTTTGTAATTGGTCCAGTAGTTTTTGAGTTTATTCATTGCATACAAAACAGCCAAAGTGTAAAAAGAGAGAATTAAAAATAATCTACAAATTAAAAATTGTATCAGTCACAACACTATTTAAAACTAATAAGTTTTAAAGATAGTCTGTTATTGCAAATAATTTTGTCCAACTTCGACACCGCTCTTGTATAAATGCAAAAACAGTAATTTGTTTGGACGTCAAACAATATTAAGTGTACTTACAGCATCAGCATTTACACCATGCTTGATATATTTGCCAAACTGTCTCTTGAATGAGTCTTCATCATCGTCAGCTAGTTGACGCATGTATTCTGCCACATGTAAACCAAAGATATGTGCCCTGTGAAATAAGACATGTTTAAAACTTAACCCTTTCATGGACACTACTGTAGACACAATAGATGTTTTATTGTCATCATGTCCGTATACGCTAACTGCCCTGGAAAGTATTGAATAACAAATAATCATTTATTTAATAACATAAATTAAAGGACAATGTGTCAATGTAGACTAATAAAATTAATATCTATTTCAAATTAAAATGTCATTAGGACGGGTTTTTAAAAACTATTGAGAGTTTATAATCACAACCAAAAATCCTAATCGTTTAATGTTGCTCCAAATGTAGCTGACCAAATAATACAAAGAAGTATCACCTGGAGGATGAATAGAGCCATAATATGGCATAGGATAAAATTAAACCTCACCTGTGTACTTCTGCATTGAATTTCTTTGCTTCTGCATCATAACCTGGGAATCTTTTGATGGAATGAGGGACATTGAGGCCACCGTCAACTGCACCCTTCATGGCTCCGAATACACGAGCACCAGTTGTGGTACGTGCCAGACCCACATCAAGGTAACATCTGATCAAATGGATGAGGTTGTAGACACATATTATACAAATCAAAGAGACAAACAAAAAATGTGATAGAGGTAATTAAACATAACAATTTTATAATTAAAAATAATTATACATTTATTATTGTCACTGAATTCAGTGACACATTTGAATAAAGTCCACTGAATATCAGAAAGGGACAGCTTTTAGTTATTAGAATAAAAATTATGCCAATTTTTAGTTACCTAAAAGCACCAGGTCCATTGTCTACAGGTTCTACATTAAATTCGTCACCAGTGACTTCAGTTGCACCAGTATACAAAGAGTCAAGACCCAGTCTTTGAAGCAGTCTTCTTGCTAACAACAAACCAGTGCAGTAAGCAGCAGCATAATTTGTGAGTCCAACCTAGAAATAGCTTGATTATGTTATTCTTTACAGACAAGCACACCTTTTCTGAATACTTAATAGAAATTTATCAGTATTGAACGTATAACAACAGGATTTTGTGAGTTTGTACGTCTCTTCAGACCGCCCGTTCAAAATCATCATTTAGTTGGAATGTACCAAATGTAAAATAATTATTAATTACACATTTACATTAATGTATGTAGAATATGTAGCAATATTAAACAAATAATGATCTTACCTTTACACCATAGCGAGGCAGCTCATGAGAATAGGCCGCACACACAATATGGTCACCCTCAATGCGAGAGTAGGCCACCTGGCAAGTCACATCCTTGTTGGACAGACGTACGATCAGGCGATACTTAGGTGTGTTGTATTTGTTCTTGTCCTAAAACAAATATAATTACTACTTAGCTTTGTCTTCAAACTAAAGTTCTTAAATCACGGTAGGTACTAATCTGAATATGGCTTACTTGAACGGTGAGACGTTTTCGAGCATAGTAATCAGTTTTTCCTTCACGACGCCTCTTGAACTTAACTTGGTACCTCTTGAAGTACTGCTTGTTCTTCACCACTTTCACGAAACCCTAAAACAGGATTCCTAGTGTACAACCAACAACAGTTTAACAACAATTATAAATACCAAAAGAACTTCTTTCAGAGACACTTTATAATCATTAGTGCTGCAGTCTAAAACAAAACAGATAACGTAGTACACATAAAACATGGCACTACATTTACATTATTTTGTTTCTCTTGCAGCATCAGATGACGCGCATGTGTCGGTTTATCATCATTTTAGGTTAGAATACAATTAATGTAAGTTAATACTAAATTATGACACAGACCTTATACCACCTTTTAACGTACACCATATACGGTTTAATCAAGCACAATTAGCTAAATAATAGAAGATAGATTTACAATACTAAGGGATAACTTGTGACACGGATAAAACATCAACCCATATTTTCACAATCACTCAACAAACTTAAATGTGCTTAACATATTTCACACATTACTCGGATACACTAAAAAGTATTGCATTTATTTCAGTAAGTTTCCTTACCATTTTAGATATATCCTAAATTATATTTACGGGCGGGCGTCCGAGAAAGGACACCACCGGAAAAAGAGACTTTTTTTTAAAATGACAAATAGAGCTGTGCTGTGTGTATGTGTAGTGTAGCAACAAACCATGTGTTACTGAGTAACGAGTGACTGAGTAACGCCATCTAGTACCGAGTAACGAATCGTTACACAGGAATGCCTTTCGGAACTAGCATTTTCTCATCGTTGATGCATACTAGCGATGTGTAACTCATGAGTGAATTGAAAAAAAGATTTATTAATTCACTAAATCACCCTTGTTTAAAATACATCTTTAAATCTTTTGATTTAGTTTTACTTTTACTATTTCAAGTGTGAAGGATGTAGATTGAGACGACTGTATTAGAGTTATATTGAACAAAAATAGAGAGAATGATTAGAATAGTTGCACACGCATGTACTGATTCCTTTAGCCGCGCATAGAAAACTATTTCTTATGCCTTTATTACTAAGTGTATAATCAAATGAAATAAAATTCGTTATTATTTTATTAAATTGTTACTTTTTAATGAGTGGAACATAATTTTAAGCTACTAATATTGCAATATTGCTTGCATTACTTTGGTTATGTTGGTGTGCAATTTTTAAAAAGTGTATATTTTACCGAATAGTGGAATCTATCTAGTTATTTCAATTTTCAGACTTATTTTTAAATACAGGCAGTACAAAAAAAGAAAATTATCTCCATAGCAACGCAATCCAAACTAATAAAAGAAATGAAACAAACTAGATATGCTGTATCTACCCAACCTACTTAGACGATACGATATCATACCAACCGTATCAGTAAAATAATTATTAGATTTTCGTTCAAATACATCATGAGACCAATTGTAATTCAAAGATGTAAAAGAGTTAAAGATTTAAAAGAGTTATTTAAATCTTCAGAGGTAAAGGATGTGTATATCACAAATCTGTTAGATGATTTAGTTTGCGCATGGCTATGCATACACCGTTTAATGAAACGTTTGTCGAACTTATGTTTAATGCTCAATTTCATTCTACGCAAAACTATTTTTGTGTTGATTTACTAGGTAGAATTTGTTTAAACTTTATCGTCAATAAATAATTTTTGACACCTATTTCTTGCCTTTTCATTTTAATCGATGCTTAATGGATTGCGATGTTGTGTTACCTTAAATAAAGCCATTGCAAATTGTTAGTAATTTCCGTAAACAGTCTACTTGTAGTTCTACACTTTACCTATTAAATCAAATTAAACACAAGTATGTCATAGAAAAGTGAAAAATGCACCGTATGCAGTTTGTTATGTAATTTAAATTATAAGACATATGTTTTCTACAAATTCTAATTACCAATATTGTGGCGCCAGGATGTCATACTATAAGCAATTAGTAAAGACTTGATTTGTTGCTCAGTTCATCGAAAGTAACGAGTAACGATACGATACGATAGTAGCGAGTACTAAATTGGTTTATTAACGATTATATACGAGTACGCTTTTTTCTTTACTTGATTACTTCACCAAGTAATCAAGTAAAGAAGTTGTAATTTGTAGACAAATTACAACTTCAAAATTTAAAAAAATACTTTATTTAATCATTTCTAATTAACTAAATCAAAATACGAATTACTTTCTGCTAAATGAACTTATTTTTAACTTTTTAGTTGCCTTCCCGTTTGGAGTCGGTTTTTTTCTGTTTAAAATTATTTTATTTAACGATTTTCAGTTATGGGTAGATCTAAATCTTGCTTAGTTATTATTTTTGTACGAACTAAACATGTTAGAATATTGAACCGTATAAAGTAAGCCCGTCATGACTGTTGATATGGAATTCCCTCGACTGTCTATGGTCACTTGTAATGGCACTTAAAACCCTTATGGGTGCAAAGTTCTCATCATTACAAATGAATTAAGTCCAAACACCAAATAGTTGCTGTAAATCGTTGTCGAGTTCCCTCGACTGTCTTTCGGTTCCATCATCAGATCGACTCCAAACCTTCACTAAATAGTAGTGCCTTAAAATACATAATGGAAAAAATAACAAATGCACTAGTCGCCAGTACGATTTTCGAAAGTTCCTCTCGATTTCCCTGGGATGCCATCATCAGATCCTGGTTTCCTTATCATGGTACCACACTTGGGATATCTACTTTCCAACAATAAAACAATCATCGAAATCGGTTCATAAACGACGAAGTTATCCGGGTACACACAAAAAAAATATATATAATATATATTATATACGTTTGAATTGAGAAACCTCCTCCTTTTTTTGAAGTCGGTTAAAAAATACTAAGTAGTTAGAATTTTACACAGACATTAGAACTTGCCGTGAATATCGAGTGCTGCGAGCAGACGCACGACACGACAGTAACGTGACGTCATAGCATCGACAGACTAAAATTTACTAAATTCATCTTTTACCCGTAGTACGGTTAAGTTGTCCGGTCAACCGGACTACGGAAAAAAATAATTTTCCGTAGGTAGACGATTAAAAAAACTATCATTCAGTGTGGGCACTGAAAAAATTCGTGGTCCGGTTGCCTTGTATATGGAATTGAATGAATTTTCATAATATACAATATACCAAAACTTTCTTTAAAGAGGGGGTAACCCTTTAATGTTACAAATATTGTTAACTACGTTTTTCGATCATCACCTCCTGATGCTGAGCTGATGATGGAAGACTCTTTAACGGTTAAGAGTTAGATTTTTATGCCTGGACTTGTCGTTATTGACAATTTAATTCTCTGAGAGTATTTAAGTGATCACTGAGAACTAGCATTTTAACCAACTAAAAAAATGAAGGAGGTTGTCATTTCGATACGTTTTTAAGTTTTTATTTTCACTGACCTTATAGAAATAAAAGCTCAATAGATTCGTACATCGTAACATTTTTATTAAAAAGAAATAAATCAGCTGCATACAATATGAGGGGCACGGGCTTAACTAGACGAGTTATTTAATATTTGATAGCTTTTATTGATGCCCATTATGTATCAACACTATACCACCTTTTCTCTGGACGAAGTTTAAAGGTTGAGACATTTGTTTTAACTTTTGTAGAATAGCTTAACACGTAACACAACTTGGAATCTAATTCACAACATAAATTTTCCCTTTGCAATAAATACATCAATGTGCAACATAATGTCAATATTAAATAGTTTCAGATGAGGAAATTTCCTAGACAATAATATTTTATGAAAAAGGTTACCTACCATAAGCACTAGATCTTCCGTGGTCCGATCAACCGGACTACGGAACAAAACAAATTTTCCGTAGTCCGGTTATTAGCGCGTATAAAGCAAAATTACCAATCTTTTAGCTAGGACACTCAGATATCGATTTTGAATGAAATTGGTTCTATAACAGCAAAGTTCAAAATGGCGGCTGCTTTTATTAAATTTGACTTAAGATTCGTGTTCGGTCATCGCTGGGACACTCAGGTATCGTTTTTGAAAGCAATAGGTACAAAATCAGCAAAGTTCAAAATGGCGGCTGCTTTTATTAAATTTGACTAAAGAATCTTGTTTTATCATATTTCACGCAAAAGTTTTCGTGCCAGTTTCTTTCTCGCAAATGTCCATTCACGCAAAAGTCTTTCGCGCAATGCGCAAATGTCTTTTGCGCAAGTGGATTCGCGTAAGTGTCCTGATATCACTTCGGTGACTTCTACTGGAACTAGCTGATTAGAAGAGCTGGGTAATCGGTGGTAAGGTCTCATCATAACTAACAAAACGAGCCCATACTCGGTACACCTAGCTTTACTCGTTAGCTAGTCCCAATAGCAGTTACCGAATTATACATTCACGATTTCTCAGCATGTCCGAAACGCAACTAATAATAATAGCTACTTAGGTAGGTACTTATAGCAAAAACAATAATACCTTAACAACTATTTCATATAAAATGCTTGCAACTCTTGTAAGTATCAAATCTAGTATTGTCAACTACATTGTGTTTATGTAAACAACGAAATTTACGAGTCGAGCAGCTTCCGATAAAAGCGACACAGGTCCACTCACGACGGGCGCCGAGCGCGGACAGCTGATAGCAAAATGTATGGAAAACGACGATATTATTTTTCATTGATTTTCGTGTTAATTTGTAAAATGTTAAAGAAATTGTCTGATATTTTAATTTGAATTGAAGATATTTGCTAACTTTTGGTATTTTTAAATTTAGAATATTATGAATATAATAAGAAAAAAACAGGTCTCGAAATCAACACGATTTCGTAAATTCTGCATTGAGAGTCAAAGAACAACGGTTTTTACTACATTGAAAATAAATATTATTAGAAAAAAACACGTTCCATCACAAGATAAAGAACCATTCTATTTGTAGTATCTGCTAGATATATAAAATTGTTTATCGTTTTGCCGCAAAATTAACCGAAAAAGGGGTTGTTTTTGATAGAATTGTAAACGCGTCCTTAATTACTTGTCGTAATTATTTTGTATTAGAAGTAGATATACTACAGCATTTCCAAGAACTTTTTAATTTACTAAAATAGAATCTATCCTTAAATAATAGAGTCTATCTTACAGTTATTTTTATTTCATTAGAGTAGGGAGGTATGCAATAGTGAATCCAGGTGAGGGATGGGGTTTTTTTTTTTTTTTATATGACCGCACTTAAAGTGCGGCCGGCCAAATGATCCTCTAACGTGATCAGAGTCCATTTTTGCTGATTATATTAATTTCCGTTTTTATTGGTTTTGTAGGGGAAGTTTTACTAGTGTTATTTTCAATTTTTATACATAAAAAAGTTTTCTTATTTTCTTTCTTATTTTACATTTAAAATTACAAGATATATTTGCCCAATACCGGTTTATTAATTTAATTTTTTAATACTTCTTAATTATACTTTTACATTAATAATTTCTTTTATGTTACACTAAAATCTTTTACTATAAGTCTGCACCACAGTGCAAGGCGTGTTTACAAAGGTGCAGTCTCAATTTGCAAGTTTGGAAGCCACCGCTGCACTGTAGTGCAGAGTTTGACAATTCCCTACTTAGAAACAAAGAAAAGAGACATCCAACACAAAGACAACACAACAAGTAGGCCAACAAGTGAAACGAAACAAAAACAACAACAACAATTACCCCTCCATTGTGCACACTGCACAGACCAAAACTAAGGGCCGACCACGGCGCATTGCCAACTTCTCCCTAGAAACGGAGGGAGACTGCTAACGGAACTCTTCTCTGGCTTGCATTTTTTATAATGTAGTCCAAGAGACAGAGCCGTGCAGGTCCTGGACTGCGCCGTGGTGCGGTGCTGGTGAATGTAGAGTGCGGTCTGTACAGTATGCACAAATGGACAACACACGGCTTACTAGTATTAATGGGTTGTGCACCGGCAGCGTCGCTCCAATGGGGCACCTTAGCAGTAGGCCACTGCAGACCTTACTAAGGTGTCCCATTTCCGCCTGACTGGGCACTGCGAGTCGAAGGCATTGTGCCCTGTGTCAGGACACCCGGCCTTCGTGCAATTGCAGCAGGAGGGCCACTCCGCAAGCTTCTCCTTGCACGCATCTTTGCGGTGCGGCCCCCCACAATGGCTGCACACGTCCTCAGTGTCCTGACACAGCCGCCTTGTGTGCCCGTAGCCCAAGCATCGAGAGCACTGCACCAGGGGGGACTGGTCCTCGACTCTGACCCGTTGGAGGTCAATATGGACTGACCCGGCCCCCGTCAGGCAGCCCCACAATCGGGGTGACACCTTCACCATGACGTGGGCCACCAACGGGTTCCTTGTCCTTTTCCGATATCGGACCTCCATCCAGGCATCGTCCCCGCTGATGTCCCTGAGGAGGTGCTTGTTCTGCGCCCTAAGCGCCCTCAGCACCTCCTCGTCGGTGTTGTAGGACATAACGTCTTTGAGGACAATCAGCGGGTCCCTGCCTACAATGCTCTCGGCGCTCAGGTCCTTGCCATTTTCGCGGAGCTTGGCCTTAACTCGCTCGAGCTTTTCCGCCGATGAATGACCCTTTGGTCCTTAATTTTACGGACTCTGTCCACTTTGACCCCTTTATGGCCTCTGCGGCACATCTTATTTTTTTCTAGTACTTGGTTACCGGTGTCCATTTCATCTGTTGACTTTATTACTATGGAGTGTATAGCCGACGCTCTCCAAGCTTGGGTTTTCGGGAGTCCGGCCACTGCACTCGCATAGGACACAGGTGCCTTGCACAATTCCTCTCTGAGGCCTGCCATTTCCTTTTTGTTTTCTTCTAGCAACTTCCCGTGTTCTTCAAGCTTTATAATTAGTGCTGCTTCGTTAGGCCTCTGCACTTGTTGGTCCTTGATTACAGGATCTTTGGCCAATGATTCAACCCTCTTACCACGTTCGGTCGCCTGCTCCTTTACGATCTGATAGAGGCGATCAACGGCCTCCAGCACGTCGTTTTTTTCTGTCTGTGCGGAGGTTGCGGCTGTTGTTGATTTGGGTTTTGGCCCTTATCAACAACGCCTTGGCCTCCGCAAGACGGCTGGGGTATTTTGGTTTAGACTCCTTGACGACCGGAGCCGGGGCAGCCTTGTTTTTCGGCGCAGCGGTTTTTAGGAGAGGCGACGTCGAAGACCTCAGCTTCGACTCGATCGCCCCTATGCTACGCCTGACCTGCGCTACCCCGGAATCGGTCGCCACAGGAGCCAACGTCTGCGACGTGCTTGGCTCTTTGGTGGGAGTACGGAAGCCGAACATGGTGAGCTAACTTTTTAAAATAAACAATCAAATGAAAAGGTTTGTAAAAGTTTTATAAGTATAAATGGTCAACGTTCCCCTTCCTCCAAACTCAAATTCAGGATCCACTAGTCCGTATGCCTGAACACTGACAAAATAGATTGTCTGTGATACTGATAATTGAAGTAGGTAGGTATATTAAATATGCATTAATCTTTACTCGTTTTAAGGAAGATCATAGATTTATTATAATATCCTGTATTTATCGAACATTAACTAAATAAATTAGTGTAGTAGTAAGTAAGTACATCTATTAAAGTTACAAAGAACTTGCGCATACGTAGATAAATGGAACACGTAAAGCGTCTTATTAAATATTTTTTTGTTTCTTAAAATACAATAAGTTTTTGTTTCTTTAATTAATTGGTTTTGTAGTAGTTGATCCACGCTGGTTTCAGCATGAATGGGTCAGATCGACCGAGGAAATACTACCCTCTCATAGAAAGATCGACGTAAGATTAATAGTATCCGTACTATTGCGTTACGTTCGGTGAGTGAGAGCGCCTGAGGCCCAACTGATGCAAAGATGACAATCCTCGCAGCTTGTAGCATCAGCTGAGTATCCGCAGAGTCATTGTGTGAGTGGTGTGGCATAGCACAGGGGCTCAACAAGGTCTAACTACCCTAGGAGGCTGCCCCACCGGGTCGTGCATAATCCCGGAATGGTTCGTTGTGCCGATTGGTGACCGGATAGTGTAACCCGGCGATCATTTTCGAGAGGATACCCTTCCGTCCGGCGGATCAGTTACTACCATGTCACACAGTTATATGACGAAGCAATACTCGGCGCCTTGTCTAGCGCTGCTGTTGCGAGGGCAGTCATCTTTAACACGCCCCCTTCTTCACCCTCTGTCATGGCAGCACACAGAAAAGCAGCAGGTCCAACAGCGGCATCCCACTCGCCCACTAACCCGCTATTTGAGGTAGGGTTCACTAACATCCGCGGGCTCCATTCAAACCTCAACACCGTCCACCAACACCTCGAGACGGCACGGCCGGCTATGCTTTTTCTCACGGAGACACAAATACGCCGCTCTCGATGTCACGGCATACCTGCATTACCCTGGCTACGTCCTCGAGGAGCGTTGCCGCGCTAAAGCCGGAGTATGCGCATTCGTCAGGGCGGATGTTTGCGTTCGCCGTCTGCGCTGCCTAGAGAACCCATCCTACCCCATCCTTTCGCTTCACGTTGATCTTGGTTCTCTGAGCCGGGTCTATGCGTGCCTTTACCGTTCCCACTCCGGAGATTTGAAGACAACTTGACTCTTTGACCACCTGAGTCAGGCGGCAAACGTAGCGCAGGAACATATTCCGAACGCGGAACTGGTGTTTCTGGGAGACTTTAACGCCCACCACGAGACCTGCTTGGGTTCTCTCAGAACAGACTATGCGGGACGAGCCGCCCATGCATTTGCTCTCACGCATGACTTGACGCAACTGGTTATACATTCCACCAGGATACCAAATATTCCAGGTCAAGCGCCCTCTTTGCTGGACCTACTGCTGACGAGTCACCCAGACCAATACAGTGTCTCGGTCCACGCCCCACTGGGTAATTCTGACCGCCTCGGTGCCCTTTGTTGATTCCCCACGACGTACGGAGCTCAAGTGACGACTATGGCACTACTCGTCAGCAGACTAGGACAGTATGCGGGATTACTTCACTTCCGTCCCATGGGCATCACGCTGCTTTAAAGACAGGGATCAGTCGCAAAGTGCTATTGCTGTCGCTGGTGAAGTCTTGTTAGTTATGGAATATTACATTCCATCCTCAGATGCCACCAGCGCTGACAAGGCGCGTCCCTGAATCAACCGCGAGTGCGCCGAAACTAATAAATAAAAAGAGTCAGTGTAATGACAGAACCAAAGCCTTCGATAGAGTCTGGCACCGATCGCTTCTGGCCAAGCTGCCAGCATATAGTCTGCCACCCCAGCTGTGCAACTGGATTGCTGCATTCCTGCATGAGCGCCGCATTAGAGTTCTTTGTGACGACTAATTTTTTGCAGGTCAACGCTGGGGTTCTCTTGGGGTCCGTCCTGTCACCCACCCTGTATGTTCTGCATATCAATGAAATGTTGTCGCTTGGCAACATTCATTGCTATGCAGATACATGGGCGATATCTCAAACCCTGGTGCTAAATAGACTGACATCGAGGCAAAACGCTTAGAACTTGTCGCTGAGTTCGACCAGGTCATATATCGCACTTGTAAATGGGGTTGTGAGAACTTGGTCCAAATCAATGCTAAGAAAACACAGGTGTGCGCGTTCTTTGACAAAAATCTTCATTCCTTCCCCCTCCCTCTTTTCAGAATACAACGTTGCCACTACAGGATAGCCTTAGTATCCTGGGTATGGACATCAGCCGAGATCTCACCCCAAGAATTACATCAAGTGCGTCATTAAAACCGCCTCCTGTAAACTCGGGGTACTGAAAAGTGTGAGGCGGTACTTCACGCCCGAGCAGCTCTGTCTTCTTTGTAAGACACAGGTTCGTTCCGGCGTGGAGTACTGCTCTCATCTTTGGAATGGTTCCGGACAGTACTTACTGGATGCACTCGATAGGTTGCAGCGACGAGCAATCCGTATCATCGGAAGCCCAGAGGCCACTAAGACTCTTGAGCCTTTACAACTGCTTACAGACACCGCCTCATCGGCCTTCTTCTATCGCCTTTACCACGGAAAATGTTCTGAAGAGCTCTTTGAATAAATCCCACCCTCTCTCTTTTTATCCAGAACGACACGTGCGGGACTGAAGTGTCACCCTATCACAGTGGAACCTAAAGGGTCTCGAACCAAACGGTTCAGCACTTCATACTTTTGTCGCTCAATTAAAGCCTGGAATTCTTTACCAGCGCATGTGTACCCATCTAATTATGATCTTGGGTCTCCTAAGCGGGGCGTGAAAAAAGCATCTCACTAAGCCGACATAGTGGAGGCCACCATACCAGTAGTCTGGCTTTGGTGTCTGTGTGGTGTCCACTTAGAGCATTAAACCAACAGGAGTGGACACGCGCTCTATTTTCTTCGCGCAAAAGTCTGCCACTTATTACTATGTTAACTACTAATGCATTTTTAAATCGCGTCGTAATACACGCACACAATAAAATTATTACACACTAGTTTAAACTTAACACACACAATCACATTCACACACAGGGACATCTATCAGTTTACGCCTGTGTTTTACGCTTCATTAGCGTAAAACAGTTAAAGCTTGACTCTGTCGATATTTAGTATCGATGTTTAGGATTTCATATAAGTACGCGAAAGATTTAATCATTTTCATGATTATTATGTTTCCTTATTAAAATGAGCATTATCTTATATTAAATAGAATAGTTTTAGGTAATTATAATCTATTATAATTTTTAAGGTTTTTTTTAAGCACTTTGAAATAGATGAAACAAGTAATTCTAGTTAATTCATGTTTATTTCAATATTACAGGAAGAATAAAACAGTGTTTCTAATTAGCACACTTTTTTGTAATTATTATCAAAAAAGCCCGTCATACGGTCGGGCTAAATTTATTTGTTAAACATTGTTCGACAAACAAATCTGGTTATGCGGTCGGGCTCTCCTACTATGTTTACTAATGTTTATTCAATACTTCCGATCCCTGGTAGTACGGAACCCTCGGCGCGCGAGTCCTACTGGCATTTAGCCGTTTTTTTTGAAGTTATACTTTTTTGGCGCGATTGGGAAAAATGATGAGAGTGAATTTTTACGATGCGCGCGCACACCGACAGAAAAAAGCAACACCCTGAAGTTAGTTGCGAACCTTTTACACACTGAAGTTAGTTGCGGATCTTTGTGTGTCGTATCAGTACAAATAATCTGTGTGAATAAATAAAAAATATATTGGCGTTTATATCAATTCAAATATTTATGTATGTATGCGTTGTATTATTATTTGGTATTTTTGGATTGTTATGCCAAAGAAGTATAACTTCTTACGTGCGTACATGGGTACACACTCTTTTTTTTTATTTTACTACTGCGCACAAGGATGTATGTTCAATAACCACCACCTGTTGAAATTTGTTCTAGTGTGGATTAAAGATTGTAATTAATTATTACGTGTCAATTTTACGTGTATTATTCCTAAGTATGTATGTATATTCAAACCAAATAATACTTTGAATTAATTGTCTGTTGCTATTAAATTCCGTTCCAACTAAGCAGAGCTTGTAATTGGAGGATTTTGTTCTGATTACATAGTAACAAGACACTGACATGAGAATGTATGAGTAGATTTTTATTAGAGAGATATTTTATCTGTTCAGATAACAAAAAAACAACAGAATATATTTCAGAAAGTCTTTATTTAAGTAGGTATAATAAAATACTGAAAAACTGTGCAATTTAAATTAACCTTATAAATCTAGTTTAACTAATCCTAGGTAATGCAATAAGAGGAGGTAGCGCACAGCGAGTTTACATGCTAAAAACTGAGCTCTCCGCCGCTTGGGGGGTAGGGAGGAGGTAGCAGTGCTGGCAGCACAGAAGGCTTTGTCTTTTAAGCTGTTAGTCAGATACTTGTACGCTTAGAAACCCACTTATATGGTTCCTACAATATTGGACCCAAGCGACTCGAGGCGCTGCTTCTTTTGAAAATCTAAAACAAACAAAAAAAAATTAATTTAATACTGGAAAACCAATATCGATATCGTGATTAAACTGTCTCATCTCTAATTATGTTAAAGTGTGACCAGTTTCTTAAAATAAATACGCTTATTTTTGTAAGAAATGAGCAATTATCTTTCGGAATAAAGTGCACTAATCTTGTATATTTGGATTTATCTTCTCATTTTACTTGATCATTTAATATTATTTTGTGCATTACTTGGTAAAAAAAACATTGGTTTTAATTAAAAATAAATAAATATGGGAACGGTGACACAATAATGTACATCCAAAATGAAACTTATTAGATATGTCAACAAGGCGAGATATAAAAAAGGAAAGGTTAGTTTTTATGTTAATTCAACTTAAAATATTACCCCAGATTGGAGTATTGATGATAAGCCTGGCAACACTTGTTGATTAGCATTTTATTTGGTTAAATTGCTAATTTAATGCCTTATTTAATAATATTAGAACAAAATAATACTTACAGGTGGAATGTAATATTATCCTTTTGTAGACTTGATGTCGCTGAACGCTTTTTACACCAAAATACACTGCAATTCGGCATTTCTATTGAGACGCTATTACGCATGCACTGATAGGTGACTTATGATGCGGAACGCGCGTCAACTAGTTTTATATAACGGGTATGACCGGTGGGCTGGTACCTTTGGCAGAGGGGTACGCCTGTCAGTGGCCTCTCCGGTTAGTTTAATGCTCTAAGTCTAAAACTTTTAAGCGGGGCGTGAAAAAGCATCTCACTAAGCCGCCATAGTGGAGGCCACCATACCAGTAGTTTGGCTTTTGGAATGGTGTCCGCCACTTCTGGATTCCACTTACTGCTTACCATCAGGCAAAGTGGAGTCACTTTGGTAGGCTAATATGAAAAAAAAAAAAAAAAAAAAAAAAAAAAACGAACGAAAAAAATATTAATTTAATACAGGAAAACCAATATCGATATTTGTGATTAAACTGTCTCATCTCTAATTATGTTAAAGTGTGACCAGTTTCTTAAAAATAAATACGCTTATTTTTGTGGGAAATGAGCAATTATCTTTCGGAATAAAGTGCACTAATCTTGTATAATTAGATTTACAGTCTCATTTTACTTGTTCGTTTAATATTATTTTGTGCATTACTTGGTAAAAAAACATTGGGTTTAATTAAAAATAAATAAATATGGGAACGGTGACACAACAATGTACATCCAAAATGAAACATAGTAGATATGTCAACAAGGCGAAATAAAAAAAATATTTATGGTTAGTTTATAAGTTCATTCAACCTAAAATATTACCCCAGATTAGAGTATTGATGATAAACCTGGCAACACTTGTTGATTAGTATTTTATTTGGTTAAATTGCTAATTTAATGCATTATTTAATAATATTCGAACAAAATAATACTTACAGATGAAATGTAATGTTATTCTTTTGTAGATTTAATGTTTCTGATCGCTATAACACCAAAATACACTGCAATTCGGCATTTCTATTGAGACGCTATTACGCATGCACTGATAGGTGACTTATGATGCGGAACGCGCGTCAACTAGTTTTATATAACGGCTATGACCGGTGGGCTGGTACCTTTGGCAGAAGGGTACGCCTGTAAAGTGGCCTGGCCTCTCCGGTTGGTTTAACGCTCTAAGGGTGTCCACCACTTTTGGATTAAACTAACTGCTTACTATGAGGCAGAGTGGAGTCACTTTGGTAGGCTAATATAAAAAAAAATGCAGGTGCATTGTAGATGGTCGTATTTGTACATTTTGTGAGTTAAAATGTACACAATATGATTTTCTTTTGTTTGGATTAGACATTTTATCACTATAGTTTCAGTAGTATTTAAGTCATAGATTTTACCCATGGCTTCAGTACTACTAAACTATAAAGCTTCGGCCAAACCTGTGCGACCAAAGCGACTGCGAAGCGGGAGCGTCTGCCGCGCGGCGGTCGCTGCCGTATAATATCTATGGCGCTTTGCACACCTGCGTGACCGCAACGCGGGACTGCAGCGTCCGCAGAGCGGGACGCACGCGTCTAGTGGTCAGACGTGTGTAGTAGTATGAATAAAGTACTACCCTCTCATAAAAGTTCGATGTAAGAGTAGTAGTATTACTTTCGTTCGGTAAGTGAGAGCGCCGGGGGCCCAATCTCTCCCCTTTCCTTTTTCCTCATTCCCTACTCCACTACCTTTGCCTACCTTACGCTCTGCACCTACACCACTACCTTTACCTATCACATTCCATTCGCCTATCCCACCTCCTTCACCTAAATCACTCCCTTGCCGGTAGGCAGTGGCTTCGCAGACCCCAGAGTCCCAGGCAATGAAGAAGTGGTAACTGTCGCTCATGTCGCGCGACAGTTACCACTTACCATCAGGTGGGCTTTTGGCTAGTCTGCCACCGTCGGCTGTAAAAAAAACCCTACCGATTCGTACTCTGTCAATCAAACCATTGAACCAGAGAGGTTGCCATTATTTGTCGCGTGGTTTATTCCGCAAAAGCAATAAAAGGTCTTTGTCATCAGAGTCAGAATTTGATGTTAAATACGAGAATGTCATCACCACAACAATTTAGTAGCTATCCTACTAATATTATACATGCGAAAGATTGTGGGTGTGTTTGTTACCACTTAGTGCCTAAACGGCTAAACGGATTTCAATGGAAATTGGTATGTTAGAAAGGTTTGGTGCCAGAGACAGACAAAGTATTTAAGGTTATTTTTATCCCGAAAATCGGTCTGGTTCCCGAGAGAGACAAAACACATTTTAGGTGCAGGCGAAGCCGTAAGGCGCATCTATTACCAGATAAAGACGCGCAGCTTTAGTGATTGTTCACTAACAAATGAAGTTCGCGGTTCGCGTCGCAGTCGCGCAGGTGTGCACGTGTTGGAATGTTCCTAACGAGGCGCGCGCCGGCCGGAGGTCTACGGGGAGGTGCAGCGGGACGCGGGACGATATTACCGTGGCCGCCGCGCCTACACACTTCGAGACACACACACACCGCCGAGCACTCACGCCGCGCATACGTTCATTACATTACGGTCATCCGTTATACCTATACATCTAAGATTGTAATTGCATTACTAATTATTATAGTCCTTATCAACCAAGTACTGCGTTTGAATTCTACTAAGACCTGTAGAAGAAGATCACTCCAATCCAGCACGTTAAGTTTCGCGTTGCAGACGCTCCCGCGTCGCATCCCGCGTCCCGCGTCGCGGTCGCGCAGGTTTGGCCGAAGCTTAAACATCAACGGGAGCGTGCCGGCGACCCGAGCGCGCGCGATGTTATGTTATGACCACAGATCAAGTAGAGATGCTACGCATGAAGCTTCGGCCAAACCTGCGCCACCAAAGCGACTGCGAAGCGGGAGCGTCTGCCGCACGGCGGTCGCTGCCGTATAATATCTATGGCGCCTTGCACACCTGCGCGACCGCAACGCGGGACTGCAGCGTCCGCGGAGCGGGACGCACGCGTCTAGTGGTCAGACGTGTGTAGTAGTATAATTAAAGTACTACCCTCTCATTAAAAGTTCGATGTAAGAGTAGTAGTATTACTTTCGTTCGGTAAGTGAGAGCGCCGGAGGCCCAATCTCTCCCATTTCATTTTTCCTCATTCCCTACTCCACTACCTTTGCCTACCTTACTCTTTGCACCTACACCACTACCTTTACCTACCACATTCCATTCGCCTATCCCACCTCCTTCACCTAACCCACTCCCTTGCCGGTAGGCAGTGGCTTTGCAGACCGCAGAGTCCCAGGCAATGAAGAAGCGACATGAGCGACAGTTACCACTTACCATCAGGTGGGCTGTTGGCTAGTCTGCCACCGTCGGCTGTAAAAAAAACCCTACCGATTCGTACTCTGTCAATCAAACCATTGAACCAGAGAGGTTACCATTATTTGTCGCGTGGTTTATTCCGCAAAAGCAATAAAAGGTCTTTTTCATCAGAGTCAGAATTTGATGTTAAATACGAGAATGTCATTACCACAACAATTTAGTAGCTATCCTACTAATATTATACATGCGAAAGATTGTGGGTGTGTTTGTTACCACTTAGTGCCTAAACGGCTAAACGGATTTCAATGAAAACTGGTATGTTAGAAAGGTTTGGTGCCAGAGACAGACAAAGTATTTAAGGTTATTTTTATCCCGAAAATTGGTCTGATTGCCGAGGGAGACAAAACACATTTTAGGCGCAGGCGAAGCCGTAGGTGCATCTATTACCAGATAAAGACGCGCAGCTTTAGTGATTGTTCACTAACAAATGAAGTTCGCGGTTCGCGTCGCAGTCGCGCAGGTGTGCACGTTAAGTTTCGCGTTGCAGACGCTCCCGCGTCGCGTCCCGCGTCCCACGTCGCAGTCGCGCAGGTTTGGCCGAAGCTTGATATGACTTATGACGTCACAGCAGTGTTGCCAACTCAGTGTAAGGTTTTCAGGCTAAATGGAGTTCAAAAAAGGGCCAGATGAGGGCTAGATTGGGCCAAAAATTAGAAATAAGAATATTCTTTTTTTAAAAAAAATTAAATAAGTAAATTTTTAACAATTTTTTACTTAATACTTACTAAAAAATTTAAAAAATCTACTTATTTAATTAAAAATACATCTTAAAAGTCAGTCTCCTCATCGGAGGATCTGCAATGTAGAGCAAAAGCAGTGCTTCTACGTTATGTACACTGCCCTTGGATTCCGATTCTTTTTGTATAGAAATCGTGGTCTGGCCCGTCAAAAATGGTTCCAATTTTTCTATATGTTTTTTCGACTCAGAGTGACGCTTCACTTCGTATAACTTTGCTGTAAATTTAATTTTACAATGAATACACATTGCTTTAGAATCATTTCAACTGACTGGTTTTAACCATTTTTTATATGCAGGATCATTCTCCCATTATTTTCTATAACGTTTAGCGTAATTAGTCTTCTTTTTTAAAGGACTGTCCATTTTTGCAATTTGCACACATAATATCACTGAATTTCACATTTTCTAACTAATGTAGTCAAAAGAATATGAAATGAACTCCGCAATTCGGTACGAAAAAGAAATGAAATAGAAATATTGTAAAATTGTTAATGTAAGACAAGGATAAATACTTAGTCGGATTTTCGGGGAATTCCCTGATAAACCCAAGCGGCTACCACCTCCCTGTGTCTCTATGATTCACGTAAGAGGAAAAGAGACAGATTGTCTGAATTGACGTGACGTTGTGTGTTACCCTTAGAGCATTAAACCAACCGGAGAGGCCACTGACAGGCGTACCCCTCTGCCAAAGGTACCAGCCCACCGGTCATACCCGTTATATAAAACTAGTTGACGCGCGTTCCGCATCATAAGTCACCTATCAGTGCATGCGTAATAGCGTCTCAATAGAAATGCCGAATTGCAGTGTATTTTGGTGTAAAAAGCGTTCAGCGACATCAAGTCTACAAAAGGATAATATTACATTCCACCTGTAAGTATTATTTTGTTCTAATATTATTAAATAAGGCATTAAATTAGCAATTTAACCAAATAAAATGGTAATCAACAAGTGTTGCCAGGCTTATCATCAATACTCCAATCTGGGGTAATATTTTAAGTTGAATTAACATAAAAACTAACCTTTCCTTTTTTATATCTCGCCTTGTTGACATATCTAATAAGTTTCATTTTGGATGTACATTATTGTGTCACCGTTCCCATATTTATTTATTTTTAATTAAAACCAATGTTTTTTTACCAAGTAATGCACAAAATAATATTAAATGAACAAGTAAAATGAGATTATAAATCCAAATATACAAGATTAGTGCACTTTATTCTGAAAGATTTACTTTTAAGAAACTGGTCACACTTTAACATAATTAGAGATGAGACAGTTTAATCACGATATCAATATTGGTTTTCCAGTATTAAATTAATTTTTTTTTGTTTGTTTTAGATTTTCAAAAGAAGCAGCGCCTCGAGTCGCTTGGGTCCAATATTGTAGGAACCATATAAGTGGGTTCCTAAGCGTACAAGTATCTGACTAACAGCTTAAAAGACAAAGCCTTCTGTGCTGCCAGCACTGCTGCCTCCTCCCTACCCCCCAAGCGGCGGAGAGCTCAGTTTTTAGCAAGTAAACTCGCTGTGCGCTACCTCCTCTTATTGCATTACCTAGGATTAGTTAAACTAGATTTATAAGGTTAATTTAAATTGCACAGTTTTTCAGTATTTTATTATACCTACTTAAATAAAGATATTCTGAAATATATTCTGTTGTTTTTTTGTTATCTGAACAGATAAAATATCTCTCTAATAAAAATCTACTCATACATTCTCATGTCAGTGTCTTGTTACTATGTAATCAGAACAAAATCCTCCAATTACATGCTCTGCTTAGTTGGAACGGAATTTAATAGCAACAGACAATTAATTCAAAGTATTATTTGGTTTGAATATACATACATACTTAGGAATAATACACGTAAAATTGAGACGTAATAATTAATTACAATCTTTAATCCACACTAGAACAAATTTCAACAGGTGGTGGTTATTGAACATAGATCCTTGTGCGCAGTAGTAAAATAAAAAAAAGAGCGGGTACCCATGTACGCACGTAAGAAGTTATACTTCTTTGGCATAACAATCCAAAAATACCAAATAATAATACAACGCATACATACATAAATATTTGAATTGATATAAACGCCAATATATTTTTTATTTATTCACACAGATTATTTGTACTGATATGACACACAAAGATCCGCAACTAACTTCAGTGTGTAAAAGGTTCGCAACTAACTTCAGGGTGTTGCTTTTTTCTGTCGGTGTGCGCGCGCATCGTAAAAATTCACTCTCATCATTTTTCCCAATCGCGCCAAAAAAAGTATAACTTCAAAAAAAAACGGCTAAATGCCAGTAGGACTCGCGCGCCGAGGGTTCCGTACTATCAGGGATCGGAAGTATTGAATAAACATTAGTAAACATAGTAGGAGAGCCCGACCGCATAACCAGATTTGTTTGTCGAACAATGTTTAACAAATAAATTTAGCCCGACCGTATGACGGGCTTTTTTGATAATAATTACAAAAAAGTGTGCTAGTTAGAAACACTGTTTTATTCTTCCTGTAATATTGACATAAACATGAATTAACAGAATTACTTCTAGTTACTTCATGTTTATGAACTATTTACTTTACTTTCATCTATTTCAAAGTGCTTAAATAAAAAAAGCCTTTTATTTATTTATTTATTTATTTATTTATTAGGATTACCAACAAGAGAAACACATACATAAAAAAGTAAAAAAACATAGGAAATGCATGCCTTAAAATTATAATAGATTATTATTACCTAAAACTGTTCTATATAATATAAGATAATGCTCATTTTAATAAGCAAACATAATAATCATGAAAATAATTAAATCTTTCGCGTACTTATTACGACAGAGTCAAGCTCTAACTGTTTTACGCTAAGGAAGCGTAAACTGATAGATGTCCCTCTGTGTGAATGTGATTGTGTGTGTTTAGTTTAAGCTAGTGTGTAATAATTTTATTGTTTGCGTGTATAACGACGCGATTTAAAAATGCATTAGTAGTTAACATTGTAATTAGTGTGCGTTGCTCGCGTTACCCCGTCCCCCGCCGAAAGTGGCAGACTTTTGCGCAAGGGAAATAGAGCGCGTGTCCACTCCTGTTGGTTTAATGCTCTAAGGTCTTACCTACCCGCTTAGCTTAAGTGCGTTTAGTTAATGTTTTGTTATGTTTAAATTTCTTTCTCGATGTATCACATGAGTTTTTTAATATTTGTGCCATGTGCCAGAATAATGTTTTCTTATATGGTTTCGGGGCTAGAAATAGGGCTAGGGGCTAAATCATAATTTTAAGGGCTGAATAAGAAAAAAACAGGGCTAGATCTAGCCCCGAAAGGGCTAAGTTGGCAACACTGCGTCACAGCAGCGAGCAGCGACCTCCGGCCAGCGCGGAATCTTACGCAACACACTAAACTTGTTTTTAAAATTCACTACCTCGAAAACTATTGAAAGTATCAAAATATTTATTTCATAATTTTTTTTTATTTTCAATAGAGAATATGAAGAGCTGAAAATCAAAATTAGGTAACATTTTTTATTCACGCGAGTGGAGCTGCGAAAAAACAGCTAGTTGCAAATAATTTCACTTTGTAATGCAACATTCTAGTTGTATCCTTTAGAGACATGTTAGTATTCTGAGACCCACCGGTGGGTCTGCTTTATGAACCTTGACAAAGAAGTAGTCATTAGTGGGCTTTCGAAGATAATAAAATCTCAGTGCACCCATTAGTGGGCCTTTGGAAACATATCAGTATTCTGAGACCCACCGGTGGGTCTGCTTAGTGGTTCCTTGAAGCCGAAGCGGAATTTGATATATCTACTTGATCTGTTCCGACAAAAATCTTGAAATACCACTGGTCTATTTGGTATCTTAAAACGTTTGTTGCGTTCTCATTTTATAATTAAATTGACAACAGTCTACAAGCAGTAAACGTAAGGGACTAATTGAGCTCTTCGACCATCTTCGTTTTATAAACTTATAATAATTGAGGTTTGTTTTACATTGTTTTTTTTTTTAATAGCCTGCGAAAGTGACTCCACCCTGCCTGATGGTAAACAGTCAGTGGAATCCAGAAGTGGAGGCCACCATTTTATAGGCCATCAACTTTCAAATTGCTGGAATGATGGCCCCGTGCCCCCACTATGGCGGCTGGAATTGGGATGGTGAAGGGAATGAGGGAGGTAAAGGAAAAAGGAGAGACATTAGGCCTCTGGCGCTCTCACCAAATGAAACGCAATAGTACGGATTCTATTACTCTAAGGTCGATCTTTTATGAGAGCTAGGGTAGTACTTCTCCGGTCAATTCGGCCCATTCTTTTGTTTTATATTAGTCTATCAAAGGGATGACCGCCTGATGATAAGTAGTCAGTGGAATCCGGAAGTGGTGGCCACTATACCAAAAGCCATCGTTTTAAACTACTGGTATGGTTGCCTCACTATGGCGGCTGGAAATGGTTAGGGGAAGGAAATAGTGGAGGATAGAGGAAAGGGGAGAAATTGGGGCATCCGGCGCTCTTACTCACCGAACGAAACGCAGTAGTACGGATACTACTACTCTTACGTCGATCTTCTATGAGAGGGTAGTACTTCCCCAGACGATGCGGCCCATTCATTCTGAAACCAGCGCGGATCTACTATTGTAAAATGATAATGAGCTTGGAATGGCCAACTGTCAATAAACATGTTTTCATGGTATAAGCAACAAATCACAATTTGACAAACTTACATTTCATTTTAAAATTTTGAAAACTAACTTTCTAATTCTTCCAAATATCAATATTTTCATGGAAATATACTTAATAACTATTTTTTTGTCACAAATACGCTTAATTGCAAATAAAATACTGGTAAATTAATGCTTTATTATGTCAACCATCAATTACCCTTTTTCGACTTTCACCACGGCTTCGACTTTCGGTGGAGGTCAAGCTCTTTAAACCTTATAAACTAGGAACTCAACAGTAAACTCCAAACGCTGCGCATTATCTAACTTCGTGCGTATGTTGTGATTTTCTAAGTTTGGACTCGCGTGATTTTTGGCCTTCAATCTAATGTGAACTCGAAAGGCGAATCCTTGGCTATGAAAGGGTTAAAACTTAGAGCATTAAACCAACAAATTAATTGGTTTAATGCTCTAAGGGTTAAAATGAAAGGTTTTAGGAATCTGATGTGTTTTTAGATATGGCAAATCAATGTTTAGTATCTAAATTACCGACCCGAGCAGAGCCAATGGAGCCAACCTAAAAAAAAAATAGTTTTCTTCGCTATGGCTTCCTCATATTCATATCCTGAATTATTTTTGGCGGGTTTTATATTTACCTTGCCTTTTTTATATGAAAAAAGTAATGTTTTTCGGTATTATTTAAAGTTTTTTCTCTATTATGTTTATGTGTTAGTAACCTGCACGGTGCTTTTGCCTGTAGTTTTATTAAATCCCCGCGACGTAACAAATTTAATGTAAGATATCGATTTATTTTGATGTTTCGTGTTCTATTAATTTGTTCGTAACATGAACAGCCACCACAAAAATTATTTTATTTAAATGTTTGCAGAGTTGCTTCCAGATTTTGCAGATATGCCTCCTATATAGTAGGCATAGAGTGGGAATTACGGGGATTGGAACATTGGGATAATGAACAGTGTTACATAGTTATATCGAACCACCAGAGCTCACTAGATATTTTAGGTAAAATATACTTTTAATTTTATATTTTAGTACTAGTACTTAATACATATTTTCAAATGTGTATCCAGAACTTAAAAATAACAAATGGATTTTTTTAAGGTATGTTTGAGATGTGGCCTCGAATGAAGCGCTGCACTGTGGTAGCTAAGAGACCCCTTATGTTTACTGGTGCTTTTGGTTTTGGAGCCTGGCTCTCTGGTCTAGTATTTATTGACCGATTAAGAACTGAAAAAGCACGTCATCTCATGAAGCTAGCTACAGAAAAAGTCATAAAAGAAAAAGTAAGATTCATACATGGCCAAATTTATGTAGATTTTACTGTTTTGTAGTAATTATTTTATTTTATTTCACTTATGTACTTGTTTTTAGACAAAACTGTGGATATTTCCTGAAGGTGCAAGGTACAACAAAGGAAGCATACAGTCATTTAAAAAAGGTGCATTTTATTTAGCCATTGATGCTCAAATACCAATATTACCAGTAGTCTTCAGTCAGTACTACTTCCTTGATAATGAGACCAAGACATTCGAGCCAGGTATTACTGCTGTAAGTTTTACTAAGTTGTATAAGTTATGATAAAATATTAATCTTATTGAATTTGATTACAGGTAAAGTTATAATAACAACATTACCTCCAATCCCTACAAGTGGTATGACTCGTAATGATATTGAAACTCTATCTGAAATAGCCCATCAAAAAATGATGGAAGTTTTCCACGATAGTTCTAAAGATCTAGTCATGCAAAGAAAAATCGCAATTTAAGCCTTTAAATGTTTATTAACCACCCACCTAACATTATATTAGTAAAACACAAAAGAGTGAATCATAAACTCCATAATGAGAATAAGTGCTTCACAGCTGTTAATTTTAGACCAATATCTGATAATACTTTTTTGATTTTAGCAATGAGGAGTAAAGATACTAGTCACTATTTTTATTAATATTTTAATTTTATTGCCTTATTTTGTATTTAGTCTGTATTGTCTTTTTTATTGTTCTAAAGATAGAAGTTTATGAATTTATGATAAATGATTAAGTAAATTATTTCATAATGATTTATGTCAAATGTAAACTTTGCCACCAGGTTGAATTCGCATGAAGAACAATTTCCGTTTATGTCGATTTCCAAGAATGTTGAATTACCAACATGTTGAATTATCATTTCCCAAAATGTTAAATTTGCAGAATGTTGAATCTCATTAAGTTGAATTCCCAAAATGTTGAATCCCATTATGTCGAATTCAACCTGATTTGTCCGTAAGGATTTTAAATTAGTGCCAATCATTTATTGTACTTGTTATGTATGTGATATTATGTTACCTCTATCTAGTCGAGAGTTTTTTGCATCTTAGTTGATAAGTGAAATAGGTAAGAATATTTTCTTACAGCTACTTTGTAAGATTTACTCACCATTTAGTTGACTGATAAGCCCATTATAACTGTTATGATCTTCCGTTTTTGCCTTATAGAATATTAGGCATTACATTTTATGTGTATGAAGATATTCATGCAAATTTATTATTGTTTTATATTAGAGGTGCGGTATGATTCCGCCTATTGCAAAAAGATTTTTGCTATGTCTTCCCACCATAACAAGACGTAAGATCTGATCAAAATATGTAAATTTTGATTAAGAGTTCATTGGTTAAAACATAAGTACTTAGTTGAAAGGTAGAAAAAATGCAAATTTGTCAATTTTAGCAAAAAAGTATTAATGGAGAAAAAATGTATACTAACTTGTAACACTTATGCACATTAGTAAACCTATGTCAGGTTCATTGAGAGAAGTTATATCAGTTGAAAAACAATTAGAATTAAGGTACTGATTTTTAATCCTTGTTGCTTTTTCAGTATTATTTCACCTTTAGAATAACTTTCTAGTCAATACTTACCTTAATTATTTTTTACACATTAGGGTTAGTGCCATTAGATGACTGCAATTTTCAAGTTTATTCCACAAGATGAAGTAAAGCCAGATATACATGCCAATAAAAGGGTGTTCAGTTTAACCCAATATAATAAAGTAGGTATATTACGAGTTAATTGATGAACTCTTATTACAAAGTCATTACAGTTCTTTATGAGGTGGGTAGGTTACAATATAAATTACCAGAAAGTATGAGGGTGTTTAGATTTTTTTTTGCCACCAGGGCATTTGTTCCCATTGAGTCACACTCAACTCTAACACTGACTGGTTGGGAAAATTTTTATAAAAAAAATCCCAACCAGTCACACTTATAGGTAAATAATGAAAAGAAGAATTAACGGTTTCTTTATTATAATTTCAAATCAACAAAGGTACTTAATTATGAATGTTAAATGTTTATCAGCATTCATCATATTGCTGGTTGCATAATTAGAACGTTGTATTTTTAAAAACAATATATAAATACAATCAGTCTTTTATAATTCAACAGAGTTATCTGTGAACTGTCATCACATTTTACACCAATTCATAAATAACCATTGATTCTTGTTTTCATTATTTTATATTATCATCCTGTAAGTGTGACTGGTTGGGAAAATACTAATAAAAAGTTCCCATGGAGTAACAGTGAGACTGGTTGCATCTTTTATTTAAAAAATCCCAACTAGTCACAATGTGACAGTTGAGAGTGTGACTTGTTGGAAACAAATGCCAGTTGGCGCCACTTTCACTTTCACATTGCACCAATCAGGGTTAACTTTCTAAAAGCGATTGACAGCTAGACCTGACACGCCGGTGCTGCCACCTCCTAGGCGCCATTTAAAAAAAAAACCTCTCAGCAATTTTCTTTGTTAATAAGCACGTGAATTATTCATTTTGTAAATTGAACATTTGTAAAATATTTGTTTTGATAGCGCTGTAGAAGACCTTTTATCAAAGCGGCGCCAACTGGTGGCGAAAATTTGCCTAAACACCCTCTATTATAGGGATAAGGACAGTTCGAGAAGGTCAAAGGGAAAGTCAGTAGAAAAATTGGACATTGTATTTTAGTTAGGTACTAAAGGTTTAAAGAAGAACAGAAATTTAGTACACAGTACATATTTTGTTTTTCCATTGATTACTGATTACAAGAGCATAATATAAATTAATGCCATCTAGCGGCAGAAATGAAAAGCTAAAGCCAACCATCAAACAAAAACAATAATTATCACGTAGGTATAGTCCACTCAACGAATGGCTGCTAAAAGGGGAATGGCTAGAAACCGAATTTGATCATTTCTATTTTTTGAGAATGTGTGTAGCTCTAAATCTATTGGAAATTGAAAAATGTACATACCATATCAGTTGTAGAAAATTTTCATTCGGTACAAGAACATTTTTCTCTAGGAAGCACCGTTTCTGAGATATTAGCAAAAAACCGAAAAATGGGTACTTTAAACCCCTCTCATCCCTCTCCAGCTCACCTCCTAGGAGAGGGGACTTTTAGTATGTTCACTCCCTGATCATCCTAAACACGTTTCTGAAGAAATTGCTAAGTTACTCGCTCACGCACTCTATAATTCTTTATTGACTGGAGTAGTAGGTATGTTGCCAGTAGCGTGATGCCATATACATAGCCTATAATCTTCCTCGATAACTGGGATATCATACACAAAGTATTATTCAAATCCGACTAGTAGTTACAAAGATTAGCGCGTTCAAACAAACAAACAAACAAACTTACGTTTTATACATATATTAGTAGGTATATAATATATATGTCCACATAAGGGACCCACAACTATTCTTCACACGGCGGGATACACTACTCAATAAATATTGAGTAGTGTATACGTAAGAACGTATACAGTACGGACTTCTCTAACTTATAATGACGTAGTTACATAGAATTACTGCTAAAAAGAACAAAATTAATTAAATTTTGATTTGTACTTTTTAATAAGATTATTATGGATAGTTAGCCGTAGATTTTTTACCATTTGCAGGGACACCCTATATTATGTTGCAAAGGCTTATATTATAAGTATTAAAACAATTTATGAAAATATTTCATAAGACATGTATTTATTTGGCTAAGCCATACAATAATACAATGTATATTATCATTTGGGCTGTGGATGTAAAGATTTACAGTAGGTAAGTGTTTTATAAGGTGAGGTTGTGAGTCTAAACTTCACAATATACCACCAAAACTAAGCTAGATTTATAAAGTTAAATATGAAGCAATTAAGACAAATATTATAATTATAACATGAGCATAATATAATAATAATAACTCATGTAATAATTTGTGGTATAGGATATTATGTGATATAACTAAATGTGGAGTGTGATACGTGACTTAGAAAAGTGTAACACCGAATAACACGTCCCTGTAAGTTTACGAATACGAAACACTTAACAACGAATGCACGCTACCACGAAAAACTTAATGCCGTGAAAATGCGATCTCGAATAAGTGAATCTCTAATATTCACTTTTTCGAAACACTTAACAACTAACGTTACCACTAAAATCTGAATACCGTAGCAATGTGATCTCGAATAACTAAACGTCTCTCTAAAAGTCATCGTAAAAAGTCTTTATTTATTCGTTTAACAATCAACTAAATAAAATATAAAAATAACTGAGAAAAGTAAATGTCATATTAGAAAGAAAGAAAAGAAAGAAAGAAAGAAACATTTATTTGGTGCAAAGTAATACATTTGAAAAACTAAGTTTATAGATAATTATGTATATAAACAGGAAGTTTTATTTAGATATATTCATCACACATTATACAAAACAAGTGATACCTCGTTTTGTATAATGTATGTGTCACTCAACCAAATAATTATATTTTTCCTTAGAGGGTACATGGGAAAAAATTTTAGCTGTTTTACCCGTTCTTACAATAGTTGTAACGGTAATTTGCGGACAGTGATGATGGCGCAATTACAATTTATATTATCTAAAAAGAATAAAAGACTATTACTACACGAAGGATATTTGTTTACTTTAGACAGACGTTTAAATACAAAATGTTATTGGCAGTGTGTGAAAAAGTGGGCATACTGTTGTGGATCGCGAATAATAACTCAGGTAAGAAGTATTTATTAGGTACTAGCTTTTGTCCACGGCTTCGCTCGCGTTAATCTAGAATTTTACAATCAATTCGGGTCGGAGCGAAAGACACGTGGCGTGGTGTGGTGGGCCTTTCATCCCGAAAGCAGTACTGATACCGAAGAAAACAACAATAATGTTCTTATGATAATCGACGGTGCCACGTGTCTTTAGAATCAAGATTATTATTATTATAGAAACTTTAGTAGTGTAAAGTGTTAAATAGTCAAATTCTAAATTAACGCGAACGTAGCCGTTGTTTTTTAAAAGTGGTCCGGTTTTATAATTTTGTATTGTAATCCTATTAATATCAGTAATGAATTGCAGGAAAACAACAGCGGGGTTGAGGAAATAATAAAATATAATAAGGAGCATTGTCACAGTCCTGAACCAGAAGTAATAGATGACTTAAAATTGAGAGCTAGATTAAAAAGACGAGCGAAGCATAGTATGGATGGACCGGCACAGGTAATACAGGCGGCGATTCAAGATATTCCTAGTGGAAGTGCCCCCTACTTACCCAGTATAAATGCAATGCGAATGGTTCTAAATAGAGCAAGGATGAATGGTGTTCCTACATCTCCAAAAAAGCTCCATAATCTAGTCATTCCAGATAAATACAGTAATTTTCTGCTGGCTCACTACAGTACTGAAAAAGATTGTATTTTATTGTTTGGTACATCAGAAAATATAAGACTTCTCCAACTGTCACCATTTTGGATCCTAGATGGCACATTTCGTACCTGTTCAACAGTTTTTTATCAAATTTATACGGTGCACGGATTAATTGGAATGCACGACACCGTCCAAAAGGTGGTACCATTGGTGTTTGGGCTCCTATCCAACAAAAATGAGAGAATTTATTGCTTATTTTTTGAGCTTCTCAAGTCGCGAGCATCTCAATTTGGAACCAATTTGCAACCTGACGTAGGGTAGTAATTACTGACTTCGAGAAGGCGTCCATAAATGCGGTGAAACAAGTGTTTCCTGAAACTAAACACAAGTGTTGTTACTTCCATTTGGCTCAAAATATTTGGAAGCATATCCAGTCTACTGGCCTCTCCAAACAATACTCAGAATCGACATCTTTTGCTCACAAAATGCGTCATTTAGCCGCGTTAGCCTTTTTAAAGCCGGATGAGATACCTGAGGCTTTTGAAATACTAAAAGAAAAAGTATTACCCAAGGATGCAGTGAAAGTCACTGATTGGTTTTTCAAATACTACGTCAACGGTACTTATAAGAAAATGACAGCTCAAAACCTCGAAACATTAAAGACAAACTTGCAAAAACTGCCTCCATTGTTTCCGCCTGAGATCTGGTCAGTAAATAGCTCGATAGGGACCACTGTCCCAATTACACAAAATGAGGTGGAATCATGGCATCACCGCTGGAACACTCTATTGGGCAGAAAGAAATGGAATTTATATAAAACCATTGAAGAATTAAACAAGGAACAAAAACATACAGAATTGATAGTTGAAAAATTAAATTCACAGTCTCAAGAAACCAACAGAGCAAAGAAAAAAGAAAATAGGGAAGAAAAAATAAAAAACATTTGGAAAAAAAGGAAACAATGGACTTAACCACATTTTTAGATGGTATTGAAATGGGAAAACGGTTGATTTGGTTGATTGAAACATAATTATTACTTTTTTCTCTATTTAGTTGATTGATATATGAATAAATAAAGACTTTTTACGATGACTTTTAGAGGTTTAGTTATTCGAGATCACATTGCTACGGTATTCAGATTTTAGTGGTAACGTGCATTACTTGTTAAGTGTTTCGAAAAAGTGAATATTAGAGATTTAATTATTCGAGATCGCATTTTCACGGCGTTAAGCTTTTCGAGGTAGCGTGCATTCGTTAAGTGTTTCGTATTCGTAAACTTACGGGAACGTGTTATTCGGTGTTACACTTTTCTAAGTCACGTATCACACTCCTAAATGTGGTCCTCATGCCGATGAGATTAATTCATGACATGTTTATATTTATTTAAGTATAACATTATATACATACAACACTGCTCATCACACGAGCTTAATCTGCATTTAAATACACAATCAATGAACAATCTAAATCTTTGTTGCTATGATAAAATTGTAAGCAGCCCATGATTAAACAGCATTTGTGCAGCACTTGTGCAGGCATCTTACAATCCTAAATAAATAATTGCACATACAATCCAATGTTTTTATTTACTGACTTTTTAATCACAACATACCTACATCTTAGTGATTGCTGAACTGCATTCTGGTATCAATACTGGCTATAATGGCATTATTCTATTATTCCACTCCAGATATTATGTATATATAAGTGCTGAATAATATTTACGATATGTCGTAGTAAGCTTGTTCTGTCTATGTACATATACTCACTTAATACAAAGCTGCAATTTCGATTGTGTTAGTCATTCCAGCTCTCGCCCCAAGCTTCATTCTCGTCTACATTTTCATCTGGAACAAAATTCAATTTGCTGCTAACGTTTTGTGTATCTTGACCAATATTTACAATAGCTGGTTTTTCTATAACAGGCATCATATCCGCGAAAAAGTCAATTTCGTCAGCATTCTTTTTAGAATAATCATATTTCTGATTTTTAATGTCCAATTCAGATATGTCTACAATATTCTTTTTTGCTTCAATTGCAGCTTTTTGTAATAGAGTTGTTCTTGAATCTGGAATGTTTTTTACGGTAAGTTGAGTGACAGAACTTAGGTTTTGGGTTAACTTCTCATCTAAAGAGTTCCTGCGGATGATCTCTTCCTGTATTATGTCTTCTGTAACACGAGTTACAGATTTTGTACTTAATTGTCGATTATTTTCCCAGTCGCTCCAATCGTCTTCGCTTTCAACCTTTTGTATTACTTCTGCAGTCATAATTTCATTTTCTAATGATTCTCCACCAACTGGGGAGGGTCTTTCATTTAATGTCAAGGTTTTTTCAAAAGCAGACAGCTCATTGCTATCATTTGCATATAAATCTTCGGAGCACGGTAGATCTCGTAGAGACTCGGTTTTGGGATAGATTATTTCAGATACTTGACTAGTTAATAGAAGTATTGGTTTTGTCTTCGAATTAGGTCTCCCATCAGAGAAAAATTTAGATCTTTTCCCACCTATAACTGTATCTGCTCCTAATATAGGTACTAATTCACTCAAACATATTAAAGTTGCTGAAACCAAGTTGTCATCTATGTCCTTTATGCCTAGCAGCAACTAAAACAAAATTATATTCAATTGTATTGTAGAACGTTCGCGTAGACTTCTACTTATATACTCGTAAGTACCATCATAAGCACCTACGCGTATAATAATAGCTCATCGGCGGAAGGTACCTACGCGTCGAATCTACAGTACCTACATGTTTCAAGGCCGCGTCTATTCATTCTTTAATAATAATACCAGCCTATTTACTGTCCCACTGCAGGGCAAAGGCCTCTTCTCATATAGAGAAGGTATGAGCATTAATCACCACGCTTGCTCAAGGCGGATTGGCAATTTTAGACTTTAAGTCCAGGTTTCCTCACGATGTTTTCCTTCACCGTTAGTCAGAAATGTCCAAGATAAACTTAGAAAGTACATATGATTTGTAAAATCACATTGGTACTTGCCCGGATTCGAACCCACTACCTCGTATTTACGAAGTGGGTGCCTTATCCACTGGACCATTTCGACTTTTTTCATTTTTTAGTTATCACGATTTGTCGGCATCTTTGTAGTTATAACAGGAGGGTTCTAGAAATCTATTAGATGACCATAAAAGGGATTAGAACGTCAGAAAAGACATTCAGTTGTAAATACAGCGATCTCGAGTGAACATCTAAGTGATACGAAAGTTTAAGCGTTGTAGTGCAGTATATGTGTTTCTTGCATTATTTTGGTACTGTTAGTGTATTGTGTGAGTCTTGAATAAACTCATCATCGCGTAACTGGTATTTTACATCGAACCCCATCCTGACATGTAACAGTACGAAATCAAGACTGAATAAAATTTTAATTTGCAATTCATGACTGAATGAATTCATGGCCAATATTTATATTTACCTCGGGCAAGATGTGTTGTGATAGCTCTTCATGGGAAAAAACCAGAACAAACTTAGAAAAGTGCCTCAAGAGCAACATTCTAATTTGACTGTCTCTTACTCCGAATAATTGCATCAATCTCGGTTTTATGTGTTCCTTAAATACATTTAGACTAAAGAAGCCTGCTATTTCTCCATTTAGTATTCTGTCTGAAATTGTCAATAATAAAATAAATAACATTTCTGTTTTTGTTGTCATAAATAAAATTAATGTTGAAATAAATTTCTTTACCATTTCTAGGTTTAAGAATATAAGGTATCACTTCTCTTTGGGCAGTTTGGTCTAACATTGTTAGCCTTGAGAGTAAAAGGCCACTAAGTTGTTTAGCTACTGTTTCTTCTTCATAACATTTAAGGTTGCTTAAAATGTTAGAGAAAAACTGGCATCTCTCCTCTTCTGCCTTTAATGGTAGAAAATTAAGGAATTTGTAAATAGATATAAATTCGTGATTAAAAAAATTATGTGGTAACACTTCAGAGAGGCTGGGTCTTTTTGTAGGATTCTGGTGCTGCAAGGAATCTCTGCAAAATTTCCTGAATTCTTTCAAGTAGGGCACTTCATCTGAAATTCGATTTAAAGCCTATTGTATTGACAGAAGTAACATTTGTGTGACAATAATATTTAGGTATATTCAATATGACATAAAGGTCAATATAACATTCATTATTACCATCTTTACAATCTTTGAAAACATCATCAACTAATACTGCAAATCCATATTGGTCAACTTTTGTTGTAATTTCATAGGAATCTTCATTCGGATCTATTGCTTTATCATACCTAAAACAATGTTTTGATTTTATCAGTTTTTATTTCTTTATATTTCTCTTATAACTATTTTTAGACAGGGTATTTCCCTTATTCAATACTTTAGGCCTTATTATATTATTTTCACTATTATTTCAGAGATCCAGTATATTAATGACATCACAACTATCAGGGAAAATACCACGGCAACACAAGTACCTATCTCTATTAATGCAAATTTTGGACCCTTTTCATGATATATTTCCAACTCCCCCATCAAGCTCCCCATTAATAGGGCAGACAAGAAATTTAATTCCTTTCTGTCCCATTGAAATTGTAATGGACCAGATAAAAAAAAACATTCCACCTTCCCCATTGTGATCATTGTAATTATGGGCTGCTTGTCCTATTGTTATACTATATAGTTTTTCAAAGATCCAAATCACAAATAAAAAGGTAAGATAGAAAATAGGTAACAAAAAAATTAAACTTAATTTAGTGAATCAAAACTGATTTATTGACAGTTTCATTAAATAATCACTAAGGTAAGAATGTAAAATCAACAATACATTACCAAGTTATTTTTAGGTATTTCGAAAACAAAAACCTTGCAACAAATCCTACCTTGGTAAAGTCATGACAATATAAATACCTATATGCACTACAATATGAATATTTTTTATCACAGTAATAATCATATTATTATGATTTAAATTATTATGTCATTATTGTAAATTATGTGATAAAAACTGTGATAAAATAATCATTAATGTTGTAGTAAAGACATAATTGGATTTCTATTCTAAAATTATTGTAAATCATAATAATATAATGACTTCTGTAAAAAAAAAATATTGTGGTGCATATAGGTCTTTATATTGTCATGACTTTACTTTACTTTACAAGTCTTCGCAATTTTAATTTAATTTTATTAAATATTAATTAAGGTTGTACATAAGCATTTTAATTTAATTTAAATTGTATATTAGCCAAAAAATTGAACAGGAATAATTTATTCATAGTATGAAAAAATCCGATATACCCAAAAATAACTCTCTCTGTAATGTATTGATTTTACATTCTTACCTTAGTGATGATTATTTTATGAAACTGTCAATAAATCAGTTTTGATTAGCTAAATTAAGTTAAATTTTTCTGTTACCTATTTTCAACCTTATCTTTTAATTCGTGATTTGGACCTGTGAAAAACTATATACGACCATTGGTCAAGCAAATGGCCCCATAATTAAATTAATCACAATGGGGCAGGTGGGAATTAAATTTTTTATCTGCCTCATTAACAATTTTAATGGGGCTCTATTAATGGGGAGTTTGATGGGGCAGTTGGGAATTATATCCTTTCACTAATAGACTGTCATATTTGTCCAAACTGCAAATAAAAAATAATGGTGGTACCTGTGAATTCTGGCATGTTTTAAATATGTAGACGTAAGTTCAGCAAATGGACATAAGTACTGAAGTCCTCCAAGCTTCCATTGTCCATCTCCAGTCACATAAACTGCTGACACACTTACATTGTTATGAGACATACAAGCCTAAAAATATAGGGAAATACAAATGAGTATATCTGTTTTTGCATATCTACCCATTACGGCTTATTCCGTTTATCCACCCTAAAAAAGCCACCCTAAGGAGAATACTCGGAAACGCGTGTCCTTCTATCCACCCTGAACGGGGTGGATAACCGTAATTCATATAATGTTTCTTCCGATTTTTTACCCCAAGTACAGTTGAATCAAATTATCTTTTAAGTTTTAATTTAATATTTATTGTTAAGCGAATAACATAAAATAGTCTTAAAATCTAAATTGTAGGTACATGGTACTATAAGATAGAAAGCCGAAGCGGGGCTGGTGGTTTTTTATAAATTTTGCAACATGTCCAGAAAATGACCAACGCTTATTTCATTATTGAGTAGACGTAGTTGCGTATCCTGGATAAATTCGTCCCTTTTAATGTATATTTGCAATCGTTTTCTAAATTTTTTTGCTGCAGCAGACGTATTAGCGAAGAACTGTGCGTTTTTTTGTGCACGCATTCCAAAAACTTAGCTAAATGTGGATGTTTGTCTTTAATTTCATGTGATATTGTTTTATGCCAGGTTTCTAATGAATTTGTAGTCCTATGAGACACCCCGAATGAATTCCAAACAGCCACAAAGGTTTCGTCCTTGAGCCATGTTTTTTCAAAATATTTCACAAATGCCGCCATATTATTATCATCGTCTAATAAAAATGATTTCACAAACAAACAACAAACAATCAGAAGGTAAGTATGTACATCTAAAGTATTTTAATGTTCACGAAGTTTCTTGGACTGGGTTTGTGTATGTTTCTGTGTTAATGACTGTACTTAGGCAGGTGAGAAAAACGGAAGAAACATATTATATGAATTACGGTTATCCACCCCGTTCAGGGTGGATAGAAGGACACGTGTTTCCGAGTATCCTCCTTAAGGTGGCTATTTTAGGGTGGATAAACGGAATAAGCCCCCATTACCCACAGTTTTAGAATCATAAGTTGACATTATTGATTACTATAATTATATATTAATATTTACTATTATTTGAATCAGTATAATTTACTAATATACTAATATATTCAGCTTGAACAATATGTTGAAAGTCTCCCTGCCACATTGTATCAAAACAAATTCAGCATTGTGTCTTATACACATGGATACTTTCACATTCATAATGCAAGTAAGGGTGGACAAATACTAACCTGTTCATGTAAAAATACCAAAGCTCTTAAAATATTGTTTAATCCAATACATATCTGAAGTGGTGTCAGAGAGCTTAAAATCTGTGACAGTGGTTGCACATATTCTGTTGCCAAATGGAGAGTAGAACGCTGTTGCCATGCCGATATATATCGGACGATACATGGGTGGCGATATTTAAGCAAATTCTACAAACAGAGACAAAGTTATATAAATAAACTTTACATAAACATTAAACCTTTCACTAAAGAAGTCACACTTACATTTGAGAATTTTTCCAAAGGTGTTGATATAGCCCAGAGCGGCCCAGCCGCTGCTTCTCCTTTAAAGACTGAAACTGAACCATCACCCTTTAAACTAAAATACCTGCAGCTATCGTTAATAGTAGCCTGATAATGACACCAAAAATCAGTTGTCTCTATCGCCTTCTCCTCAATTTCCAAACCATTTAATTGCGAACTTTCGTTCCCCATCATTTAGAAGTTAATTACAATTTATTTTAGCTTAGCTTCTACCATTTCAATGTCGAACAATTAGATTATAATATTAGTAAAAACCTTACAGAACTTTGTAGTTTTGTACACAAGGCACAGTGAGTGAGTGACACTGACAGTCAGAATTAGAGATGAGACGTATTTACGCTACCGGGTTTTAAAACCAGGGTTTCGCTTCGAAGTACGAGCAGACAATACTTGCAAGTATGAAAGTATGTGCTACAAGGCGAACGCGCGATAGCATAGCATAGAAAAACGATTCATATTTCAATGTAGATATAAAACACACTCGAACTTTGTTAATAATAAATACTTTTATCTTCAAAGTATTTTTTATGAATACGAATTTGTTCCTTATCTTACTGGGAATAGAGGTTGAATTCCTATGCAAGTATTTTAGAAAAAGCGCTCGCATCCAGCGTGGAACGGGTTGCCATACTCGAACTCGACATTTAGCGGGTGGGACGACAAATAGTTGCAAGTATTTTAAAACCTGGTTTTCAACCCTCGTATTTTTACGTACTTGTACTTAGAAGCACTGGTATTGAATTTTGCAAGTATATCTCATCTCTAGTCTGAATAGCCAAAAATAGACATCAACAATGTCAAACACACTCAAACATCAAACCGTCAATTTCAAACTGTCAAACCTACGATCTCAACTCATAGTCAACAATGCTCAAAGCTCGGGAAGTTCATACAAGTTAGGTGAGACAAGTACAGCCTAACTCGCACAAGCTTCTCAACTAGAAACTCATGTTTGGTTGTAACTGTATTAAATAATATTTACCAATGATGAACCTTCAAAACGCCTTCAACTTACCCTAGCACACATGGCCTCATCACATTAACCGAAAGAAGTCCACTGCTGGACTTAATAATATATATAATATGCCTATTTACTGTCCCACTGCAGGGCAAAGGCCTCTTCTCATATAGAGAAGGTATGAGCATTAATCACCACGCTTGCTCAAGGCGGATTGGCAATTTCAGACATTCCTCACGATGTTTTCCTTCACCGTCAGTCAGAAATGTCCAAGATAAACTTAGAAAGTACATATGATTTGAAAAATCACATTGGTACTTGCCCGGATTCGAACCTACTACCTCGTGATTACGAAGCGGGTGCCTTATCCACTAGACCATTTAGACTTAGATTTTTTTTAGATTTAGATTTAGACTGCTGGACATGAACTCCTCAAATTTTCGCCGCCTTGGCCCGTCGTGAGCCACCCTCATCCATCTGTTACCGTCGACCCTCATTAGGTCCGTCGGTCTACCTTATGATGGGTTTGTCTACGCTGCGCCTGCACACTTACCTACGGTTTCCGAATCTGAATTTTTGTAGTAGTAGATCCACGCTGGTTTTAGAATGAATGGGTCGGACCGACCGGGGAAGTGCGACCCTCTCATAGAAGATCGACGTAAGAGTAACAGTATCCATATCATATTGCGTTTCGTTTGGTGAGTGAGAGACCTCGCAGCATGTGGTGGGACCAGCTGAGTATCCACGGAGTCATTGTGTGGGTGGTGTGGGTTTGCATTTGCTCTCACGCATGACCTGAGGCAACTGGTAATCCATCCTACAGGATACCAGATATTCTAGGTCAAGCGCCCTCTTTGCTAGACCTACTGCTGACGGGTCATCCACGCCCCACTGGGTAATTCCGACCACTATTTAGTCTACGCCTCAGTTTCTCTGCTTTCCCACGACGTGCAAAGCGTAAAGCGTAAAGCGACAAATATGGCACTACTCGTCAGCAGACTGGAACGGTATGCGGGATTACTTCGCTTCCGTCCCATGGGCATAACGCTGCTCTAAAGACAGGGATCCGTCGCAAAGTGCTACTGCTGTCACTGGTGAAATCTTGTTAGATATGGAATATTACATTCCATCCTCAGATGTCACCATCGCAGGCAAATCGTCCCTGGTTTAACCGTGAGTGCGCCGAAAGTGTTAAGCAAAAAGAGTCGGCGTACAGTGCTTGAATCAGGGCCCGAGCACGGCGCGACCCTAGCTTGGTTTGCCTAAAAGGAGCGTACAATAAAGCCACTAGGGAATGCAAGTGGCCTAAAATCATAGCAGACGCCCAGCGCACTGTACGGATTGGGCAAGAACTCATTTCACATCCTACGGGTAGCCGTAGTTACGTTGCAATCCAACTTCTGCAAGCCTTCGCTACCCCCCTTGAAATATCCTGAGGGATCGCTGGCCCACGTGCCGCGAAAGCTAACTTGCTTGTAGAACTCTTTGCGGCTAACTCCCGACCGTGGCTTGCACCAGCTGAGGATACCTGGCTGCGACTCCGTTATGCCAAATATCCGTATTAGGTATCGTGATATCCGTGCGGAACTAAGGTCACTCGATGTCCGGAAAGCCAGTGGACTGGATGGTATTCCAGCGGTGGTTCTCAAGAAATGCGCAGCAGAGTTACTGTTGTCTCCTGCATTGACGCGCATTTACCGCCTATCTTGTTCCTCAGAAATTGTGCCAGAGGCTTAGAGGAAGGCGAATGTTCAACCGATTCCCAAAAATACATTTTCATAAAAAAAAATCCACTTCAAACAGGAAACTATAAAGTTAAAAAAATTACTAAGCTCAAAGTAATTCATATTTTGATTGATTTCGTTAATTAAAAATGATTAAGTAAATAAGTATTTTATAAATTTGAAGTCGGTGCCAAGTAAAAAAATAACTAGGTATAGGTTTTATCAATCAATCTCACAACATATGCTAATATTAGTAGGTAATTATCACGGACTATGTATCCTGTTCGCCACCCTCGCGCATCGGTTGCCCGCCACCCTTATAACGACCGACAACGGTGGCGAAAATTGGGAGAGGCCTATGTCCAGCAGTGGACGTCTTGTGGCTGATATGATGATGTATCCTGTGGTAATTATCTTCAAAGTATTCGGAGACCGCGCACGGCCTATAGTTTACAAATACTGAGGATAGTTTGTTAATTTTTTGACATTATCTAATAATATTGTGTGTAATTATAGTAATTTATTATTGTAGTAATTACGTATTAGTAATTAAGTAGTGCCTTAAAATATTAATGAAAAACATAACAAATGCACTAGTTGCTACTACAATTTTCGAAGGTTACTCACGATTTCTCTGTGATGCTATCATCAGATCCTAGTTTTCTTACATACTTGAGATATCTCCTTTCCAATAAAAAAAGAATCATCAAAATCGGTTCATGAACAACGAAGTTATCCGCGAACACACATAGAAAAAGCGAAAAATAAATATAAACGGTAGATTTGAGAAACCTCCTCTTTTTTTAAGTCGCAGTATATATAAGTACTACAAAGAAGCTACGATTTAATGTAACCTCAGATATAATGGGCTGAAAAAACGAGCCAGGAGAGTCCTTGGTTATCAGCATTGACATAACCAAAACCTTCGATAGAGTCTGGCACCGTTCGCTTCTGTCCAAGCTTTCAGCATATGGTTTGCCACCCCAGCTGTGCAACTCGATTGCTGCATTCCTGCATGAGCGCCGAATTAGAGTCCTTTGTGACGGCTCGGCCTTCAATTATTTGCTGGTGAACGCTGGGTGGCCACAGGATTTCGTCCTGTCGCCCACCCTGTATCTTCTGCATGTCAATGACATGTCCTTTGTCAACATTCATTGTTATGCAAATGATAGTACAGTGCATGGGCAATATCTCGGACATCCTGCGGCTAAACAGACTGACGTCGAGGCAAAACGCCTCGAACTCGACTTTGGACGATGGGTAAATCATTCCACCTACCATCCCCCCGTGTGAAAGCTCTAATTCGCATCACGCAAAGTGTGGGAGCTCACGCTCCTGGGCGTTCATGAATCGAGTGGGCCAGATAGCATTTCCGCAGAGGTGCTCAAGACGTGCGCCCCTGAAATGATCCCAGTCCTAATGTGCATTAACCGTCTCTTCTATGGAACGAGAACGACCTTTTAATACTGGTCTACAGCAGTAAAATCCTTGCTATCCAAGGTCATGGAGCGAGTTATCAACGATAGACTCCTAAGGTACCTTGAGGATCGCTAGCTGATTAGATTGGTGCTCTGCTCGAGTACCTCACATAGCACTGGGTTGAAGCCTTGGATGGCAAGGGTGAGGCTTGCTAAAAAGAACCAACGAGGTTTTCTTCTATTTACTATTAAAAATATGAATAATTTTTATTATTATTGTTTTTGTAAACATTTTTTTTTTCAATACACAATTTATCTTGTTCATATTATAAATTAATTTTATTCAAAATAACAAACAATTTTTTTGTATACAAAATTTAGACTAAAACGGGTTTTACCCAAAACTCACAAAACTGTCATTGTGTGGGTTTGTGCCGTTTTTCAGGTCCAATTTTCTAACATTTTCGGGATACCATCTAATTGTCACTGTCAAACAAATGTCATTCAATTCCAAGTAAATCTAGCTCAATCTGCAGCACAGCAAGGTGCATTTGTTGCTAAAATGGCATCAAATTTGTTAAAAAAAGCAATTCTTTATAATCCACCAGCTTTAAAAAAATCATTTGGAATAATTTACAATGCGACTCGAAACCGTAAGCAGTGATATTCAGTGATATATTTAAGTACGTTCACTAGTACAAGTTTTGTTAATGTTGTTACGTCATTTTATTTTAGATTGGAACTATCAATACCAGCCCGGTCCATATCCTAAAACGCCAGAACAGCGCGAGGCTGCTGCAAAACGGTATGGCCTGAGTATTGAAGAGTATCAACCTTACCCTGAACAAATGGGCTATGGCGACTATCCGAAATTGCCAGATATTGGCGAGGACTCCAAAGATCCGCACTATCCTTACGATTGTCCTGAATTGAAAAGAAATTTTAACGAGCCTGTAAGTTTTTATTTACCCTGCATATGTAGGTACTGAGTGTTGAGAAAAATAATTAAAACTGATTTTTCTAGATTCATGCGAGGATGGAGATTTTTGGTAGTGATCGTTATGACCCATCTATGAAAAGACGGTTCTCACTACTTCATCAATGGATCTGGTTTTTGGGTACAGTTGGAGGCGCCTTTGCATTGTTCTTTTATTTGGAAGACTACAAATTTGGAAGACCTGTAACAGCTAAACAATATCCCTTAAATGGACCACACTATTTAATATGAAGATCATTAGAAGCAAATGTTTGCAACCGGTTCGTTTTTTAAATTAATGTGTAATGAATTTTTGTTTGTTAGTTCAAATTTAAATAAAACTTAATAATTTTAAAAATGGTTTGGTTTACCTTCAAATAAAACAAAGTCATACAACATTATCAGATGTTTTTTTTTTCATTAATTTTTTTGTTTTGTCATAATGTATTGTAGAAATTTCTTAGAAATATTTAGTCTTGCAAAAGTACAAATCGTAAAAAATTATCACTGATTCTATTTATAAATGGTGTCTAACATTTAAAACCCTTTGATAAATGAGAACCAGAGATCACCAATGTTTTATTGTGAGCACTATAATGTATATTTCAATTCAATTTCTGATAAAACTATCTGGTGAAACATCATAGCAATTAATTCAAAATGTTGGATGTTTACAAACAAGAAAAACCTCTGGACTTAAATAATTTATTTCTAAAGATAAACAAATATTTTACTAAGATCTCATATCAGTTAGATCAGGCTGGCAATCCATTCTATTAATATTATAAATGCAAAATTTTGTGTGTTCAGCCCTTAAACGTCTGAACCAATTATGATGTAAATTGGTATGTAGATAGATTTGGTGCCGGACACAGACATAGGCTACTTTTTATCTCGAAAATCAATTTGGTTATCGAGGGAGACAAAACATTTTAGGCATGAGCAAAGCCGTGGGGCTTAGCTAGTATATCATAATATAGAAAAAATTCTGCCTTGTGCTAATATAACATCCTGCCAGCCTGGACAACTGTTATGTGCACTCAACTTATGAGAACTAAACTGGACACTATGGCAAACAAACTTCAACGGATACAAAGGTTAGCATGCATGGCTATTACAGGCTGCTTCAGGACCACACCGACTGCGGCTTTAGAGGCTTTGTTGGGCCTCCCACCGCTTCCCCTCTACATCCAACAGGAGGCAGCAATGACGGCCCTACGCCTCAAAACACTAAACGTGTGGTACAAAGGTAAAACAAAACATATGTCTCTACTTGAGGGACTGACAAATGAATTTCCGATAATCAATGCGGTAAACGACCGCATACCGAAACAATTTGTCTTTGACAAGAAATACAAAATACAACTACATGAGGACCAGAGTTGCGAGGGATTGCGACTAGGGGAACTCAGGATATTTACAGACGGATCAAAAACAGGCACAGGGACCGGAACCGGGATCTTCTCCGAAGATTTAAACATGCACATATCAGCACCGTTGGGGGCCGAAAACACTGTCTTCCAAGCTGAGTGTATGGGTATCTCCCTGGCAGCCTCGGCGATCCTAGTAAGAGAGGTCAGGGATCATTCCATCCGCATACTCTCGGACAGCATGTCTGTTCTTCAAGCGCTAGGAAGCCATACAATAAATTCCAAACTAATATATGACTGCCACCAAAAACTATGCAAGGTAGGTAACAATAACAACATCACTATACAATGGATCAAAGGGCATAGCGGCTCCCGAGGTAACGACGCAGCCGACGTGCTTGCGAGGGAAGGCTCAGCTATGAATGCCGTGGGACCAGAACCCACGGTTGCCATCCCCTTTGGTCACGTACGCATCCTGGTAAGAAATCACACCATAGATCAACACAAAAACACATGGAAGAACCATACCGAGTGCAGGCAGGCTAAGGATATCGAACACTCCTGTGTATATCTCTCGCCTACATTACACCACAAAGGCTGAGGATATCGAGGAGTACGTGCGCCAAAAGACGAAGTACAGGCCGAGAGTGCAGCTGTTGGAGTCGCGTCGCAACGTCAATTTTAAGGCGTTTGTGGTGCGAGTACCGACCTGCTATCTGCACCTCATCATGGAGGAAACCTTTTGGCCGCAAGGTGTCGTGTTCCGTCGCTTCCGCGGACAAGTGCCACGTGATAGCACAATGACGTAGTGCATAGGAAGTGTAGTTTATAAGTTTATATTATGTATGTATGTTAGTCTGTAAGGTATTTATAATATGGGTTTATGCGACTTGAAATAAATGATTATTATTATTATTACTATTATAAGAAAGCACTGCCAGAGCTGAATGCTCGCATCACGAAACAGGTGCTCTGACTGTCAAAACAACAACTTCGCACAGTCACAGCCGCCATCACCGGTCATGGCTCTTTCAATAAACACTTATTTGTCATGAGAATTACAGACAGCCCGCTTTGCAGAGCCTGCATGCGGGCAGACGAAACAACAGCACACATACTGCTACACTGCCCTGAGGTCGCCACATACAGGGCAAGATACTTTGGCGACCCGAATTCACTCCAAGAGATCGTCGGGGACATCAAAAGTCTGCTGGCCTTCCTCGAGGAGCTGGGATGGATCGAGTGATTGCCCCCCACCCACACGCAAAATACGCGCACAGTCGTGGAGTTGCGAAAAACAGCCCGTTAATACCAATACCAATACCAAAATGTGCACTCAATAGGCATACACTTAACATAAATCCACCATTGCAAGAGGCATTGATACTTTAAACACAAAATAAATATTACTTATTTATATATACTAGTAAAATATTCATCTTCTAAATCATATAAATCTGCTGCTATATCATCTCGCAAAGACATTAGTTTTTGGTCACACTCCTGCTGCTTAGTGCGGAACAGCTTTGAGTTTTGTGTAATGGCTTCATTCACTGAAGGGAAATCATTCAGAATTAGATACTGTTTAATGTCTGACACCAACTTCATTAAAGATTCGCCAGCTCTCACTGAAACAGAAAAAAGTATTGTTAAAAAACATAGGCCATGTGAAATTATAAACATTGTAAAAATGCATAGGTAACTTTATTTACCACTAATTTTATGGCAGGCATCATGAGACTTAATGATTTAAGAACATCTACAAGCTAAAAGCAAAGGTGTCAATGAGTCATTTTATTAAATCAGATTGAAAAAATTGAAATTTTATAATGATTTCATGTATTCCAATAGTATCATATTCCATTCATAAGTTCACAGAAAATTATGTGCAAATTTGAGGTAGCCTTTGAAGCACACATTTTGTGATCGCTTAAAAATATTAAAATCTGGCAACTTAAAAAAGTTCACCAATTTCTTAACTTCTTCTCATAGCTCGTAACTCATCAGTTGTAGGTCAATTGGCTGACTGTGTTTAAAATACAATAGTAAATCAATAACAAACCTATGTTTGCAGCCCGCACTTGCATTTCAAATGTGTCTTGCTCAATTTGTGTCATTCTATTGAGTTGTGATTCATTTTCTAGCTTTGCAAGTTTTATGATTTCTGAAAATTTAAACAATATTAATTTATATCATCACGCAGTAAAACATTACAATTAATAGTAAATTGGTACCAATCCAGAAGCAGCTTTATTGTAGTATTTTATTTTGTATGCAATGTTTCTTTCATCATCAATTTAATTTAAGTATTTCATACTGCAAGCAGTGGTTTATCTTTATTTTACATACTGATAGTAGCAGACAGAGATGGCAAAGGCACAGCTGTGCTCTTGATGTTTCTGAACTCTGAGCAACAGTCACACAGTGAATAATCATTAATAATGTTTTTGTACACAGTGAATTAATAATGCTTTCTGTCGATGTCCAACTGCTGTGGACTGTTAAACCAAGGCAAAAACCATTTCAATGACTGCAGTAAGTAGTACCAATATTTAGTCAAAGAAAAAATATATTAAACAACGAATAAAGCAACATTTCTGTACCTTCAAAATTTTCTAACATGCTCTTGACGTCTTCTTTTAGGCGTGTTGTATACGATTTTAATAAAGCTTCTTTATTTTGGGGTACGTTTCTTTGCATGTTGGTCGATAATAAGGTAACTTATCTCTTCTAAAATAACGTAGTTTACGTATTAACAACAGTACATGACTATTCGCTTCACTTGTTTGTATTACTAGAAAATACTTCGCCAGTCTGAGTGTACTGACTATGAGTACTGACGCGCTACTGTCACTGTCATCTGTCAAAACCAAAATTGATTGACATTCTTTCGGCCAAAAGAAACGAAGGGGAGTAAAATATTAATCCGTTCTCTATTGAGATATTAGGGCCGACACTGCGTACGCGGGTGCGGCGGAGCAGACAGTACTTGCAAGTATGAAAGTATGTGCTACAAGGCGAACGCGCGATAGCATAGCATAGAAAAACGATTCATATTTCAATGTAGATAAAAAACACACTCGTATTTTGTTAATAATAAATACTTTTATCTTCAAAGTATTTTTTATTTATATCTCATATCTAGCGGGGACCTGCGCGGGCGTCCGTCACGGGGAGGCGCGCTCCGCACCCGCGCAACGAAGCCCGCCTCCGTACGACGGAAACCGTCGCGGGGGCACGCGCTGAACCTAGATTCAATAAACGGGCTTACTGGCTGTCGTTTCTTTTTTGCTAATCGTCGTTGTTTTGCTACGTAATAATACAATAAGTTCTCCATGGACACGACTATACATGCACACCGTTAAAATTAAACTAGCGACTGCGACACTGCGATAATCGGTCTCCGCGACGGAACCGTCGCGTTCCCACGGAGCCCGCCCGCGTGTCCACGCGCGTAGTCAGGCGACGGCTGCCCGTCGCGAACGCCCGCATATCGCAGTGTCGGCCCTTACTCTTTAGACCAGAGACTAAGTAGAGAACAAGTTCTTATAAGAGATGAGACGTATTTACGCTAACAGGTTTTCGCTTCGAAAGTACGGCGCCCTGGTACGACCAGACAATACTTGCAATATGAAAGTAAGTGCTTTATGGCGAACACGTTATAGCATAGCATAGAAAAAGGCTGATGACATATTCAAGGCAGTTGACAAAATTAATAGCGACCTGGGTGCCTACCACTACCTCGTATAGCAGTATTATTTTAAGGTGGTTCCGACGAAATTTCTCCGAAATCCGCGACTTTCATCTCGATATTTAGTAGATTTTAATGCTATTTATTCATTTTTCTGTTTGCCTACAATATACTTTGATTCATGAACTTTAGAATAGTAGAAGAATTATTTACAATAATTGATTATATAACTTATACCAACGATATTAAAACAACGTGATTTCACTTATATCGAAATATTACTTTGTAATTACTATATTTATAAATATAAAAGTTATATTGAATCAACCGGAATAAACCAAATGTCAACTCTGTAGATTTATTTCATTTATTAGGATAATGTTTCAATAGTCATTGATAATTTGGCTGAATCAGCGTCGCAGGGGCTCTGCGCGGGCGACGGCGACGGGAGGCAGAGCGGCAGAGCGGCGTAAGCCCTTCTGACGGACGGACGTATGCGGTTTTTTAAAAAAATATTTACGTAATTCAATAATTGCAAATAAATAATATCAAAAAAAAAATATTGTGTGGATAGATTTAGTGTTGCAAATAAATTAGATTAGTTATTTAGATTTTTTTAGTGTATTAAATACGTAGGTATTTACCTATATTTATTATTGTTTTTCATCAAAATGACTAAAATTTCACGACTGAAACAAATACAAATGCAAAAGATTCAACACATGAATATCCTGTAAGTAGGTATATACCTACCTTCATATTTTTAGTAAAATACCTTCTTTGAGATACTTACCTAGGATATCCTTTAATTATGTTTAGTTCCACGTAAACTAGGTAGCAGGTGGTGAGCCTATTATCGCTCGTGATAAGATCAAGGCAACACCAGGCCTCAAGAATCAGTAAATTTCTGCTGTTATATACCCTAGGGATATGAATATGAGCTTGCTACAATATTGTCTATGACTACTATCATTTCGAACTAGGTGTGTGGTAGGTGGGCACATGAGTAAAATATCTAACTTGGATATTTACTCATAGTCATGTGGCAAGGGTGCTTTCCGATTCCGACCGACGACGACGGCGACGCCGGCGTAGGTACGAGGTGTTTCGGTCGGAACACGAACGTCGGCGTCGGTTGTACAACTAGCATAGAACTCAAATTACAATGATTATACGTGACATGCGTCGGTTTGCGACCTAGTTAGGTACCTACACAAAACAACCATACACGCTGCTGTTAGGTACCTAACTATCTACGTTATCTTGCACGAGTATAAATACCTATACATTCTATATAATTATACATACGGTGTGTACTTGAATATTCTATCGGTAAGTAATACCGATAAAATATTCAAGTATTTACCTGGTTAGATTTTTTTTCATGAGCTGATAAAATCAGTGATAAGATACTAGGCTAAAGTAAATACCTACCCTTCTACTTTCAATGCATCTTACTTTGATTTATTTATTTGATTGCAAGAAAGGAAGAAAAAAAGGCTTTACAAAACGTCTTAGTCTCTAACCAAACTAAAATATTTGAAGACTGAAATTATCACAATTAGGTAAATTAAAAATCCTACTCTCTGTTCCTTTATTATCGTACTATATGAATTTTTAATCCTAAAATTAATTAATATATTGTTGAGCGCCTACTGGACATAACAAAACTAATGCCGTATTTTTCGAGTGATAGGTGTATGTAGAAAGTAATAGACCCGGCACGGTGGCACAGTATAAAGAATTCTCTTCTTTTTTGTACAGTCATTACCTAACTAGGTAAAGGCAAAAGAATTATGTTTTAGCACTCTATGTATATATGTATGTATCTTTATTATATTATATTATAAGTGTATGTACTGTAAAACTACCCCGTGACGTCGTCCGCATGGATCCGTTACTTAGCGATAATATGACATTAGTTCTACTTTACCGATTTTGCATTATATTATACACTAGCTGTGCCCGCGACTTCGTCCGCGTGGAATAGTGATTTTGGGCAGCATTTTATGGATATATCTTTTGGTTTGTTTTGAATTATAAACATCTTCGTTTAGGTAAATAAGAAAAATCTTTACAGTAAATGCTTCTCTTTATACGATATTAGACGTATAGCCATCGGGGATCAAAGCCATACAGGCTGCTTGAATTACCTACACGTCACAAATCCACATAAAGCTGATCATGCTAAAAACAGCTAATATTTAGATTCACACTCACAACATTTAGTGTCTGACCTTAGGCTTTATTAATTGTCATCGCGAAACATAGGCTCACTGGAAACTGAACTCGTTTAAACTAAACGGGAAATTGTTTGGAATGAGAGAAATCCGAGGAATAAAAACGCTATAAGGTTTTTTTTTATATAATAGCCTGCCAAAGTGACTCTACTCTGCCTGATGGTAAGCAGTCAGTGGAATCCAGAAGTGGTGGACACCATTCCAAACTACTGGTATCCACTATGGCGGCTTAGTGAGATGCTTTTTCACGCCCCGCTTAAAAGACTCAGGATCAAAGTTAGATGGAAACTCAAGAGGAAAGGGAGAAATTGGGCCCCCGGCACTCTCACTCACCAAACGAAACGCAGTAGTACGAATACTACTACTCTTACGTCGATCTTCTATGAGAGGGTAGTACTTCTCTGGTCGATCCGATCCCTTCATGCTGAAACCAGCGTAAATCGACTACTACTATTTCGTAATTCACTTTAATTCCACCTATTCCGTAATGAGACGTGTTAACAAACATGTTTTTATCACAAAAAATAAAAAGAAAATAAGTCCAGAAAAATATACACCTAACTTTTATTTACATTTTAACTGACAAAGTATTTACATTTTGATAAAGAAATAAGACGTGTTAACCTAACTTAAAAACACACAAAACTAAGCTAAATACATACCACATGTATGACGTGATTATTTAAATTGGCATAACTTTTTTATTTATGAACCGATTGACATGAAACAAACACTTAATGTTAAGTGAAGCTTACCACAATGTATCAGTGAAAACCATATTTGAATCGGATAAGGCGTTTTTGTGATTAGCGTGAACAAACGCACAGACAAACAGACAAACAGACAAACAGATAAACAGATAAACAGACAAACAGACAAACAGACAAAAATTGTAACAAAAATTGTTTTGGGTTCTATTTGCGTTGATAAAGGTCCCAATAATATTTTTTCTCATATATCTTCCATGTACAGACAGCGACCGGTTACATTTTTATTATATGTATAGAGTATAGATTTACAATACTGCAATATGTACGTACATACAAATATATGTATGTACATATATATTTGTATGTACATATTGCAGTAATCTATACTTATAATGAATCTCTAGCGAGGTAATTTTCACGGTACATCCAAATCACTCAAACTGTGGGTACAATGCGTCTACTTTGGCAATTGTTCGTGTTACTTATTTTGCTAAGGGTACATGATATTGTGTACCTTACGTACGGGCACTTACTAGAAGATAATCAACATAGGAATGATGACGCTTTGTTTAAAGCATGTGTAACTGAAAATCCTTATCAGTTCCATCATTTGAATTCAGTTTTGCTGGCGTATGTTGCTGTTTCAAATTCAGTGCAGTGGTGGCCATACAGAGTAAAGATACTGTGGGAGAAAAAAGGAAATAAAGAGGACCGAGGTGGTAACTATGCCTTCGGACCACTGATTTTCAGACAAAACTTACACTTTACGTCGTTATGTACATGTTAAATGCACATCTCCAGCCAAACCGTCCCGCTTATTCTAAAAGATCTACTTCCGTAAAATGTTTGCTGGCTATACAATATACAGAACGATTTACTGAAGTTATATCCAGATGAACCGAAAATAAATAAGGAAAATGAAAATATGTTAATTCATATAGGTTAATTAAATTAACACATATGAACGTCAAAATTTACAAAATGTCAGCAAATTAACCTACAACCAGTTCGCTGACAAACTGAAGAACAATTTTAAAAGAATTTTAAGAAGAAAAATTGAAGAACTGGCAAGAAACTCAGGCCACTCTTTTTAATCGCCAGGTTATTACAATTTTTGTAAGTTACAGTTTCAAGTAGCATGCAAAGTGACACAGGCAATACACTTAACTCTATAGGTAATTAAATACTTACAGCTTTCTATGTTGCAAAGAAAAATAAAAAGTAAAATGTGTGCTTTACAGGCTGCCTCAATTTGCATATTGCTACAAAAGGTAAAGGCAATATGTGAACTGTAATAAATGTTTCTATGTAAGTATTATATAAACTGTTAATATTCGATATAAGTATAAAGTAAGATGAACTTAATTTACCACAGGAGTCCACAATGTACATTGTGAACACCTCTATTTCACTAATCACAATGTATGTAATAATACTAAGTATACAATTTTAACAAAACAATACAAAATGTGTACTTAACTGTACAATTATGGCTCGGGCATTATGTCATATATAATAATTAATACAAAAAAAAAACATTTTATGTCAAAATGTATCAATAAGCGAGATTACAGGATGGAAATAAATTATGAATCATTTAGTATAATATTCTGTATACATCTTTGCTCGAGACAGAACAGCGTTTTGTTTCGATTAGATTCGTGTTCGTAGAGTAGATAATCCTTCTACTGATTTGGCTGCGCGATAGAAGCCTTATTATAAAGGATGAATTTACTATGGCAAACTGTAAAGCGCTAAAAGCAGTGGACCAGATATCAGACAACACCAACTCATGAGTGGCTATCACAGTCCTACTATTTTGTGTTCATTTTCGGCAGACTGTGCCTGTTAGTCCTACCTCGTGGACTAAGGCTGATGAAATTAAATAGTGTTTAGGAGATCCACAGTCTGTAGCACTTCAAAATTGTTTTGCATTTAATAGGCTCCAAGCCTATACACTCCGCAAGATTTGCCATTTAAGGCGCTACCCAGAGCAAAGGACCTTGAGCATTCGACCCCCCCTTAGCCGCACGACCCCTCTGCAATAGATCGTCAAATAGTCAAATACTGCTGCCGCCATCTATCCAATATGATACGAACGACCAACGCATTACAACTCTTGAGTAGTAACAAAACCTCAGACCTATGAACTCACAGATATGGCAATAAATTTTTTTTTTTTCATAACAATGTGAATCATTATGATGTGTTTGTGTCTATGTGTGTGTGTGAGAGAGAGAGTGAGAGAGAAAGAGAGAATGAATAAATACGTTGTATAACTGTCCATATCTTGAAAATATTTTTTTCCGGTATTGTGTGATTTGGAAAATTAGGAACAGTAGGTAGTTTGTTTTTGACGTTGTCAGTTAAACTACATGTATAGTCGCGTCGTAGGACATTAAATTCCTAAAAGTTTTCATTTTTACAGAATTTATAGATTATGTGCATTCAGAGCTATTTTAAAAAAGTTAGAAGTTTTGTGACGGTGCTTTATTTATGATTTTGGTATTTTGTAATATTTCGTATAACGTAAAGTATATAGAATTAAAAGTTGAAATGTTAAGTGTTTCATAATAGGAATTGTTTTATCTTCATGTTGTAAAATTTTCAGAAAGATAAACTATGGGGTACGAAGAAAATCACAAAATCAGTTATCTGTGTGGATGTACCTAACTAAAATTTTAAAATGTTTGAAATAATATTTTAAGACATCCAGTGGTTAGTAATATACCTGTTGAAAAAGTTTACAAAGTTCTTATCCATAATAATTTATTATTGCATATGTTACGAAAAAAAATTATCAAAAAAGCATACAAGTTAACTTTCTAAACTTTGTTCAACAGGTATATTACTAACCACTGAAAGTCTTAAAACATTATTTCAGACGTTTTAAAATTTTATTTACAGACAAAAGACTGATTGTGATTTTCTTTGCTCCACATAATTTATCTTTCTAAAATTTTACAATATGAAGATAAGATAGTAGTAGTCATTTACTCTTAACGTTGGTAAAACAAATTATGTGGCATTCTCAATCAAAGCCAAACCTCCACCCGTAAATCACAATATATGGTGTAATATATCATACATGCTCAGCTATTCGCTCCTGTTCTTGCACTCAGCTTAACGTGGCTTCCAGCATCAAGTACTTGGGAGTGGTATTAGACTACTCGCTGAGTTTCAGTCACCATCTGGACCTACTGTCCTCCAGAACTCGGAAGTTGATGTTCATCTTTAAAACTTACGGCACATAGCGGACGCATAGGTGATCAGGATGGTTTACTTGGCCCTCTGCCAATCAGTTCTAAGTTATTGTATCACTGTGTGGGAAGGAGTATGTAAGAACAGCCTGACTAAACTAGAGAGCCCAAAGAGCAGTCCTGAAGGTTAGTAGGTCTTTGCCATTCCTTTTTCCAACCAAAGAACTGTACCAGCTTACTGACGTCCTGACAGTGAGACAACTATTTGTGCTAGGGATCGTTCTAGAGCAGCATGCCACAATTGTTTTTGACCCAACTATTCCCTCAAACAAACGTCGTAAGCATTATATTTGTGACACTTTAACTGTGCAATGGAAGACAGCGTTCTCCGATAGATTTTTTGGTTGTCTGGGAGGTTACTTGTACAACAAGATAAACAGAAATATCAACATTTACTCACTTACGCGATATAATTGTAATAAAGTAGTCACTGCCCGACTGAAATCCCTTAGTTACGATGAGACAGATAATCTTTTACAACATCCACAACCACACGCATAGACAAACTCTCATACATACACTTAAGGTTTACATAAACCCACTGAGACACTTACCTGACATACTGGGATTGCACGGATCTAGTGCTTGGAGAGGCTGCTAATCTGTAATAATGGTCTCCTAGTACGGATACCAGTCTCACATAGTCGCAAATAATGTACCTATTAGATTAAGTTTCTTTTTGTATATATTTGTGAATTTTCTATGTGAGAGAGAAACAATAAACCATTATTATTATTATTATTATTTTGCTTAATTTGATGTTGTTTTTTGTATTGTTTTTGCATGTTGCCACTGGGCAGTAAATAATAATAATAATATTCTACCACATTCACACAGCGCCATTTAGCCCCAAATTAAGCAATTATATTTGCTTGAGTTATGGGTACTAAACAACTGATATCGACTGTGAACTGGCAACCAGTACTATCTCGATTCTGACAACTTTACATTACAAAGAAAAAACTTGATTGCACCAAGAAAATAGCATTATGTATTTCAAATAAAAATACGTATTTTTTTAATATTTTTATTGTATATTTTATAATTAACAAAAGTAGCATTCTATGCTTTCTTCTATATTAAAAACGAGATAGGACAACATAAATCAATAAAAAAAAGAACATAGGACATTTTGCTTGGTACATTAAGGCCTATCTTCAAAATCAATTTATAACATTAACGATAGGACATTATTAAGTCAATTACTCTTTATATTATTAATTAGAACATTATAATATATATTATATATAATAAGAGTAATTGAGTTTATTTAGCTACTATGTCAATGTTATTCATCACAGTAGTCTTTGTATTTTATCTACGACAATAACATAGGGACAATTGGGTACGCAAGTTTGCAAAGCCATTAAGTCTACATATTAGGTAAATTTTATGAAAAATACAATAATTATTAAATTAACGAATCAGTTAAAAAGAATTAAAGGATTTCAATTAATCTTGATAAAGCAAATTATCATAAAAGTTATGACAGTCTTGAGGAATTACTGCTTTTAATTCTTGAAGGTGCAACCACTTCGTTTTAGGAATACGGCATCTTGCAGTAAATAAAGGTGGGTAACATTCCACTAGGTCGAGTCTCCTTGGCCTATGAGGTAAGTCCATCCAATCTTTGGTAAAATCAAGTTTTACTTTGATTATGCCTGCAGGATCATATTTAATGACTTTAATGTCTGTGACCATTGGATCATTTTTAGTTCTACCGGGTCTAATACTATTGTATCTCACAGGTTTGGTATAGTCTTTAAAAAAATCGTAAGTTAGCTCAATAGCCTCGTATGGTGTTGGGTTTATTCGTGCCTCTCTGGTCGTGGAGACATAATCACTCGGTAGTTTTATTTCTTTATTTTTTAATTTTCTTTCTATACAAGCATGTACGGAGTCTACCTCCATTTGTGTGTGACCGACTTCGAGGTACTTCTGATAGATGACGATTCCATGAAGCATGCTAAAATTTAGCAGTGCGTTTGCCATAATATTGTTACGGTTTTGTGCCGTACATCCATCAGAAAATATAACAACTGGTTTTTTTTCAGAAGTAAGGCATTTTTTTTCTAGATAGTCAATCAGACATGATATAAATGTTGATGCTACCAGTTGATTATTCTGGTCCTCAGAAAACCAATAACACGTAGCTTGCTTTTTCACAACATCATAAATTGTAGAGTTGTGACAAGCTAGCTTTGTTTTATAATAAAAAGCATTAGCATGGGTAAATGGAGCTAGCTTTACAGCTTGAAAATCTACTTCAATTAAAATTATTTCTCCTATGATAGCTCTCTTTATATCTTCACGTTTTTCTGTTCTAGCAATCTCTTTCTTCTCTATGTGCTCCTTCCAAACTTCTTCTTGTACATTTTTGGTTTCATAACTAGCACATAAGTTGCATTTATCTTTTTTTACGTTAAATAAAGAAATATTTTTTTCAACCATCACTTCGCTAAATTTTTTGCGGCTGAAGGTCGGTTGCATTACCTCAGTGCACCTTTTTAAATATAATTTGTAAATTTCTTGTATACTTGAGAAGACTGGTTCCAAATAGAGTTTTGTTGAATTCTGTCTGTTGTAATGGGACGGCATTTTCGGAAGATTATCGAAAAAGTTATTTAACCACTCAATTTGGGATAAAAGATTATTATTTGGTGTAGTATTTTTATCTTTTGACGTCACTGGTATTCCATGCAAACTGTCACACACCCATGCTTGAACCATTCTATAGCCAATACTAAGCGTATTTATAAACATTTCTCGACAAACTTGATAGCTCTCATGTCCATTATTCAAACTGTAATTAAGGCTATAATTGCGTCGAGAAACACCACCAGTAGTATCAGCTTTTGTTGGAACTTTAGAAACGAATCCACACACAAATGCCTTGCGTTCTCCCCAAGTTAAACTCCAAAATCGGTCGTAAATATTTTTTCTTTGTTCTTCCGTAAATAATGAGCAATGACGTTTTTTAGACTTTAAACAAACATTACTTACACAGGTTGGTTTCATTTTTCGTTCTTGTCTTAGTGTGTCGTGTATAACAGTATTTCCAACTTTTCTAAATCCTAAGTAAGCTTTTCCTTCCATTCGCAGTTTTTTGTTAATGTTTCTCTTCCACTTAGCCGGTTCAGCTTTTCTTCTTCTTTTCCTTCCCTCATTCATATTGTAATTGTTGGGGTCAGTCTCTGAAAGATTTGCATGCACATTTTCCGCTGCATGTTCTGCACTACTTTCTGAGGCATCAGGTCTTCTTAAAATTGATGGGGACCCGGGAGACTCTTGACTTGGTAGCAGTGTATTTTGAAATGGATTCAGTGATGTATTTGGGGATGAACTTAGAGACAAATTTGGAGAAATGATTATTGATCTGCAAGGTAGTGGGCTGAGTGGTATGTTGTTTGTGTAATTATCAGGTACGTTATGTTGAAAATCGAGTATAGCTAACTGGCGAGATGGCGATGGAACGAATCGTGGAGATAAATAATTTTCAGGTAGACAATCAAACAAAGTGTCTATATTTGGGTTAGTATGTATGTCCTCAGTATAACAGGTATCCCCGGTAATTACTATAAAAGGTACGATTTCTTGCTGATTAGACGTAGCAGAACTTGTTGGTTCTTGAAGGTTAGATACAGTAGAAGATATTGTTTCTTGCTGGTTAGACGTAGCATAAGATTTTTGTCGATTAGAGATAGTAAAAGGTATTGTATTTTGCTGGCTAAACATACCCACATCTTCTAAGCCTATGTTAATATCCTAAAACGAATAAAAGACAGGTTACTACATATAAAATAAAATAATAGTCTTAGCAATTTTAAATACGCAGATTTTAGTTATTACTTAAATGAAAATCACAAACCTTAGCATTTTCTTTATTTTTATCCCCCTTAAGTATTACCTGTACCAAACGCTTACCACGACTTAACTTATTCTTATTATACTCCTGAAAATAAGCAAATAAAAAGCTAGTTATAAAAAAGCATCAGTGAATGGCAGCAGAGCAGAGAGTAGGTATTAAGGTGGATAAATTAATTGTAAGCGGCGACAATTTTGTAATCACAAATAGTTTCCATCACCATAATAAGCTACAACAAACTTCATCAAGTAAGTGACTAGTTAGTCAGGACGAGAGAGTGGTAATAAAAATGTTCTTCAATTCCTAATTCGTCAGCCGTGGTTAATGGGCAAGCCACCATGCAAATGCCATCGAATAAATCCATTAATATAACAAAATTAGTTAGATACCTAATTATTTATGACCGAATCGTCCAACATATAAGTTTGTATAATATTGTTAATTTATACCGACGTAAATCTTATAAATTAACTATGAATTTTAGTTGAAAGTTAGAACCAAGAAGTACTATCTCATAATAATTCCAATCAGCTAAAACTTTTCAAGGCGATGCATAATGTACTATCTCAATTAATAAACTTTTGAGGTAAAAATGTCATACATTTGGTAAACATTTATAATAAAAACTTACCATTTCAGGTAATATATGTCACCAATAATGTTAACTAATAACTTTACGTGTAAAACACTAATAAATTCACTTGTATCAGTAATTTGTTTGAAGAGAGCGCGAAACCGTGTTCATGTTCGTCCACGTTTGGCGAGATAGTATTAAATGCTCGCATCTACAGCGCGTCGCTGTTGGTACAAGTTGAATGAAATCGATTCTGGCGCCAAATTTAAACGTACCTAAGATAAGACTTCTTGCAACGCTACGGAATACGAAATAGCATATAATGGCATTAAAAAGTCAAATCACCAAAAAATTGAGATAGGACTTTTTGCCAGTTCACAGTCGATATACTACTTATATACATTTTTTTTTTTGTAAATACATACATATTATAGATAAATTACACCCAGACACAGAACAAACAATAATGCTCATCACACAAAGGTTTGTCCTGGGTGGGAATCGAACCCACGACCTCCGGCTTAGCAGTCAGGGTCACTAACCACTAGACCAACAGGCCAGTCATCAATAAATAAATACTAATCTATACTTTTTATATATCAATAAATACTTTATCTTTCTTTCCGTGTGTGTGGCTGAGTGGACTGGATGTGTGTGTGGGTGTCAAGATTAGACGTTTCAAGAGAAGAAAGCTGCTGTGAATGAGATGAGTAATGAAAGTAGATAAATAAAATTTATAGTAACTACACATTTTCCATTTATTTAAGCCATTGAAATATTTATTAAAAATAAAAATAAATAAAAACATCAATTTCAGAAAACTGTATACAATTTCAGCAATGAGGATAAGTTCTGAGAAGCCACACCCAAGCGGTCCATGGTTTGAAATGCATTTTAATTCAGTAATAAAATGGCTGACATCGATTATTCTCCTCCTTATTATTTTTGCAATAGTACTGACTCCTCTTCAAAAGTAACCATATAGTCATTCTGAAATTAAAAAAAACAATTACATTAATTTCTTAGAACAATTTACCGTATGTCTTTAGTAATTTTTCTTTTATCACTTTTCATAAAAGATTTATTCATTTTCAGAATAATTAAAATGGTAAGCTTAAATGTGTAGCCCTTACAACGCAAATTCAGGCTGCTGCTATTGTAGAAATATTGACCCTTTGCTATTGACAGTATACTTCATTTAGTCCGAATGCTTTATACTCGTACTTTATAAATTAAAATAAAATTTATGTTTCCTAACCCTTTTTCAAGTTAACGCGACTTTGGAAAAGTATAAGAAACTTACCATTTTATCAATATTTTCATTTATCTTATCAATGCTTCTTGTACTTTCAGTGTTTTAATTTGCATTGCCTGTCAGGTTCCGTAAACTGCAAAGGAGTAAAATTTTATATTTATTTTAAAAGAATAATAATACCAGCCTATTTGCTGTCCTACTGCAGGGCAAAGGCCTCTTCTCATATAGAGAAGGCATGAGCATTAATCACCACGCTTACTCAAGGCGCATTGGCAATTTTAGACTTTTAAGTCCAGGTTTCCTCACGATGTTTTTCCTTTACCGTCAGTCAGAAATGTCTAAAATAAACTTAGAAAGTACATATGTTTTGAAAAATCACATTGGCAGTTGCCAGGATTCGAATCCACTACCACGTGTTTACGTGTTTATCCACTGGACCATTGCGACACGGACATTTTGTTAAAAGAATAATTGCATAAAATTATGTATGTGTTCCAATTTCCGGCAAAGACTGGTTGAAGATGTAGGTACAGATCAAAATGTTTTTAAATGTTTAAAAATTATATTTCTCTCGCAAAATAAATTATCTGTGTATTTAGTTAGCGTGTTTATACCGCCTCCTTTTCATTTTTGGATCTTTTATTACAGTTATGTAATAAGAACCCAAAAAAAGAAAAAGTGGTGGACCTGAGGAATGACGACCTAGTACCTTAGGATAAGTTGCGCCCTCCCACTAACGCTTCTCCACAACACTTTTTGACATATTTTTACATTTTATCCAGAAAAGATAAAATACATACACATTACTTTCATCCACCGGTTGCGAAATAGAAATATCCATTAGCAGTGCTACTGGTTGGCTGTCACTCGTTCTAGAAAGATAATGTAATTATGTTAGGATACCTTTATTCAGTAAAACAAAACGCATAGTATGACAAGTACGTGTTCAAGTCTATGCGTTTCTAAGTCTATGGCTCGCACAAATAGGTAACTGTGTTTCATAGTTTTTGTTGATAAATAATACAATAACAACAATTCTTAGAGTGTCTACTTAGTAAGGTTGCGGTATTAGAGTGGGTTACATAGGTACCTGGTATCAAAATAACTTTGTTTTGATGTGGTTTGCATTTTTGTCCTTGTGCGTAATTTGTGCTTTTATGACCTCATCTACAGAAAGAAAATGCCTGATATGTGAAATGTATTGTTCAGATAATTTCACTATTATAAACACAAACGTAAATAGAACGTAGGTATAGGTTGATATGGGTGCTTACCGAGCTGCGTTCATCCTTGCTGCATTTGCAATCCTTTGTCGTAATACTTACAATAATAAACACAAGAATGTCTTCTCGCAGTAAATTCCACTAGGTATACACAAACACAACAGCGTCTTGCCGCGGTTACTAATAGAAAGAAACTAACACAATAAATGCGAATAATAAATTAAAACTACCGCGCTACTATTATAAGTTTATATCAATCACCTATGCACACAGATTGATATACATTTACGTAAAAATACAAGAGCGCGTTCTGGAAACATTTCGTACGTCCGTCCGTCGAAGAGGCTCGCGCCGACTGCCGCCCGTCGCCCGCGCAGAGACCCGCTGAGAATTCCTGTGACATTACGCGCACTTCATGGACATTTATTTTCTAAAATCAGTTGTCACTGATGACTTTGAAAAGTTTAATCGAACAAAATGTTCATTATTAAATTATCTATCTATTGATGTTAGTTACAAACAAAAATAATGTACAGTTCAAGATTAGAAGCAGCCAATCAATCAAAATTTTTCATTTTAATGGCTCTTCTTAATCGAAATTTTATACATTTTTAATTCAATAAAAATAAATTTAAATCAGTTAATGTAAAGTCAACATGATGTAGAAATGTAATATATGTTTTGTAGTACAATGTTTATTGTAATTAATTAGTAGATAGCTTCTAAAAACTGTACTTAATGCGGCCAGCAAACCGTTTTGGTGGGGGCAGCGCCTTAATACAATATACAAGTACAATGTATAGTTGTTGTTGTTTAGTACCCATAACACAAGCAAATATAATTGCTTAATTTGGGGCTAGATGGCGCTGTGTGAATGTGGTAGAATATTATTATTATTATTATTATTATATTATTATGTTACTTTGTTTTGTATTTTTCTTTTATACCATTAAAAATAAGGATAGTGACAAAGTAAGGATACAATAAGATTGCTCGAGGTTGTGGTAAGGCCTCTGGACTCCCCCCCAACGGGTTCTCGCCTTGTCGCGGCGAGGGGCTTAGTAGCCGTGGTTACCAAGGACCACGGTGAACCAAGAGGAACCCCAAGGAGGCGCCGCTCCTCTGGGCTTTGCCGGTAAGCCCACGATGGAGCGGCTCTGGTGGGTTGCGGTGCTGTCTGGGCGGCACCGCAACTGGGTCGGGCTGCAGTGTTGCTTCGGCGACACTGCGGCTGAGGAGTGGCGGGGCCGCGGCGGGAGAGGAGTGCCGGTATAACGGTGCGCCGCTCTGCCTACCTTCCGCGGCCTCGGCGGGGCCGCAACCTCCAGATTGCGGACGCGGTGGGGCCGCAGGGGAAGAGGAGTGTCGGTATTGCGATGCGCCGTTCTCCCTATCCTCTGCGGCCGAGTTGGCCTGCGGGCGGCGATCGGGCAGTCGCCGCCCGAACAGCACGAGCCCGAGACGGCAGTGCGCGTGTTCCGCACGCGCCTCTCGAAGGAGGGGGGTCTAGGCCCCTAAATCGGACGGGGCCCGCTCGCGGTGAGCGGGCCATAGCCCGTCGGGGTCGCGGATGAATGCGCAAGCGACTCCCGTGACCCCGACACTCTGGCCGTCTGGAGGAACACCGTGGGTTTTAGTCGGTATGCTGGCCGCGCTTTGAGTGCGGTCGGAGAGTCCGACATAACCCCAGCCTTGCCCGGGCGGGTGCGTATGCGTAATGCATTTCCACGAAAAAAAAAAAAAAAAACAGGGCCTCTGGACTAAATTAAGACTTGGTCAGACAAATTTGGCCTGTCGGTAAATCCACATAAGTGCCAGGTCGTCATTCTAGGCAGCCAACATATGTTACGCTTATTAATTGCTAAACAACTACCACCTATTGTTTTCAATGGTTCGACTATACCGCTTAGCAACAATGTCTAAGACCTTGGGATATACATAGACTCCAACCTGAACTGGCATGCCCAGGTAACAACGTTAGGCAACGAGTTATTGGTACTCTTCGTGCTCTCTATCGCCTCAAAAACTTCCTCCTATCTAAGACAAAGGTGACGCTTGTACAAACTTTAGTTTTCCCCTTAATTGACTATGGTGACGTGTGCTACTTAGACCTGAATGCAGATTTTCTCAACAAATACGACCGTCTTCTCAATAACTGCATTTGATTTATTTTTAATCTTCGAAAGTATGACCACGTATCTACATATCGTTCCCAGCTGAATTGGTTAACTAATCGCCAGCGCCGTAGTTTGCGTAGGTACTGTCACTACCCTTTATTTCTTTCCTAACTTCTCCTATTCTTCCCTTTTATCTACTGGAGTATTTTCAGTATTTAAGCAGTAACCATAATAGAAACTTTCGCTCCTCTAACAATCTACTTCTTCAATGTCCTTCTAACTGTTCTAACTTTGTAGGCTCTTCCTTTCCTGTCCTGTTCCCTGTTTAAACGGTTGTAAACTCAATCTCTAGTTTGTAAAAGAAGCCCTTTAAAAGTTACAACAGGTGAAATAAATTAAATTTGAATTGTATTCTTGTAAAGTCTCCCACGATACAGGGCTTGTTCTTTAGTGAGGAAGTGGTTGTTAACCCATTGTTTAATGTAGTACATTGACAGTGCAGGGTAAAATAGTTATTTTTATTAAGTATTAAAAGCATTATTTTCTTTAAATTTATATCATATTTTACATTATAATAATAATAATAATATACTTTATTTCAGAAAAATGTTCCATAGTTTGTTAGTTACACCAAAAAGCTTATTAACTAGTGTTAGTAATTACATTACATTACTTAGCTAACTAAAAATAGCTAAGTAATGTAAAATATGATTTAAATTTATGCAAGCAAACGGTCATTAGTTTTTATTGGTCACCCCGATGCTAGATTTCTTAGCAGGAATTTGATTGTTGTTTAAATCAAAATTTTTAGGTTTTTTTGAAATTGTTTAAAAAAGTAATTGTTAGTAAAAAAAACTACTAAATGATAGGCAGTAGCAATGGGCTATTTGACTTTCGAATGCTACGTAAATTGATTGTTTCTTATGGGAAACGTATCGACCGAGGGACCACTTTTCAACTGTTGTAACTTTTAAAGGGCTTCTTTTACAAACTAGAGATTGAGTTTACAACCGTCTAAATACTTTTACTAACGCTAGAGCCATACGAAATTTCCAAACTCCACTGTGGTCTCCACTCATGTGTACTTATGGTGATCGATTGAGGGACCACCTTCTGAATGCTAGTTCTTTTTATATAATGAACCGGCAAGGCTGATATTTAATAAAGTAGTGTAACAAATCTTTTACTAAAAGTAGTCATTAATAGCAGTTGTAAATTTTAACAAGGTTTTGAGATATGGATGCCTGCATGTAACTTTTGAGTGCCTACTTTTACAAATGAAAGACTGAATTTACAATCGTTTGAGAACTTATAATAACTAAAGGCTGACGTATTTAAAAGCTTAAAATTCAGATGTGGTCCCTCAATGGGAACGCACACGAATTCCTATGCAAATATTTTAGGTAAGGCGCTCGCGTCTAGCGCTTGCAAGTCGCAAGAAACGTGGCGCGGGGCTCGTGGTAGGTAAGACGGGAGCAGGTTGCCATACTCGAACCCGACCTTTAGCGGGTGAGACGACAAATAAATACTTTCAAGAAGTATTTTAAAACCTGGTTTTTGACCCTCGTATTTTTACGTACTTGTACTTAGAAGCCCTGGTATTGAATTTTGCAAGTACGAGTATATCACACCTCGACTATACTGAGATAGATGTGCAACTCCTTTAAAGTAAATTTAAGGTAAAAAAACCGGGGCTGACAAAACTAGATTCGTTAAATTCGCCGCTAGATGGCAGTACACAGTATGGTAAATCGATTTAACTAGGTACGTACATTTAATTATATAATTGCGTTTTTGAAGGGGAATAGAAATTCAAATTCAAATAAAATATATCTTATATATAAATCTTTTTATTTTATGTACATTAAAATAGCCTATATACCTTTTTTCTGTTTTGCTAATAAATGTAAAATATTTGTACACCTGCAATGGTAGAGCATGACACCTTTGTACCATATTCTGATAAATACTCTAGGTTTATCTTTATCGTCCTGCTTAAAGTTTTATTATTTATCGTATATATTTATTTGATGTTTAAATTGCTCGGGGTATAGTGGTGACTATTGAAACACATAGGACTACGAAACGGTATATTATATTTATTGGTGATTATAGCACGGCTACGAAATCCCGACTGCCCGTGGCGGCGACGCAACGCTAATCGTACACCGTACTGACATCTGATTTTTGGAAAGTAATCAGACATCGATCGCCCTTATCTCAGAACAAGAACTCTGTGATCCTTATAAAAAATAGGTGCAAGCGTTTTTCCATTTTATTGACATTTTATTCACCATTATTTCGTTTCGACATTCACTTGTTTTGTCGGAGGGTTTACGCGTCATGAATGGCAACGTCACAATGAAGAATGTTACCTATTTTTAATTTTTACCTTTCCTTATATTCACTATTAAAAATAAAAAAATATGTGTAAAAACATTATTTCGATAAATTCAATAGTTTTCGAGATATTGAATTTTAAAAACACGTATGCTCAGCGAGATTCCGCTGGCCGGCGCTCGCTGCTGTGGCGTCATGGCACACTGCCCGCACGCTCCCGTTGACGTTTGTAGTTTAGTACTGATTTAGAAGCTATAGTGATAGATCATCATCAATGCACCAGAAAAAATGGTTTTAATTAATTTAAAATAAGTATGTAATTATAATTAACAAAAAATAAATATTCAGAAAGACACTACTTACGTGTCCCATTTGCCTATATAAGCAGAAATTCTTTGTAACTCTTTATATATACCTACTATTTGTACAGTTTTACTCAATGTATTCGCAATCCATTTATTTAAGTATTTAGTCATTCTTCGATACAGACAGAATATTGTGACAAATCTATGCTCTGATCTTCCATAAAACGAGTAAATATTATATAATGTATAGGTACCTACTGATACCTATCGTTTTTGTCAATGTTTAGACAATACCTATAGTAGTAGAGGACTAGCGGATCCAGAATTTGAGTTTAGAGGAAGGGGGGGAGGGGTGCGGGCTTGATCATTGGCGTATTCAAAGTAGTTTACGAGAGCCCCGTCGTCAAAGTAAGGTTTCACGAAAATGCTAGCACATACATTTTTTTAACACGCTAATGCATTTGGAGTGAGAACGCTTTTGCCCCCTTAAGCCCCTCCCCTCTTTCACTCTCACGCACGCACGCACACACACATAGATACCTACACACACACAAACTTTCGCATTTATAATATTAATAGTACTTACCTATGATAAAAAAATGTGGATCATAGTATATATATATACCTACTTCATAAATAAAGCAACGATATATAGTTAGGTATTTAAGTATGTACGTACCTAAATATTATAGGTACCAGTAGGTAGGTACGTTATGCGGTAAACAAGTAGGTCAATTTTTGTACTTTTGTTACTCGTATTTTAATATTCTTGGGAAAATACTCAGCAGCCACAATGTCCACCTATTTTTAGTAAAGTATCCGCTTGATTTTAAATCCTTTTTCCGTGGCAGTTATTTCATTATAAGTACAATACACCACACTTATAGGTAATGAAAGTTATAGAAGGAATAGTATAATAATGCGCGAACAAAACAGCGAAATCAAGGTACTGTATGCGTAAGTTGCGTACTACCGGCCACAGAGCGCGATAGCGAGTTGCTCTGTCACGGTAGTAGATCCACGCTGGTTTCAGCATGAACCGGCCGGATCTTCCGAAAAGTACTATTCCGGAAGTGCTACCCTCTCATAGAAGATCGACGTAAGTTGAGTAGTAGTATTCGTACTACTGCGTTTCGTTCGGTGAGTGAGAGTGAGAGTGCCGGAGGCCCAATTTCCCCCCTTTCCTCTTTCCTCACCTCCTTCACTCCCTTCCTCGAACCCCATTCCCAGCCGCCATAGTGGAGGCCACCATACCAGTAGTTTAAAACGATGGCTTTTGGTATGGTGGCCACCAGTTCTGGATTCCACTGACTGCTTACCATCAGCCGTGGTGGAGTCACTTAGGTAGGCTAATAAAAAAAAAAGACGTCACGCTGCTGTCGTGCGCCTGTTAGCGACAATCGATATTCACGACAAACTCAAATGCCTGTAAAATCTTAACCACATGGTATTTTTGAATGAAGCAAAACCTAGTGTATTTCTATACATTTATACTATACTTTAATAAAGTTTTAAGCGATATTCCACACCTAATAACATTCTCCATTTAGTGTCATATTGTGGTTTTAAATTTTTATCATTTAATCGGATCTATATTTTAAAAATATATTCTGTACAATGGTAAGATTTAGACAGTTGTTTGACCGCTGACGATGAACGCATCGTCGGCGGTCAGACAACTGTCTAAATCTTAAATTTTATAGAGAATATATTCGATTTTTTGTATGTTTGTTTGTATATTGCGATTTATTTCAAGATCTACGTAACCGTTAAAAAATCATTCACCTTAGAAAGCTACAAATAGGCTATACTTGGACAGTTCCGTTTACTGTTCCGGAAAATGTTATTATTTTTTTCAGTCATTTTCAAAATTTTAATATTTTAAGCGTCTTTGTACATTTGAATGATGCAATACGACACTATTACAATATTTTCTGTAGGCGTTGGTAGTGAGACCAATGAAACCTTTGATACTGAAGCGAAGCGAGGGCTGACGTCTAGTATAATATAAGTTGGTTTAACATTTACAGTATTTATTTACCGCCGCTAATACCAACATTACAACGTTTAGGTAATACGTACGTACGGTACTATTTCAATACCAAGATACTATGTGATTTATTATATTATGAGTAGAAGGGTCTTAATTTTATTGTCAATACAATCGGCGTAGAACACGCCTCTTGGACACCACTTTTCAAATTACAGCTGACCTTGGCTTTCATAATAAAAGGTAGGTAAATCGCTTAATACCTGGGTATTTTATGATAATTGAGTAGATATTTATTTGTCTTTCGTAGACAATCGGGCATATTCTTTGAGACGCAGAGCGTGAATGTTGATAAATCCAGTACTATCTTCTGGTGAGAAACTTCCAGCTATATCCATGGACACTAGATCCTTATTGTAAGAACTCGTTGAACTCTTTCGCGCTAGGACATCGACTGTAATGAAAGTAATAATTTTTGTTAACATAAATGATTTTATAATAACTTAAATACCTACCTACTATTTGCAAAAGTCAAACTAACTTTTCTAAGTTAAGATAGTGGTTGTGTATATACGAGTAGGTTTTTTTTATTGCCGACAGTGGCAGACGCGCAAGCAGTCCACCTGATGGTAAGTGGTAACTGTCGTTCGTGGACTACTCAGAGTCCCTGGCATTGCTCTAAAATGCCAGAGACTCTGCGAAGCTGCTGCCTACCGTGAAGGCAGTAGGGTAGGTGAAGAGATTGAAGGTGAGGAAAAAGGAAAGAAGAGAAATGGGGCCTCCAGCACTCTTACTCACCAAACGACACGCAATAGTACGGATTCTTACGTCAATCTTTATGAGAGGGTAATACTTCCCCGGTCGATCCGGCCCATTCATGCTGAAACTATATTAGATCTACTTCCGTATTTACAGACGCAAAATATTGGGTCTATTTAAATGATGGCAAGGCCTGTAAATCCATTATAGAATTGAGGTTATAAGCTCTAGTAAGACACCGTACCACAATACAATATTTAATAATAATAGTTTTTATGTTATGTCAAGTTTTTGTATTCTGTACCTCCACGCTGTTACATATTGTGCACAATAAATGTTTTTCTTCTTTCTTCTTCAAATATAATTTCCCAAATTTGTTGCCATGGTTTCCCTAAAGCTGCATTGCTTAACCATTCTCTAGAGAATTTACCGAACTGTAATAATTTTGATAAGGTAATTAAATTCTTAATGATTATTACCATTTCCTTTATAAATTCGAACTGTAACGGTGCCATTGACGTTCTCTTGCGATAATTCCAAGCATTTATGTGTGTATTTTGCTTCAGGTGAAAACCAAAATCCATTATATACAAAATCAGCCATCTTATCTTGTAGATATTTTTTGACTCTGCAATAAAAAAGATCAGTCAGAATCAGATAGATATGAGGTACTTAACCAACATTATATCATTATATATTTTTATGTATACGCATAACTTTTCGCTAGTCCGATTCTAATAATTCCTTTTTATTGGAAAGGGTATATATACTCCGAAAGTCCGAAGTATACCCAAATTTTGAGAAAAAGGTAATAATATCAGTTAATAACTAAACTAAGTAAGTTAAGTAGAAGCTTTGTTAAAAGTAGAAAAAAATTAAGCATGTAAGTATATAGTAAGTAATTAGTAGATTATAGCCACAAGAAATATAAAATAAAAACTTTTTAACAAAAAAATTAAACCACCGAAAAACTGAGAAGCAAAAGTAATAAACCTTTTTACCTAAGTAACTGTGAGTCGGCGCCAACAAGCAAAGCGGCGCCGCGCGTCGCGGCTCTACTTACGTAGGTATTTAATTAATTTGCTTGTTTAGTGATGATTCAAAATTACTTAGGTATACCTACTTAAAATAAGAGTTTATTATGTTTTGCTTTTTAGTTTCTTCGGCGGTTTAATTTTTTTGTTGAAACGTTTTTTTCTTCCTATTCAACCATATCTACCTTAGAACTTCCTTGTCAAGGGTGAACACCTCCAGATCAATGTGCGCTGCATGTAAAATAGTACCAGCGGGTGTTTCATAAAGACTACGAGACTGTAATGGAAATCATAATTAAATTCCGTGATGGTGAATTATAATAATTTAGCAAGTGCCTACCTACTGTTTTTTAAGTACCTACATAGCAGTGGCGTGCACTTTTTATAGGCAGAAAGACACTGGCTACGTTAATAATTTTCTGAATTCACAATATTAGCAATATAATATTAAATAATGCCTACCCTGTCGAAAATCTATAATGCCCACCCTGTCAAAAATCTTTGTGCACGCCACTGCTACATAGGTATTTTAACATAAGTCATTAGCTACCTTTAATCCTAGGAAACGATTTTCCACAATATCAATGCGCCCAACCGCGTGCTGTCCACCCAACTTGTTAAGAGTATCCACTATAGCTAAGGGATCGGTTAAGAGAAGAGCCTTTTCATGTCCGCTTGGAATCCGAACAGAGATTGGTAATCCTGAAATGTTTACAATATGAATAGGTTTGCGGGTAGGTAACAAAAAGTTTATTTTATTAGCAAGCAATGGTACCTACCTTTCTCAAAATTGATGTCGATAACTGAAGGATAATCTTCAGCGTTCTTTAAATCTCGAGTTATTTTAAATATACCACCCGGAGGAACGGCACTAGGATCTTCGAGAACACCAGATTCATAACTGTTGAAAAAATAAGTTTATAAAAGCGAGCAAATAAATTTCTCAGAATCGACTCAATAAAATACGTTTACATCTCTCATAATGGGTAAGTAGGTCCTTATTTCCCCCGAAAATGGGGCTTGTAGGTGACCAATTAGCGCTCTAGGGTAATAATGTAGATAGAAAAGCCCTAGGGCGGTAAGTAATTTAAAAAAATTAAATATCGAACGGCGAAGCTCAATTTCGTTCTTAAAAAAAAAAATAAAAGAAAAAGATGAAAAAAGGCGGGAATAAAAAACTTTTACTTTTAATATTGTTTGTTTTTGGGATTTTTTTATAATTTATTCTTGTAATGCCGGTTTTTTTCTACTTACCTCACAATCGAGATGTAAAGCAGAGTAGTTAGCTCGGGTGTAAGCATCAATAATTGCACCCTCGAACTATAGGCGCCCTCGCTGCGCTCGTGCGCCTAAATATCTCGGGCTGCAATTGATGCCTTACAGCCCTTGGCTACTAATCTACTATAAAATGAGCCTTTACCTGATATGCATTATATTTTCATCAGTTGACCAAGGTTCTTTTGGTGTTGCAGACACGGGAATATTTTCCTTTCTAGCATATTCAATAAGATCGCTTCGGCCTTGAAATCTGTTGAAGAACTCAGGAGTACGCCAAGGAGCAATTATCTGAAAAAGAAGTACGATACTTATTCAATGCCTTTTTTGTTATGAGAATATTATAAACTATTGACAGTTGATCTCACCTTTCCTTCCGGCCATAATGAATAAACGCTAAGTTCAAATCTAACTTGGTCGTTGCCTTTACCAGTAGCGCCATGGGAAATATATCTAAGAAAAAGAAATTAATGTTCAGTGAAAACTCAAAAACAGCCAAAAGAAAGTGTAAAAGCTTTATAAAATATTTTACGTACTTAGCTCCCAATTTCTTGGCAGTATTCACTATACCGACTGAAATACATGGTCGAGCTAAAGATGTCCCCAGATAATATCGGCTTTCGTAAACCAGGCCCATCTGGACAGCGGGTAGCATGTATTTTGATATAAATTCTTTGCGCAAATCTTCGATGATTACCTATGAAATAAAATATAATTATTAAGGTGTTAGACACGTAAGATGTCTCAAGTTTTCATCATTTAGGTAGGTAGATATCGACTCTACCTGTAGATGAACAAACAAGTAGGTAAGTAAATTGTATAACCTTCCTCTTGAAATCTAAGACCACTAAGCGTCAAGCGTTGAAAGTTCGACTTCTATCTAAGCTCTTCAATTTATCTTTTAGCAGATTCATCTCAGTACACTCTTGTTCTTCTCATTTTTTTTAAAAAGTATGTATATATTTAATATTATATGTATTTTAATATATACCTATAAGGTCAGTTGGGGCAAGTGCGGTATACTTTTTTAAACATTACCTTTCGTTGCAATTTTTTTTATTTAAGTCTAAGAAACAAAAACATGTTCAGTAGGCACTACTGCATAGCTTTGTTTCTTTAATTGTATATTATCATCCCGTTGAACAATATTAAACGTTTTGATAAAATTTTACGTGTTTAAATAAAACAGGTAACCTAGACGCACTTTCCCATGGAACTGGGGTAAGTGCACCTAGGCTAAATAAACAGGTTTTATTTCGTTTCTATCAGAATAGAGTCAATGTTTTGAATAAAATTTTAGTAGTGAAAATATTTTATGCAATCAGGTCTGTAGGTACTACTCTCAAAATAAATACAAATATTGCTTAAAACCGAATACTGGGGCAAGTGCTGCATACGATTATATTTAGAGAAACTCAACATGTTTTGAACGGGAGCAGCTAGACATTTGTAAGTAGGTAGTAAAATCATAGATAAAAATATTATTTATCTCTGTTTCTTGTCTCATGTTTTATTCTGAGTTACTTAATATAATAAACTTTACAAAATCTAAGTCTTACACAAAGCAAACTAAATCAGTCTCAAATAACGTATCACTTATATTTTAAACAATAACACACATTTTTATAAAAATAAACCCTCTATTAATAACAGGATTTTAATAAATCTAGTAATATCTTATTCTTATTATTCGTGATATCTTAAAAAGTAGAAATGTATTACAATAAATAAATTCCCTGTAATCTTTTAACGGACAACAGCATACGGAGACAAAGGAAAGTAACTTTAATTATTTTAATCTATTCAGAAATCACGGAAAATGTCTAGGTCTAGGGCATTAAGTCTATTCCACGTAATAACTTATTTTGCACGCAGTTTAATGAATAAATGCCTATGTTTTAACCACCTCTTGTTTTCTTAAACTGTTGTCAACTTCTAGTTTGGGGTAAGTGTGTTATAGTGGCGCACTTGCCTCTTTTCGTTTATTTATTTATTTAGGACAACCAACAAAGTATACACCGTTACAGTTACATAATTAACATTATTGCTTATTGCTAGTGTTTGGTGCTACCTTACTTAAAGGTTGCCACGGCATGCATGAAATTCTAATTGGAAATTTAAGTACAATATTAGATTAATACTAGCTTTTGCCCTCGGCTTCGCTCGCGTAAATATCTTTTTTCCAGTACACATTTTTTATATTATTTTATTCTGTTTTCCGTACTATTTCTAATCTCCCATTCCACAAACCCTCTTGCACCTACCTAAAGATATCCCCCTTAAAAAAAATACAGTACACAAAAGCAAATTTTCACAACAATAACTTTCTCCTTCCCTCTCACCCCCCCTCACATCCCCTCGCTTCACCCTCAATTCCCCTTTACCTTCCCCGCACTTCCACCCCCCCTCCTTTCCACCTCCCTTCCTCGTCTTCCATCTCCATTACCCATCCCTTTGCCTCAAAAATCCCCCTTGTCATTTTCGATTATTCCATTTATCCCCCCTGACTGAATTCCGCTAAGGGGGAAAACTGAACTCTAATATAAAATTATTTCAGAATTCCCCCTTATCATTTTTGGATCATTCCATTTATCCCCGCTGTATGAGAATAAATGTATTAGTACCTACCTACGCATTTGCTCTTTTGTTAAATAACAAAAATATTTAGGTAAAGTATGTTGGTTACGTAATAAACTGAACTGAATATGGTGTAGCTATAAAAAACTATAAATATATCTATGTATAATCAGAGTTTATTTTTAACAGATTTCAAAGGCAATAGTGATACAGATTTGGAAATAAATCCAATTGAATACTAATGTAAATTACTTGTATTTTTTTTACACAGTAAACATTTAACTAAAACATTGAATGTGGTACAAAAAACATTTATCGATGTATCATTATCTAGTTATTGGAACGTTTACTAATTAATTAATTTCAGCAGTTTGCGAAACTAAAAATTAAGTATAGGTACAAGTAAAAATTAAAAAAACAAATTATAAAATAAAACAATACATTTTGTACAGCAATTGACGAGTATGATCAGTTAGTTAAAGTTCAGCAATTTAAAGTTCAAAGTTAAATTAAGTATATAATATAACAAAAACAATCACTTTTATACAACAAATCAAGTTCAACAATTTTCTGAAAGTTAAATTCTAGTATGTTTATATGAAGCTTATGAAATCACTACATAGCATAAATTAAAGTCGCTTACCGCTGTCTGTCTGTCTGTCTGTCCCTATGTCTGCTTAGATTTTAAAACTACGCAATGAATTTTGATGCGGGTTTTTTTAGTAGATAGGGTGATTTAAGAGAACGGTTTATATCTATATAACATGCACAATATAGTAGAGAAATACTGATAATTTTAGAGGTTTCTAAAATGATGTCGTAAATAAACACTTTTTTTTGCGCTTACATTGTAAACGCAGGCTGAACCCTACAAGATAGATCAAAATAATGTATAATGTAATTAGCTTAAAAAGGTCTACAAAAAAGTCCGCGATGGTCCATCCCTTAGGGTTAAGCCACAATAAATATTTTTATCCTTTACTTTTTACGAGAAATAATGGCTTATTTACGCATGAATTTTAAGCAATACAGCATTAATCCTTATTCAATTAAGTACATTACTTAAATAAATGAAGCACTTAATATAGATCAATATGGCACTTTACAGCATGTAATTTAAATGAATATTTTCGAAGATAGTACAGATTTAAAATGCGGGAACATAGCGCTTGAGGCGGTACCGGCCGGGGGCCGACATTCTGTAGTAAATAAGTGGGTCCGGGGCAGTGGTCCAACTGCTCTGTCCAACTAGTTGGACCATGGGTCTTTACTAAGGGCAGTTGTCCAACTTTAAAAATAGTTGGACCACAGCATCTTTTGATAGTTTCCTTGGTCCAATTCATTTAAGAAATAACTTGCCAACTCTAAAAACCTCAACTGTTTCTTTATGTGTGTATGGTACCTATTCGTTTACGGTTATATTGAACCTCTTTGCAGTAAATAACAAAATTTCTTTGAAATGTCTATTCTGAACAGCATTAAATAATTTTGTATGACAGTTAAATTTGTAGGCTGTAATACATTGTGACCAATTAAAAATATTGATAATAATAATTTGGAGAATAGCCAATAAATTAGGTATCTCAAAAACTAAATCAAAAAGAGTCAAAAGAACTATTTTATTATGCTCATGCTTTTGCCACTATTGCAGAGTGTTAAATTTGTAGAATGCTGGGATTACACAAAAAAGAAAGTGGAGTTGAAGTTAACAAACTGATACAGTATATAGAGCGTTATTGAATTAAACGAAATTTCGATGAATTTTCTCAGCTTATAAGTGTATTTAGCCAGAGGCATAGGACTAATATAACATTTCAGAAAGCTTACATGCAAAACTAAACCGGCGCATTAATGCAAAAAATGTTACAATGTTACGTCTATTAAATGTTTTAAAAAATTTTACAACTTTATCAAGCGAAATCACACACAAAAGACGTAAGGTCCATATTGAGAATGACGTTTATATACGAGAAATTCAGCTACAACTGATTTTGGGTGTAATTACTGTAGGTCATGCTTTAGATCAATTTTGTTGAATGTCGTAAAACATTGTAAAAAATGAAGTTTAAAAATTAGTCACCTGACTTTAATTTTGTTATTTTACTGCAAAGAGGTTCAATATAACCATAAACGAATAGGTACCATACACACATAAAGAAGCAGTTGAGGTTTTTAGAGTTGGCAAGTTATTTCTTAAATGAATAGGATCACGGAACTCTCAAAAGGTGCTGTGGTCAAATTATTTTGAAAGTTGGACAACTGCCCCTAGTAAAGATCCATGGTCCAACTAGTTGGACAGAGCAGGTGGACCACTGCCCCGGACTCAAATAAGTATACTACAGAATGTATATAGAAAATGTGCAACGTTCACCGCTTTTTTCTTCGCACGGGTGCAATGCTAATGCTTTATTTAGTACTCGCTGTTGCCTGCAGTTCCGCCCGCGTAAATTTCGGTTACATCGCATATTATTATTATTTATAAAATAATTATTCTAAAATAAACGTAACCTAAGTTACTCAGCAACCTGCCAATAAGAGTCCTGTCAAAATCGGTCCAGCCATTTCAGAGATTAGCCGGAACATACAGACAGACAGACAGACAAAAATTGAAAAAAATGTTATTTTGGTGTATGTACCGTATATATATTCATATACATGTAGTAAAAAACGGTTTTTCAATATTACAAACAGACACTCCAATTTTATTATACCTATGTATAGATCAGCATTGCACCCGTGCGAAGCCGGGGCGGGTCGCTAGTATAATATAAACAAAACACAATCATATAAATACAACGATTGACTAGTATTTGGCATTTGACTAAAAGGTATCTTAAAAATGAGGTGATCGATTTAACCCGTTCTTACTTTATTATTACAAAATATAAGAATAATACATTCAAATAAGTTAAGTACCTTTAATATTGGTGAATTGGTTTAGCCGTGATAGTGGAACAAACTCTTTCAACATCATCATCATCATCATCATATCAGCTAAAAGACGTCCACTGCTGGATATAGGCCTACCCTAATTTTGGCCACCTTGGTCGAACTAACTCTTTGCTTTTATAAAAATCGTATGATACTTATCTAAGAAATAAGCAACATGCCACCATTCAAGCCCATAAAACACTTCGGCTTATGTGTTTATTACCTGAAGAGGGATTTTTGAACGTTTACTTTTTAGAATCCAGTTTTCCCCCCTAAGGGGGATTATCTAGGGGGGATTTCTAGACTCCTATTTTTTTCATTCCATTTTTCCCCCCTACAGGTGGATTTCAAGGGGGATAAGTGGAATAGTATATTTTTAAATTCCAGTATTCCCCCTTAAGGGGGATTCCTAAGGGGGATTTCTAGACTCTTGCAATTGGATTCCAGTTTTCCCCCTTAGGGGGGATTTTCAGGGGGGATTTCTGGAATAAGCCTAAAAATTTAGGGTTGTATGTATTTTTGTATGCTGTATCATAAAAAAATAAAAATAAAAAAAATTGTTCTAAAAAATAAAAATAAAATTTAAGTGTGAACCACCCTTAACATTTAGGGGGATGAAAAATAGATGTTGTCCGATTCTCAACCCTAGCCGATAGCCTAGAGAATTTTTAAAAAATCATAATTATGTATTAGCATATAGTCTGTCAAGAAAGTCGTGACAATAAATGAGGGCGCCACTGTTATTTAACTGGTATCATTTGTACTAGGACTAGAATAATTAAGATAATTGTAATGTTATTGTTAAATTTAACTTAAGCACATAATTTATCAATCATATATAGGTAGATATTATAATCATAATTGAGCTTAAAATTAAGTACATCATAACAAATTGTGTTGTTTATGTGCCTTAAATGTAAAAACGGCAGTGGAGCTGTGAGTTCGATCCCCGCCGGCAGAAGCAATGTGAATTTCACTTTGTGGAATTTATAAGTACTAGTCAAACGATATACGATCTGCTAGCGGTGAAGGAAAACATCTTGAGGGAAACCACATGTCCTAAAAGAAATTTTATGGGCATGTCAGATTCACCAACGCGCATTAGGCTGTGTGATTATTTATAAGGTGAAACCCGTATAAATATTATTAAAAGGCTGATTCTAATTCAAAAGTTAAAAACGCAATAGGCAACAGTAAATTTCAGCCACTTTGAAATAATAATGATGAATTAATGATATCAACATTAGAAAGAAAATTTAGCTGAAAGTATAAAATAAACAGATTTAATCAAAATAAAACAATTTTTCTGTTCTGATTTTTATTTTTTTTAAGAAATACCAATAGATGTACCTAATAATCTGCCTAAAATGCTCAAGACTGCTATCATAACCCAAGTCTTCTTGACAACGGCAAGCAATTTTCTTAATGAAGGAACTTCCTTTCGTACCGTATGAAAGAATTGTATCTTTTCAGCATTTAGCATTTTTTTGGATCGACCATTGCGATGTTTTCCAGGTGTGGTGAGTTTGCCATTGTTGTTGAAACATTCATTTACAATACGACGGACTTTCTGATTTGCCTGAAATCATCATTTTAACATCTTTCAGAAAAGAATATTTCATACTATATACTATAATTATATACTTATACACAAGTGTAATAAAAGTATCAAAACCATCAAATTGATCTATAAACTGTTGTAGATTATGTAATACTTAACCTTAAAATATCGCATTGTAAACATTATATGTATTTATCTTAAACAACGATTTTGTTTAGCATCTCTAATTACAATATGTGTAGATAAAAGTAAAACACTATTACATACCAGTCATTTTATCTGTACGTGCGTACACATCATCTAAATCCCATAAAACTCGACCGGTTCGGTGTATTCAGTAAAACATTGTTTGTATACATGGAAAATGATTTCTCTACCAGCACTTCGAATAGATTTACTCATGGTGACAGTATTTCTGTTAATTCATAGTACAAACACTACTAATTTGTAACTTTAAAAATAATTTAGTTGATAAACAATAAAATTATCAGAGGTTGACATTTAAACTACCACCATAGACATGTAAATACTGGGTTGCCTAATTAAGAAAAATATTAGTTCCGATTTTATTCTTTTCACGACTTTCTTGACAAACTGTACGTAATAAATGATTATTGTAGGTTATACAAATGTATACAAAATATAAGCAAGTTTAAGTACTTAGAATAATGCTTAAAGAAGGCCACAGAGTAAAAGAAAGCATACAACTGGTTTGAATTGCTCGATAGTTACTTTGCGTTTTCGTCAAATTCGTACGGATATGCACAGCAAGTGTCAACTTGGACTCTACAAAAATGTAGAATGGTCAAAACAAAATCGCGACTGACATCGTACTAGGCCCAGTGAGGCCTATAATTTTATAATTTGATAGCGGAACTACGGTCTCTTGTTTTTCAAATACTCTATTGATTTTGATGACAGAATCGCATTTGCCCCAACTGACCATATATATATTTAAAATAATATATTGTATATATTTAAAACTTTATAGTAAGTATATTTATAAAATTTTGTATTAGGTACGTCTTACCTACCCTTTAAACGCAAAATTAATTTATACACCTACTTCATCACATCTCTGCATCACCCTGTGGTAGACTGGTAGAGAATGCCTAAGGCATTAAGTCCGCCAATATATCTTTATTGTATGAAGTTCTAAATAAATAAATTAAATAATAAAACAAACGTGTTTTATTAGGTAGATATTATGTAGCTTTATGACACAGTTTCGTAATGACTTCTCATATTATTAGAATAGGTTCGCCATTAAAGTTCATGCGATTCCCCAAGGCTTAATTTTAGATCCTATTTGTATTTTGTGTTGTTGTTATGTTAGGTACGTCGGATTCACATCCGTATAAAGATGCCGAACCGTTAAAAAACGTCTAAAGAGCCGTATTAATAAAATTATGTATCTATCTGTAGAATACTTACATTTTTAGCGCCAATGCTCAGGGCCTTGTCCTTTGCCTTTTTGAAGTCTTCGTTCTGGCCAACATCGGCCATAAAACACACAACATCATAGCTTTTTTGGATGAGCCTAAAAATAAAAATAATTAAAAAGTAATGAATTATTGTAAGTACTTCAAGATCTTAAAGGAAGTTTAGTATTTGAAATATGGAATTTATTTTCATAAGGTAATTAATCATGAACAAAAATAAGTAAAATGTACCATTTTAAGATACAGCTGGTATCTAGGCCGCCGGAGTAAGCCAAAATTACTAGATCTTTTGTCATTGTTTAATCGGTGACTGACTCGAAACATGGACAACGATTATAGTTAACTGCTCAAAATTGATAACCCTAGAGTTAAATAAACAATGATTGTGGAGATAGACTGTGACCTTTGTGTGCAAACAGCTTACCATACCACGTTAGATACTATTGTTTACAGATTTAATTACATCTGCTAAACAAGTATTGTTTTTCTTAATGATATTAAGTATATAACAAGTATATTAATGATATATACCCGCGACGCACGACTTCGCCCGCGCCTAAAATGTGTTTTGTCTTCCTAGGGAATCATACTAATTTTCGAGATAAAAAGTAGCCTATGTCCGTCTCCCGACACCGAATCTATAAACAAATCAATTTTCATCAATATCGGTTTAGCCGTTTAGGCGCTTTGTGGTAACAACACCCAGACACACAAACTTTCGCATTTAGGTATAATATTAATAGGATTTATGTTATTTTGAGGATAAGTATGGTATTAAGCCCATTTATAAAGAGATCTTCGTTATTTTTCTCTAAGGACACCGAGTAGGATCAATGCTGCAAAGGTCTATCTACCTAACTTGAATATCAAACTGTTATTTTCGTTTTCCTTCGCAATGTTGATACTTACCACAAATTTATTATCAACGTTGCCTTAATAATAATATTGGGAAAATTACCGAACTATACACTGTAGCAACCTATTTAAAACAACGATGGGATTTGCAACTGTGACCACAAGATATTTACAAAAGTGAAGTAGATTTATTTGAGGTAATTCTCCTAATCTATACATATAATAAAAATGTAACCGATCGCTGTCTGTACATGGAAGATATATGAGAAAAAAAATTACTGGGGCCTTTGTCAACGCAAATAGAACCCAAAACAATGATTGTTACAATTTTTGTCTGTTTGTCTGTGCGTTTGTTCGCGCTAATCTCAGAAACGGCTTATCCGATTTAGATATGGTTTTCACTAATACATTGTGGTAAGCTTCTCTTAACATTTAGTGTTTGTTTCATGTCAATCGGTTCATAAATAAAAAAGTTATGCCAATTTAAAGAATCACGTCGAACATTTTCTGATAGAAACAGAGACTTTAACAGGTTACGGAATAGCTGATAGCGTTTTTATTTTTCGGATTCCTCTCATTCTAAATAATCTTCCGTTTAGTTTTAAATGAGTCCAGTTTCCAGTGAGCCTCTGTTTCGCGATGACAATTAATAATGCCCAAGGTCAGACACAACTAAAAGTTGTGGGCGTGGATCTATATATTAGCTGTGTTTCGCACGGTCAGCTTTATGTGGCTCTATCACGTGTTAGCATTCCTAGCAGTCTGTATGCTTTGATCCCCGATGGCTATACGTCTAATCCATACATCCATACACCCATACATATTATATAAGGCTTTGTCCTGACTGACTGACTGACTAACAGACAACGCACAGCCTAAACTGCTGGTCGTAGTGACTTGAAATTTGGAGGGTGTGTTTGTCTAAATGTCTAGAGGTTGTACTAAAAAAGGGTTTTTTAAAATTTAATTCCTAAGTATGTGAAAAGGGATGAAATCGATTGTATGAATCTTCTTAATTTTTTAACTTACAGTTTTTTAATTTTGTTTTGGAATACTTCTATTTAAATAAAAAATATTCTTATAAATTTATTTTAACAGGGGTGGATTTAGAGGGGTGAAATTAGGGATGAAATATTCTATACAAAGATCTTTAGCTTTTGAAGCTAGCGACTTGAAATTTACAGGGAGGGGGAGGGAGGGAAAGGAGGGAAGAAAAGGAGGGAGGAAAAGGAGGAATTGAGGAGAAGGAAAAGGAAGGGAGGGAAAAGTGAGAGGGAAATGATGGGGGAGTGAGAGGAAAGTGATCGGAAAGTGAGGGGGAAGTGAAGAGGAAGTGTGGGAGAAATGCGGGAGAAGTGAGGGGAAAGTCAGGAAGAAGTCTGAGGGAAGTCAGGGGAAAGCCAGGGAGAAGTGAGGGGAAAGTGAGGGAAATGTTAGAGGAAAGTAAGAGGAAAGTGAGGGGAAGTGAGGGGAAAGTAACGGAGAAGAAACGGGGAAGTGAGGGGGAAGTGAGGGGAATTTTAGCGGAAAGTAAGAGGAAAGTGAGGGGAAGTGAGGGGAAAGTGACGGAGAAGAAACGGGGAAGTGAGAGGGAAGTGAGGGGGAATTGAGGGAGAAGTGAGAGGGAAGTGAGGGGGGAGTGAGGGTTAAGTGAGGGGTGAATGAGGGGAAAATGAGAGGAATGTGAGGGGGAAGTGAGGGAGACAGTAGAGGAAGGGAGGGGGAAGGAACGCGGAAAAAGGAGTTCTCGAATGGTGGAAAAAGGGAGGGGAAGGGATATGAAGCGATAGGAAGGGAGAGGAAAGGAGGAAAAGAAAGGAGAAGGAAGGGAGAAAAGAGGGGAGAACGAGGAAGCAAGGTAGATGGAAGTGGAGGAAAGAGCAAGAGATGCTGGAGAAGGGGCAAGGGATACTGAAGGAGGTGAAGAGGAGAAGGGGGAGGGGAGGAGAGGAAGGAGGAAACTGTGGAGAGTGGAGAAAAAGTGCAATAGGGAAGAAGGGGAAGGGGAAAGTTATTGTAGTGAAAATTTGTCTTTGTGTATTGTATATTGTTTTTACAAGGGATATCTTTAGGTAGGTGAAAGAGGATTTGTATGAATAGGAGATTAAAAATAGTATGAAAAACAGTATTTAAACAATATAAAAATGCTATCTATATACATAAAAGCAAAAGGTCACTCACTCACTTATCACGAAATCTCAGAAACAACAAGTGCTAGGAATCTCAAACTTTGCATTGTCGTTCCTATTAAGTTATAGGTGCTCACTTAGACGGAATTTTGCGAAAGCCATCCCCTTAAGGGGGTATAAAGAGGTGGCAAAGTTTGTATAAAATTTCTATAGTTTTTATAGTAGGATTATTTTTTATTATTCAGCAACTCCCTTATTAAATGGGCAAATAAGAGTCGCAAGTTTGTGTGAAAGTGGTTTGTCAGTTTTAGCGGTAGCGGGTTTAAACTGGATTCGCCATAGAGACGGATAATACTGATACAATGTACGATTGCCATAAAATCAGGCACGCAATATTCTCATAGAGGCACCCATCTGAATTTTCACGCGAACGAAGTCGCGGGCAACAGCTAGTACTAAATAAATAATAAAATAGTAGCCTATTGTTGTCCCACTGCAGAACAAAGGCGTCTTCCCATACAGAGAAGACATAAGTAATGTTCACCACTCTCAGGTGTTCATGGTGTTGTAGGTTTGTCACCGGTAAAAACGACATCAAGAGACAACTAAAAACAAAAAAGTAGGTACATGTGTAAATGAATTAGACAAAGTAATCGATGATTAAATAATTTAATGAAAATTTTAACAATTAAATACTGATATTTAAAATTATGTTTAAACTGGCTATTAATACGAATATTCCCTACATAATTGCACAATCCGCCAATGACACACAATGCATGCAGTTCCATATATTATTATGAAAATCGTTAAGGCTCATTAATGAGATGTAGATCTGTTACACATGACGTAATACAAGCCCCTTATTAACAATCTAGACCGAATACTACACATTATCTTAGCAATATTTGTTTAATGAATTTATCAATAGGTCAAACTAACCTCATATAGATTTCCAAAAAGTTTCAAAGAGGTTAACACTAAATCAAAATTTTGGAGAGTAAGATGTAAGACGAATAACTTCATTTATACCTACACATACAACACGAGATAGTTTGGAATGTAAACACAACGGTCATTATTAGATATATTTAACAATCAGAATAATATCGCTAGTACGATAAAATATATGTAAAGGTAAATTTCTAGCGAATGGTGACCTACCAGTGCGTCGAGCAACCGACATATAAAGTGCATTAAAAGGCGCAATCGAACCGTGAAAGGGCAATTCTGCCCAATAAATTATACTACGGTTAATACTTGTTAGATCTAGCATTTGGCATTAAACAAAACTGCAGATGGTTTCTCAAAGCGAAGTTTTATCTACTAATAAACATGATTAAAAATTGTACTTAACAGCAGACGATTTAGTGATTAAACCGTGCCGAATCATCCCAAATCTTTACATAGATATAATTTAGTAAACTAAACTAACATTAGTATGTCGTCTGCATCAGTCATGTTAGTAGTTCGCAAACTTATCTGTCTAATACTCCTATTCACAATAAAAATAATACAATTATAACTTACAACTAATAATTCTGATTTTAAACTTTTGAAATAAATGTCAACAATATAAACAATCCAATATTTCAACAAAACCTAATACGAAGGTAAAACACAATTAAAATGCATGTTCGCATCATTAACAACATGTAATATTATTAATTGTATGTAGCTAGTTACATTTTATTTTATACACGTTAAACACCGTGTAGCAGACAAAATAGAATGTTCATTATATGCGCCGGTAGCGTTTAAGACTAAATCTTATTTGAGAAACATTAATTCAGAATTAAACATAATATAACTTATAAATATACCTGACAACGTCAGATATACTCATGATTTTACAAGAACACCACTTCTAAAAAATAAGAGGCTCTATGAAATAATTAAGTTTAGCCATTAATAGTTGCATAATCAGAATACGATTATATCACAATAAACAGTCAAAATACAGCAACACTATGCTAATTTGTATGAATTTAGATACATGTTCTAAATTCAAATGAATCCGAAATATATGGACCTAGGAAACTGCTAATTTTGGTTTACTTTAAGGACTAAAACCTAGCTGTAAACAATTATCAATCAAATAAAAGGTGGTCAAAAGTTTAGGTGGTTAGAGAGCTTAAGTCTGAGAGGAAGTTGTCTGGAGTCAGTATGTGAGATGAACCGACGATCACTTCCCAGTTCTTTGCTGCGGCGGTCACTTCGTACGCACAGCGGATCTCGGAGAAACAAACTCCTGTAACATAAGATTAGAACATAGTATTTTTTTTTTTTTTTTTATATTATAGACTACCAAAGTGACTCCACCCCGCCTGATGTTAAGCAGTCAGTGGAATCCAGAAGTGGCGGCCACTGTACCAAAAGCCATCGTCTTAAACTGCTGGTATGGTGGCCTCCACCATGGCGGCTGGGAATGGGGTTAGGGGAAGGGAATGAGGGAGGTGAGGAATGAGGAAAGGGGGGAAATTGGGCCTCCGGCGCTCTCACTCACCGAACGAAACGCAGTAGTACGGATACTACTACTCTTAAGTCGATCTTCTATGAGAGGGAAGTACTTCTCCGGACGATCCGGCCCATTCATGCTGAAATCAGCGTGGATCTACTTCCGTATGATATATGATGATAGTAATTTATAGGACTCACAAAAAAAAATACCTTGCTGTTTAGTTGTTAGTAATCTGTTTTGATTCTTACCTCCCACAATGAAGACAATCAGACGCGGTACATTTTTGATAGTTTGTTGTGCTTTATCCTTATGCCAGTGCCCATATCGCACGCTGAAAACAAAAAATCATTAGTCAGATAGCCTTATCCATACTATTCTATAAAGCGGAACTACCATTCAGATTTAAATAATTCCTTTTGTGTATGATAGCCTAGTTCTCGAGGAAGGTTATAGACTATGTAACATTACGCTACTAGCGACGGGAGCAGAGCAGTAACCAAAGAGGCGGATGAAACTGCGCTGCGGGAAGCTAGTAGGTTATAACACTTATTTACCCACTGCCTCGCCTCGGGCAGGCAGGGCCCCGCCCCGCCCCTGCTTTGCACGTGTGTACGAATAAGTTTTTACGACATGGTTAAATATAATTTAAATTCTCGGCATTAGTCTTTGCTCTAATGTAATGTGCATGTATGTATAGTAGTCTACTTTCCATAAAAAATGCTTTAAAATATAGTAAGAACGGCATTAAAATCCATTGCATGGTTTAGAAGAAGTTAGCAGAGAACCGACAGAAAAACCAGTGAAAACAGTTTTATACTATACTAGTGAAAACAAATTTACCTCGTCGGTGCTTGGTATCCAGAAGTTTGAGCGCGGCCAGCCAGGAATGGGAAGTGGCGTTGATCTAGTTTATCTTCAATTGCATCTTCCATAATATCCTAGCGACCAAATAATAAGTATACATATATAAAAGTAGCTAAAGACAAAATAAGTATCCATATTCCTCTAGCAAGACAACAACAAAGTGGATCCAATAGTCCTGATCACGGTAGCGCGGCCGGCCTAGGAGGTGGCGAGACGAGTTGGACTCTTAAGATTACTATTATTTTTAAAGCAACTATTACTAGCAACTACCACACAGTCTTATTATTACTAACAGTCAGCCGACTGATGTACTATAAACGGTAGTAGATCCACGCTTTCAGCATGAATGGGCCGGATCGTCCGGGGAAGTACTACCCTCTCATAGAAGATCGACTTAAGAGTAGTAGTATCCGTACTACTGCGTTTCGTTCGGTGAGTGAGAGCGCCGGAGGCCCAAATTCCCCCCTTTCCTCTTTCCTCAGCTCCCTCATTCCCTTCCCTTAACCCCATTCCCAGCCGCCATAGTGGAGACCACCATACCAGCAGTTAAAGACGATGGCTATCTAGTATAGTGGCCGCCACTTCTGGATTCCACTGACTGCTTACCATCAGGCGGGGTGGAGTCACTTTGGTAGGCTATAATATAAAAAAAAAAAAAAAAAAAAAAAAAAAAAGTACTTGCGCGGGGCAACGATGAAGGGGACAAGGGGAAGCGAGCGGCAGGGTCGACGAGCGCGAATCTCACTTAGCTTACGTTCTCTAATCTGAAGGGGTGTACTACGTGTAACGAGTATAATACCAGCTGTCCATAATGGTCTTTATGATTTGTTCTGTGTTTAACTGTAAATCTACATCAAGGTTTAATAAAGATTTAAAATTCCATCGATTTCCACGGGACGAGCGATAAGTTATTTTGAGTTTATTCGCAAATTCATAGGTACTAGTAAATTAATAAACCTAATGTAGACGTAATATTAGATGTGACCAAACACGAATCATGAGTCAAATTTAATATAAGCAGTCGCTATTTTGAACTTTGCTATTTTTGAACCGATTGCTTTTAAAATCGATATCTGAGTGTCCCAGCAATCACCGAAGACGAATCTTAAGTCAAATTTAATTAAAGAATATTAAATTTGACTTAAGATTCGTGTTTGGTCATCGCTGGGATAGGTACCCAGATGTCCATTTTGAAAGAAATATGTACAAAACAGCAAATACCTGATACCTTGTAGTGTTAGTACGGTATTTATACTTCTTATGTAAATAATATATGTAACGAACGCTATGGCTCGCATGGCTTTTTATAGGGATGTTGTTGGATGTTGGATGTGACAGTGAAAGTAGATGTATAATAGGATACTGTTACTACATAACTGTAAAAGCACTTTGTCAAAATTCACACTTAAAAATTAATTGTGTGTTAATCAGAAATGGTAAAATCTACATGTATATTCGCATGAGAATTCACTACACACTAAACAGAACTCTAAAAACATGTAAAAATAAAATAAGTAGAAAATATTTATTGGTTACGCATTTATACTTTTGTATATTACGTATATGAGTATAATTTTGTATATTACGTATATGAGTATATACCTTCGTTATTTCTAATTACAAGTTATGTAAAATATTTAAGTAGTTTTTGTTGTGACAACCCTGACCCTTTACTGAGTTTCTGTGTGTAGGTATACACATTGGCGGCATGTAATCAACAACAAAGGAGTCGGACTACTGGTAGGTGCATTATAATACTGTGACACAGCAGAGAGCTAGAAGGAGGACAAAGGAGGCCATTTCCATGCAGTGGGCACAACAGGCTAATATATATAATAACTAGCTGCGTCCTGAGGCTTCGCCCGCGCAGAAAATGGTATATGTTAGTTTAATGTAACTCGGAAAATAGACCGATTTTCGGCATCGATCGAAATCAGTGCAGCCGTTAAGGCACTAGGTAACAAACACAAACACACAAAGTTTCGCATTTATATCAATAATATGATAGGATACGTGAAGGAAAAACTGCTAAGCTTTTTTTACGAAATTTGTGCGGACGGAGGAGTATGAAATTTCGCGTTTATATATATTATGCGTAATAAATAATTGAAATAATAAAAAAACATTACACACAATACTATCTAATGACACACACGGTTATGTTTAAGAGCGTTTACACGCCCTGAGTGGCAACGTCGAAATTGAGTGTCATTTTTGGTTACTTACTTTTACTTTTTAAACAGCTTTCACCCAATTCTAGCAATTGTACAGAACATATTTTTAAAATATGGCTCCGATTAAAATGATAAAAATTGAAAACCACGAAATATGACACTAAATTGCGACGTTGCCACTGATGACGCGTAAACTCAAGTCTTATCAATCAGCTTGACATTCAGTAAGACTATAGATAAATAATATACAAACAATATAGACTTTAAAAAGATAAAAGTATTAAATGCGTGTAAATTTCATACTTCTCATCGCAATTTTTTTTAACTCTTATCTTTATTTTTAGAGTCTGTGGTCAAATTGAAAATAGATTAATATTGCTTGTCCCTATTAGTTCTATGTGAACTACCGCTCGCCCAATATATCTAATATAAATTTATTATAAAATATTAATATATAAAGAAAGTTGTGTAATCTGAATTAACAATATCATTTACATGAAAAAAGAAATATTTGTTATTGCTGGTTCAAAGATCTTTTTGTATTTTAGACTATTAAAATCTTTTCTCTCATCGATTTCAGTAATTTCATGAATTTTTTTTCTACTTTTATTATGCCTCGACGTAGAACATTAACGAGTCAGAGTGTTGGAGTGAGAGACGAAGAAAAAAACCTACATAATTCGCGGACAAATAATACTAAACGGAAATGAACATTCAGTGTTAATATTATACAAAATGGAGAAGTGAATTTGAGAGATACATATAAATCTGCACGAAATGTCATTTCAGAAGTATTTTATAGTTATAATTGTGAATTAAATTTTTTATCATTCATTATAAAGGATTTAAAATGAAGGAGGCAAGTTAACAGCCTTGGCAAAATCTGTGATTATAAAAGTGTAGTCTTAGACAATAGGACCTTAATAATGTTCAAACTTATAATTTAAATTAATTAGAATCGAGTTTAGACCACAGGGCGAGCACTAGTAATGATAACTTTTCTACAATCTTCTCCTTCCTTGCTTTATAAACCGTTGATCAAATTGTAATGTAACATTGTAAGGATATTCTGGGGATGCCCGAGACGGTTTCTAGCCCAAAAAACTATTTTTTTTTAAATAACGTGGCATTGCAACTCATTCCGGATGCAGCTATTTTGTTATAAAAATACAACAATTTTGCATACCTTGACAACTGGCGTCCATCTAGACATCTGATAGGTCTGCTCTGTGATTCTTTCCTTCCTTGTTATCTGGTACTGCTTCTTTCTATTACCCTGCATAATTGTACAAAAGATTACAACAGCTATAGATCATTCGTATTCCTAACATCTTCAGATTTATCATTCCAAACTGTGCCGTGTCTGCAAAAGCGTTTATATTATGCATTTAAAGAGTTCTGTCGTTTAGTTTACTTGCTCGGTTTCATAATAGGACATCTTTATACTATTTCTGAGTTGCGGCCTAACTCCCCGAAAATAGTAACTGCCTCTCATCTCTCAAGAAACTTTAGAGTTACAGGGTTTCAGTTTAACTACTTTGTGAACTTATTATCTTTCCAAGTAAACTTTGCTAGATGTCATTGTTTGGAGTCGAATAGAGATAGTGGAAAAGTGACAATTGCATCATTTTCTAACAAGTTTAGTTTAAAGGCAAACTTCTCTATGTACATTGATATAGAACTAGTGAGAAAAGATTTACATACATCAATAACGACGTTAAGACCAAGGTTGGCTAAATTCAGCAGCGTCTGTTTATCGGATGGCTCGAGCTGCGCATGCGTCACCAGTTTGTTCAAGTTCTCCTCCGAGATGCCGTTCTTGGACATAATGTACAACGCGATGATACGCATCTTGTTGAAGTTCACAACCGTCTGCGGTACAATTGAAGTCTGATTTTAATTAGATGAATATTCTTCTATATATCATGATGACTATTGGTGCATCCACACTGCAGTAATGTTTTGTTGATCAACGTTTCCATATCATCCGATAACAAGAAGTTATTTATTGTTAGTTAAGTATTGTTTATTTATTGTAAGTAATCTCGCCTTACTTTTGAAAACAGTCAATTATTTAGTTATTTTGTTAATTTATGTTATTGGCGGGTATTGACGCCATGAGCAATAATCAACAAATAGTAACAAGTAGCTACAGTTTGATTTTTACCTAAAGTTACTCTATCGGAGTGTTGCTCCACAAAAGTTAACTAGAAAGAAAGAGTCTGTGGTGTGGATGCACCATATGTGAGTTATGACTCACAAAAACATTACTTACTTGATCCAAAAGAACTGGTACAATGCTTCTCATATGATCTTTGATTTTTTCACCTTCAGCGTCAGTACCCATGGCCAAGTCCTATACGAAAAAATAGAAAAGTCCATAGCAATATAAATAAAATAACTATATCAGTGTATTCATTCAACTGGGATACAAACCTCAAAACTAATTTATTTTGTTAGAGCGTTTACGCGTCATGAGTGACAACGTCGCAATTTAGTGTATATGACACTAAATTGCGAGGTTATTATACTATATATATAATTATACGTATTTAATTATTATCATTTAACCGGGGCTATACTTTAAAAATATGTTGTCTTTAAGCTAGAATTAGGTGAAAGCTGTATAAAAAGTAAGAAATCATTGCGTTTACAGTTCTATTTATATTATGGTTACTTACTTTTTATACAGCTTTCACCTAATTCTAGCTTAAAGACAAAATATTTTTAAAGTATAGCCCCGGTTAACCTAATTCTAGCCATATAGACAGAACAATTTTTTTAAATATAGCCTCGATTTAATAATAAAAATTTGAAATCACGAAATATGACACTAAATTAGCGAAGTTGCCACTCATGACGCGTAAACCCTCGTAATATGTAAAATACGTATTACGGTGTCACATCATAACTCGAATGCGGTAAACAGAGAAGCGTGAACACTCCTGCCTAGTAATAATACATTATATTTGGTACTGTATTGTACGGGGTGAGCTGATTAACGATCACTAAACAATGTTTGTAAATACTATATACTAGCTGTGCCCGCGACTTCGTCCGCGTGGAATAGTGATTTTGGACAGCATTTTTTGGATATATCTTTTGGTTTGTTTTGAATTATAAACATCTTCGTTTAGGTGAATAAGAAAAATCTTTACAGTAAATGCTTCTCTATATACGATTTTAGACGTATAGCCATCGAGGATCAAAGCCATACAGATTGCTAGGATTACTTACACGTGACAAATCCACATAAAGCTGACCATGCAAAAAACAGCTAGTATTTAGATCTACAGTCACAACATTTAGTGTCTGACCTTAGGCTTTATTAATTGTCATCGCGAAACATAGGCTCACTGGAAACAGAACTCCGGGAAATGGTTTGGAATGAGAGGAATCCGAGGAATAAAAACGCTATAAGGTTTTTTAAAATATATTAGCCTGCCAAAGTGACTCCATCCCGCCTGATGGTAAGCAGTCAGTGGAATCCAGAAGTGGTGGCCACCATACAAAAAGCCATCGTTTTAAACTGCTATGCACTATGGTGGCTGGGAATGGGGTTAGGGGAGTGAGGGAAGTGAGGAAAAAGGAAAGGGGGAAATTGGGCTCCTGGCACTCTCACTCACCGAACGAAACGCAGTAGTACAAATACTGCAACTCTTACGTCGATCTTTTATGAGAGGGTAGTACTTCCCCGGACGATCCGGCCCATTCATGCTGAAACCAGCTTGGATCTACTACCGTATACTACGGTTAGGTCTAATTGGGCCCCTGTACAATGCCGCGGGCGTCCAGCGGCACCACCATTTATACGGGTCTTACTGGCCGGCGGGTTGACCCACACCACCCACACAATGACTCCACGGATACTCAGCTGGTCCCACACATGCTGCGAGGATTGTCATCTCTGTATCAGTTGGGCCTCCGGCTCTCGCACTTACCGAACGAAACGCAATAATATGGATTCTATTACTCTTACAACGATCTTCTATGAGAGGGTAGTATTTCCCTGGTCGATCCGACCCATTCATGCTGAAATCAGCGTAAATCGACTACTACTATTTCGTAATTTACTTTAATTCCACCTATTCCGTAATGAGACGTGTTAACATGTTTTTATCATAAAAAATAAAATAAGTCCAGAAAAATATAAATCTAACTTTTATTTACATTTTAACTGATGAAGTATTTACATTTTAATAAAGAAATAAGACGTGTTAACCTAACCTAAAAACACACTAACCTAAGCTAAATACATACCACATGTATGACGTGATTATTTAAATTGGCATAACTTTTTTATTTATAAACCGATTGACATGAAACAAACACTAAATGTTAAGTGAAGCTTACAACAATGTATCAGTGAAAACCATATTTAAATCGGATAAGCCGTTTTTGAGATTAGCGTGAATTTGAAACTCGATTTCCCCCTGACTTTCCCCTCCCTTTCCCCTGACTTCTCCCTCACTACCCCCGCACTTTCCCCTCACTTCTCCCTTCCTTTCCTCTTCCTCCCCCTCCCTTCCCCCTCCCTCCAAATTTCAAGTCGCCAACTTCAAAAGCAAAGATCTTTCCATACAATATTTCATCCTTTATTTCACTCCAAAAATTCACCCCAGTAAAAAAAAAATATGAGCGTATTTTTTATTTAAATAAAAGTATTCCAAAACAAAATTTCAAAGCTGTAACTTAAAAAATGAAGACGTTTCATACAATCGATTTCATCCCTTTTCATACACTTAAGGGTTGAATTTTTAATAACCCTTTCTTTGTACACTTCCAGACATTAAGACAAACACACCCTCCAAATTTCAAGTCGCTACGACCAGCGGTTTAGGCTTTACGTTGTCTGTCAGTCAGTCAGTCAGTCAGTCAGGACAAAGCCTTTTATAATATGTATGAATATATGGATTAGACGTATAGCCATCGGGGATCAAAGCATACAGGCTGCTAGTAATGCTAACACGTGATAGAGCCACATAAAGCTGACCGAAAAACAGCTAATACTTAGATCCACACCCACAACTTTTAGTGTCTTACCTTTACTTTAATTACTTAATTAATTAATTACTTTAATTAGTCATCGCAAAACATAGGCACACTGGAAACTGAACTCGTTTAAAACTAAATGAAAGACTGTTTAGAATGACTATCAGCTATTCCGCAACCTTTTAAAATATCTGCTTCTATAAGATTTCGTAGTAAATTAACGAATGTTCGATGTGATTCTTTAAATTGGCATAACTTTTTTATTTATGAACCGATTGACATGAAACAAACACTAAATGTTAAGTGAAGCTTACCACAATATATTAGTGAAAACCATATTTAAATCGGATAAGCCGTTTCTGAGATTAGCGTGCACAAACGCACAGACAAACAGACAAACAGACAAACAGACAAACAGACAAAAAAATTAAAAATCATTGTTTTGGGTTCTATTTGCGTTGATATAGGTCCCAATAGTATTTTTTCTCATATATCTTCCATGTACAGACAGCGATCGGTTACATTTTTATTATATGTATAGATGTAGAAGCAAAATAATGTATTTAATTAGACTCTTCTTGCATTGTGCACTTTGCCGGAAAATGGGTGTTGCCTTCATACTGTAACTAAACAACTGTTTTTTAGCGGCCTTAAGATTCTGTATATATGCAGATAATGTCATTTTAATATCGACATAATTCGCATTTGCAATGGGATATAAATGTAAAATAAAAAGTTCGATTTGCCAATTTTGAACTATAATGCAATAAACAGAATGTAATTATACATTCCCAATTAGACGTATTTCGTCTTATATTTTTTTTATATTAACCTAAAGTGATTCCACTCTACCGATGGTAAGCCGTCAGTGGAATCCAGAAATTGTGGCCACCATTCCAAAAGCCATCATCTGTAACTACTGGTATGGTGGCTTCCATTATAGCGACTTTGAGAGATGCTTTTTTAAGTAACCTACTGTCTTATAAAGTGATAAACTCCTCACCTGTTCAACCTTACAAAGCTTGTCAACATAGCCTTGATATGCTTTCATACAATCTTCAGCTAAACGCAGATGCGTCGCATATTTAGACAGCTCCTTTTGATATTGAGGCATCTTCTTGATCATCTGAGACAAATCGCGCATCGACTGTTTGTCACCTTAAAACAAATACGATTTTTTTATTTGCTGAGCTTATATAGATGTAGCTTTAAGCCCAAGAAAAGAAATATGCCACCCACATGGGAGGATCAGAAACTATAAGTTGAAGTAAATTAAAAAAAAGATTGTTGCAAAAAAGCACTACATTTAATGTTAACTTACCACCACCCATTCGTTTAGATTCGGTGAATTTCTTCAAATTCTTCGTAACAGATGTTGATACGACGGCAATATGTTGGTGTCGTAAATCCACCCATAGTTCGTCATTCTCGTCCAATAGGACTTCCTTCATATTGCCCGAAGAATCATACCTAGGTAACAATATAATCGTGTAAGAGATTAACACCCAGTTTCTGAAAGGCCTGTTAAATCATTGTTCAACTAACAAGACTGTTAATTTAACATGGCTGTCAAATCATTTCGAGTTTCTGAAACGATAATTAGTGCTAAATTAACTGATCTATGATTACTTTGATTTGACATTAGGTTTCTTTGAAAACAAACCGAATGTCAAATCAATTGGCACTTGACATGAGATTGATTAGTTAATTTTTGCGTTGATCAGCCTTTGAGAAACTGGTTGTCGTTCACGTCGTAAAAGTTCGCGCCCTTTCATCATAATTTTAGCTAGATGTTCTGATACTCATGCTAATATCCGAAAAGAAAAATTGTGATCTAAAAAGGAACAATTATAAAGAAAAACAAATATTAAAAATTAATACGGCATTATAAATATGTTTTGATATACCATAATAATATAAATTCGAAGAAATAACTTAGTTTCACGTAAAAAAATAATTATAATACTATGTTAATTCGCCGACAAGCACCGATTAGTTGACAGAGCATTTGACAGACGTATGATCTATGATTACGACTTACCTAGCGTTTCAGAAACCCAATAACAGCTATGTCAACTGACAGGATGATCAAATTAAACTGAAAATCCATGCTTTTAGCAACCCAATTGGCACTTGACATGAGATTTAACAAGCAATTAGTTAATTTTTGTGTTGATCAGCCTTTCAGAAACTGGGTGTTAGATTATATTCAAAGAGAGAACTGTATTACCTATGTTAGTTAGCAGAAGAGAATGCACCGCTAGCTACAAGTGGAGACACGGTTACTTGTGGCGCTTCTGAAGCTTTTGAAAGATGGTTATAAACCACAGGCAGGCAGACTATTTGCTTAAACTTATACCTATGTCAACACAGACAATAAAAGAAAATTTCTGACGCTTAAATATGGAATTTATAATGTGACCATATCGAGTTCCTATTGCTATTTATTGACTGTGATTGATAAGCTAAATCATACTCTAAATATGATTTAGCTTATCAATTAAAACACTTTTTTTATATAATAGTTATGCCACTTACTTGTAAACATCGTTCTCAATAGGCAGAAGATCGTAAGCCATAGCTTGTAGAGTTAATTCATGTAACAAAGGCGACACGCAGTCGAAGCCACGGTCGAGGACGAGAAGTTGCGAGCGCGCCTTCTCTGGACCTTCGCCCATTGTTGGTTCATCAGCCTAAAACAAAATAATAAAAATAGATAATAAAACGAGTTCGAAGCTGACTAATGCTATTATTTGAGCCATGTATTTAGCTGTCTACTTTCCATTTGGCATGAAAATGTTTGGATTGCTTTATTAAAAGTAGGCAAATATATGTGTGTGTGGTGTGAGGGCCACTTTGTTAAAACTCTTTAAAAATGTCCATATGATTTAGTGAACATTCCCAAAGAATTGTGAAAGTTGAAATCAGATTTTGTGAAAGTCAAATAAGCGAGTTATGGCCTGTTAAGTTGGGCCCTCAGTTCTCACATAGAGGATTGAGGGCCCATCTTTACCAGATAAAGTATGGGCACTGCAGTAAAAGTGTTTATGCTTTGGCATATATCTAAGCTAATGCCAAACAAAATTTATAAAAACTAGATATTATCGCAAAACACTGTCCTACTTTGTATATTTTCGTGCAAAATGGGCCCTCCGCGCTCTTACACATAAAAGTTTATCACGAAAATAAAATAAAAACAACTAACATATAGCTACTGTTTGAAATCCTATATGCTATTAAAGAAATTGTGAAAATTTGTGAAAGCAAGAACAGGTCACCGCTTCTTCTTGTTTGGAAGTTATGACCTTGTTAAAATTCAGGCCCTCAATCCTCCATTTCTTTTGTATGTTGTTGTTGTTGTGTTTTAACGTATGAAAAATGGACAAACATAAAGTTGTGTCTTTCTGTGAAACAAATTGTGCAACAAATTGATATTATTTGTTGCTAATAAGACTTATGATAAAAGTACAAATCTTGATAGATACTGAAATTGACAATTTTTTTTATTGTGTATGTGGGTAGAGTGACAATAATTTGCGACGAATGAGAATGGGAATGGAGGGAGCCATATTAGTGATTCATTACATTCAATTCAAGTATACATAACAATTTTGCACAAAATAAAAAACTAAATATCGACACAAGTGGTCTGAAGCCTACAGTTCATCTAATATTATTGTTTACCATTGTAGTAATCAAGAAATATGTTATCAGAGATTATATCATGGTCTGACTCATGCTAGTGCTCTCATGCAAGTATTATTACCTTGTAGGCATCAAGTTTTTGTTGAATCAGCTGAGCGAGTTCCACATTGCGTTCCCAGTCACTGCACAAAAAGAAAAGTGATACAACTTTTACTTGGAAAATATTACTTTGTTTCATTATTAGTAGACTAGCTTTTGCCCGCGACTTCGTCCGCGCAGAAGTCAAAAATGGTTGTAATAGGATGTTTAATTGTTTTCTTTCTTTATTAATTTTGTTATTACATGTTAGAAGTTACATGGAGGTATTATCTTTTCACAACGAAATCGAAACACTACACTTACCGCAATTTTTTTTTGTCTAAAGTTATATTACAAAGATTTGTTCTTCTTTTTGCATGCTGGTTTGTTTGCAACGATTTAACTAAAACCTACGTTACCGATTTAAAAAATTCTTTCACCATTAGTAAATTTAGCGGATAACATAGACTATATTTAATATTTAACATATTTTTTCAGTCATTTTCAGAATTTCAGTATTTTAAGATCCTTTCAAAAAATTAATGATGCGATACGACCGTTGTGAGACAAAGCAAAGCAGACTTTGATGGAAACTGCGCTCGCTTGAATTCAAAGGGTTATGTAATGGTGTTAGAAGAATCCTAGGAATAAATATTTACAGACTCTGCTCTAGAACAACCGGTCAGTATAGTTGCCTTGATTGCATTGCATTTTCCCTTGCCATCTGGTGACATTGCATAATTTTGGTGGATTTATATATTGCGCAGCAACATACCTCATTGGCGCGTTAACTCTTTTGACCCAGCTAGCTAATCAACATCCTGTGTTCCTATCGCATCTTGCAAGTGTATATAACTGTTCGCTCTAAGCTGCACTTGATTTTTCCTAACATACTTATCTCAATCTTTAAGTCTCGATTTCTTTTAAACAACAAATGAAAATATAGCAGATGATTATCTTCTCCTTTCCTAATCATTGTACGGTAGTAAAACAAAAGTGAGTACTGTAATGCATCGTATGAGTGATGGATTTCACTTACCCGATGCAATGGTTGTGCTATCATAACTTTCAATTACAATATCCCGCTTAGGAAATTGCTGTCTAACAGTAGCTACAACAACTTTATTTTTGACATATGAAGGTAGATTGAGTTTTCAAACAATGTCAATTGTCAATTTAAACATGTATCATAATGTATCAAAATAAAATGTTTTTAAATCAAAAGCACTAAGGAGTGTTGATACCAACTTCGAAACAAATCACAACCAAAATAACTTTCTATCAGTGGCGAAGGGTGACTTTTTGTCAGAGGGAAGCCAGAGCAAAAATTGCTTAGCTTAAAGCGCGATGTATGGTCAATTTCTATACTTTAATAGATATTAAGTATTTATCGTAAAGAGAGATATTAAAATGTTTAATAAATCCATAATTTCTTTTAAAATTTATATTCATATCTGGGACATCACGGCCGATCTAAATTAAGTACATGTTTTTTGTTTTTCAAAATTAACTTTGAGAAACGTGTTTTCTGAAATAATTAATAAATCAGGCAACAATCTAATGCTACTAGCGTCGTAGACACACAGAAATCAGAATCACTTTTCATACTACGCTCTAAGCTCGGCGCAGCGCCCGCCAGTCACGCTAAGAATCTCAACTACTGAGAGGGACTACTCCAAACTAGTCCAAACCCGCAGTAATAGCTCGCAAAGCAGAAAGCTTATCCTACAATATTATACAAAACCTTAAACATACTATTACAATAAAAAAGTTTAGGTACAGAACAAAACATAATAAAATTTTACATATCACAATTTTCACTATCGAAAATTCCTAATAACTTCTAAATGGATGACACTATTTAAACAATTTCTTTAGCCCTATCGATTTGAGACCTAAACCATTTGATAGGTTTGGTTAGGTAGGACACTAAAAACAACACAATATCTACACAAATAAAGAATCATGTTTTCAACTTACGTATTCATGCGTGTCTTAAGCGGACGGCACTCGCGCTGCGCTTGTACCTAACAGATATTCCCAATATTTTCCACTATCTCCGAGATATCGTGTCCATGCATGAAGGTGCGTTGCTCAAGCGCACTTTGTATGTAGATTACCTTCTGAGTAAACATCTTCACTAATTTACTTTCTATTTGGTACTTTCATAATATTATAATTAAAGTCTATAGACGCTTAGAAGTACTTACTAAACAAAATTTATTATGTTCACTCTTTTACCAGTACACGTTACACAAACGCTACCCTACAAAAACTATATTTCGAGATACTTTATTACAGAATTAAAACAAAAACAAACAAAATATTGCTTTAGTATTTGTAAATAATGAACTTTAATGAAATGTCAACAACGGAGTTACCAATACTCAAAAATATTTTGTCCCCAAACGTAAACTAAAAAATCTCTAGAAATGAAATCATAAATCACCAATAACCGGGCGGTTTAACTTTATTTTAATAATTACTTTATTTTTACTAATTTTTAATTACTTTTTTTCATTTTCAAAACCTCATAATATTTATTATCCGATTTATTTTAACAGCTAAGTTGGTAACCCTGACATGCACATCTCTTTCTTGTCAAATTTTTGTCCTTCGTACTTTCTGGAATTTAGCTTTGTTGTTTATCTCGCTTACACCTAAGCAATTTGAATGTTCTGTCTGTCATAAGCCGGCAAATACCGGGTTATACTCCGCCTACATTACGCGTAATTTAACTATGTATTTAGTTACTTGGAACGTACGATTTCCTATAGTATGGATTCCTCTCAATTCCTGCGGCTTATTTCATAACAATTTGACAATTTGGCGCCAATGCGAAGGCGTTTTTGAAATGTTTTCATTTTATTTTAGTTTATTATTACCAGAGTAGAAAGACAAGACAGTACTAAAGGTGTTTTTAAAATGTTTTAAAGTTAATTTAGTTAAATATACCAGTGAAAATAGATTATATTTTTATTAATAGACACTAGTCTTTGTGATTTATCTCAAAGGGAAGCCGGTAGGAATCGGGTTATATGGACCTTTCGCCACTGCTTTCTATCCCTTTTTAACCCTGTTAGATGAATTTCAATAAAATACGAAACACATCTTCCATCGCTTCTGTTCATGTTTATGCAAAATTTAATGTAGATTGGACCAAGGAATCACATTGTCCCATACAAACGTTGCCCCTCTTTTTCACCCCCTTAAAGGTCGCATTTCGAAAAATCCTTTCTTATCGGATGCCTACGTCATACAAAGAACACACCCTCTAAGTTTAGGGTCTCTACGATCAGTGGTTTAGGCTGTGCGTTGATCCATCAGTCAGTCATTCAGGACACAGCATTTTGTATATATAGATAATGGTATAAGAAGCCTAACCTGCGATAGCGAACAGATGGGTATTCTCCAAGAGTAGCACAAAGAGTGGCGATCTGCTCGGCAATGCGCTCCATGTTTGCGTTACGTGTCTGGGCAAGCGCAGGATTGTACATGCATTGGAATGTTTCTGGAGAGTCCAAGGAGAACACCTATGAACATAATACATATAGTTAACACACATAAGAAAATGTTGTCTATAACTTAAGGCTAATAAATTATAATTTTCGTATTACTTCATCACATTTTCATTTGCACTGACCTGGCTTTCATAAGGCAAGAAAGCAATGTTGATTTCCTTCAAAGTTTTGATTTTTCTTGCAGCTGAAGACTTGCACAGTTCATTAAATAATTCCTCAGGGCATACTAATCAAAAGCAGCATGTAACAAGGTGAGGAATGTCAGTTTTAGGTGAAAACTCTCATTAGTTAGGAAGCCCTATGTAAGTCGTGAGTCTCGTCCCTTTCAAAAAAGGCAAAAAAAATATAAGGACAAACCTGTTGCTCATATGGAATGAAAGCAATGTTGATTTCCTTTAATGTTTTGATATATTTAGCTACAGGGCTACGTGACAACTCATCAAAAAGAACATCAGGACAGGCTGTAAAAATGAAAATAAAAGCAAAATAATAAAATATTGCTGGTACTTTGTCTCAAATTCTGTTACAGTAAACCTAATGCATAAGTTAATTAGTCAGTCATGATGAGTCATTTGAAGCATAGTGTTTAAAATCATTGTTTTCTTGGAAAAACTAATAATAAAATTGGGTGACGAGCAAAATGTTTTTTTCGCCTAATGACAATTCAGTTAGATTGACATGAAAGCATGGTACCCAGATAGCTGAACGACAAAAAAGCAAAATGACATAAAAACAGAACACCTAGTCAGCAGAGAGTCAACTTTACTGGAAGACATAAACGCAGAAAAACCTCTGGAATTGCAAAAAGTCTGTATGATTATTAAACCTTATTAGCTAGAAGGCAAATTAGTCGGATGACATAAATGCAGATTAGGGTAGTAGTAAAAACATCTGGAAAAATAAAGTCTGAATGGACTTTTGCTTGGGCGCTTGCCCTTTTTTAATTTTTTATCACTCTCGTAAATAAATAAAATATATTTGCATAAAATATAATTTATTCATTTTATTTATAAATTTGATAAAACTTCAAAATGAAGTTGTTAAGATAGATATAGCATGTTTGTGTCTATCTACCTAGACATTCAGCGTTAATGTCAATAAAGTAACTATGGCATTTTTACATCCAGACGATTTGCTACTATGTCATTTTGCAAAGTGGACATTTCGCTCGTCACCCAATAAAATGTAATTCTGGAAAATGTAATTTTTTATATAATTTGTGAGATGTAAAATTGGGCTCTTTAATTCATAATAAATAGAAACCATAAATTTTTTAATTATAACTATTCATGTGAAAAGTAAAAAAGCATTTAAAGACCGATAATTAAATTGACTAAATACCTTACCTAATTAAAATTTTTAATGTTTCAGCACTAACCTTCAGTGAAGAATACATGAGCAGCCCGGTACATAATACGGTTGCCCACAGAGAAGTCATTGATCAGGGCATGAACAGACCTCTCAGATGGAGTAATAAGATAGATTCCGTCCATGGTGCACAATGGCTCTCTCTTCTTGTGGATGTCTTCTACCACTGAAATTTGGTAAATTTAAATAAAATGGTTTATACATTTTTATTGAGTTTATTACTGCACTTTGGCATAGTTACTTTGATTAACTGCTCATGCCTTCTCTGTATGAGAAGTCTTTTACCCTGCAGTGAGATATTAAAGATAATGATTTTTTGATCATGATCATCAACATTGAATGTAATTTCATTATACTTTTGCTTTACTATTCAAGAAAGGTATGAGAATGTGTTATATTTATTTGACTAAGGTAATAAATAAGCATAAAACGTGATGGTAAGCAGTTACCATAGCCTATGGACACTTGCAACAGCAGAAGCATCGCTAGCGCTTTGCAGACCCTGATAAAAACCTTTATTTTATTCAGATCTCCGAACATATTTTCAACACTAGTTCCTATTTAAGTAGAAAAGAATCATAAATCATAACAGCAAAAGATGTTTAACTTACAGGTGATACCCTCGGCTGAGATGTCGTGCATTTTGCAACAAGCCGATACCATTCTCATAGAGAGTTGATCCACTACCAAGACGCGCCATTCTATTTTATCTTTTCCTTTCGAGCGGTAACGAATTACCTCATTCATAATCTCTGTAAATAATGTTTGTTAAAATCAAGATTTGGGATTGTGAACACCATTGCTATCACTATCGTGACAAATTGGTAGCATGGTGGATTCCAGGGGTTGTGGACACTATTGCTATCACTACCCTTACAAATTGGTATCATAGTGGCTTCCACTGAAGTGTGGGATAATTTTTTTACTAATGTCATAATTAAAATTAGAAGCCTATAGCTGCCATAAGTAAGCGTTACATAAGAACGATACTGCAGTCATAACGAAAAATGGTACAACATTTTGTAAATCCGGAGAAAATCAGATTAAAAAAATATTTCTTAGTTTTTGGTGAATAAAAACGATAATATTTTATTTTTCTAAGATCTACATAATTTTTATAAGAATAAATAATTACAAGTCTTTATTTAAATATAATCTACATTTTCTTTTTCTACATAACAAAAAAAATAATGAGTAAAAACATGAATTTTACGTAAAGGCATAATTAACCAGCTGTAACTTTTCACTCTAACATTTAGTGGAAAATATGAAATAGTACAATGAAAAGGCATATATTGTTTTCAATTGCACCTTTTTATTCTAGCTTAAACAAAGGCAATTTGCTAGTTGTGACTTTTCTTTTTTTAAATAAAATGATATAATGCAGATTCAGATAAATAAGCCAAGCCAAATAAGCCTTTACTATTTGAAGTAGGTCAATTATGAATTTCCAATGAATAATATTATAAATTTTAAGCAAATTTAAAAGCCACCCATATTCATTTGTGACCTTTTGAGGTATTGTGAGTTATTTGCGCTTTTTTAATTACTAACACAAAGAATGAAAGAATGGCTCAGTTGTGCTCTTTGAGCCTGTAGTACTTTTGTATAGCATGTTTATAAAATTATAAAAAAATATAGGCAGATAGGCCTTTTCTTCGTGATTCCAAATATGTATATAAATCGATTTTGAAAAAAAATGTTAGTTGTGCCCTTTGTTGTTATGACGGCAGTATACTGTTGCATCTAATAACATTGGAATCTAAAGGGCCCTCCTTATAGATTTCAACATGAGTGACACATAAGTACTTTGCAATGAAAGGTATTGTGGCAGTAGCCAGTTCAATAACTGCTATTTAATAATAATATAATACCACAACAACTACTACAGACAATGCCATCTAGACCCAAATGAAGCATATATATTATAGTGTTATAGGTTCTTTCTAGAATGTGGATAAAAATACTTAAATACATTTTTTTGTTAATACATACATAACAAAACACCCGGACCCTGACCCAAAATGCAAATAGACATGTTCATGCACACAAATATTTGCACTGAGCAGGAATCTAACCCGCTACCCCTGTTTGCACATAGTACGACAGAGGCAGTCATGTACAGTAATATATTATTTTTCTCCTATTACATAATGAGTTAGTTGATTTGCTAAGTTATCCAAATTTTGTGGAATTAGCTATAAGCCTATATTATACTTGTATAGTCAGAGTATCTAGTTTATAAATAATTTTGAACTTCTGCATATTAAGGTAATGTGCAAATAACTATGTAAAAAATAATAATAGCTGAAAACAATGAATTGCTGATTCCGCTTCTGCTCTCGTGACGTCTATTGCACCCCACCCCTAACCCAAATGCTATGAAAATCAATATTCGTGGAAAAGGTTTTTTCCTTAGATACCTACATTATTTCTAGACATGATTGCCTACTACCTAATTTTAGGTCATATTACGTTTCTACGGTTAATCTGTTTGCCGAAAGTATTTATTTTGTAAGGTAAGTTAAGAGATGATATTGGGGATACCATTGTTTACATGTCGCAAACCTTAGAACAGTAAAACCTACAGAACATTCAAGGTAAATAATTGAAAATATTGCGTTTTAACAGTATTTTATGTTAACAAATATTAAGTATTCTAACTAAAAACACACAGTATTAGTCATCAATAGGTTGATAACATTAGTTATAATAGAATTTCCAAAATATGCGACAGTAAGTAGATTCGGTCACATAAAACATTATGGTAAACATCCTGTATCGGTTTAATAGTCTCAAAATAATACGTATATGGTCAAAAACTGATAAAAATAAGTATTTTATAACTTACTTTGCCCGACAAGCGCTTTGAGAGCCATCTTGGACCGTAGACTAAAGAATAGAGAGTAGAGAGAAGAGGATTTTTGAAAGGTGTCGAATAAATATTTTCTTACTACACGAGTGGAATCTATTTGTGTAGAATAAGAGTAGGTTACTTTGGCTCATTTATTTGCAGAAAACTAGTAAAAGGAAAGATACATTAAAATGTAACATTAATCATTTAAAGCAGGGCTATCCAGAACGATCTCGGGCCAATATCAAAACTACTGAATGAATAGATTAGAAGGCAGCACAAATAAAAAACACATTTTTTAAAGAAATCTTTTATCTGAATTATTACAATTTCATTTAATTTTTTTTAATAATAACATGACGCTCATCATCTGATAATTTTAAAGCTGAGGATGCACCAAACACGTTGGAATCTCGCGAAATGAGAGGGGAACAGGAACGTTCGAGAATCGGAATCGACTCCAAGTCATTGCACTTAACTCTCATGGCTAGACGACCACCATAACCAGTCACGTGTAATCATGAGCAACGATTAGGATGTTCTTGAAAATTATGTTAGCTCAGGCGCTATTTCATCAAATAAATGTTTTTTGAAAATTTGAAAATTAAGAAGGCAATTCGGTAATAGAAATCACTCTATTAAACATTCCTCAAACAATCTGCACTTGTCTATGATTGACTTCACGGCGAGCAATCAAGAAAGAAGAAACTCTCAAGAAAGAAGAAAGATGCTCTGAAGAAAGTACTACAGGAAGCCTGGAAGCTCTGCTAGTACCAACTGAAGCCCTGAAGCATTGCAAGTACTGTAGGAAGCCTGGAAGCTCTGCCAGTACCACTGAAGCCCGCAAGTATCACTGAAAGCCCTGAAGCTCTGCAAGTGCCGAGCGACTTTATACAGCAATACACAGTTGAGAGACATTACTTGTTTTTTCTATCTCGGTCCTCACGACAGTGTCGACCTCTTGACCCGCCATACTCCACGAGTATACCTCACGTCGACAGCGCCTAAAGACATCCCCAAACCCAGTACACAGAAGACGGTAGTAGATCCACGCTGGTTTCAGCATGAATGGGCCGGATCGTCCGGGGAAGTACCACCCTCTCATAGAAGATCGACTTAAGAGTTGTAGTATCCTTACTACTGCGTTTCGTTGGGTGAGGTGAGTGAGAGTGCCGGAGGCCCAATTTCCCCCCTTTCCTCTTTCCTCACCTCCCTCATTTCCTTCCTCTAACCCCATTCCCAGCCGCCATAGTGGAGGCCACCATACCAGCAGTTTAAGACGATAGCTTTTGGTATGGTGGCCACCACTTCTGGATTCCACTGACTGCTTACCATCAGGCGGGGTGTAGTCACCTTGGTAGGCTAAGAAATTAAAAAAAAAAAAAAACAAAGTGTGCCACTACTCTCCTCCGCGAAGAACCAGGGAGGGTTCGTGCACATGGACATGACTTGGACTTAGGGACTTCACCATGGACGTTAAACTTCTGTACCTTTAATGGGGGCTTCCGCGTCATGAGTGGCAATATAGCAATTTAGTGTCATACTTCGTGGTTTTCAATTGTTATCATTTATTTGGGGCAGTATTTTAGAAATATGTTTTGCCTGTAAGCTAGAAATAAGGTGTAGTCTAGACTTTTTTTTTTTTTTTTTTTTATTGTATAGCCTACCAAAGTGACTCCACCCCGCCTGATGGTAAGCAGTCAGTGGAATCCAGAAGTGGCGGCCACCATACCAAAAGCTATCGTTTTAAACTGCTGGTATGGTGACCTCCACTATGGCGGCTGGGAATGGGGTTAGGGGAAGGAAATGAGGGACGTGAGGAAAGAGGAAAGGGGGGAAATTGGGCCTCCGGCGCTCTCACTCACCGAACGAAACGCAGTAGTACGGATACTACTACTCTTAAGTCGATCTTCTATGAGAGGGTAGTACTTCCCCGGACGATCCGGCCCATTCATGCTGAAATCAGCGTGGATCTACTACCGTAAATACCGTAAGACTGACGCGAAAATCCGATCGTCAATGCCCAGCTTTAAATCCATGGACTTCACTCGCCGTTAAATTATTAACATGATGCCACAGATTACATACATGTGGATTACATTGAGAGCATTGAGGCCTGAGACCCTGAGACAACAGATTATTTGAGTGCCATTTGCCATTCAAAGAAATAGATAACTAAAAAAAATTACCTAAGTGGTACAAGCAAAAGCTCACCTTTAATCAAAAATAATATTTAGATATTCTGTGTAGTAATAATAATATATTAAAATAAAGCTTATTAATCAGTAATTCTATTCAAGATTCAAGTGCGCGCGCATCTTGATATTATGAATGATAAGAAGGCGGGTCAATAAAGAAGCGATAGAGACAGAACATAGTACTATTTCATTCTATCATCGCCGAATAATCGGGCGGCTAACAGAGTAGTAAAATAAATTCATTCAAATTTCAATTCAGTTTTTGGTGTGATGGTGTTGGATGTGGGTGTGTCGATGGTTAGCAATTTAGTGAAATAATCACGTGCGCGTGTATAAAACAAACTGTAACTTATTTGATACGATATAAATTTATTATTAGAACAAAAAGAGGTGACTTTAGTTGGTTACATATTTAATGTTTGGTTATATTTAATTTTATAAATATTGTTCAATAATAACAATCAGTAGATATTTGGTATCCACTTATTATTAATTGTCATAGATATATGATTTCTATAAATACCCTCATTATTTTTTATTCTTTTGCAATTGGATGGTATATAATAGAATGTAGATACTTGCATGTTTAACAATATTTTAAGATTCACTAGGTATTAGATTTAAATTTGTAATATTTTTTTTGGTTTAGGCAACGAATATAGGTACCTACTCGTATTAAAAAACCCCAGATTTTAGACTAAAAATAAAAGCGCACCCAGTAATGACCAAAATAGATTTCGTTTGTGCATTACCGTAAAAATGCATGAAGTATTTGAGGTATCTTTTCTTATGTCCGCTGCTATTTCAAACGATTAACATAGTTCTCTTTATATCGACAGTTGGTGAAAGTGTTGTGTGACCGAGGAGCCCAGTGATCGAAGCGCTTGATCAGCTGCGTTCAGTGTACAGTGAAATATAAATTTGCAATGTATGTTGTGTTTGCGGGAATTTTGTTAGTGTATAATCAGAAGTGATTGTGTTCAAGATGAGGAATAATGATCTCCAAATGGTGATTACGTACCCTTGCCGCGCAGAAGGGTGGCTAGATAGATGTGGTGAGTACGGCTAACTATTCATAACATTTAGAATTAGTAAGACCTAACTCTTTAACTGATGTAGTGTTTAAGTAATTATGCGTAGATAAACGTTTTTATGTTATCGCGTTGAAAACTTGGGGATTTGCGTACCTATTAAGTTCTTAATCAGGGTTAAGTAGGTATTGCTTACATAGGCAAGTGAGTATCTAAATATTATAGGTCAGATTCTTTGCCAATTACTTGCATCTGTTCTGTATTTTCAATTTATTGCAGACAACTTTTCTTGCAGTCTGGTGAAAATTGTCTAACAAATTTTGTCCATTTTTTTTTAGGAAGCATTTGGTTCTTGTTATGAATTACCTAAAAGAACTTTTTTTGTAAATACATTAAATGTTATAGCCATCAACGTTGGTTTGCTACCAATGAAATTAGCCATGTTCATGCACTCAATATTTGCACCGTGCGGAAACGGGGATCAAGCCCGCTACCCTTGATTTACTTTACTCGTAGCAGTCGATGCTCTACCGTTACGCCATAGAGGCGTTTAACAATATTGCAATTCTAATTAAACAATTGTAATGATAATGTAGCATGAAATGTTGTGGGTTACAACCGTTGATAAACCTAATAAACAAATAAATTAACATAATAGTTCCTGTACAACATGCCTTAATTTTATGAATAAACGATTTGTTTGTGTCGGGCAATAGATTGTTAGGCTATTAAAACGGCGTGAATTGATTTTGATTTATGTATACGATGTAGTGACTGTCAATTGTAGTATTGCACAACAGTGAGTGGGTGTTGGGCGTCCCACAGCCGCAGCTGTCGTCACCACGTCGCGACGCTGTCGCCTTTATCCAATAATTATGAATATTGGCGGTATACCTAATTGTTTAAGACTTAAATTGAACTGACTGTGCGCTTAGTCATTTTGATCACTTTAACTGTGTTATGTAGCAATTGAGTTCTAAGTACTAAAATAATTTTAAGTGTTTTGAAATCATAAAAATATACCAACAATAACCAATCCTTCACACAACCTCATTTTTACTCGACACAAGCAATGCCAACAGAGGATGATGATCGCAAATGGTAAACTGGAAGATACAATATTTCAAAATGTTGTGTAGGTACCTAGATTAACCTAAATGCTATTTACCTATTTAGATTCCTAAACAAAAAATTCTAATATTACTTTATCCGACTCGGAGATCGAATTCGAGACTTTTGCATGGTAGTCCCTATACCGTGCCAGTAAATCACCAAGGCGGTAGATAAATTTTCTTTTTGGCACATTACTCTCTTCGGCGAAGATGAGGTTATTAAATTTTCTGCTATTATGTGCCTTCTTGTAATCGGCCTCGGTGATGCCGTAGTAATTCGTGCAATTCTCCAGTTCAAAGCTAGGCTAACAAAAAATAACACACATTTTATTTTCACACATACATACACCAGGCTTTTTGCTAAGACGTAGAATTCTTGATTTGAAATATTTAGAAAGCCATACCTACCTAAGCAGTAGACAAGCTGCGTTTTTTGACTTATGTAATCTATTGACGCACATATCTATGGGTTACAATGTAAAATTATATTTGTATAAAATTTAAATGACGAGCCATTTCATCGTGACAATTGTGAGGACATGCAAAATGTTTCATCGCGAAAAGATTTCTCTTCTATTTATCGTTTGATAAATTAATATTTATAAGATATTTCAATATACGTACAAAATGTGTAGATGGTAAACAATTAAAACAATGACGGACCTTATCGTCAAGAGAGTAGCAGGTCGTTCGCGCATGGCCCACTTTGAGTGAAAACTATACGCCTAGCTGTGGTTTTCTATCGAGTTTCGGTCCATCAAGCCGGGACCCATTGACTCGCTTTCTAGCCTCAATTAAGGGACTGTGGGTTCCGTGAGAATAATTAGCGGAGCAAAACACCTGTGAGATTGAATTCGTATTTATCTTTTGTTAAACCCTAAAATATCATATTAAATTTACATAAATTGAAAGATTTATTTCGATTTTCATACATTATCAGTATATCTTCTAATTCTAGAAAAAATATGCTTGTATTGAATATGGAATTATTTACACACATAAAAACGAAGTTAATTTAAATTCGAACTAATGCATTACACGGACTAGTGGTCATTTAGTGACAGGCATGTCTGTGTAACGATGTGTATCATTATTGCATATATTCTTACATCATTACAATGCCACCTACTGATTCATTTTCCATTATTCAGTGATTTACTAATGAAACATTCAATTTAACGTTGTGGAACCGTCGGTACTCCATGACAACCTTTTACTTATAAATACTATTGCATAATCGCAAAGTGCACAGTTTTGATGACTATCTTTACAGATCAGCTTTTATGTTATGTCGTCAAATCCATGTTGGAATAGTAACTTGTTCAAGATCGTACTACCTATAACAAAAAGAAAATGAATCAGCTATTTGATTTTGCCTGTTGAATTATCTATACCTACTATTATATATTATAAAGCGAAAGAGTTTGTTTATTTCTTTGTTTGTTTGAACGCTCTAATCTCTGAACTATCAGTCGCTTTTTTTTTTGCCTATGATAGCCCATTTATCGAGGAAGGTTATAAGGCTTTTTAACATTACGCTCCTAGCGATGGGAGCAGAGCAGTAAGCAAAGGCGCGGGTGAAACCTCGCCGCGTAAAGCTATTTCTGAATAAATGTATTTCTTTCTTTTTGTTGTGTCACTTTTTACCGTTTTTAACATTGTAATTAAAGTAAAGTCCTGTCAACTTCATCGTCGTTCTAGTCCAATAATTTCTTACTACAGGGTGAAGAACTTTTTTCACACAGAGAAGGCATGAGCATTGATCACCACGCGTGAGTAAATCCTTTGGCTCAGCCTATTTAAGTAGAAAAGCGACACTTTCTGGGGTCATGTAGCTATTTGGTTGGTACTTTACTAATATTGATTTTATTGTTGGCGAATTTGGCACCTTGACAAAGTCACATTGTGACAAATCAATTTCTGACATTATCTATCTACTATTAGTGCACCTAAGCGTTATACCTACTATTAATACAGATTTTCACACAATGTTTTCCTTCATCGTATTCATGTCTTACTCGGATTCGAACACATGGGCTAGTGCAAAGAAGTGCAAAGGAGTTAAACGACATCACGGCCATAATAATAATAGTAGAAGCAATTTAATTTGAATCTTTGTCGGATATACTGCATTCGTATTATGAATAATAAATTAATAACATAGATAATTATTTAGATATTTCGAAGTTGCACTATCAAAAGTTTAAAATTAGCAGTAGGTCTGTTAGGACGTGACATAGAGACTATTACAAGTCGTCACAGATAACGATTGAATTCCAATACAAAATATGAAAAAAAGACTAAAAAATATAATATGATAATATTTTTTTTATCGGATCGTATAATTATTAATGTAGTAAGTGAAACTGGATAGAGGTTTAAGTCCAAGCGGCGCGGCAGCTGATTTTATGATTTTACATTTGTATCATTTAAGTAAATTAAAAATTAAAGCTGTGTGTTTATCAAATTTGTAAAATTGTGACCTCATTGAATAAGAAATATATGGTAGTGTCATCCTGTTTGCGAGTAATACATTCGTATGTAACGTGACGAGAGAAGCTCCGTTATTATAATACTGACTTGGATAGAGACCCAGCACGTGCCGCGCCTGCGAATGACATTCGGTAGAAAGTAAACTCTCGCATACGGATAGGTATTAAGCAGCGTTTGACTTGACAGTTTGATACCGACCGCTCCATTGTTTTATGTCTAAACGACATTTCTAATTCACAAAAATTTAAGATCAACTTTCTAGAACGAGACACTAAAGGAAAATGTAGTAGCTACATGATATTCTTTGGTTGACGTTCACATTGTTTACGATATTATTTTGCTAATAATAAACTTTTGCTAATTGCTTTAGCTTTGTTTGCATTGAAAAGTTAATTTAGCGCCACCTAAAATTCCCATACGAACGAACTATTCAAGATTTTATGACAATCATAATGTTGCAATTTATCTAAAAACTATTACTTATTAAAGGATTTGCTTGTAACATTTTCCCTAAAACTGTATTTCATAGAATTTTGAAGGGTGAGTGGTAACAATCTAATGAACGCTCAGACGATGGGGTCCGTTTCGACGCAGGCAATTACTCTACGCCCTAGGGCGACGTTTTAAGGGGTCCTTTCGAGTTGCGCATATAAATCACAGCTAACTTGGCTGACTGCTTCAGTCACGCCATCGGAATCCCAGCTAAAATTAATCCTTCTTAATATCTATCACTAATGAATTTAGGTAAGTGCTCGTTGGAAAGATGTTAATCTATTCGTAGCAAAATAGGTTACAACACAACATAAATTATATAGACATTTTCAAACTCATGACATGCGTTTAAATGACGTGCATTACGCTTAAAATCGTCATGATCACCAAAAGAGGATAGTAGCCACTGCCAGCCTACGTCCAAATTCGCCGAGAATTGTAGAGCCATGAGAAAAAGTGTCAAAAAACTGAATTTAGTCTATTTTATCGCCATGCAAGGAAGTAGTTATAATTTGGTCCATGTTAAAAATTTTGGTAAAAATACCAGAAATAATGATATATTGTTACAAATTGATTAAAATATTGTAAGTATTATTTTTACCCTTTTTTTACCTAACCAGCTTTATGTGCAGTCGCAGGTATGTCATATTGGTTTTTATTAGTAACAACACTCCAATCAATAAACATTTATAGAGTGCGTGAGCGAGTAACTTAGCGGTTCTTCAGAAACGTGTTTAGGATGATCAGGGAGAGAACATACTAAAAGTCCTCCATCCTAGGAAGTGAGCTGGACGGGAGGAGGTGTTTAAAGTACATAGCTTTCGGCTTTTCGCTAATATCTCAGAAACGAAGCGTCCTAGAAAAAAATGTTCTTCTATCGAATGAAAGCTTAAAATTCTCTACAACTGTCATTTTGTGCACATTTTCCAATTTCCAATAGCTTTTAAGCCACACGCTCTCAAAAGATAGAAATTAACAAAAACACCACTTGTGGCATAAGATTATACGGGGGTACTTTTAAACTTGCGGAATGGCGGAAAGGAGGTAAAATATTAATCCAAATTCATTGCTATTTTTTAAAATGTCTACCTACATCACTAATACATTCATCAGAATGATTAATTTATTTGTATACACTACCGTAAAAAATGATTTGTCTTTGTTTAAGAAATACGCTGAAATGGTGTTCTTCACTTCTTCGTAAGTCAAAAATTTCATCCCTCGAACGTTTTTCTTAAGTTTTGGTAACAGATAAAAGCAGTTTAGAGCCAGGTCCACACTATAGAGTAGGAAAAATAAAATATTTAAAACCAATTTATGCATCCATTTAAGGTTAGTCCTAAGTACAATGCAAAATCATACCAAAAAATATTTCATTCATAAAGTAAATAATTAAAGTAATGAAAACTCATAAAAATATTTTTGGTATGATTTTGCATTGTACTTAGGACTAACCTTAAATGGATTAAAGAAACAAACAAACTCTTCCCCTAATAAAGTAAGTATAGATTAATCAAAGTCAAAGTATTTATTTCATTTTGATCATTAAGTATGATACTTATGAAAAGTCAAAATTACACGAAGTCAGCTAATTAACCTACAGCCAGTTCGCTGACGAGGTAGAGCTGTGAGAAGAACTGACATAAAACTCACGCCTTTTTTTCAATCGCCAGATAATTACAATTTTTTGAATGAGTTAACAATTTTAACACATCAACGCAACCAAAGAACCATACAAAGTAATTATTAAAAAAAAACAATTAATTTAATAACATTTAAAAAAAAAAAGAAACGAAAACAGAGGATTTTAATTATTTAGTTTCATCTAGTATGGTAATTTGACTACGTATTTTAATTAAAATTTAAAAAAAGTAAATGCATTTCCCAGTCATATTGAACTACAAGGTAATACTTAATTAAGTATTAAATGTATGCCATGCCAAGATTGACCAGTCATCCCAGGTAGCACCCGTTCACGAGCATGACGCACAGACTAGCCATCATCACCTTCGCCATATTAGAGGGAAGGTGATGACCCGGCCAATACGACACCACAAGTCATGACATTTTAGTGAGCATGACAATGCAAGGCATGGGTGGTAAAAAGAACCATAATAAAATGTTATGTCTTACGAGTTCTTATTGATCATGATGATAATAATATGTATTCACTTCACATCAAACTTTTACTGCAATAGTCAATATCATTTCTGCAGATTAAGCTAAATGTTGTTTAATCTCCAGTTACAGGTATTGTCAAATCAAATCGAAAGTATGGTTATCCTACTCGAACATTGTATGAGATAATATAATTTTTGAGATAACACGCAATGTAAACTATTCTGAGGATAAAGCAATATGTCATTCTCCTGAGGTTAATATGCCGAACAATTTGATGTTCACGCCGAAATCCTAGCAATTACAGATAATGAGATATTATTTTTGATTAGCGTGCAAAGTAGCGTTTTGATTGCGCGGCCACGTACTTTCTGTTTTGGGCTGATTTCGTCAGTTTCACTAAACTGACATAGTATTTATTGCCTTTATTAGTTTCGACAAATTAAGACCTTTCTTCTTGTAATAGTTTTAATGTATAAATCTTAAGTTTTACAGAAATTATCAACAATAAAGAATCAACAACGTTACGATTGCGCGGCCATAACTTACAGTCGTAAATATTTTGTAACATATTAACCAAGGACTTCTAATTCTTTTTTCGACAATTTTCGACAAATTCAGTCTTCAATTGGCAAAAAGAATTAGATCTCTAACCCAAACAGTTGCTGAGATCTCCATGGCCGCGCAATCGTACATGTTACGTTGGCGCGGCCAACTTAAATCCCTTATAATAACTTCTTTATTTCTACTTCGACAATTTTTTTGTTTGTGCACTTCGATTTCGACAAATTCCGACAAAATTGTGGTTAAAGTTTTTTTCTGGTTGGATAACTTGCGGAGCAATCGTAACGCACACGCCAACCGCACGAACTTTGTCGCGACAAAACTTCTTTGATGTGCGGCAATTTACCGACAGCGACGCGAAGGGCATTCGTATTCGCGAAGACGATTCGCGATAGGACGAATGCTTTGGCTAGAGGTGTCGCGACAACGCAAATTTTTGCTTTATCACGATAGTGTGGCCCCAGCATACGAAAGCTCTATTTGTAGACACTTCGCAATTCCAAGACACAGCCGTTACAACTTTTGAAAGCCTTGGGATTCTTGGAATCGACATCTCCAGCGACGTCCAGTTCCGCAGTCATTTGGAGACTAAAGCCAGGCAGGCATCCAAAAAGCTAGGTGTGCTCAACAGGGTGAAGCGGTACTTCACTGCGAGGCAAAGACTATTGCTTTACAAAGCTCAAGTCCGTCCCCACATGAAGTACTGCTGCCATCTTTCGTAGTCTATAGGCTACGGTAACTGCTTACCACGAGGCGGGCCGTATGCTTGTTTGTCACCTAAGTTGTGTACAAAAAAAAAGAAAGACTCATGTTCTTGATTATCAAACCAAGTTACATTCCTAGTAAGAAATTGCCATAATAAACCATGTTATATGGCCCATAGTAACATTATTATAAAGGATCTTAAAAATGGTACTCTAAACACCTTTGTGTAGTAAGTATGTCTTCTTCAGACGAGCATCGTCTAATACTATTTTCTTTATTTTTTCGATGCATATTGGAGTAGTCACTTCAACAGATCGCTCTAGTCGGAGGTGCTCTTTAAGTGTCAGTCGACCATGCTCAAAGAGACTATGCCACTTACAAAGTATTATTATTTCAGGGCAAGAATCCTTGTAAATAGATGACATCCGTACCAGCATGGTTTGAGTTGTTTTTCTTTAGTTGGTGAGGAACTTTATAACGATTAAATTTTCTCCATGTCACATGACTTCTTCCCGAATAAGATGTTTGTTCGACGACAGTTCAAACGTTATTGGTCATATTATCACCTCACAGGATAGTTCATCTGTGTACACACCTGAGTTGCATCATGTACAGATACTTACTGCCGACTGTTACGCAAACGACAATTCCTGCTAAATTGAACTCAAACTGTGTAAACACAACTTCTTATTGGCCTTTCTATGTCACATTTTTAAAATGCTTAAATCAAACAATATCTATACCTACATAACTTTATTGAATAAATACATATATAATTATATATATATATATAATATATATAACTTCACGCCTAATAATGGTAATGAATAGACAAAAAAACATCATAACTTTTTAAGATACAACGTAAAGATTCCTAGAATAGTGCTTTTGGACTTTACTCCCTAGAACCTTCTAATCATATAGTATGTACTAATATGCGGGTAGTATATATAGGATAAGTATAGGATAAGTAGATAAAGTTGATTAGCGGTTATGGATTTTTATTTTATTTATAATATTCGACTGTAAACTATCTATCATGATAGATAGATACTATTACTTAACCCAATTCAAATATGAGAACCGAGTACGAGCTTTAGAAAACGCCCTAATTTATTAGTACTGTAGATATAGTTTACTTTCTGAATGCAATACATTCAATGGTGCCAACATAAGTGTTTTCTTTTTGATAAACTCTATTGTTATACATAGAACTGATGATGTAGTCAGCGAACTAGGTGCGGCAAAGCAAACTACGGGCGTGTTAAACAACAGGTGTAACAGTTATCTTTGTTCATTGAAGTAAATATACATAAAAATACAATCACGCGCAGTTATTTTTATTGTAATGAGTATAAAAATTAGCAAGGCGTCTCTACAAGTAAAATTAGTTTTACATTGATTGGCTGGCTGGCGCAAGCAGAAATAGAACGCTATTTAGAAAAATAGAGCAAGTCAGGATCTGTAGTCATATTAATGGTAATGAAGCAGCTAAATCGAGTTCTGAGGCCTATCATTCAATTAAAGGAATACAGAGGTCATGGAATTAGTCCTCCCACGGCCACATAGCTTATCAACAAAAGTAGACCACTGAGTCCACGATAATATAACATCCAAGTACCGTTTCAAATTGTGATATTATGTGTCTGATGTAAATCTAGCGATGATGATCACCGGATACAAGAGACTAAGTATTAATTTTTATTTTATAAAGATAAACATTGCCGTGTATGAAGGAGTAGAATTTAGCCTATAACAGTTATTCTGTATTTTTAACCGACTTCAAAACGGAGGTGGTGCTCTATTCGGGTCGGATGTTTTTTTTGTATGTTTGTTACCACATAACTCGGTCATTTATGAACTGATTTGAAAATATTTATTTTGGTTAAAAAAGTATACTCTAAATTTGGTCCCCTATATTACCTATTTTTATAAGAAATGGTTCAGTAGTTGTATGTTTGTTACAACAGAACTCGGTCATTTATGAAGCAATTTGGAAAGTTATTTTTTTATTTGAAAGGGTATACTCTGAAATCGGCTGAGAAATTCCAAAAGCAGCGGGTCATAAACCCGCCTTTACAGCAACACTGTTAATTTTTGTAAATTTGGTACGCGATTACTCCGTCAGTAAAATTATGATTTTTGATGATTCTTTTTTGTTGGTAGTTTATCACTTGTTTTGGTTTATGGTTGCCGGAATTCTGGGTTCAGCAATCAGCAAAAGTTTTAATAAGGACTTTAAATCTCTATTTACAATCTTCCCTTTCGTCACTACTTTCATCCAAACGGCGCTGTCTCATTTGCGCAGCACGTTTAGTAAGCCTACCCATATTAAATATATTAATACCTAATACTCAATTACTTCCCACTAAAAGTTTAGAAACATATTTTTTTTTCAAACCAACACACCTACATGTTCAATCCATAACTAAAAAGTAAAAAATAATAGATATTTTAATTACTTCAAAGCAAAGAACTTTAGAAATCGAATCGACGAAATCATTTTTTTTTTCTTTTATTTAGGTACACAAGACATTACAATCGTAAAATTACAAAATATACTAAAACATAGTTTCAAACTGGATTGTAACATAACATATGTATACACGGTAAAACAATTAATTATTGTAGCAAGTAAACGGCTTCAGTTACCAAAATTACCAGTATTCTACATAACAAACATTTAGATTAAATCTAGGTGACTCAAGTTGTCACACCAGCGGTTGCGTCGGCTAAGCCCGACTAGTCATGGAGGATGTCTTTGACTATTGAAGTAAAGTTTCCAAAGTTGTTATTAAAAATATCGAGACAACTGTTAATCTTAGCAAGGTCGTTATATTGACGTGCCATCCGTGTTAAAGGGTTATAATACAAAATATTATTTTTGTAAATTTGAAGAGCAAATAATTTTGTTTGATTAGATCTACGGGTACTAAATTTGATATTAAAACTAATGTTGGATAGCAGTTCAGGTGAATCTATGAAGGAAAGTATAATTTTGTAGAAAAAAGGTAAGTCGAGATAAGTGCGTCGTGAGTGAATCTAATCGCTGTAACATACTAAATTTACTGAGTCTAGCCTGATAGTCTAGATTTGAGCGACCGGGGTTGAGACGATAACAGAGTATCCTAAGGAATTTTCTTTGAATGGACTCAATTTAATTAATATGTACTTTATAATTCGGTGACCAAATGACCCTGCCATATTCTAGTATACTTCTAACGAGAGAAAAATACAAGTATAAAGTACTGCGTGGCTTTTTGAAACATTTGATTGGCCTAACAGTTGATTGACTTTAGATGCAATATTAGAATAACCAAATCGAAATGAAAGCTTGTCGTCGTATATTGTGCTGGTCTAAACGCGGCTACGCTGACTCCATTGTCAGAAATCAATAAGAGACCAAGGTATGATATTGACCCTAGAACCTTCTTCATCCGGTATTTCTATGATTTATTATCTACATTACAGCTTGTGTGCTTGGACGTTCCAATTCTTATTACAACTGAGATAGAGATCGTAAAACATGAGTAGCACGACATACTACCTATACAAAAATAAAGTGCCGTGGTTTCATTGCTATAGTTGCATAAATAGAGCACACAGTGTAATAAAATATCTACATTTGTGACGAAATGTAGTATTCAAAAATTAAATTTTACATTTCTATAGTTAATAAATGTGAGTAGAATTAGTGTTTGTGCAATAACGAGGAATTGTGCTGAAATGGTCTGAGCAACGCGACCGAACGGCTTGTCTGTAATAGTAATTTAGGTACTAATTAGTAATTATGACTTATTTGTTAACCCTGAATAGTGCCTTAATTATAAGTTTATAACTGTTAATGTGTTGAATTATTAAGCTGTCTTTATAATGTTGACTTTTAAATTGTTATTAAGATTAATGTATGCATTGTCGCAGTGGCGTAGTGTAGTGGGGGCGGGGGGGGCGGCCCGCCCCGGGCGGCACTTTTTAGGGGGCGGCAAAATTTCACATTAGATAATAAAATATATTTAGTAAATATTTAAACCATTTCATATTTTTAACGTAACTATAAATTCGGACCGATAGAAAAGTGCACGAAATTTTTATTACTTATTCTGTGACGAATTCGGGGAATCCGCTTTCTGTGAATGATATTTTGTAGCGAATGGCAACACCGCCTATACTGACTTGCGGGGATTTCTCGTATTTGATTTCGTGCTTGATTATTTATGGCTTAAAATCGGCAGGAATGACTTATATTTTATTACATCATATTTATTATATAAGTACTAGGTTCAATATTGTTTATTACGTCCCTCTAAGAAAGTACGTGATGCTTTGACAATTCCAAGAAATTTTAGTCATGGATCTTCAGTTGTTTAGTTCACACTGTTTCGTAACTGTGATTTTTGTGCAAATAAGTACGTGTAGTGAATGAATGTTAAATGAATGAATAATGAAATTATTGGATAACTTTGTGGAAATTTGAAATTTTCCGCTACGTGTGTTCAACTGTGTGAGTATTAAATATTTTATTTATTTAATTGCATGTTGGACAGTCTGATATGTTGTTCAAGCTTTAAATTATGAAAATCCGGCCATGTCCGAGTTTTACACTCGCATACTCAGGATTCCGAACAAATATTTTTCAGTTTTCGGTTTTCAGATTTTTGCCTATCATAGATAGATGTGCTATAAAATATACCTAGTCTTTGAATTGTTCGATAGTTTATTTTGTAACTCTAACTTTTATCATACAATATTTATTTATTTTAGTATCAAAAATGAAAAGAGTAATAAAGAAAGTGGGACTGCTTACCGTAATTAGAGAAAAACTAATTTGGAAAATATTAGAGCAAGTGAAGGGGCTTTACTTAAATATGTGAAAAGTGTTGTTTTGAGACGTCAGATTCTACATTTTTTTAACTCTAAAAAGTACCTATTTATATTATTTTTCAATAAAGATATAAATATTACATAATAGTATCATCCTAATTCTAATTAAAGATTGATTTTCTTCTATTCGCTAATTACTTAATCATGTCAATCGTCGAGGTGAACCCTAATTTTAAGTAGAAGGTACAATTACCTACTTAAAATTACGACGATCGACATGATAATACTTATGTACCTGTTATATCAATGGTTGAAGTAAGAACTTTGTATTAATAAACGTGATCGTAAAACAAATAAACTTTTTTATTTAAAATCTAACCTGTATAATGCTAAATAATGATGACTGTTCTTGCCAAAAAGTTCTCTAGAATTAATGTATTTAAAATGTATAGTATAGGTACATTAAAGTGAAATACCTAATTAAGAGGGCGGCAAAATTGTCTTCCGCCCCGGGCAGCCGATGCCCACGCTACGCCACTGCATTGTCGGATTTACAGACAATTGTTTTAGGTAATAAAATTATATTACAACATTATTTCAATTAAATAAATAGGTAGAAAACAGTTTTGAATAAAAGAATAGGTAAATATGTAGGTATGGGTATTTTTATTTAAAGTTTCACAAGTTTAGAAACTGTTATTTATTATGTGAGCAGAATTAGAAATATCCGTGAAAATAACGCTAAAAGGAATTTTGGACTACTGCTTTTAAAACACAAATACTTACATAGATTTGTTCAATAATTTACGTCTATTTTAGTTGATCGAGCTAATGAGAATAATCCTTGAACCCCGTAATATCGTAAATATTACACACAAAGTTATTAATTAAAATTAGTAGTACGTATCGAGACTACCTACGTCAACTTACGCTATTTTCTTGTCGTGTGTCGGTGTCGGCTACCCAGTGTAACTAGTGGCGTATGAACATCAGTATGTCACAGATGCAACTATTATCTGATCTCTACAACCTAGCTACTGGGCAACATTAATGCTCGATGATATTGATAAGTGAGACCACTAGTCAGACTTCTGTACATGAATACAATGGTATTAGAGGAGCACAGGATATTTTGCGTTTTTTAGGAAACAGTAATCCATCTACGGCGTAACCGCCTAAACTGTCACAATTTCGCTTAAACCTCGCAAATCTATATTGATCGATGTTATATATGTTTACCCGCGGCCCACATATATTATTAGAAGTAACAAGTAAGAAAAGGTGATGTTTAAATAATTTATAATTTAACAAAGATTAAAATTCTTATAGCAACTAAATGCTAAATGACGTCATGATAGGCATGGCATATCTATGCGTACCTACACAAACAAAACATGTTATAAAAGTTGTTGAGAAAACGCAACCAACTTACTACTGCTGTCTTGGCTGGGTAGGTATATTTTTACTTTCACACTTTCAATCACGATAAGGCGTGCGACATGTTTTATTTCTTCTGTGGACATCGAAGTTCACTGTTTTCCGTCCCAACTATTTCGTAAACTAATTTTTGTTGCGTCACACAATATATTTTTTAGTTTATAATTTGTGGCATATGGACCAGAGTTTAATTGCCATATGATTATTAACAACATTGAAGTAATAATCAAGATTAATTTCGTATACTTACTCGGACACATCGAGTAGTACAAGGCGCTAGCTCCTTTAAACATTTTGCAATATAAGTAACATAATTATGCAAATATATATCTCTATAAAAAGTTGAAAACATTCAATTAGAAGAAGTAAATTATGGTCTATAAAAGCAACAGAGTTTTTTGTGCGGTAATTGCAAGAATTGTTTATGTTCATACTGTCGATAAAGTATTGTAATAAAGCGAAAAATCGAAACGTTAAATTAGAAGAGACTGTAAACACTTTTGTTTTGAGAAAACGTTGGTAACTGCTTACCCAGGTAATTTCATTGAAGCGTGCGTATCCATACTTCCATACTAATCAATACTAGTCAATACTAATATTATAAATGCGAAAATAACTCTGTCTGTCTGTCTGTCTGTTACGCTTTCACGCCTAAACTACTGAACCTACTACTATGTTAAAAGTCCATAACCCGGCGTACCTAATATGCAAATATCAAAAAAAATCCTACACGCACTAGTTTGTTTTTATGCGGTCTGTGTGGCGTCATAAAAATACATATTGGAGGCTTTATTTTATAACCTCACTAGCTTTTGCCCGCCACTTCGTCCGCGCATACGTCAAAAATGGTTGTTATAACATGTTTAGTTGGTTTTTTACGTTATTAATTTTGTTATAACTTATAAATTATTATGTTTAAATGTTTGAAAACTTATAACATAACAAACTTCATTATTTTGGCATTTAAAAACAGTAGAACCACGGGTACATAGTGGTATACCGTAGTCCCACCAAACAAGTTCTTGTCTGTAGGGCAAATTGGCAGGATTCTCACGCAATATTGGGAGCTCAGACTCTGTGCTTACTCGTATCAGGAGCGATACTACATACAACTAGCCGTGGGAGACGCAGCTTTCCCTCAAGTAAGTCTACGCCCGCTACTATAAGAGTTTGACTTTAAGCTTTGCAAAGCAGACTTTAATGGGAAACTTCACTTGCTTGAATTCAAAGGGGTATTTAATGGTGTTAGGAATAAATAAATATCTACAGACTTTTCTCTAGCACAACCGGTCAGTATGGTTGCCTCGAATACATTGCATTTTCACTTGCAATCTGGTGACATTGCTTAATTTTGGTGAATTTATATACTGTGCAGCAACATACCTAATTGGTGCGTTAACTCTATTTACTCAGCTAAGACGCACCTGAGCCAACACCGTCGTTTGCGCAACACATGGACGACTTGTGAGAGGCGTGAAACTTCAGTTAGTTTGTTGTATGTATTTATATAAATAAACATACGTCCTGTATCCCTATCGCATCTTGCAAGTGTATATAACTGTTCGCTCAAATTATGCGTCTCGATTTTTTTTGGCAAGCATGTCCATTCTCGCCAGCAAAACAAAGTGGGTACTGTAATGCATCGATGAGCGATGGATTTCACTTATTCGATGCAATGATTGTGTCATCATTGCTCTCAATTACAATATCTTGCATAGAAAATTGCTGTCCAACATTAGCTACTACGTACAGCAATTTCATTTGCCAAGTCTTCTTCTTCTTCTCCTTTTTTTTTGGCAACAGAGCCGACGATTGTGTCAGCTATTTTTGCCAGCGTCAAGTGTAGAATAATATTCTTGTTGATGATATTAATGGTATATTACAATGATAAAATAGAAAAATGTAAATGAAATTAAATGACAACCATCTTCCGTGAAAACAAAAAAACATTTGCCAAGTCGATTGAGTTTTTAAACATGACACGTATCAAGTGTCAAAAGGTTTTTACGGAAGATGGTTGTCATTTAATTTAATCCACATTTTTTCTATTTTTTATCATTGTAATATACCATTAATATCTTCTTCTTCTTCTTCTTCTCCTTTTTTTTGGCAACAGAGTCGGCTCTGTTGCCAAAAAATAGAAAAAATTTAGATGAAATTAAATGACAACCATCTTCCGTGAAAACAAAAGATGAACCACCATTAATATCATCAACAAGAATATTATTCTAAACTTGACGCTGGCAGAAATAGCTGACACAATCGTCGGCTCTGTTGCCAAAAAAAAAGGAGAAGAGAGAAGTGTCAAAATAAAATAGTTTTAAACCAAAAGCTCTAAGGAGAATTGATATCAAATTCGAAGCAAATCATCACCAAAATAACTTTCTATCCCATTTTAACCCCATTATGGGATGAATTTAAAAAATATGAACAGCGTTTTCCATCTAATCTGTTAAAGCATGTTTATGCAAAATTTGAAGTAGATTGGATCAAGGAATCACATTGTCCCATACAAACTTTGCTCTCCTTTTTCATCCCCTTAGAGGTCGAATTTCGGAAAATCCCTTCTTATCAGATGTCTACGTCATACAACAAATACACCCTCCAAGTTTAAGGTCTCTACTATCAGCGGTTTTGGCAGTGCGTTAATCCGTCAGTCAGTCATTCGGGACAAAGCATTATATATATGTACTAGCTGTTGCCCGCGACTTCGTTCGCGTGAAAATTCAGATGGGTGCCTCTATGAGAATATTGCGTGCCTGATTTGATGGCAATCGTCCATTGTATCAGTATTGTCCGTCTCTATGGCGAATCCAGTTTAAACCCACTACCGCTAAAACTGACAAACCACTTTCACACAAACTTGCGACTCTTATTAATTGCCCATTTAATAAGGGTGGTTTCTGAATATTAAAAAAAGAGTATTTTCTAGTAATTTGGTAATCCTACTATAAAAACTATAGAAGTTTCATACAAACTTTGCCACCCCTTTATACCCCCTTAGGGGATGGATTTCGCAAAATTCCGTCTAAGTGAGCACCTATATTCTAATAGGAATGACAATGCAAAGTTTGAAATTCCTAGCACTTGTTGTTTCTGAGATTTCGTGATAAGTGAGTGAGTGACCTTTTGGGCATCGCTCGCGTGAATGTCGTTTTTTCCAATACATAGACATATTTATATTGTTTTTCATACTATTTTTAATCTTCTATTCATACAAATCCTCTTTCACCTACCTAAAGATATCCCTCGTAAATCAATATACAATACACAAAGGCAAATTTTCACTACAATAACTTTCCCCTTCCCCTTCTTCCCTATTGCACTTTTTCTCCACTCTCCACAGTTTCCTCCTTCCTCTCCTCCCCTCCCCCTTCTCCTCTTCACCTCCTTCAGCATCCCTTGCCTCTCCTCCAGCATCTCTTGCCCTATCCGCCACTTCCCTCTACCTTGCCTCCTCGCTTTCCCCTCTCTTCCGCCTTCCTTCTCCTTCCTTTTCCTCCTTTCCTCTCCCTTCCTATCGCTTTCTATCCCTTCCCCTCCCTTTTTCCACCATTCGAGAACTCCTTACTTTCCGTGTTCCTTCCCCCTCCCTTCCTCTACCGTCTCCCTCACTTTCCTCTCATTTTCCCCTCATTCATCCCTCACTTCCCCTCACTTTCCCTCACTCGCTCCCTCACTTCCGCCTCACTCTCCCTCACTTCCCCATCACTTCCCTCTCACTTTCCCCTCCCTTTCTCCTTCTCCTCAATTCCTCCTTTTCCTCCCTCCTTTCCCTCCCTCCCCCTCCCTGTAAATTTCAAGTCGCTAGCTTCAAAAGCTAAAGATCTTTGTATAGAATATTTCATCCCTAATTTCACCCCTCTAAACTCACCCCTGTTAAAATAAAATTATAAGGATATTTTTTATTTAAATAGAAGTATTCCAAAATAAAATTTCAAAACTGTAAGTTAAAAAATGAAGAAGATTCATACAATCGATTTCATCCCTTGCGTGTCTGTTAGTCAGTCAGTCAGTCAGGACAAAGCCTTATATAATATGTGTGGGTGTATGGATGTATGGATTAGACGTATAGCCATCGGGGATCAAAGCATACAGGCTGCTAGGAATGCTAACACGTGATAGAGCCACATAAAGCTGACCGTGCGAAAAACAGCTAATACTTAGGTCCACGCCCACAACTTTTAGTTGTCTGACCTTGGGCTTTATTAATTGTCATCGCGAAACAGGCTCACTGGAAACTGGACTCATTTAAAACTAAACGGAAGATTGTTTAGAATAAGAGGAATTCGAAAAATAAAAATGCTATCAGCTATGCCATAACTGTTAAAGTCTCTGTTTCTATCAGATTTCGTAGTAAATTAACAAATGTTCGACGTGATTCTTTAAATTGGCATAACTTTTTTATTTATGAACCGATTGACATGAAACAAACACTAAATGTTAAGTGAAGCTTACCACAATGTATTAGTGAAAACCATATCTAAATCGGATAAGCCGTTTCTGAGATTAGCGTGAACAAACGCACAGACAAACAGACAAACAGACAAAAATTTTAACAATCATTGTTTTGGGTTCTATTTGCGTTGATAAAGGCCCCAATAAATTTTTTTTTCATATCTTCCATGTACAGACAGCGATCGGTTACATTTTTATTATATGTATAGATATAGATTACTAATTTCAACAGATACCTATAGCTACCTAATAAGTACATTTAACATGACACACTGATATTGGCATGAAATGCGTACCAATAACATCCGCATAGTTACTTGTAGATATTTGCAAATCGTCTGTGTAGCTTGTCTCGCAATAATAAAGCAACTACTGAAGTATAGTTAAAATTCGACACGAATGAATTCTAATTTTATTTGTATTATTTAAGTTCGATATCGTTTGGAAAGTAAGTATGCCTTTATTTAATTACCGTGACATTTTGTAATTTGATAATGGAGACTGGTCGTCACAAGAAGCTTAATTTTATTTCTTTTTACAATGTCTCTGGATAGAGTTTAAATCATTATCAATTTATTACCAATATAATGAATGTTCGAAATTGGTAGTTTGATAGGTACCTACTTTTATTATTTATGTACCTAGTCAAATTTTTACGACGATAGAGTATCGGGGTACTCAGGGCATAACCCGTGTTATCTGCTAGATGCTAGTGGTGCAGTGAAGCGAGGCGAGAGCTGCTCGAACAGAATCTCAAATTACTATGTGAACGCATCATTAAGAAATTTACACTTCCATTCGCCTGCGTGGGATGCGTGGCTCGTGGTAAACTGATATCCATCTCACATTTGCCGACAATTAGGTAGATATTATTTGACTAGAATTGGCATTGTGTGTACAAATGTAAAAACGTTTTTACAGATTATGGGAAAATTATATGATTCCTAATTAATTATCTTTAAGCACAATATGCCGAACATCACAGGAGCGTGGAGTTTGGCACAAACAAAGAGAGGCCTATGCCCAGCAGTGGGTAGATTCGGACTGTGGATGATATTTTTTTTTATATATTAGCCTACTAAAGTGACTCCACTCCGCCTGATAATAAGCAGTCAGTGGAATCTAGAAATTGTGGCCACCAAACCATCTTCTTAAACTGCTGGTATGGTGGCCTCCACTATGGCGGCTGGGAATGGGGCTAGGGGAAGGGAATGAGGGAGGTGAGGATAGAGGAAATGAGGAAATTGGGCCTCCGGCGCTCTCACTCACCGAGCGAAACGCAGTAGTACGGATACTACTACTCTTACGTCGATCTTCTAAGAGAGGGTAGTACTTCCCCGTACGTTCCGGCCCATTCATGCTGAAACCAGCGATGAAGCATTTCATTTGCAAAACTTGCTCTACGCGCAATGAATATTATTCATTATTATACTGGTAATATCCGTAAATTATATTACGAAATATAATTTAGGTACGGATATCACCAGTATAATAAATTAAATTCTTATTCTTGTTTTAATTTAATTAATGTTTTGTGTAGAAATCCTTAAGGTTCATAACATTTGTTGGTATATACTGACCCTCATGGTTATAATTACAATTATATATTTTCTTCGTTGCGTTTACCAGTCGCTTTTAAGTTATACCTACTGGTAATAAACAGATACCGCCGGGGTTTTTTAACGTAACAAGTCTTTTCGAGGTAAGAACGAAATAAGAAGAAGTAATATTGATTATTTGTGACGCGTACGGACAACGAGAGATGGATTGTTGTTTCAAGACCAAGCTTTATTTGGCGCAAGAAATTTATCAAACATGCAGGTTGTGGGAAGACTTAGAACTTATTTATTTATTTTTTTACGCGTTTTTAAGCTGAAAACGTACTGGAATTAATTAATGCCAGTACTTTGTACTGGTTAAGTTGAACTAGTTTTTGTATAGTTATTAATTTTTTTTATAGGGTAAAATATAAAGAATTTAACAATACCGAACAAAGCCAACAAGCATGCAGTTTTTAATATTTTACTAGATGATCTAAATATTTATGACTTATATTCTCAGACTAGTTCAGTGGTGCTACGAAATACAATTTGTTTTCCAATTGGTAAAAAAGATCCTAATGGATATGGTGTGACAAAATATAAACATAACTAGGTAGCATGACATTTTTCTTTGTGAATATTTTAGGCGTCATTAAAATCGTCTTCGGTGTTCCATGCATAGCGTCACGCGGGGATACCCTTGCATAAATCCCAGACATCAGGCCTCTTTCGCTTCTCTCCCTTCGACCCTCTGTGCCTCTGTGTCGCATTGTGCACTGGGGGCAGCGACCGCGTCATGTAGTTATAGGAAGCGCTCGCCCGTTGCCATGACAACGCCGCTTCCCGCGAATATTGACAAACGCCGATGGAGACGCCGAGAAACAACCCTCGGAGCCCTCGCCTCGTCCGCTGACGAGTTACACGCGTGTCTGCTTACCACCACTATACTTCTACGATAAATAATGTCCCTACTGTGATGACGTGCTCATTACTGATAAGGTGCGTAGTGCCTTTATGCAGTACGTTAGGGAGTTTATTATGGCTATTTGAAGTGTTAATAGTTGCGGGTAAATCCGCAAATAAAATATTTTAATGGGAGTTTCTTTGTCAGTTGATAAATAGGTTTTGCTGTGCCTTTATGGGATATCTTTGTTCTACAAATAAAACGTCAGTTATAACATTTGAGTAATGTTATGGTCCATAATCATCCTCAGCGTTATTATGATCAAAAGAAGGAACGGATGAGTTTTATTATGGCACCCATAATTAACTAATAATATATTTCATCATTTCATGTAGCAGGCGTCAAGTTACTTCCTGGTTGCGATGTAGCTGCAGCATCTGTTGGTTGGAACACCGCAGTTATAAAAATATGATTATCTTGTTTAAATCTTGGCTCCTGTTAGTTACATGACATGCTATTTACACTTTCAATGACAAATTAAACAGAGCATAATTATTATTATAACTTTCATGTGTATTATAGATAACATTAGGTACTTAAAACTCAAACGGATAAAAATTAGAAAAGTCAGTCAGTCTCTACCTACATAGTACTATGTAATTTAGTAAAGTTCCTGTATGTTTATAGTAATTTCTTTTACATTTTCGTGGCATTGATAACTTTTTTTTTTATTGCAGATTAACTAGAGATACAAGTTTATCCATTCAATGAGAAGACGAGGTATAGGTACCTTACATACCTACCTACATTTATGATTACAATGTAGAACGTAGATCCGTCACAATCACAACACAACTTGTATTCATTAGCATAGCATCAAATTACAATACAACAGGTTTTTATATTACTAATGAAACTAGACATTTGACAGCGAGGGGATTTTCAACCTTGTGAGTTGTGATATTATAAATTTCACAACGAAATATATTTAGCAATCAAATCTTATAGTCTTGCAAATGTGTAATTTATAAAACATTGTATGGCGTGTAAGAATATTGTCATACCACTAAGCCCTTGACACGGATATTAAAATGCAGCTCAAAGTCACTGGACTGGATTGTAAATAAACCGCTGTGTCAGCGATAACTACTTAATATGGCCACGAGGATTGAATCAGCAAGTGTCTGGCGGCTTACATAATAAACAAACACTCAAATAAATGTTCCACTGAGTACGTTTACGGATGCTTTAATTTAGATCTAGGTGCTGTAGCCTTGACAATTGATGTATTATTTAGTACAAATTGTTGTAAGAGCTGAAAAAATCCGTGTTTCACAGGTAGATGGCCAAAAAAAGGATGATATCCTAGAACTAGAACACACGGTACTCATAATTAGTTAAAGGTTTACTAAACAAGTAACAAGTAGTTAAAGCTTGGGTAACAAAGTACCTAGGTAACAAAGTACATCTCTGCCTACCTCTTTGGTGAATGTGGAAAACATTTAGAATGCTTAGAATTGTAATTGAATTCTTTAATGATTCGTATATTCCCCGTAAGTAGGTAACGGTTGTAAGTTTTAATTGCGTATTCATATTTTTATTTCGTCATATAAAATTTAAATATTCAATTTGTTTGGCCTTAACTTTATCCTTGATGTACTACAATTTAAGGCTATGTCGAAAATCAAATATTTTCAACCGTAGCTATTTGTTCATAATAAATATAAAATTTATTGGCAGTTTATTTGTAGAGTCAACACTTGGATAACAACGCAACTCTATCGATTATTTTCATCTAGGTACTTACCTTATAAATGTACCTAGCGTAGCTAGCGCTAAAAATAATCTATTAAAAGAAAACCTCCGCAAATGCGTACGATCGGACCCTCGTATCGCGTGTATTTTTACAAACATACCTGCCTCTGTCTACAAACAATTAAACTGATATAGAGTCGTTAGAGTAGGTGAATACATCTAGACTCTCCAAACAAATATTTGCGAATCATAATATATAAATATCTGCATCTTATTCTTAGAGCTAACTATATTCAGTTCAAAGCGAAAGTTGAGGAGATAGTCTAACTTGTTAACACTACCTTGACACAACGACAAGTGCTGACAGCTGATATTGAAACTTTGGTTTAAGAACTGTCTATAGATGATTTACTAATTGGTAACAAACACATATAAATAAATGTAAAGTCATTATGATCTGGATTTGATTAGGATTTCAAACCGGGCTAAAGTGACCTTTTAGTCATAATTACTCGTATGTATTTTCTAAATTTACTTTGCACAGTACTGATAATTTTGACATCATGCCTACGTGATAAGAAGGAAAATATGAGAAAACCTGTAGTAAGTATTATAAGTAAGTATTGTTAAGTTAAAAGCTTTATCTGTAGCTAAGCTTAATCTGCAACGTTCCGGTTAATCGCTGAGTGCAGGCACCAGTGTCCAGCCTAACCGGATAACTCAATTTCTGTAATCTCTTTGGAGTGGATTGCCTCCGCAAGCTCATCTCGTTGCAGATATTTTCATTACGTACATGAAAACAAATATTATATAAACTTCAAATATTACTTGTTATTTTCTATGATAGATTTTACTATTGCTGAATGTTTTGGGCGTTACATAATGTTGTGTATAAATTGTTATCTATATTATTTAACTAATATACCTACCTACTTATCTACTTTTTATCAATTTGACTACAATGAATCATTTTTGCAGTTTCCGTTCACGGGATGCGTTTGTTGTACTTATTCTAGGTTATTTGTCTGATTCACTCATAAAGTACATCGGATTTAATTTTAGTAATAATAATAATAATAATATGTGGACACTATCACACATCGTCATCTAGTACCAAGCTAAGCAGAGCTTGTATTATGGGTACTAGATAATTGAAATATAATACATATACGTACTTTTTTTTTGTAAATACATACTTAGAATACATAGAAAACACCCAAACTGAAGACAAATACAAATGTTCATCACACAAATATCTGCCTTCCGCGGGAATCGAACCCACGATACCCGGCGTCGCAGTCAGTTACACGTGCATTATAATATAATACTGTGGTTACACTAACCACTAGACCAACGGTGCAGTCTACAGTTAGTACTTATACAATGTAAGTTAATATTGACAGTAACATAATTATATAGGTCCAGTAGTGGACCTCTTTACCTTGAAATGATGATGATAAATTGATAATAATTTATAGATAAACTAGCCGCGCCACACGGCTTCGCCCGTGCGTAATAAATGTTTTGTTGTATTCCTAGGGAACCAGACGGATTTTCGGGATAAAAAGTAGCCTGTGTCCGTCTCCGGCACCGAATCTATCTACATACCAATTTTTATCGAAATCGGTTCAGACGTTTAGGCGCTGAGTGGTAACAAACACACACACAAACTTTTGCGTTTATAATATAAATAAGATAGCTGCGCCCCACGGCTTCGCCTGCGTCTTAAATGTGTTTTGCGTCCCTCGGAAAATAGACGGATTTTCGGGTTTAAAAGTACTCCGTCTCCAGCACCGAATCTATCTACATACCAATTTGCATCGAAATCGATTCAGCCGTTTAGGTTTATGTCCGTGTTTATGTTTACGAATAAGTAACTAATAATATGTAGTGTGTTCAAGGTATTTGTTTATGTACTATACATACATACTATATTATACTTATTATAAGTACATATAAGTTAAAAAAAATATGGTTTAACCTCAGACCAAATGGTTTGAAGGTTAAATGTGTATAGACTATGATCGTCTCTACATCATACGAACAGTAACTGGTAGAGAATATAAAACACCTTTGGCATCCAAACTTTAAAGTTTATAATTAAAATCTTTAATGAATAAAATTAGAATCTTTCGCTTTATGTTCGAAATATAGGTAAAAGTAATTTGAATTTGCGTTTATTGATAAAGCCCGCTCCTATTTTAATTATGCTAGCTATGACTTGCACTTTGCCGTTTGCGCAATTTTATTACCATTTTTGAAATGTTCCAATAACAGCCCAACTCATTGCTTTGTTTTTTTGCTTTGTCCATCTATCGGAAAGTGTGCCCTAAATAACAAAAACGTCTGTAACACAATTTTAGTGTATGTATTCTTGTATCGAACACTTCCGTGTCAATCGCTAAAAATAAAATTATACGAGGTAAACTAAATGTTGCTTCATACTAATAAATCTTACTTTAAATGTCATAAAATAAAGTTAATTTGGATTTGTTACGCAGCGATCTTCAAGTGAGTAAGTAACTATTCTCGGCTTAACCACGAACTATATGGTTAACAAGGTGTTTACTTACTTAGTAGGTACAAGCATGTATAAAAACGATCTACATAAAGAAATATAAATAAGAATTATGGTAATTATCATAAAAAAGGCTTCATATTGCCTAATTTATTATTAAATGGAATTTTAATAAAAACTTTAATTTTATCGACATTTAATTTAAAACTCTATTTCTTTATGTGCAATATAATATTAAAATTAAGTTTTCATAATTTATATGAAAAGCTTTTTTAGTTAGAAAGGTAACATACACCGCGAGCCCGCTAATTTCGAAACGTGCGCCCGGAGTCATTAAAAGCTGTTTCACATTAACTTGAATAGAGACACTATTTATATATTCAAAACAGTTTATTGCGTGACGCCCGCTAAGAATGCATTATTATTGTTCATCCGTTATGTGGAGGACGAGTTGCCCATTCTACCAATATCAATACCAAACGATAGACATCTATAATGAGTAATTATAATAACTAGAGGTCGCGCAGTGATCAATTTTCGAACGTAAACTGGCAAAAAAGGAAAATTTGATCCAGATTATCTTTCTGCACCCCTTGTTCACATATATACGTTGACTAAGCCAAATTTCACAAAACTACCCATCTCACGTTATAGTTTTAAGATAAGTACTTAATTGTTTTTCAACGACTTCGTGTAATAAGATTTTTAACTGATCTACTCTTGGCAGTAGTAGTCCTACGAATATCGTAGTGCTAGCCTATTTCATATGGTTATGTTACCAATGCCATCACAATTACTGCGTAGCTAGTTGTGTCACTAATGAACTAATAATGTCTTATTTAATGCGATATCACCACCTAGTCATTATTTTTTAATAAGTCATTGTATTTATTGACTTCGGACGGAGACGAATCAATCTGATGTTAAGTAGTCACATGTAACTTTTTACTATCTTCAGAGGCTTTACCGTGAATTTAGTGCATTCTTTAGATTTCAAGAATATTTATATTATATACCCATAACTATTCAACAAACAGGTTAAATTAACCTCTCGAGAGTTCAAAATCACAAGCAAGCAAGTGCTTGGTCCCAAACACTGTTTAGTCACGAGGTGCAAATACATTAACGGGGCCGTGTCGTTGAGTGATGTGGGTAAAGTAATGGCGGTCTGCGGACAAGTGAGGAACGACACGGGCCTGTCCTGCGTCAGCCGGACGTGTGGGACAACTCTAAAACAGTGACCTCATCCTAACCGTTATGCATACTAAGCAAAACGTGCTATAATTTGATACACCTGTTGTTTGGTACAAACATAATAAACATTTAGGATATATATATAATTTTAATAGTACATACATGTACCTATTTATAGGTACCTACGATCGATTGTTTAAACGTTTTCGGTTCGGCGATATTATTATAACTACTTACCTACTAAAGATTGTTACACAATAGACTACAAAGTTATGAATATAATGTAATAGTCTTTTCAACAAGAGACACTTTAAAATGTTATAAATTCAATATTTCGATTTATTTTGAGCATAATTATAATCTTATTCAATTTTCGAATATGATTATAATTATGCTCTGTAGATTTCGAAAAACCGCAAATACTAGTTTATACAGTATAAACCTACCTACCTAATGTATAAAAACTTACATTCTAAACTTACAGTTGATATTGTTTAATTGGCTCGTAGGTACAATGTGATCAAAACTAAGAATGCCCACAGTTTATTCTCCTACTTTAAAAACTAAATTCTTAATACCTACCCACTGTGCTATTCTAGAACCAATTCTGTGATGAATTGACGAAGAAATTATGAATGGTGACGATTGAGATGTTGACACCATTAGGTGGACTAAGCGCAGTTACAAGATATAATTTTAATGTTTAGTAAAATATCGCAAGACTTCATGCAACAAAGACGATAAGTACCTACTGTTACAATTGTTGTAAAAAGTAGAGACGTCATAAGATTTTTTTATATTTTGAAAGCAATGATTTATGATCGCGGTCTCTAAGCTAGGCTGTGTAATCTAACCGTACTTAACTAATGTAACTATAGAAGTTTTTGAGATTGTATCATCAGAATCTACTGTGTGAGAAGCTCTTGACACACATCAACATCATATTTACTGAGTCATAAGCGTTTACCCAAAGGCCAATATCATTTTATAATGTAACATACGAAATGACTTTAATAAACCTGTTAATTGTGGGAAAATTTTGGTTTTATTTTTAGAAACTAATTAGTTAGAAAGAACTAGGTAGGTACCTATGAGATACAACATATTTTTCATACTAAAGAGTTTCTTAGAGATTACTAAAATAACTAACTTTTACGGGTAGTTATAATTCGAAATGGTGCATACATTTATTGTGCTGTGTAGGTATTATAAGCTGGTAGATGTCTCTATCTACGCTCTGACTGAACCCGATCTTTAAGCCATATAATTTTACCATAATTGAGTTGTTATTGTTAGTAAGGTCATATATTTATTACTTCATTGTCGCAATTTGCCGCAAGAGAGAAAACAAAGCAAGAGACAAAGAGGTGGAGAAAACAAAGCAAGTACAAGCTATGCATTGACGTTGCATAGCAACCTGGTTATGAAAACATCACTTTACCCGATAATAATATGTTTTGTGTTTATACTCATTTTGCATCTACTTCTAATATTACATTTGGTGTGCCTTACCATACCTTCATTAATTTTCTTAAGGGTTGACATTATTATTATAGTAATTTTCAATTACTTTAACACATATTATTATGCAAAGCTTAAACGTTTTACATTACTGTTGAATTTGGCTCAGTAGCTGTAAAGTTACGATGTTGAAGTTTATAAAGTAGCACTGCGCCATCTAGGAGGGAGGAGTAAAACTAAATACTTTTGTTAAGCTACACCACGTTTAGTTTAAAAACTCAACACTAGGTGGCCTTTACGGTTAAGTAATGTAAGTATTACTCATTCGTCGCTAGATGGCAATACTATTATTGTAAGCATTGGTTACTAAATTTTGTTGCTCCATATATAATTAAATTAATTTGTTAAACTTTATCAATGATTTGATATTAGGTATACCTTATATATCTACTTAAAGCCTATTCACATAATCAAGAATTTCGTAATGTAATTATGTATCTACCTAGTAAGCGCTGAAGTTATTTAAAAGCCAATTTAATTATCCAGTAGGTAATCATATGCAATAAAAAATATCACTTTGACTGGCCTGTTGGTCTAGTAGTAGTAGGTTAGTGACCCTGACTGCTAAGCCCGGAGGTCGTGGGTTCGATTCCCACCCAGGACAAATATTTGTGTGATGAGCATGATTGTTTGTTCTGTGTCTGGATGTAATTTATCTATAATATGTAAGTATTTACAAAAAAAAATGTATATAAGTAGTATATCAGTTGTTTAGTACCCATAACACAAGCAAATATAATTGCTTAATTTGGGGCTAGATGGCGCTGTGTGAATGTGGTAGAATATTATTATTATTATTTTCTTTATTTAAATTAATTCTCAAAATTACATTTTTAAATATAAGTATATAAAAAACACATACATTTAAAAATATAAAAATTGGAGGCCCACCGGCATCGGGTACAGGGACCAGGCTACCGGCGGTTAGGGCTCCAGAGATAGGAACCTCCTCACAATGCAGGCCGTGTCAAGCAACACCGCCTTCTGTATCTGGCCCTTCACCCAACCAGCTAACGCGAGCCTCTTAAGATGTTGATCGAGGCTCTTAGAAATAAGTCCATTCACTGTAACCACTATTATTATTATTATTATTATCACTCATTAGTCATTATAGATATTTGAGGTTCATGGTCCTGGAAGCCCGCGTGCGGTATATGCAGTTTCTATCTGCTTGCAGTGGACCTGCGTTGACAATTTATTAATGTCGAAGTCTTTTCTAGTTGAAGTATTTTTAAAGATAAAGAATGCACACTTAACAGGTATGCAAGGATTAGTATCTTATTATTAATAATTAAATATAAATTCTACCGTGCGTAGTCTTATCTTCATGGGAACCGCTAGATTATTTTATACTTACTATAAATAATTCGAACCTCGAGAACAACAGTACAATACGTACAACGTATGATACTATATTTTTTCACCGGTGTGACGAACATAATTAATGTGTGTAGGGTACTTTATTGAAAAAAACTTAAAAGATAACTATCAAAAGGTAAAATGGGCGATTTTTAATTAGAAAGACATTTCTAGGAAGATTGACAAAGTTGTTATTTTCACAGAGTAAGTAGTAACAAAGCAAAATCTGTGTATAGTATGTATTATACTAAAGCAGAAGAGTTTTTTTGTTTGAACGCGATTATCTCTGGAACTATCAGTCGGATTTGAAAAATTTTATTTGCGTATGATAGCCCAGTTCTCGGGGAAGGATAGACGCTATGTAACATCACGCTACTGGCGACGGGAGCTGAGTAGTAAGCAAAGACGCGGGTAAAACCGCGCCGCGGTAAGCTAGTATTAGATATGTATAGTAGGTACTGGTTATTTCAAACAATCAAAATTATCATCTTTTTTTCAAGTTCAACGTATTATATTGTACGCCATGCCAAGAATAGGGTTAATGTATTATATTTGTATTTTACAAATAATTAAATTATTTGTAAGTGTAGGCGTTTAGTGCAGGAGATATGCCTCTCCCAAACAGAGGAATTGCTAGTTGCCATAATTGGTAAACGGCAAATGACAGCAGTAATCCGCATGCTGATCGTTACATACGCGAGCATTCGTTAGGTCGCATTTTACGACACTAGAGAGATGGAGTGGTTCCATAATTTGACAACTCTGTCTAATTCAAACTCATTACATGACACGGAAGCTAAATAATAGCAATACACTGTACATATGGTTAACACATGATGTATTCTGCTAAACCTAAATACGAGTATGAACTGTGTGTTTTGTGAGGTCATCGACATCATAATTTGATTTGTAAAGCGCTTATATATTAAAGCCCGCTGAGCGTTATTATTAATAATCGGTTCGTTCATACTAATTGGTACAGGGTTGAGGAACTACAACTGGTATTCACAGTGCGTCAACACGCCTACATGCATTAGTGCTCTGTTGCTATTTTCTCTGATTTTGTCCTAAGATAGTCACTTACAAAAGAAAGAAGAAGAAGACCTAATATGAATGCGAGGTTGAACTCTACATTTGCATCTATGTTTATTTTCATTATTATTTATTTATGCATTTTTTAAAACTGAACATACCTAGTTATTGCACCGTTTGCAGCTAATCTTAAATATAATAATTATAAAAAGTTATACATAAATTTCTCGCTAGCGTTATTTGAAGCTACAAAAAGTTTAGTCAACATTATTATTCTCATTTAATCAGGTGACAGATTTCCTTATCAAGTTACTAAATGTTTTATTGCAAAAATACAAATTAATAATAATTAATTAATTTAGAATTTATAAGTTAACGTTTTCGTGGCGACCACAGACAGGAAGACGCAGCGTGGGCAGGCCTCTCACGAAGTAGATCTATGACCTGGTGAAGATGGCAGCCGGCGGGCAACAGATGAATGAGAGCAGCTCAGGAATTGGGAAAGACTATGTCCAACCGTCGACTTCGGACGTCTTTCGGCTGATATGATGATGATGATGTAGAGTTTATTGCATTGTTGTGAAATCAATTATATTTTATTAAATAAATTATATTTTATGTATTAAGGCAATAATTTAACTTTCAGAGCAAGCAGCTCTAGGTGTTACAGATTACTATTTGTTTTTATTAACACTATAGAGTTAGACTTTAACTAAAGATACCTACATAATAGTACTTACATTGAATATAACTTGGTCAAAGAATACATTTCTACTTTTATCATATCATTAAGGCATTATACTATGGCCATACTTTATAAATAATATTTGTTAGTTAAAATATATCTATAATAATTAATTGTCCCAATGCAGGGAGGAGGCCCCTTCTCATATAGAGATGGCATGAACATTAATCACAACGCTTGGTCAATGTGAATTAGGAATGTCAGACTTTTAAGTCCAGGTTTCATCACGATTTTTTCTTCACCGTCAGCCAGAAATGTCCAAGATAAATTTAGAAAGTAGGTACATATGTTTTGAAAAGTCACATTAGTACTTGCCCGGATTCGAACCCACTACCTCGTGTTTACAAATCGGGTGTTTTATCTACTGGGCCATTTGGAATTTATCTATACATATACTAGCGGTTCCCCGCGACTTCGTTCGCGTAAAAATTCAGACGTGTGCACGTATGAGAATATTGCCTGCCTGATCTAACAGTAATCGTACATTGTATCAGTAATAAATATCAATATAATCTTGTCTTTATGGCGAATCCCATTTAAATCTATTTACCCGCTACCACTAAAACTAAAGAAATTTCACACGAACTTGCGACTCCATTATCTCACTTATTAGGGGTAGTTTCTCAATATAAAAAAAAATTGTATTTTCTGATAATTGGAAAAACCTAATTCTACTATAAAAAATATAGAAGTTTCATACAAATTTTGTCACCTCTTTATACATCCTTCGTAAAATCCCATCTCAGAGAACACCTATGTACTAAAAGGAACCGCCATGTAAAATTCGAAACTCGTTCTTTCGACTCTGATTTCATGATGAGTGAGAGTGATTGACCTTTCCGGGTGCTAGAACTACCAGGCTACTGTGCGTTTACTCTGAATGTCACATACAACTGGCCATATGAGAAGCAGCTTTTTCTCAAGTCGCCCGCCACCTTAAGATTTAAGCTGGTGTCATTGCAAAATTTTGTTGCATTTAAGTATATTACGCAGCAACATACCTAATACCTGGCGCGCCACCTCACAATTGAGCCGTAGTGACTAATTCATATAACGTGCCCCTTCGCCCTCCTAACCAGCACTACTATTTGCCCCAGCTGATCAGTATCAACGTCCTCTGACCCTATCGCATCTTGCAAGTGTCCGCTCTAAGCTGCGAATGATTGTTCCTAATATACTTACTTAAATCAAACTTGCCGTCTAGATTTCTTTTCGCAAACATGTCGACTAAAAACTGGCTAAACAACGAATGAAAATAAAGTAGATGATTATCTTCTCCTTTCCTAATCATTATACGGTAAGAATAAAAACTTGCAGTAGATACCATTTTTTAAGCGGTTGTTTGGTCTTAGGATCGCACTGGGGTAGGTATAAAAATGAAGTTAATCAATCAACCATCCTCGCCGTAGCAAAACAAAAGTGGGTACTGTAATGCATCGTATGAGCGATGGATTTCACTAATCGATGCATTGATTGTGTTATCAACTTATCATAGCTTTTTTTTTATACGACTAAGGTGACAAACAAGCATACGGCCCGCCTGATGGTAAGCAGTTACCGTAGCCTATGGACGCTAGCAAGACCAGGAGCACCACTAGCGCGTTGCCGACCCTGTTAAAAACCTTTTAACTCCTTTTAGCTCTTTACCATTAATCGCTTAGAAAATTGCTGTCCAACAATAAGAGTGCGTTTGCATTGACGCGGAGCTGGGAGCGGAGGGGACAGGAGCGGACCGTGAATTGGACAATCATAGTGTTCAATATCTCCACTCCGCGTCAGTGGAAACAGTGTATGCGGCCCCGACCTAGACAAAACGGAGTCGAGCGGGCTGTGGTGCCCCTGCTTGGCACCGCAGTTCGCTCGACTCCGTTCTATACGAAGCGTAGGGTAGCGTGGCGGTGCGGCACGGCGCGGCGAAGCCGGGTAGTGTAGACTTGAAAACAAAACGCGCCTGAATCCAGCTTTGGTCTGCTTAAATCAGCTCCACTCCGCCCACTCAGCTACAATGGACACACTGAGTGACCTGTCGCTTTTATATATATATAGATAGTGTACTCGTAATAAAAACAAATAAGTAATCTGTAAAAATAACAGCCTACTCTAATATCTAATTCCTAATCTATGAGAAGGCTAAAAATAAAATAACCGGTATATTAATATTATTAGTAATTACACTAATTACTTACAGACCTTGGTAGAAATATAATATAGGTAGACACCTAGTTACGACTGCTCAAAAGAGTGTAATTAAATACATAAAACTGACTTTTTCCTATCATTATGTATTAATTTTAAGTTTGTCCAAATTATAATTAGGTATATCATAATAATATGCATAGAGCTATGAATTATGACACATCATAATATATTACAAATCGAAAAGGAACTTATATAAGAAGTGTTAGTAGTAGCGGGCATAGAAAATTGTAACAGAAACCGTGGCAATGCAGTAGTTCATGAGCTCCATTCCTTTCGTGCTTTGATTTTGATGGATACTTAATATGTAAAAATAATACAAGAAAAATCGAAAAAGAACAGCAACGTTTAATATTGCATTTAATACTGCATTTTTCTCAAGAGTCACCAATAGTTGCCTCAATTTTAACGTAATGTGTTGATAATAATTATAATGTTTCTATAATTAGATAATACATACATAAACAAACATTCATTAAATACCAAATTGTTTATTTTTGTACCTACAAAATAAAGACTATCGAGTTTGTCTATGTCGTGTTTCAGTACAAATCTTTTTTTTTATTATATCGTATTAAATTATGTTGACTTAAATCTGACATAATAATATATTATGTTTAGTATATGAAAATTAGAACAATTTATATTTTTTCATAACATTATCATTGAAGTAGAACTAATAATATTATATCATGCGAACGCAGTACTAGAATCAAATCTCATATTTTAGGCCTAGGTATAATTCATCTCTGTGCCAAATTCATTTAAAACGTGACAGGTATGTTACTAGAATCAAATCTCATATTTTAGGCCTAGGTATAATTCAACTCTGTGCCAAATTCATTTAAAACGTGTCAGATATGTTACTAGAATCAAATCTCATATTTTAGGCCTAGGTATAATTCATCTCTGTGCCAAATTCATTTAAAACGTGACAGGTATGTTACTAGAATCAAATCTCATATTTTAGGCCTAGGTATAATTCATCTCTGTGCCAAATTCATTTAAAACGTGTCAGATATGTTACTAGAATCAAATCTCATATTTTAGGCCTAGGTATAATTCATCTCTGTGCCAAATTCATTTAAACCGTGACAGGTATGTTACTTTAAAACATAAATTATGACAAGCTTACCTCTGAACATGAGCCTTCAAATATCTGCTCGATTCACTTGATTGCTTTTATGGCGAGCTGCCTAATCTAGATGTCTCTTGTATATATTATAACCTATTTCATAAAAAGTGCTCTGAAAAACTGTTATGATATACCTACCTAACTACATAATGTTTTTATATCACCTATACATCAAAGCACTATTAGGATTCTAGACTCTTTAACCCCTGTCCGTTACCATAAGTTACAGTAGCCAAATATAGCAACCAACTTCGAAATATCACATAAACTTTTGTCATAAAAAATGGAAATATAATTTACGCAAATTTTAATTGTCACGTCGCATTAGATACAATGGAATCATAATGTAATCTAGTATTTAATTAGTGAACGTATTGGGGTCGTGTACTAGTTTTTATCGTTAAGTGGAAGGGTAACCAACAGAATATAAAATGTCCAGGTTTATTTACTTAGGTTACTTACTTTAAACTTAAATATTGACTGAGCAATGACATCTAACCATCTGCTGTAGAGGACTCTGCAAACAATGGCTTCCCGTGTGAAATATCGCTGTAAACTATCTCATCTGTGATATATAATGATCAGTAGCACACGAATGTGCTTATATCATTTAAATCAATTGGTAAAGTTATGTGAAACAAAATGGCAAATCCAACACTAATCAAAATAATAAATCAAATAACATCAAAACTGTCCAAGTAGATAATATGGATTTATAGAGCAACATTAGGGACATAGTCTTACACCACAGTAATGTGTCAGATTGTTGTAGTCCGTAATGTTCCAAGATAAGAGACCTTTGACTTTTCAATTAAGCTCTATTAAGCAACACAATATAATTTCCTTGCACAATTTTATTGCAATAAACACTCGGTGTGAAATTGCTTATACCCATCAACTTCATTCGTTGTACTATTTTTATCTCGGTTGAACAGGCGCGCACTGCAGTTGTCTCTACTCATTGAATCCCAAGTGGTTGTATGCAAATACATCAGAACCGAACCGGTCCTCAGCTTGAAATAAACGATAAAGTGACGCATGTGCGAAGTAGCAATACTGTGGCACTATAAAAACTTTTTGACACTGTTTCTCTACTAATAAATGAGATTGTGGGTATCATTGTCGTCCCCTATGTTACTTTAATAGAATAAAAAAAGTATGAATGCCTGGTAGCACAATTGTACTTTTATCTGAGGATTATAAAACAGTGTAATGACGCTGAGCCCCCCTAGGCGTATGACTGGTTTCAAAAAGTGACGACAATTGCGCTTTGGATAGGTGAATATTCGATTCAAATCCTTTGTTGGGTACTAAATAGTTCTCATAAATTTATGAATACGAAATAGGATTTGTTTGTGACATCAAATTGGTGTCCCTTACGAGTGGTAACGGTTTACATCGATGGCGACCAGCCAGATGCGAACAGATGAGCGGGTCTCTACTTGGTGTGTCGTTCCTACGAAGTACGGGCTACGGTGAACAGACGCAAGCGCCCTCCGCGCAGCTACTGAGCGCGCACAACACACCAGTCGGCGCGAGCGCGATCCGCCACGCGCACCTCTTTGCCGCGTCTCATATTCGAAACGAATATAATCGAAACATTCGAATGAAACGGTCACCGTTGGTTGTCACATAGAATTGTAAAGTGACAGGCTTTATGTCCAGTGTCAAGTTCAGTGTGTGTGTTTGGTACGGTTTTATTCCTATTTGTTTGTTTATGTTTACTACTGTCGAGGTCTGATTTTCACGTGTCATTTTGCGGCAAGATAAGGATTACATACCTTTATGAATCTTTTACCTGCTTACTACCTTTTAAAAGGCGTGAGAGAAATATTTGGATTGCACAGACGGAAATGGAATGAAAAGGAATTTTAATTATCTTAAGTTATTCTTATTATACATGTTAGGTTATCATGGAATAATTTAAAATCGCATAGGTACTTTTGTCAAGTAGCATCGGTGCACATTGAGTAATAGGTATGGGTCTACGTAATATAGTCCTTTAGTAGTGTGCAGGTAACCTAAGTACATACGCTTTTCTTTGGTTATAGGATAAGTGTTATTATTTTTATTTTAGAGAAAAGGATTGTGATTAACAATAGGATAACACAATCGTGATTTCAAATTTTGACCTATGAAGCTGAAATTTGGCACGCAGTTAACTAGGCTACCTAGCTTATAATTAACCGACTTCAAAAAAAGGAGGAGGTTTTCTTTTAAGCAACCGATATCAGCAATAATTGGGTATTTTCTAATAGTTTCGGTTTGAAGGGCCTGCTCGGGTGTAGTTGGAGGACGGGCCGCTAGTAATTTATATTTTTTTAATTCTACTTTTATAAAGGTATTATGCGCAGTGATTTAAGATCAATATAATAATATGGTTAAATTTAACAAATTAATATTTGCTTCTATTCCTGCCCTTTGCCTGATTTTAAGGAAAGCATAAAAGGCAAATAATAAAAGGATGGTACCTACTCAGTTTCAATTAATTGTTTGTTGTCCTTTTCTAAGGCTTATCTTTCCGTTTCTTTGTTACACTTTATGGTTACAAATAGGGAACGAGGATCGCCTGAGGCGACGATAATGCCGACAACAAAATATCGATCTCCGTTGCTAGGAGCTAGAGCCGATACCAACATTAAACCTGGTTTATAATCTCCAATACGTAATGCAACTCTCACCGCTACTTACCATGGCAGTAAGAGGTATTTAGAGGTGGTCTTTACTTTGGTTCTCTGGGAAGCTTTTCCAAAGGGGGCCGCTTGGCGTTCTGTCTAGGTCAACTTTCCTAGCAGATATTTAAGCCCACACGCTAAATATTCATATTTACAAACGATGCCCAGATCCACAAAATAGAAAGTGATTGTCTACGCACAACCTAAAACTTTATTTTAAGCTGTACTGTGTGTACTGGACTGTAAATTCAATATAAATGTATCGTGAGTCTATAATCTGTTTCTATTAACAGAACAACTGACCGCTCGAATAGCTTAAGCAATAATCAAAACAGAAAGGTACTATTATTTCCTTAATAAATCGTCGCAAGATTATAGGCTGCGTTCTAATTAAAGTAAGTAGGTACCCAGTTCTTTTCTAAACTTACTTCATCTACTAAATATTACACTAGCACTATCGTTATTGACTGTCCGAATGTTGACCTCAATTATGATGTCCTACGATAAGCGTATCACCTGCTTTTTATATTATACTAATTATATACATAACGTTTACCTCGTGTGAACGAGGCGTAATTTTAATAAACAATGTAAATAGTACGTTTTTAATAATTAAATTTTAATAATTAAAATCTTAACTTGATTAATAAATATTAGTTAATCTTGTTCGTTGACCTCATCTACGAAATAATTTAAAATCTCTTTAAAACATTAATATTCTGTAAAGTACTTACTAAACTTTTGTATGAGCGATCACTTCCTAGATAAAATCTTGTTATGTAGTAGGTATTAACTCTACTTAATATTATATAACAAAAACTGAAAACTAAATTGTTTTTGTGTCTAAAATGACATTGAAAATTATATCAAAGTTACTTCAATTATATTCGAAGAAAATAGAGTTCATAGACAACTCGAATGTAAATTGTAGAATTCAGTTATTCTGCACAACTATCTTGGCATACTTACTCGTACGGGAATTAATCATCTGGTAATTAAGTTGTGATTGATATAAAACATGGACAATATAGTACAGTTTATAGTCTTAGTGCACCTTGTTCATTAATTTCATAGAATCGCTGTTATTCCTTGAAGTAACCTAAATTCAGTTGTTATAAACAATTACTGTATTGTTTTGTTCTAAAGTTGGTCTTGAGACTCGCTTCTTTGTAACGTAAGTCAGTTATGTAATTATTATAACACTTAGATGGTATTTGTTTTAATAAGTGTCAAGTTTTTCTAATTTTACTTCAAATTACATCACAATGTTGACGAATTTGGTAACACCGCCTTTGAGGTTGTAAAATCAATATTACCAGTGGATATTTATCTATCACCTTACAAAAAACCGAACATGACTGTATAAATTCAGACGTTTGAGTGGTAACTCTACTTCCACTCGCCTACTTTTTCTTTAGCCAATTGTCTTCAGTCTTTTGTAAACGCATCCTGCTCGTTTCACCTCCTTTTATTAACAACAAACATTAAAACAAGTAATAAAATACTGTACCATCGTTGCAACACTACACCATAATCAAAAATTCCAAAGCATACAATGATTACCGACTTCGTGTAGTTGTATGATGTATTAAAGCAAAGTATGCGCATTCAAACATTATTCGTCATTATTCTACATAGATGTAGAGCGTTTCCTATTGCTATCAGACGTGTGCGCGGGTACACAAGTAAAATGCTTGGTTATTTTCGTTCATTGACCGTGGTTAACTGATGTTTTTGTCGTGGGCCACAGTGCAGCGAAGGAATTGTAGCACGTGCCTTTGGTTGCCACGCGCCGATAAATAACATCTAACCTTTTTCTTACAGGTAAATTAAATTTTATAGGTATTGCTACAGTTGTTAGTAATTATTTTACCACGATTTAATTAGAATATGCATATGCAAATTAATTGTAGATGAAATAATTAGCGATAACTCTGTATAAGTTAAATTATATAAGCTCGCAAGTTATTGTTTAGATGTTACTAGGTGCAGATTTTAGAACGTACTCCGAGTATCAGTGATCGTTCGTTGTAGCACAAACTCAACACGCAACCTCTCAATAACAAGCCCGAAGCCGCTATTTGGCTTTCGCTGTTCCTACTAAGAATGTAATTTGTCGATGCTAAGCTGTAAACGCTTAATAGTTGTGACCCATTTAAATATAACAACTCTTAATCGTCTTGATTGAAGCTTTGGTGATATTATGCGCTTTCAGTTCAAATGTTCAACGGCTCATGAGACCTCCAGGGACTCATCACCTGGTGATACCTTCGCGCAAGTGCTTGAAAAAGCTGAACTTCTGACCAGGATAGCTCTTCCATTGTGTGCTTTGAAAACACAGTAAAGCTACTTTTCTTTTTCCGGACTTCGGTCTTTTGTCCATCTTATAAACTTTGAGTTGCTTCAATTTGAGCGAAATATCACTCAGTTCTATCTCTCTTGAGCAAAGTTTTTGTTTCGCACGTTTATCAAATATCGAATGGTGATATTATTGCTAAATTCACAAAATAAGTTTAGTGTATTCTAAGTGTAGTCTATTCTAACTTATAAATTGTGCTTATGCTACTATGTTTTGGTTTTAAGAATAGGTACTTGAAATCGTTGCAGGCTATCTGTTCGGGGATTTGAAAAACTATTTTTACGCACTTACGAGTAATATATTTGTTTATCGAAATATAAAGACGATATAAAAAGGCTTTTAGCCATGTTCATGTTTCTAATGTAGTATTTCGATAGACGGTTTCGTTCGTTAAACACTTTTTTCGTTGTTTTGTACAATGTTACAGTATCTAAGTGGCCACGAAGCCGCATCTCTTATTATCAAGCCGCTATAACCATTTCGACGTACTTACTAAATAATTGTGTTTTCTAAGCACGACTACCAGGCGTTGACCCTTATTCACTTAGTTTGAAAAATTATTTAGTTTTTTTTTTCATAAACAATTTTTATGGTTCTACATTACAGTTTTTATTATATTTACTCGTAGATGTGTATATTTTTTGGATTTTTATACCTATGTAGTAAAGGTATTAAAAGTCCAAAAAACTCTCTAGTCTTGTCCCATAATCAAAGTCCTTCCACCACTAACTCTAAATTACCAACATGCCAAATTACAGCGTCACGGTATGAATAATCAATATAATCATATATTTCGATAAGCTGTACAATATTTTGAAGAAAAGAATAATCTCATAAAGTTTAAGCATCTCTTGATTAAATAACAATATAATTGACGTATTAATTGAGACGATGCATTGTGCTCAATTGTATTACGAAATTGTAGCTTTTATACGGGCTCCACATTTTCTCTCTTTCTCTACATTAGTGGTTTAAATGGTTGATTGGGTATTGCTATGATACAACCGTTATATTATATTTATGATAGCTGGTATACGTGTAAATTATAATATAATTTATACTAGATGTCCACCCTCGCTTCGCTTCGCTATTAAAAGTTTCATTGGGTCTCACAACAAACGCCTACAGAAAATATCGTAGCAATAGTGTCGTATTGCATCATTTAAATTTACAAAGGAGCTTGAAACATTGAAAGTTTAAAATGTCTAAAAATATATTAAACATAATCAAATATATAGCCTATGTTACCTGTCCTATTTATAGTTTTATAAGATGAAATAATTTTTTAAATCGGTTACTTAGATCTTGAGGTAAATCGGAACACATAAACAAAAATACAAAAAATAAAATCTTTTCTCTTTATATTATTATGAGTTTAGATAAATACTGACATATTTTGTTTCTGTAGACAACTCTCATAGTTAAATGACGGGACAGTAAATTAATTAACTGCATGTTTAATAACAGTAATAAATAGTGTTATTTTGGACGAAACGCAGTCAAACAGACGATAGTAGAAAAATTATCTTAAAATGCAAATGAAAATAATGATAAAAATGCATCTTTCGTATCACGTGTTTAGGAGAGCTTTTTCCGTCTACTGTTAGTTAAGACTACATGTATCTTAATAAAAATTAAGTGCTGATTGATATTCTAGACTACTTGTTACCTTTACTTTAATGCCGTATGTCCTTTTTTCGGAGTATTTTTTTATATCCCGGATATTGGATTAAACAAAAACCTATAGTAGAAATGCGTATGTATAGATGATACCTAAGACACCAGACAGTAAGTTTCCTCTGGCAGTTAGTTTTGTAGTTTAATTGCACTTGCAATTAATCAGCACTGCTAGATAAACCTACTACATTTCATTTGTTTAAAAAATATTTCAATCAATATACTTAACCGAAGAAATGTCAGCCAAAAAGCGTTCGGTCGAACTTTGGCTTCGACATCGGCAAAATCCACATTCATACTTACTCTATATGATGTGTGTGTGTGTGATATGATGATGCTCCTTATATAATTGTCACGTCTTCCTTATGGCCGTTCGTATAGTTACGGTATCCATATTAAAAAATTAAATGATATTATTTATCTTATTTACATAAAACAATAGAAATTTTAATAATTACTGCTTTATCTAACTAATATAGGTACAACGTAGATTTAATTTTTCGTGATCATTATAAACTGCTGATACCTACATTATGGTTTTTCCATCGTTTCTGATATTAAACCTGCAGGGCTGTTTTGTACATTTAAATTTGATGAATACATACCTACTACAATCAAGTATAAGTAGATACTACGGGATATAGTTTCGATGTGGGGCCAAAATAATTCGAACGTAACGGTCCATGGCGTCGATACGATACCGTAACGTACTGAACCTGTTACATATCTACAACCAGTCTCAAATACAGCCGCTAACTTTAATAGAAGCTTGATTGTACACATTCCAATTCTATGTACACGGTTGTATTTTAATTAGATATAAATTCAACGTATTCTTAGGTACGAGTAAGTACGTCATGCATAATGACTAATACTCGATCGTTTAATACAGAACTATTCTGCTATTCTAAATTGCAATACTATTTCACGTTATCGGCAATCGTGAGATATGTATTTACGCAGACTTAGTGTTTGGTTATATTAGTTTGCGCTGACCCACCTATCAGACACGCTGTGAACTCTGTTTTAGTCATTAAACGACAAAGACGCTTTTTTGATTACTGTTCATGCTTTATATTGTGCTTGTTAAAATTAATGAATAAAAAAGTTCTCGTACAGCACATGATAAGAAATATGTTCGTAACATTAGCAGTACGCTTAGGTTTATGGCTATTTCTAGCATAAATGGAATCGTGGATGACTCGGTATTATGTAATAATACTATAATTACTTTAAATTTATATTGAATCCGTTTACTTTACTGTGGCTGTTTTTGCAATTAGCAGTGCCGGTGTAAATTTCTGTGAGTTTGAACATACAGATATAGTAAGCACTAACGAACACATGAATCTATCACAACGCCGATCAATTCTTATTAGTAGCGGTATAGCAACAGACCCCGACACTAGTAAAATTATTGTGTTATTTCTTTTAGCTTGAACAATGAGAGTGACATAATGTACTGATGAGGCTGCTTAGCTAAAGCGTGCGCGTGTAACCTTGTGATAAGGATGAAAGTTCATCAATAGTGTTGTCGTATAGTGATGGTGCCGGTTAGCGATGCCAGATTGGCGTTACAACGTGCTCTCTACAAACGAGGCATTCATCGACACTGAAGGGGTACCCTTGCGAGATCCGCTCGCTGCTAGTTACCCACGACGTGCCGACCGAAGCCGACCTTTACATACATGTCCATACACCACCATATTTCTGGGAGCTCGATCACATCATTCTCCTTATAGAATACCAGCTCTGCTAAACGATTCTGTAGATCCTTATGCAGATGTATACTCTGTTGATCGTTCGTCAAATTTTACCGATACATCTAGTTTCGCTCGCTATGAAGATTGCCGCCCGCAAGTTGACGAGATTTCGACAGAAACAGATGACCACGCTTACACCAACGAAAAACTGCCTGAAAATGTGACGTTACAAGTTCATAAAGTGCCATATACTGCAAGTGTATTTTACATCTCTGCAAAAACTGACACGACACGTAAAGATGTTGTGCAGGGTAACGACGTATTTGCGGTCGTAGAATCAGACTCAGATGCATTGTCCTCGTGTACTTGCGATAGTTTTGAGCGGTGTGAATTTGACTGTAGAGATTTCGAACCTTTCTCGGACACGTGTTGTTGTGATCCATTAAGTGATGGTGTGTGTAGTCGTAGTCCTAAAGATGTCGATTCACCCGAACATTTTTGTGATCGAGTGGCTGAAGAGGATGGTGTGTCAAACCGAAGTGATATGGATGGACTGGATTTCGCACTGTTTGAACCAGCTCAAACTGAATCTACGGAATGTGTAGATGGCGCCGTTAAAAGTAACGATGTCCCCGCTGCAACTGCATTGTGTGGGATCTTGCATTTGTTACCTGACAGTGACCTTGGTAAGTGACGTATAAATTAATTTTATCGTAATCAAGCGCAGACATCCCGGAACTGCTTTTGTGATAATGCACCATTACAGTGATTAGGAGCACAGCGAATGGAGTAGCCATGTTATACCACTGTGTGGTCTGCATCAATCTGACTCGTATTGGATACGAACAACGGTGCTCGACAAATTACTATCGCATCAATCACAACAGCATTGTCATACTGGTTGTGACAAGTGAACTATAGCGAAGCGAGTATAATCAAGTATAATAGACCGAAAGTTACTTAACATAACATACGCAATGTTACCTACTTAACATACCTAGTTAGTAATGGTCCAGAAAATCACATCTAATACACTGCTGTTTTATATGAGATCGTAATAGACCAGAGCACTTTGGCCCATTGAATCTTTTATCCTTTTATTATAGTCCAGCTAATAACGTTATTTGTCAACGTACGTCATTGATGTTCGTAATAAATTTGGAAAGTGTCTTTGAAAATTTTCGATAGTAACTGCCTGAAATCAAATTCATAATCGGTTACCTTGCCTAACCATCACTGTGTCTATCATGAGTCATGACTTAACAAATACTGAACATTGCCAATGTACCTTTAAGTGATATAAAAATATATAAAGTCTGTCAAGATAGTAACGCGGAAGCAGTCAAAGCTTTTATATTGTGTAGCTCTACCTACAAATTGCGTACCGTTACCCGCTAGTTTCTAATTACCGGTAGAGATAGAGGGCGATTGTTGGTGCATGCAAATCCGATGTATACCGGACTAGATAACTAAAGATACAAGGAGATAACGAGACATATAGTAAGTCAATGCTCTGTGTCTTTCCCGTTGAGGGGATATGTAATATACTCATACATGGCGAATAAGGAAATTGTTACTAAATATTCCTTGAAATAATATTAGTTGCATTATTTGATAACGGGGGATGAAAAAGCATCTCACTAAACCGCTATACTGGAGGCCACCATATAGTAGTTGGACTCTTGGAGTGCTATCACTTCTGGATTCCACTGATTGTCAGACAGAGTGGAGTCACTTTAGTAACCTAATATTAAAAAAAAATGTGTAAGTATGTATAAATGTTTTTGTTGATGAAACTTTCGTTTATACGTAATACTACCAAAACGAACTTACACGTAGACAATCATCGCGTGTGTGATTCATCATTTGGGACCCAACCCATACGTTTACACTATTTTCTTGTAACTGTATGTCTTGTTTGCTATATAATTTAGTTCCTGTTATAAGAGCTTTTTATTATTGTCTCGTGTTCTGGATTCGTTATGGATAATATCAACGTTCGTACTTTTTACCTTAGTACTGTAATCGTTAAAGCTATATCGGGATAATTTAAGTTCACAATTTTATAGAGCTTGTAATTTGTTGCGCGTACAGTACGGTCGTAGTAATTATTTCCGTGTGAACAAAAATGTAAATGTTAGTTGTTATGTTGAAACAGCACGCGTACCATTAAAATGCTTCAATGGCTTTCAATTGTTGCTGTTTGCTTGTCATCAGATGCAATTAAAACAAAGCTTTTGACTGCAAAATTGTGTTCTCAATACTTTAAGCTTTTGGAATAATTTACTTAGAGATTATTTGCTCATCTTTCTTCACAATCACATTCGAAATGTTGTCAATTAATATATTTAGTAAATATTACTATAGACCGGTATCTGTAAACAAAGTTGGCTATCTTAGATATTTATCGACGATGAACACAATATTATGAATATTAATAATAAAACTACTTCAACGGCTTACATGGCCGTTAAAATTCAAGGTTATCTGATAAATCTTTAATACAGTCGTGGTTTTTTGGACTGTACGAATATGGAATGGTATTTTCGTGCTATTGTTATAAAATTAACGAAAACAATACGATGTAAGCAGAGCTTGTAAAGTACGTAGTGTAGTGTTCGTAAAAAGAGCTGCAAGTGGCGAGACGTGGCCTAACATATAAACATGTATTTTACAATTCTTGAGAAAGTTAAGGGGTCGTTGCTGTTTATATTTTACGATGTTTTGGTGCGTTTGTCAAGTACAGATATTTATGTTCTTTAAGTACTGAACGGTTTTGCAAAACATTAAAATTGTATTTAATATGGTTTAACTTTACTTTTACTTTGGTATTGTATATTATGAATTAATTAATTGATTGATTATATTTATGTAATTACATTACGTATTTATATAGAATGTCTATTAAATCACAAAAAATATTTATAAGAGTACATAAACTCGGTCACTTCTTTTCATCATCGTATGGTAGGATTTTAGAGAATGCCTAAAGCATTAATTAGGTCCGCCAATACATTTATAATATTGTATGAAGTTTTAAATAATAAAAACTTCAGTATTCTACGTGAGTGTTAATAAACTTCAAGATACAATTTCTCATACCCGTCGGAGCGTTTTCTTAAGCAACCGCTACTTTTCAGCGGCATCAAATATGTGTATCATGCACTACAGTCGTTTATTATGTAAATCTCCTGTCGAGTTTTAAGATCTCTCTTGAAAAGACCTAAATTAAAGAATTAGTATTAGTGTCGCATGTAAGAACTAATATGAATAATAATATCACAACAACTACACACAACGCCATCTAGACCCAAAGTAAGCATATTTATATAGCTTGTGTTATGAACTGAACAGCCTTTCATTATCTTATTAATGTCTCTAAAGAAACTGTAACACTTAGATGTTATTTAATTATTATAATACCAAATGGTTGTGTCACTTTATGTTATGTAGTTATGTTTAAAATATGGCCACCGTGAGAGACAACCAGCTCTGCGTCATCACGCGTTCTCGCGTGCCCAAAAGTGCTCCAAAATAAGGAAATTATGTTGAGTTACACCTTATTATAAGCCTGACATCTACAAAGTAAGAGTGGCTTTACATTGTGGGATTTTGTAAAAGTATTCATTATTGTTGGATTGCGACATACCTACATCTAACTACGTAATGTGAGCTCAATTTATAGACTTACCGGGTAAAATAGTTTAATTGAGTCATCTTTCCATATTAAATATGTAAGTATTCTTAAATTTATGAAAATCTGCCATGATATAGCTATGTGTAATTAATAAAAGCATTTAAGAGGTGTTTAGAGTCGGTGTCATATAACTATCGTCACCAAAATCACACCAGTTCATAAATCTATATTGAAATTTGGCAGTTAGATTGTTCAAAGGCAGAAGACAATCGCTACGAATGTCAGTATTGACGATAGAGCCAAATTTAGTAGTTTAAATTTAGTAACTCAGTCAAAGCTAAAGACGAGTCGCTACGAAGCGAAGTTGTTAGGTTGTTGCAGTTTCACAAAAGCGTTTATATTTATTTCGCGTCCGCTTCTTACGCCTCATCAACTTCATCTAGCAGTAAAGCGATTATAAGAATGTCGCCGCTCCTGTCAGACTTGTTACAATCCAATCAGTTTCCATGTAGAGATCCAGCTTCTTGAGTAGTTAATCTTATCCTCATATATTATGCAAACATAGATCTGACATATTCTGTAGCTTAAATTTCAGTATAATTTGGTAATTAAGTAAGTACTTATAAATGTTAATCATAACATACTTCACCTGCAAGATAAAAAAGACATTCCAATTATTTTAATTTATTTTAACCATTCGCTTTAAATTATTTGTTCTCAGTTACTAACAGTTCGTGATAAAATTTTATTACTAGTCTGTGCGTAAGTTAAAGTACTCATTCCAGTCTCGTATATGGGATCTCAAGTGCACATCCTCAATAAGCTCGCTAGACTTGATCAAGGACTGGACGCGTCGTTGTTCAGTTATGTATGTGATGTAATCTTTTGCTTATACTTTCTAATGAGCTTGCCCTTCCTGTAAGTCGCTTCTTGCAGGAAGGCACTTGCGTATGCACTTAGCACTTCACGCACATTGCTCGGGTGAAGCAAACACAGGATTTAACATTTCGCTACTACGACCGACAAAATAATAATAATAATAATAATAATAATATTCTACCACATGCACACAGCACCATTTAGCCCCTATATACTACTTATATACTTTTTTTTTTTTTGTAAATACATACATATTTTAGATAAATTACACCCAGACACAGAACAAACAATCATGCTCATCACACAAAGGTTTGTCCTGGGTGGGAATCGAACACACGACCTCCGGCTTAGCAGTCAGGGTCACTAACCACTAGACCAACAGGCCAGTCGCATTAAATTAAAAATTAAAAATTAAAGTACACATTCTGCAACTTTCATATATTATTCGCTAAAGATGGTTAAGACAAACTGCGTAATTTTAAAAGTAAGCTTTTATTAGTTTTCCCAATTTCTTTATAATAACGTTTAGCTACACAAGCAACACGAATATATTGGTTTCTACGCATGTACGAGTAGTTTAAGTGTAGTTATTAGTTACGAAAAAATACGTGTAAACGCAAACAAGATACAATAAACAATAAAAGCCTTGAATAGGTTTCTAAAGATCTTTTAAAGAACGTTTATTGCTCATATGTTAGTATATCGACATTTGAAAAAATAACAGGACGGTCACCTACTGCGTGATTGCAATTTCGCGTAATAACTAGCAATTTGTATGAGAAACTCACAGACAATACGGATACAGAATTGAGTTTACGGTATCTAATTATGTCATAATGATTATGTGCGGTTGTGTATTTTGGAGTAAGTCGGTTGTACGGTTATTTGAAGTCATCTGACTTTGACTAGGCAACATTTTTTGTATTGTTTTACATTGCTTAAAACGTTGGCTTATTAGGCGAAGTCGGCGAAGTGAACCATATTATAATATGCATGAATTTAATGCATTATTTCAAGGAAATAACATCATCATATTTTATGGAAAAAGTAGACAAAACAAGGAATGAAATACAAATATACTTTTATTGTCAGATAAGTTAAATTGGTGCCGTAAATTGTTGAAAATAAATCATGCGACTAATTAAAACATAACAAAACTAAACGGCTAATTTTATCATTAGTAACTTAGTCGTGTTGTTTGTGCAATGGAGAGAGTCTATTAGGAAAGTGCTGGCACATATCCAACACAAGATAAAACGGTTTGGTCTTATAAATAAGACTTATAGTACAAATGAGGCTCAATATCTTATCTGATCAATAAAAACGAATGCACATAAAAGGGTCTAAGCTATATTATGAGTTAAACTAGTCCAGACATATCAACGAATTTGTTATTTCCTTCAGTTCAAGGTGAGGGCGTTAACTAATTTCTATTTGCTTTTTGATAAAGGCAACTCCTTTTTTTCCCACAAAACTTTACCGTGCCTGATGGCCTAGACAAGTGGCATAAATATTCTATTAATAGAGTAGATTAAAAAATGTATGGGTTTGACATAAGCTAGCGCCAACATTGTCGTTAGCTTATGTCAATCCCATACATTTTTTTTAATGTATTCTATGAATAAAATATGAATCTTTGCCACTTATCAAGGGCCTCTGATGATTAGCAGTGAAGTTCAGGGCGAACGAAACCATCCCAGTTATTATGAAATATTTGTAGGAGGCTTCTACTCGTACTATGGCGACTTTGTAAAATATTTTTCATAGATTCGCTTATATTTTTTACTTGGAATTAAAATTGAAGGCTAACACATAATAATAAGTATACACAAATATTCTAGGTTCACTGTGATAAACAATTAAATAATTTTTAAATATTACTACAACAACTACACAACGCCATCTAGACCTAAAGTGAGCATAATATATATTAATAGTTTGTGATATGGGTTCTAGAATGCGGATAAACAGACTTACTTATATACTTTTTTTTTTGTAAATACATACATATTATACATAGAAACTACCAGGACAATACAACTGTTGGTAAAACCTATCATATACTATCGTCGAGACATCGACATCTCTACGCAGCGATAAAGGCTTATGGAACTAACTTAGTGCCCTCTGGGCTTCCAATGATACAGACTGCTCGGCGGCGCTGCACTCAATTTTTATGTACATTTAAAAATATTACATACTGTTACAATTTTAGAACTATAATAGGTACTTATTCAAAGAAGCTTTGAAGTCAAGGATTAGAATCACTGCGTTAAACAAAAATAAACAACCATTACTTTGAAGTAGACGGCTCTTACAAAAAAGATACTTACATTGACATTATTATCGATTCGGAGTACCATGTAACACATTAAAGATTCTTTGGTTGAATTTGATTAATATGTCTGTTAGTTTTTTACATGCATAAGGTATTGTCTGTATTGTTCGATGTGTTCGATGACGGAACGACTGACGGGTAGTTGTGAAATGTTAATAATTTGATGCTTGATTGAGACTAATAAAATTTAAACAATTTTTTATTTTTAAGCAATTAATCAACCTTCGTTCAAATGTATGTAGAATTATTTAAGATTTTCATTATAGCAAGTACTTTTGTGTAGGTATGTGATAAATAGCGATGGCATATAAAATTAATTACTTTAATTATATCTTTCAAGTATCACTTGGTTATAACATCGAGCATTTGTTTGTGTAGAAGCTGTAGGTAGTGTAGATTTAAACGCGTCGCATTGATCGATCGATCTACCATGCCTGTGAACGTTAGGTATCGAGTTCCTTTCTTTGAGTTGTTATCGTCATGCAAACATTCATGCCTGCAGTTGTCTACGAACGAGGCGGAAAGAAACTTAAATATCTATAAGACCTTTAATCTTATCAATATAAATATCCTCGCGGTTTCCGTTGCAAAGTTCGCATGTATCATCACTTTCCTATGTTTGTCAGTTTATGAATGTTTAGTTTTATTTGTAGTTATTTGATGTTGACGATATATTGACGGTATGTATAATTGTAATCTTTAAAAAACTAGTAGAAAATATGCAAAGAAGCAAGGCAAGATCTTTAAGATTACGTGACTGCATAAATACGGTTTACTTACCTATATTGATGGCATTTACGAGTAGCATAGCGACACGTTCAGCACAGAATCGGGGTAATGTAGATACATCGTGAACATGAACATGAATAAAATTAATCTTTAGACTTGAGATAATTCTTAAAATTATGTTTTCAAACTAAAAATTTGGAAACAGAGCTTCGCTGAGAGAATGGAGCTTCCGAAAATACTATCAGGAACATCAATCAACGATGAACATAATTCAAAAATCAGAAAATCGGATAAAATAAAAAAGACAATAGATATGAAGTGACTACAAGTAAAACCAAGGTTAATCTATATAATTTGTGTTCTGAAAAGAGAAAGTTACCTAATTTCTCTTCTGCCTATAATAATAGGAATGCGTTTAGTAAATAAATTAAGAGTAGGTAGATATCCATCGTTGTTTGTCAGATTTATTAGTGTTTTGGTTCTTGTGATAAATGCCGTTTTGATTTATCCATACAACATAAATATAAGGAACGACTGATTTATACAGTAACTGTTAAAGGCCCGTAACTAAACATCCAATATTATTTGTATAAATTTGTTTAACTTAGTTAACGTTTAAAGTTAAGCCATTTGGATTTGTTTGAAATATCAGTAATTTCATTAATATTTAGTTTTGAGTCTACTTTTAACATAGGTAGGAATTTGTCTAAATGAGTCACTGAAATAATGTTACAATAGTAAAAAACGGAGTTTAGGTATTTCTATTAATAATAATTGGGAGCAAATTTTATTCTTTTACAACGAATGCCATTTGCACATTTGCTTTTGAAGCAGTAGCATGGCAAATTTATTGAAAACTTTTCAAATATGAGCAGGCAGCTGGTAAGGGGCACGCGCTTAGCTCGGGCGCACCTGTACTGCGGCCACTCGCCCGACTGGTCCAGTTTACCCAGTTCGCTTTGCCTTACCGGCACTGACGTTGACGTCACCTTCACATACCCACATATTGATTATATTTATAAGTTATTAGTGTTATAACTTTCCAAATGAAGTGCTAAAAGTCAAGGTCGATTAAACATTAATTGTTCATATTTTTGTTTTTTTTTCAGCGGAGGGAACGGCAATCCGTTAATGCAGTCTTATTTGTAGCTGAATATTGATGCTTAAATCTTTATATATATTAGCTTATATAATAGTTGCTATCGAGATCTGTGTACTCACGTTCTGTCTAACTCGTGTGGATAAATATTTTTAGTCCTAATTCAAGACAACTTTGTTAAGTTGCGAGCTCTATACAATTTAGTAGGCACGTGAACTTCATTCAAAAACCAGTTTATATTTAAATATGTATATTACGAGTACGTTTAAACATCTACATGCACACACGTTATAAAACGATGAACAAAGAATACAAACATACAAAATACATTCATTTAATGGTTTTACGGTACGTTGCCTAAATGTCGTATTTAGTATAACTAATTTTATCTTAAAATTTTAAGTACTACAATTGAAATTCATTTACGTAATATTTTTGCGGTGGGTGTAATTAGAATAAGCAGTTTGAACTAGTATATATTAAAAAATATGACAATGGAAAAAAGAGATTTCTCATAGGTATATATATGAGATTTGTTGTTGAAAATTGGAAAAGGCCAGCCTGGGCATTAAGGTAAAAATGTAGAATAGATAACATTTTGGCTAATAATAAAGTCTAAAAAGTTATTTATGAGTTGAATGAATTATAGCTTAAGTACGCAATAAAATAATTCTGTGTACATCTGCAACCCTTAGACAAGCCCTCAGCACAAACGATAAAGGTGTTATTGATGCATTGAATGGCAAAGTGAAGGCAGGGACTTCGTGACCTGTGAGAACTATACCGTACGTTGACGACTTAATTCTTATAAGTCACAGCGATCGCGTGTTCAGCACATAGCAATTTGAATAGTTTATTCATTTGGATATAACTGATTTCTTTTTAGGTATATGAATGAGTGTATTCAGTGTTACGGAAGATGTGACCCCTTTTTGTCTTTGTTTTGCGTTTTATTCATAACCATCTATATTATATTCAGCGTACAGATACCTACTTAAATATAATAGCATATTGACTACGACCCTGCATTATTTTGAATAAGTATCAGACATCCTGCATTTAAATTATATTTATCAAAAGAAGTACTGTGTTTACAGATTTATGACTATTCGTAAAGCCTATGTAAATAAGATTTATAATATATTTAAGGAAGTTTAAATATTGGTTCTGGAAACTCATACGAGAGACGCGTGCGCAAACAAATGCGTTTCCGGTGGTACTCTAAGCGCAAGCGCACTCGTCTATAGAGAAAGTTGTCAAGCCTTTTTTCTGTAACAATTCTACAGCATTTTACCATTATATCATGGTATGAAGAAGTTTTTTGGATGATTAGTTGATGCAGGAAGAGATTGTTAAACTAATACCAAGAAAGACATGAACAAGAGGCTCGCTGTGATTGATGTCTGTTCGTATTAACATACGTTGTTGAATTAACTTAATTACATAAACTATTTTATAAATGGAGTTCCTCGTGTCTTTGTTATGTAACCTATGAGTGTCTATACTGTCAGAGACTCACTCCCAGTTTCTGAAAGGCCGATCAACGAAAAATTTACTAATCACCTGTTAAATCTTATGTGAAGTACCTAAAAGCATGCTAAAAGCATGGATAATTAGTTTAATTTGATCTAATTGGTTACTAATTATAACTAATTAAACTAAATATTCTAGCTTTTAGCAACCCAATTGGTACTTCACATGAGATTTAACAGGTGATTAGTTAATTTTTCGTTGATCAGCTTTTCAGAAACTGGGAGTCAGACTCATACCTGATAGCCATTTGGATTTTGGTCAGTTTAACTTGCTTGTTGCTACAGTTCGTAGCTAGAACATTGAAGCACTACGTGCTCATAAAGAGACTGAGATATGTCGAAAGTACATTGTTCGGCCGCTGCACTGATTGGTTCAAGATCTTTCAATGCCCTTACCTACAGGCTCTAAGACTACCTTTTGGCTACCAAAACTTCAGCAGTGTGACTACCTATGTCATTTAGTAACTGGACCGTAGATATTTAACCGCTGTTCAGACAGACAGCCAACATCAATATTATTGAGATATCACTGCGAATATAATGAAAAAGATATGTATATTAAGGTAGTGATAACAGTTGAGATGTTAACGTGTCAACGTTATTATTTCACCATGTTGTTCTTCCTCCACAATGAATACGACTGACGAAATGTGAACCACAATAATTCGCCTTTTATTCTAAAGAAAACAAAGGAATTTATTACTCGCCTCACATTGTTAGCATGACTAAGGAAATGTTCCTGCTACTAGGAAATCCTTAATGTTGGAATAAGGTTCAATTGTAAACCTTTATGACTGTGATTTTCGTGCAACTTCAATCAGGATAATGCTTCCTCGCGTAATATGTACATTGTAGATTCGTAGGCTAATCAAATTTAAGGTCGAAGGGATTCCGCTGCTAAATAATGTGAGTAGCAGTTATCCAACGCTACATCTGTTACATCAACCGTGCAATTGTGAGAATTGTTGCATTATGCTTGTAATTATCACAGTATTGTTTGACTATGGCTTCTTTCTGGGTAATAAGAGCACATACGCAACCTATATGTACTTTATGTTAACTAAGTGCATCAGTCGCTATTGTTTTAGGTGTATATGTACGACATTCTTCCTATCATTTTTATGTTATTAATTTCTTCTTAGTTGCGTAAGGCTTCTGTTTTCTAAGTAAAGAGTGAGATATTCTATACAAGCTATTATGTGTATATCAATTAATTGTTACAATGAAATTGTATAAAAAAAGAACAGCGAAGTGCGAGTCGGACTTGCGCAAGAAGGGTTCCGTACCAATATCTACAACAACGGTAAAAAATCATGTCTGTTGTATGGGAACCCCTTACATATTTGCTTTATTTTAATTTAATTATTTATTTTGAAATTAAATATATACTTAACTAAATATTTTGTGAATATTTCATGCGTCTACCTTTTGCCGTTATCAATATCGAGCAAAATCGAAGAAAATAATCTCGTTTGTTGTATGGGAGTCCTCTAAATATTTTTTTATATTTTTTAGTATTTGTTGTTATAGCAGCAACAAAAATACATCATCTGTGACAATTTCAACTGTCTAACTATCAAGGTTCATGAGATACAGTCTGGTGACAGATAGACAGGAGACAGTCTCAGTAATAGGATTCCGTTTTACCCTTAGGGTACGGAACCCTAAAAAAGTAGTACGTTTGCAACCCACACGGCGCAGTAGCGGTTTCATGACAAAAGTTTTGATATTCCGAAAACATCAAACTACTTACGTTATAACATCGCTTAGTTTTTGTGATTGTATTCAGGTCACGGAAACGACGAAGCTCCTCACGAAAGTTTGACAATATAAATGTAACTCAAGTATCATTCACACGTTTGTCGTATGTATTCATCTGTCAAAACGTTCACATTTTTAACTCTCAGCAATAATAATATTATACGAAGATTAGGTACCGCCTACGCGACAATTCACCCGACGGGAAACTTTATATTGTCCTTAATGCGTGCACGATTATATAAAAGCAAATTTGATAGTGCTTGACGTTCCTTAGAATACGAATAAGAGAGTACAATGTGAATATGATTAATGAATATGTAACTGCTTCGTTGCCACGAACCAAGGGGCATGAAGTAGCCGAGAATAGAGCTTGACAGTTCAAAAGTAAGTGCTTTAATAAACTTTGTTCAAAGACATCCTACTTATATTCTAAAGTATGAAGATTCATTAATATCATAAAATGTGAGAATATTTGTAAAGCCGTTTTTGTGTTGTGTTTTTTTGTCCTCCGAATAACACAAAGCATCTAGCGAGGTCTCTATAATGGAGGCCACTGTACCATATTTGCCATGTTGGCAACCAACTACCACCCATGAAATCAATTGACTGCTTAGCATCAGACAGAGTCAGTTTTTGTAGGTTAGAATATAAAATAAAACAGATACAAAATTGACGGATTCCGATCACTGCGACTTGTAGCTGTTGACTAAAACTACATGAAATCAGAGATAATATAATAATACTTTATGTTTAGATATGGATATGAACCTAGTTCTAAGCAATTTACAGTTATTCCTACAGCAAAATTTTCAAATATTATTAAATGAACGTTAAATAATGATTAGCTTTGATTGCTCTCTTCCAAGTAAACATTATACAATAACGTAAGTCATAAATTAGTTAATAATCAAGTTGGTTCTAAAATACTTTAGAATTATTTATGGTTACTAGCATCTAATACCGTCGAACTAATAAGTTTCTACGTAGTAAATGCAAATGCCTATAAGGCGTAAGCATTCTACTTCATTTAACTTAGTTTAAATATCTGGCGATTATAGAATCAGTTAACCCTTTTAGTGTAGGGGCGGCATACATTTATTACAGTTTTGTCTACAAGAAGGAAATTGCATATTATTACAATTCCCACGTTGTTGGCCCTGTGCACAGTAATGCTAAGTTTTTATGAACTATCCATTTGTGTATACATAAAGGGTATTAATTACGTGTATAAAGTGGATCCATGTATGTGTACAAAGGTATAATTTATAATTGTGGGCGCTTGGCGTAGCTTCAAAAGGGCGATGACCTTTACAGCCGGTCGACAAGTGACCTTTAGGTCTACTAGGGATAGGAAACCTAGGTGCTATAGTCCCTACAATCCTGATTTTTAGGGACGTATATCGTATAATAAACATTGCGACAGGTATGAGATTTATTTATGTATAGTGGCTAAAGATTGCTTTGTGTGACAGTTATAAAACAGTATACAGTATTAGTACAGTATTATAAAAACTCGTGTAGCAGCTAATGAGATAGTTATATTTGAAATCAGTTAGTTAAGATTCGATGAAAATGACTTTTTTGAAACACCTTGTTGAATAACAAACAATAGGTATACAGATAGAACACGGAGGACTTTCCTTTAACTAATTAGGTACCTACTTATCTAATTTAGCTATTTTTATATTAAAGCAAATATTTAAATAAATTTAAAGTCAGTAGATTCTAGAACTTTTTTCACAGCAGTAGTGAAAATCACTTCACTCAGAATACTAATTCAGAATATCTATCGCTAATCTATTCATTCAATCTTAAATACATTTTGTAAATAAAAACTACGTGAAAAACAATTAATTATATTTTTAGAAAAGTAATTATATAATTTGTATTGGTTTTTGTTAAGTAGATAGTAGAATACTCGAAAGGAAGAATGGAATGATTTTAGTACATATACCTACATATATTCAGAATACCATTCACATTACAGTAGGAGATAAGTAATAAATGATAAATAAAAGCTCAAAACTTCTTAAATGAAATAGAAAAGCGTTCAACACGTTGGATGATTACGATGACCATTGTAAAGCTATTGTATTACGCGATAATACCTAAGTTTGCACTTTATGCAAATAAACATAATTATTTTGCGTGGCGAGTAATGCATAGCTATTGACTATGTCGGAATTTAGATCGATTGTCTAACGTGCCATCGTACGGTAGCTGACTGTTTAGGTATCTGGCGTACTGTCTGTATGTTTATAAATAAACAGCACACAACATGTTGCAGTCGAGTCGCTTGTTTATTTCAAGTTCATTGTTGTCTACTTCTGTGTACCTCATCTTGCGTGAAGGCGTGCTGCATCGCCCTCCTACGCACCCTTCCACAGAACTACTGAAATTATTTTAACATTCTTAAAAGCTTCCTGTACTTATCCAATATTATTATCTATTTATAAATATTTTTATGGGTTATGTATGTGTTAAAATGAAAACTTCTTGGCAACTTGACTTGGCAACAAGTGTTACTCGGTTAAATGACAAGTCGTACACCGTAAACTTAAACTTAGTTGGATGAATTATTGCGTCGACTGGCTCGAACTAGGTGCCATTTGTTACCACACTGCCTGGTAATCACAACTATCTCAGATCTAAGATTGCCATCACCGGATACGCCTGTCTTCATGAAAGGTATATGAATACTATACTTAATGTGTGTTAAATTTATTATGCCATGATAATAAGACTTTTTTAATCATGTAACTGTTTTGTTAACATGTAATTATGAACGTAATATTTTTATGTTTGAAGCGTATCATATATATCATAACTTACAGATTCATTTACATGTTTTAACATTACTACGGAATTTCTTTTACCTTCTAGCCACATCATAGAGAAGGCGCAGCGTGCGTGACTTAGGCACAGATAGTGACTTGTATAGCCGTCGGCTATTTTCGAAGCACGACGAGCTTTAAAAGGCGGTTCTTGGTTAACGCTTATTTAGAATAACACATACGTATTTCATAGTATGGGGTGGCCTTGTACGTGTTTAAGGCGTTAGTGATCCTATAGCAGTTATTGGTTCCCAAACACAACCTCTTTTTATGTTCGTTCAACAATCATTTCCAAATCAATTAACTGTTTGTGAATGGCTTTGCTTTGTTAGCGTGTGTACTCTATATGGTTTAATTGTTGTAGCCTTAGAAAATCTGTAGTTTAGTTCTTACAAAATCTACTTATACCATTCTGTACAATTTTTTTTAGTTACAAAGATTTGGCACTGCACTGGCGTTAAACTGATTTATTTTGGACCGATCAACGCAACTTTAATGCAAGATGTTGAGCAATATGAAATTAAATTCAATTTCTATCTGCCTACATGTTGTGTATTATTTTGATGTGTGGGAAAACTTGTATTATGTTACGTAAACTCATTATATCAACGTATCTATCAGATTTTTTTACTTGGCAATTACGTAAAATACTGAGAGTTATTGTAAATTTGTAGTGTAACTTGGTGATTGAAATCAGACACAAGACCATTTGATTTGGGTGCGATATGAAAATGCAAGTGCTTGCTAAATACTTAAAAGTTAATCATCTATCCATATTTGTATATAAAAGCGAAAGGTCACTCACTCACTTACTCATCACGAAATCTCAGATACTACAAGTACTTGAAGTCTGAAATTTTGTATGGGGGTTCCTATTAGGACGGAGCTGCTCACTAAGACACGAGATTTTGCGAAATTCATTCCATAAGGGGGTAAAATGGGATGGCAAAGTTTGTATGAAACATTTATAGTTTTGATAGTAGGGTTTCTATATTACTAGAAAATACTCATTTTTAATATTTACAAAACTGTCCTTATTAAGTGGGAAAATAGGAGTCGCAAAATTGTCTGATTTTTTTTGCAGTTTTACTGGAAGAGTGAGACGAATTATACTGATATATATATTACTGCTACAAACACTAAGAGTATGTACAATGAGTACTCATATACTCGTACATAGGTTATTCGCTGTATTACAAATAGTGTAGTTGAGTTAGCAAAACACACTGTTTATCAAAAACTAGCAGTAAACTTAAAGCAAAATATAAAACCAGTTATTTGTAGTTCTACTTAAAAACCAGATACAGATAAATAAAAAATAGATACATGAGATTAATATGCTTAGATTCTTCTTTAAATAGTTCAACAATCTTTGTTTACGAAATATCTTTTTTAATTGTTGTATGTAATAATAATAATAATAATAATAATATTTTTTATTTATCTCCACAAATTACACTAGTCTTAATATCTAGGTTGACACAAAGTTTGGCTTATTTCGTAATTTGTGGGCGATCTGGAGTCTAAACTAAGCCTTGGCCTGTATTTTAGATCTCCAGGCCTCCCATTATTAAAGTTACTGTAGTCAACGTGTTGAGTTTATGAGTAGGAAATTATGTGTGCATGCTCTATATGTGTATATATGTGTGTGTGTGTGTGTGGTAGAAGATACCTAAAATTGCAAGGCAATATTATACGGCTAATCAGATAAACTGGCATTTTCTCACTCGACGGTAAGTCTATTATGGCTAGATTCCAAACTCGCCCTAAGCTAAACTGTGTTAGTAAACGATAGCTGTTTTATTTATTATAAGAATTGTGAACATCGCCGTGGGTGGGATTTGGGATACTTAATTTTACTGTAGATTATAAGCATGCATTGTATAAGTTCATGAAAACAGTGCGTCAGCCGCTTATCATGCATTGTTTGTTACCTGACCAAGAGGGAGACGACTTTATATTATGACCGTCTGTAAATAATAATAATATAATAATATAATAATATTCTACCACATGCACACAGCGCCATTTAGCCCCAAATTAAGCAATTATATTTGCTTGTGTTATGGGTACTAAACAACTGATATACTACTTATATACTTTTTTTTTTGTAAATACATACATATTATACTTACTATTATTGGACTGGCCTGTTGGTCTAGTGGTTAGTGACCCTGACTGCTAAGCCGGAGGTCGTGGGTTCGATTCCCACCCAGGACAAACCTTTGTGTGATGAGCATGATTGTTTGTTCTGTGTCTGGGTGTAATTTATCTATAATATGTATGTATTTACAAAAAAAAAATGTATATAAGTAGTATATCAGTTGTTTAGTACCCATAACACAAGCAAATATAATTGCTTAATTTGGGACTAGATGGCGCTGTGTGAATGTGGAAAAAAAAAAAAAAAAAAATTATAGATAAATTACACCCAGACACAGAACAAACAATCATGCTCATCACACAAAGGTTGTCCTGGGTGGGAATCGAACCCACGACCTCCGGCTTAGCAGTCAGGGTCACTAACCACTAGACCAACAGGCCAGCCAAATGTCCATATTATCTAAAAAGCTTACCTAAAGTAGAGTGGTTATTTTATTCAGATACGGTTACATAATTTTCGGATTAGCCAAATCAGTGTGTATAGAAAATACGTAAGAAAAATTATTGTCAAAATCTTCCTATCTTAGTTTCTTTCTTCCCGATCTTGTTTGTTTAGTGAATTGTCTGCTCTATGTGAACCCTTAGTCACTGTTTAATAGATTAAATGGAACGCATTAATACGTGTGGATGCGGCGTCGCTGCAACGCCGACTTTTATTAGCTGAATAAGTGCTTCAATTACTGTCGTTGTACTGTATAAGAACGGACCTTTTCTTGTATGGGTGCTGATATTTTTAGAAAGAAACAAAAATGAATTTGTTTCTATTTTGAGAATATTGTTCTGCAAAATTTCGAGATAAATTTATGTGACTTTTTTGTGCTCTACCAATAGTATTAACTTCACATTTATTTTAATAAATTAGATACAAATGACGAGTTATCGAGTTGTTTAAGTAATCTGTAAAATCTAAATGAATGATAATGATAAATATTGTCGATTATTATTTTATCCAAGTTATAAATAAGTTATTTTTAACCACAACATCATTCCCTTATGCCTTCACGGGCATACTCACACACTTAAAGTGTAAGCCCCGAGTTGTTTGTTGCCTATAAAGGAAGTTCGACGAGAACGTACACCTATTCAAGTACATTACTTTTATTTTAATTGTATTCAACACCTCCTTTGTTTAAAGTGTTATACTGTAAGTCAGCACAAAATGAAATGAATGACTAATTGTATAAAGACACGTTGTTAACAGAATAAGGAATTAAATAATTGCTTACCTGAATCATTATATTGGTCAGTGTCATGGCTCGTGCATAAGAGGTTGAGGACTTTTAAACAGACTTTAACCGTGACCCTTTTTAAAGTGGATTTTGCTAGCTTATCTTGAATATAACTGTGAATAGTACCTTACGGTGAAAGAAAGCTTCTGGTGAACTCGTGAGGAAACCTGGACTATTACAAATGTAGCACAAAGACCCCGAGGGTCGAAGTGCTCGAACTTAACAACCATAAGATATAAATCTATGCAATATTGAATAGAGCCTTTGAAGATCAATTGCGCCGAAGATAAAGATATTGTAGGTCTGTCATCGCTCAGACACGTTTATCTTTCTTCTGGAGCCACTAATGTTGTAATACGTTATGTAAGTTACTTAGTTGCAGACAAGTTGCACAGCGCTTGTTTCCATTTTAGACTGAATATTTTTATAGCTTGCGATAACGAAGCTTGCCTGTAACATTGTTATTGTGATTTTATGAGTTTACTCTACAGCAGTATCGGTAACGTCATAATTAGAACACTCATGTTAACGACCATGTTGCATATCGATGAACAACCAATGGCTATCTACTCAACTCTTTTAACACGAGGTTGAAATTAGAGCAAGTATTCTTTGTTGTACGTTTGAACCCCGTCCATCTACCAATTGCCAGCCACCTTTTTCATCGGTCCGCTTTGTTAGAGATCTAACCATGCAGCATCTTCTGGCTAGCTGTCACTAACTTAGAAAAAAAAAGAATCACTATTAGAGTTTATTACTACAAATATAGCGATATTAAAAAAACAAATTATGTTACTAAAGTAAATAGACATGCAAGACATAAATAAAAACTAAATTATATACATGTATAACATAATCTCAATATTTTATACTAGCTGTTGCCCGTGACTTCGTTCGCGTGAAAATTCAGATGTGTGCCTGTATGAAAATATTGTCTGCCTGGTCGGACAACAATTGTACATTGTATCAGTAATAAATATCATTGTAATCCGTCTCTATGGCGAATCCTATTTAAATGTATTTACTCGCTACTAAAACTGAAATAATTGCATAATAACTTGCGACCCTTATTTCCCACTTAATAATGATAGTTTCTACCTATAAAAAATAAGTATTTTCTAGTAATTTGGAAATACTCAAATCAAAACTATAGAAGTTTCATACAAACTTTGTCAGCACTTTTTACTCCCTTAGGAAAATTCCGTCTTAGTGAGCACCTACGTCCTAAAAGGAATTCTCATGAAAATTTGAGACCCCTAGCACTTGTCGTTTCTGAGATTTCGTGAATGCTTACGCTTTTATATATATAGATTTTGTGTAGTTTACCTAGTTACATAGAGGAAGACTCTATCTACAAAGCGTTCAACAGTCACATAACATAATAGAATTTGAGGTATGTTTCTAATTAAATAAATAGTACCTTTCACTTCATATTAAAAATACCATGCATAACGTAATATCTTTTGTTATAGTATTTACTTATTATCTTAAAAACTGTGACATAATTGCTTAATTAAGCAAAGATGGTGTGAATCGGTCGTTTTGATCTGTAATTGTTTAGGTTTTTGTAAAAGCAAAGGTCTTGGTAGTGAATGTGTTATTGTAGGTGTACGTTATATTCATATCTGAACATAGTATTTGGAGCTGGAATATGTCCAGACAACTGTGAAAATGTTTATGCCAATTCCGTCCGGTAATGGTGTGAGTTGGTTCATCGTCACAACACCTGACTGTATTACACAGCAGGTGTTGCAGCGATTTAGTTTAAGTATTTAACCAAAGTAGGCAACGTAGCAAATTATACAGCTTAATTGTGAAGTTGAACCAAATAAACATACCTTAGATAATGTAGCGTTCAAGCTAATAAGTAGGTTCTCCAAGCTACTAGAATGTCGGCAGCTACAGTTTTCTTTTTTTAATGGTGACGATGAGGAAGTGTCGCTTTTGACTCTGCGAAAGTTAATATAGTCCATGTAGACTTTTACTATCAAGATTGACGCTTATTTGGTGAAAAGTTGTAAGTATTTGGTGAGTGGTCAAAGTAGCGAGTGGCAACCTATGTCAATGTGCTTGCAATAGTTGTGATGTATCACGCGACGTTACGCAGAGATTTTATGTGCCACATAAGTGAGAAGTCTTATTTGAACAAATTCTAAGCTATGCTGGAAACACACTTATGCATGGTGTATCGAATTCGTGTAGCGGTATATGTTTTTGTACTTGGCCGAATACTTTATTACACTACGCCAAGTGCGGTGTCAGTGTCAAATCTAAGATGACAGCGTGGGTGAATATTTAAAATAGGAGTGGCCTGAGTTGTTTTGATGAGTGTGAGCTATCATGACTATCAATATAAATCTATATATATAAAAATGAATCCCTATTTCCCTTGGTCATGGCATCACGCGTGAACGGCTATTTCAATATATATAAAAATGAAATCCATTTCCCTTGGTCATGGCATCACGCGTGAACGGCTAGATCAATTTCGTTAATTCTTTTTTTGTTGTGTTTGTTATTGTCAGGAGAAGGTTCTTATGAAAGAAAAACTAAGAAAATTGCGCGGTGATTTAGAAAGTTTAAGAATACTTAACCACCATATTAAATTTAAAGCGCTAAACCGATTTTAGTGGAAATTGGTATGTAGATAGATTTGGTTCCGGGACATAGACTACTTTTTATCCCGAAAATCGCTCTGATTTCTGAGTTACATTAATTAAACACATAGCAATTTTCGCGCAGGCAAAGCCGCGGGGCGCAGCTAGTGTACTATAAACATGGCTCGTAATTATAAAACAGTTTGATAACTTCTGCAATCAGCGACATGCGATATATTAGTCGTAACCATGACCACACAGTATTATCAGGTCTTTATATCTAAGTAATTGGCTTTGAAGACGATATAGCGATCCACTAGCAGTACCTGTTTACTGAGATTTATACTAGTATAAACTAATCTCTCTACTGTATGGTTTCTCGTCATGCACTGTTCAGCTTTTACTGAAACCTCTTTTTGTCAATACAGCAATACACAGCAGGTATTTTCTAGAATAGATTTTAAATGTTAACTTTGAATAGAATAGAGAAACAGAACACTAAGCTTGCCTTTGTGAAATAAAGAAATGATCTATCTATCTATACCATGCGGAAGAGTTTGTTTGTTTGGACACGCTAATCTCTGGAACTACCAGTCGGATTTAAATAATTCTTTCTGTCTATGATAGTCCAGTTCTTGAGTAGCAATTTATTCTTTAATTTGTTATCAGATGGGGCATCAAGCGCGGTGGGCGGTGCTGCCGTGGGGGTTCCGCTGTCTTGGGAGCCGTTCTACTGCGTACTGCAGCAGGACCGCCGTATCCTTACGGCATACACTAGCGAGGAGCTTGCTGTGAGTATTTACTTCAATATTTTCTGAATACTTGTAAGAAAAGTCTTACCTATATAGTATAGTAGCAGTGGTATTTAACATGAGAACTATATAAATTTTCTCTCATCTGAGACTTCTGAGAGTCAGCAGAGGTCTCTTCTAGAATTTAATATGAGAACTAATACATTTTCTGTCATTTGAAATTAACGAATCAGCGCTCCTGCTGTTTAATATTAGAACTATATAAATTTTCTGTCATCTGAGAGTAATGCATCAGCGCCCCTGGTATTTAATATTAAGTCATCTGCGATATGATCTTATTAAGGTTGATAAAATTTGAAACGAATGGAATTTGGTGTTAATGTTATACCGCTTCCTACTTAAATTCCCACCACAAAACATGTAATAAGGTGACCTTTAATATACATTTTGAAAGCACATTAAACTACTTTTAACACTCTCATTATACCACTATGGTTCAGCGTAGGTTTTCTGTAAGCTGTGGCTCGGTTAGCACCTAGGTACGTGTACTTTTATCAAGCTTTTCAGCCTTCGGCTCATGTAATTTCCCTTTATTACTTTCTTAATTTAATAACCTATTTTTCAATTTGTATTGTTCACATACATCATTACCCTAAGCTTTAATTTAATATTTAGTAACATTTATTATCCATGTGTTGTTGAAAACACTTTCTTGTACCACGTTATTTTGCATTTCTATTCTAGTTCACAAGAATCGTCATAAACAGGTTTATGGCATAAATATCTCCTAAAAAGTATGACGATGGAATTAATTGACGATATCCAGGACGAGCTATATTTTCCTGTCTTCGCCATGTTAATGTATTTTGTAGGCAAATTGTACATTCAGTATGTCAGTTAATAATGCCAACTTGTAGTATCTACTATTTATTGCCGTATAATCGTAGAAAACCGGATGAGTTGTTACTAAATTTGATAGCAATAGAGCGTAACCACATTCGAACGTATGTCGTGTTTTGTGCCACACTCGTATGTATAAAAATATAAAAGTATCACGCACGTTACTATATTTTTATATAGATTTAATGTTTCAAAAGTGTTTATAAAATGAAGTGAATATAAGTAGATAAACGTTTTTATATAGGTTTTATTATTACCATATCAGCCAAAAGACGTCCACTTTTGGACGTAGGCCTCCGCCACATTTTTTTATATATAACGGTTTAAAATAAATAATAATTTATTGTTATTAAATTTACAAATAGAAATATAATAATAATAATAATATTCTACCACATTCACGAAGCGCCATCTAGCCCCAAATTAAGCAATTATATTTGCTTGTGTTATGGGTACTAAACAACTGATATACTACTTATATACATTTTTTTTTTGTAAATACATACATATTATAGATAAATTACACCCAGACACAGAACAAACAATCATGCTCATCACACAAAGGTTTGTCCTGGGTGGGAATCGAACCCACGACCTCCGGTTTAGCAGTCAGGGTCACTAACCACTAGACCAACAGGCCAGTCTATAAATAAATATATATAATATAAATAGATTATTTTTGATTAGAGTTTATGATAATTATATGATTGGTTAATAAATGTTTGGTAACGGAAAGATCTTCTAAAACAATACTCGTTAGTAGTACCTAATGATGGTCACTTTCTCACACGCCTACAGTACTTCATTATTTTTGCAATTGGTTTTATCCGTCAGTTTGTATGTTCCGCTTTCCTGACTTTGTGAAAATAGCTTGTTTTGAACTTAATAATATAATCGTTCAAAGTAATGGAATATATTATTGCAAGTCATTTTATTGCATAAAGACATAGTTTAAAATGCTACTTCCAACGGTTAATTACTCGTTAGCTGTTTGAAATACCTGCATTGATTTAAGACAAGTGAGGTTTTAATTATCACTTTCGTGATTTTTTATGGATGGCTCAGTCTGACATTTGATTGTTAAAAAGTAAAATGTAAAAATCTTGAAATCTCAGTGTACCCAAAAGCTACAGAGGTAGACTATTCTGAGTCTGACGCACGCGCACTCTGTTAGACAATCAACCAGGGCACACTCTGTAATACCCTACTTATTATAATGTATATTTGCTATAAGTCCTAAAGTTGACAACCACCTACCCATTAAAAAACCCAAAAATAAACTAAGCCTAACCATAAAAAGTTGTAAGGCATGTACTAGTCTATTACCTTAAGCTAATTTAGTAACATTTGAAATAGCTCAATTTGACTTTTCATCTCATGTGCGTGCGTGTGCGCAGCGCTCACGTGCGCCCGATGCACATCACATCTAAGGGAACATTCCCGATCATTATGCTTGCACTGACTTACACATTCAGATAGGGCTGCTGCCTTCATTTTATGTATTGTAATCATTTTCAAATAAAATATGATTGTGGCATATCAGATATCTTAACAAACTAACAATTGCTACAAAGCCAACATTAATTAATAAATGTTAACAAACTGTTCAATCTGTATTCATAACTCTAGCGCCAATTATTTAGATTGCCATTTTTATTGTCCTTTTGTAAGATTCAAAGCGAACAAAAAAACAATAAATCAATCTAGTGTTGATACTGCACATAACAAAGAATTGGAATATTGCTATCAGTATAATGTTAACAGTTATTTACGTACGTCTATCACTTAAGTGAGACATTGACTAAATTTTCCTTCACACTTTTATGTTAGGTCTCTACGGCAGTGGCTTAATTTGACCGATGGTGTTTCGATACCGATGGGAAAGTCAATGTGCGTATTAATAGCGAATTAAATTAATAACAGTAAATATCAGTAAACATCAACAGTTAACAGGGAATTGTCGATCCCATAGTTTATTGGTGACGTATGTACAACTTAGTGGTCGTTGGTTTAATGCCCTAAGGTGATCGTACATAATTTACTAACGCATTGAATAATGATGGTTAAATTACCCCTTTTTCAATCTTATTAACTGTTATCCAATCAAAAATACCTCGCGAGCTCGAATTTCCTCAGCTAATATTGGGTATTATTTAACCAATATTTGATAACTCGCAGTATATGCCAGCAGCCACCAACACTTATGTAGGTATATTCGGACCGCCTCAGGTGGGTTTTCTCTATTGTCACTTTCTTTATTTATAGCACATAGCAATCTCGATTTATGTTTAAAGGTTCTATACAATATTACAACCCTAAATGCGTTTTCAGTGAAAGTAGAGTTGAGTTTCGAACACATCGATACGCTCGGCTCTTCTGTTGCTCGTACCCATTATGATAGCTATGGAAGTATGGAATCGCGTTACGTCAATGTGGGAAATTAGATTAAGTGTTGTAACAGTCACCCGCGATTTATAGGCATTTGATACGGACACACGTGAACCGTTTTAATGATGCTATACAATGAGGTACTTGTATTTTGTAATATAAATTATGTATGCTTCAATTATGCATGATCATAGTCTGTTCTTATGATTACTAGTTATTTATACTCTTGATTACTTTCAACAAGCAATTGTGTTGAATGTCTTGTTTAAAGAAAAATATTTAAATTAGCCCTTTATTGTGTAAGATAAATAATGTTAAGAGTAAACTAAAGCTTACATTCAACATAATTGATTATAATGTCATCTATTCATCTGAACAAGGGCACAATATTTTTGTCGTGCGTTGTGCCGCTTACTCGTGAGTACAAACAGACAAATGTGAGGCGTGGGCGCATGCGCTGACACTCTGCATAAATCAAAATTATGCATTGCACACTTTACAGCCGCTTTTGCCTCGCAGGATAAGACGAATAAACTCTACTGCTAGAACTTTCTTTATAGTAGTTTTATGGACAATTTGATATAGCGTCTACGCATTTTAAACAATCTCTTTGAAGAGTTTTCATTGACATGTGATGAATAAGATGCGTTTAAAAGCATGTTATTTATTGCCATTCATTTCGCCATATTGCCATTCTAGCTGTTTTCAAAGTGGGCCACTGTAGTAAATTAAATATCTTTTCTTGCTATTTGTCTACAGTATTGGACATATAAATGTCTAGGTGCTTACTAATGTTTAAGTACTGTTTCTTGTAGTTATGTCATCAAAACAACTTTGTAAAAAGTAAAAAAAAGTTAAAAGTCAATATATTCTTCCAATTTTTACGGTAGGAGAAATGAGTTGCGAGACTTGGTTTTTTTTATGGCATCTCATTTGTTTTTTGTAGCTGCAAATGTAACTTTGCAATCCTATTTATTATTTGGGACTACAAAGTTATTTATGCAGTTAGTGTATCTAGAAAAGTGGACCGAAAATATTAATATTGCGGAATATTTTATCTTTTCGTTAATTTATACACTAAACACTAATGTATTCTAAATTTGAAGCTTTCATCTTTGCTAGAAGTGCCTTAGAGTTTTGATGATCAGTCAATCAGTGAGTGACAAAATTTACGAATTTTGGCTAGTTATAATTCTCAAAACTACAGATTCAAATTGAATAAAATTTAAAAATATACCGTGTTTATACAACACCTGTTTGGTTACTAAAAAATTCAGGCTTCTAATTTTATACGCAACGAAGTTTATAGAGGGTCGAAAATGGCGCGAACTGCTTCGAGAAAAGTATGGTACGGCCGACCGTGCTGCTTTTTTTTTTTGCTCGACCTTGGTGGGGGCACTGTCGTGCTTCCAGATTCTGGAAAATGGCACAATGGTTTTGAGATCCTAGGTTAGATGTATGGTGGTATAAAGTAATAGTAATTTTAAATGACCGGTAGATGTAATGAGAGCAAATGTAACTATCTTTTCGTAAAAAAGCGTGATGTTAGGTAATGTATTGTTGAACAAAATTGATTTTATATTTTTAGAATGCCTCATTGGATTAGTCAAGATCACGTCAACACTTTTTGCGAATCATGATTCATAATACATAACGAGTTCGTTGTACCAATTCACGTTACAAATTCAACTGAAGCCACCTTTTTTATAATTTGTAAGCAGATGAGTTATTATTTATAATTTATGTCGTATGTGTTTTAGCTAGGTAAAAATAGTTAATGAAATTATTGTAAAGAAAAGCGTCAAATTGAGCACCTGTAATTACTTGTACGAAGTTCTTGGCCTTTAACCTACACTTTAATTTGTAATTAATCCTAACTATTTAGTTGGCGACTGAGCCATAGAGACTTTTAACTGACAATAAACTGACACGATAGAAAACCATCTTGCTGCACATGTGCGCCAGCCGTCGCCGAATTACGAGCCCTAATGGTTTTGTCCCTAATGTCTATTTTCAGTGTCGGCTGTTAAGTTTTATTAGCAAAACATAATATACAGTAATGGTACAAAAATGCATCCTACATAAGAGTTAATAATCAAATGCAGGATGTCTTCAAACAATGAGGACGGAAACACCAAGTGACTGGGTTCCGCTTCTCACGAAGACGCATTGCTTTCTAGGTTTGTGAACTACCTTTTTCATATAGTGTGGACTATATTCGCATTTAATTAGGTCATATAAACGAAACTCTTCAGACTTTTTTGTTGATGACAAGGATGAACGAGTATCAAAATTGGTCAAAGAAGAGGCGAAAGAAGAGATCCGTATTCAGTTATGGATATCTTTTGCCTTCTAAGTTGATGATGATTCATAAAGATGATAGAACTGTAAGTATCAGGTAGTGTTTATAAATTGATTAAGATTTTGAGGAATGGTTATCCTATAGTATAATTATACTTACCTACGAGTATAAGCGACTATACTCTACCTCTAGACAGTAAATCATCGGATTGTACAGGCCAATAGCAATAAGTGTAATAACCTAATAAACATTTCTTTTTATTTACGGCCGTATTATTTTGACGTTCAGAATTTGCTTTTAATTTCATAACTTGGTACTATGTGAGACACTGAAACAATTTCGCACATTACAAGAAAATTGTAAACGTATTATATGTTCAGTTTTTTTATCCTAAATGAACTATTTCACTTGCACCTACAGTATTATAAGTAGTAATTTAGTTCAATATAACTCTTATTACTGTGTACTGATTGTGATTTGTATTGTTGCACGCGGCCGGACAGTCGTTCCCTGGATTTTATGTGGACAAGGTAAGATGTGGCTGTGTGTTGTTTTGATGATTCCTATCTTGGTCTAATACGTGATTTATACATATCAATCAATGTATGTACATATCATATATTATATACCTTACTTCTAATAATTAGCTTTCGTAAGCTATTCTGAGTGCTGTGTTTATGGCATTAGTATTGCAAATAGGTATGTAATCTTGGGCCCTGTATGCAAACGCTGTTATTTACCAGTAATTGCTTTCATGATTTGCTGTAGAAACTTGTATAAGAACTTTATTACTTATTGTTCTATGTTAATCAAATTGTTTGTGATATGTTTTCTTATGAAGTCTATAAAGCAATACGTTTCTTTGCATATGTTGATAGTGTTTGTATAAACATTTTTACGAGATCTAAGATGTTAGTTGTCTTAATTAGGATTGTACTGTACCCTGCTCCTTCAAAACTTGTTTCAATTTCAGTTACTAATGTTTAATACTATTTGAGTTTTCAATTATTTTGTATAGTAACTCATTTCATTTTGTTTCATATTAACAAAGTTGCAGTCTTTGTTACAGAAGTGTGTCTTTCATATATTTGCATTTTGTTTAAATTTCAAGTAGGTAAAACAAGCAAATTTAAAAAGACAAGCTTATAAATCCAGTATCCTTCATCCAACAACTTTAAGTCATGTCTAGCTTACATAAATAATAATAATAATATGTGGACACTGGACACTATTACATACCGTCATCTAGTCGCAGTAAGCAGAGCTTGTGCTATGGGTACTAGATAACTGAAATATAATACATATACATACTTTTTTTTTGTAAATATATACTTAGAATACATAGGAAGCACCCAGACAAAATGTGGCAAGTATGGTATACGATAATTGATGTTTTCTATATATACTGCCATGTTCTTTCTGAGTGTCCCTCCACGATTCCAGTCGTGTGGGTATTGAAACACCTTGTGCCTATCTAGACTTTATTAGGCCATAGATAGAGTTTTACAACAATGTCCAAACAGTTCGTAAATCGGGTTTTGGCTCACATAATTATGTAGTACAAGATATAACTTCCCTCACTAACTGTTACTATTTTTAAACGACTTCAAAAAAAGGAGTTTCTCAATTCGACCGTATATATTTTTTTTCTTTTTATGTGTGTTCGCGGATAACTCCGTCGTTTATGAATCGATTTTGATGATTAATGATGATGATGGAAAGTAGATACCCTAAGGGTGGTACCATGATAAGGAAACCAGGATCTGATGATAGCATCCTAGAGAAATCGAGGGGAACTTTCGAAAATCGTACTGACTACTAGTGCATTTGTTATGTTTTTCATTAAGTATTTTAAGGCACTACTATTTAGTGAAGGTTTGGAGTCTATCTGATGATGGAGCACAAAGAGAGTCGAGAGTACTCATCAACGACTTACAGCAATTATTTGGTGTTTGGACTTAATTCATTTCTAATGATGAGAACTTTGCTCCCATATGGGTTATAAGTGCCATTACAGGTGACCATAGACAGTCGAGGGAATTCCTCAGCAGCAGTCATGTCGATTCAATATGCCAAAATGTTTAGTGTGTACAAAAATAATACCTAAAGTAAGATTTAGGTCTACCCATCACTAAAAACCTAAAATAAAATATTTTTTACCAAAAAGAAAACCGACTTCAAACAGGAAGAAAACTAAAAAGTAAATAATAATTTTACATAGCACAAAGTAATTCATATTTTTATTTAGTTAATCAGAAATAATTAAATAAGTATTTTATAATTTTGAAGTTGGTGCCAAGTAAATACTCATTAACGAAATACTTTATGAAGCTGTTTGAAGTCGGTTTTCTTTTTGGTAAAAAATATTTTATTCATATTTTATTTGTTGACAGCAAGCAACTGTTTCATTGATATTCGTATTTATAGCTTTATGTAAATCCAAATTGCGCAAATAAATAAATCTTTGATCAGTATGTGAGATACAGCCTTTGTGCAGATTATATTTCGATTCTTGGAAATACAGTTTTTTTTGTTACAGTGGTGGCAGTGTAAATCGTACCACATTGCATGATGTCATGGCCTTATAAAAGGCCATGTGTTTGCCCGACCATAGCGGGATAAATTCAAATGATGGTACTTTTAAGTTCTGACTGATAAAATGAAAATAACAAAGGTTTTCAAGTCGTAACTCAATACAGCTATAGCGTTATAATACTGTTTCAATAAGTTACTTCTTACCAATGAGAATAATATTTATTTTTTTATAATTTCGCGTAAAATCATCTAAAATATAAATAGTCACTGTGTATAGCCATCCATAGCAGATATAAATAGCATCATTAGTCATTACCGATGCTATGGATGGCTGTATCTGTGAATTCTCGGTCTTTCAATGTTTACAAATTATTTCAATTAGACGATTACAAATAATAATAATAATATATAATAATATTCAACCACATTCACACAGCGCCATCTAGCCCCAAATTAAGCAATTATATTTGCTTGTGTTATGGGTACTAAACAACTGATAAACTACTTATATACATTTTTTTTTTTGTAAATAAATACATATTATAGATAAATTACACCCAGACACAGAACAAACAATCATGCTCATCACACAAAGGTTTGTCCTGGGTGGGAATCGAACCCACAACCTCCGGCTTAGCAGTCAGGGTCACTAACCACTAGACCAACAGGCCAGTCAAATACCAATAACAGACTCGTCTAATTTGTGTTTGAAGCATGATTGTTACATTCGCATTCAAGACGTCTGAGAACTAATTGAACTGCAAGTTATCATAAAACTATAGTTCTACATGGGATTAAATACAAGGTCAACCCAAGTCTCACGTTCTAAGTGACCTTTCGCAAACAATTAGTAAATGTTGAAAACCTTTAAATGTGAAGTAGGTAATCAGATTATCGAATTAAATTAAGAACAAAAAGAATTAAATTAATTAAGTAATTGCTCTTTCACCTGAACATTGATGGCCGTACCTTAAACAACTGGCATTCAGATTATCATCATGTTACAAGTAAGTAGGTACAACGCACTCCGCTCAATTAAATAACTGTTCTACATGAAATTTAAAAACTATTATAATATCAGAATCATAATTGCCATGATCATAAGAATAAATTAAACTTTGTATAAATATCGTTTACGACCCCGTCAGCTTAATGGCATAATGTTTAGATTTATGAAATCGGCAAATGAAAACAAAGCCTATTCAATTCATTTGTTATTGTTCTTTTAAGCATAGTTAGTTACACAAAGATAATCCAATTGAATTTAAACAGTATAGTTATAAATATTTTATTTTAAGTATTACTCTAACGTTAGAAGTCATTGAAACTAAGCTAAAACTAGTTTATTAGTAATAAAACTAATAAAACAGCAAGTACTGTGAATTGTGAACACCACTGTTTGTATGTAGAAGTCTCACTGCCGGAGCGCTCCATGGATATCGGATGACCACAGTACCTAACAATAACAATTGCAATTAATAGTGCTCGAGTACTTGGCTCGGCAATTTACTACTGAGGACGACCATTAGCATTATTTAATGTGCTTTTACTGTCAGTTTGTTAAAAACAAATAAAATAATTAATAAATTATTTGATATTAAATATCGTTATTGAGTCATTTAGGATTGATATTATGTAAATAAGGTTCCTTTCTTGTTACTGATTCCAAGTTGCAAACCTCCTGTCTAAGCTACTATAACTGTGTACTACTAATACCTACTACTACCTACTAATAAACCTATTGGCAGATAATAAAAGACTATCTGCATTTTAGGGGTCATCTGGCCACATCTGGCAGCACGGAAACCGTTGGATCCGTTTCTGTTAATCAGAATCGTCATTTACTGGTTCAACCTTAAAACCGATCGGGTGATTTCCTGTTAATGAATTTAGGCAGTTATAAACTCTTCTCATTTTTCTTAAAAATATACATCGTACGCGTTTATTAAGAAGTTCTCTGATGCCGAGAGACTAGTTATGAATATTTAGAAAACATTAAAATTGATGGATAAGTAGGTACAAACAACAGCCAGAATCAAGACTCAAATACCAGTAGGTAAGCCACACAGGATCTCTGTGGGCGTGGGAATCTCATTTGTAATACCCATTATAAATTGTGTAATAAGCAGTGTTAGTGACCGGGTGACCATTTTATGCATTACACCAATACTGATAAGTACGGACAATAACTAATTAAACTCTATGATCACGTTGTAAATACAAAGGGAAAGTCTACCAATTATAGATAGATTCCTAACTACCATCAAAATTAGTCACTTTTAACATATTATTTAACTCGTAATCTAAACTAAACAATGCACATGCATTGTTTAGTTTGTGCTGTGCTAATTTTGTATCCGATCCTATTCCACAATACCTACATAGTGAACCAACTTTGCTTCTTCCTAATGTTTTTTAGCTCAATTGTCAATTGTATTATCTTGTGCCTTTTCTCTACCTACATGATTACAATCTTTATATTATAAAATTGTTAACAACATGCGATTTAACTGTAACTAAACTACACACTCGTGAATAAGGTTTCGTTAAATATTAATTGTAGTAAAAATAAATAATGTGACAGTGCAGTGTACACTGTACAGGTCGCCTCAATTCACACGTTGTTACAAAACATGTTTTTTTAATAGTTATTTAAAAAGGAAACATGAATTTGTCACGTTAAATGTAATAAAAAAGAATAGGAACTAATATTTAAAGAGCTTTCACAACAGCAAATTAGTTAATCCTAGAGAAATCTCTAGGTAAATATGCTGTCGTTTTCGTTTGTGGGTAATAAAAACTGAAATGAGACAATACAATAGATACGTAGTATAGTAGGTATATACATATTATACCTGAAAATTTTGATACCCGATGGAATATTGTGTTTTTGCTTCTGCGTATAACCTTTCGATCACTATTTTTTAACTGGTCTGCAGAGGAATAATTGGACTAAACGCTAATTTCGTTTTTAATTATAGCAGATATACCTACAAAAAGGATTTCATTAGAAATATTTCACATACAAAACAAGATGAATAAAGTAAAAAAAATAAACATTATTGTTGTAAATGTATGTTGGTAAAAGTAGTCCGTATTTCAAATCGGGAATTAGAAAGGCTACATTGATTAGACATTTTTTTAAAACAAGACAGTCTCTTTCACATACCCATAGTTATATTGTTTAATAGTTTATTATGTTAAATGTGTATTGGTTCCTTAATTAAATTGAAATTACTTGTTGAAGAAGAAGAATATGTGTAATTATTGAGCTATTAAATAATCGAAATATTTAAATAGACGTATATTTGTTGAATGCAATATAACACACAAGGTAAGGGTACTTTAGAGCGGTTTCGTAGAAAAATGCTATTTTTAGTATTTCCTGTTCGATACTTGTAAGTCAGGGCTTCACGAAGAAATATTGGCGATGCACCGAACTCTAAAGGTTCAATGCACGTGCGCTTTATGCAATACATTGTTCGTCTCGTCCTGTCTTCTTCATATGCAAAATACATATCGACGCGTAAACGTCTTCGTCGGTAGGTGATGTTTTCCATGTGCGAAGGAATTTTGTATAAGTCATGCAACAAACATACATTGTATCCCTTGCAAGTTTTACGAACACTTGAAGTGTTTAAAGTTTATAATTATGTAGAGTCGACGAAAAATCAATGACCTTTGTTATTACTTTTATGTAGCAAATACAAAAAGATATACCATTTCGCCACTATGGTACTGTTCTTTGTTCTGATTTGGTGCGTCATCGCGCCATTTATCACCGTGAGTTCTATCCACATGAAAGAAAATTTGTAGCCCAGAAATGTCTTAGAGGTCAGTCGCTTTGAGACAAGTCAACTTTCGTCACAATGATCTAAACTAGCAGTTAGTTAAATTTAATGCGCCTTGCAAGAATTAAATTGCAAAATATTATAAATATTTGTGCTAAGGGTGTATCTGTTTCTGATGAGAAAACGAAGAATACTAACAATATTAAAACGTTCACCAACTTGAGGTTTGCTGGAAGAGCACTACATACACGTTATATTTTTATTTTGATATGATATATCTTTTGTACAACACTTACCCTGATGTTATACATGATTATGCCTGCCATTTCATAAATAGCCTCTCTTCTCTCATGTGCTTTTTTTCCTCAGGCGGCCACAAATTACTCTGAACCCTATTAAATATGAATACCATATTAGAACTACTTTCATAATATTAATAGCCTATTTAAAAGCTTTTATTGGTTTAAAATAATTAAATTGCATTTAAATTTGTGATGTGTTACTGATATTATTAATCTATTAAATTTAATGATCAAGAATTACTAAAAACTTTCAAGCAATAATACAAATTCTAATACAACGAACACCGCCGCGACCCTAAAGATCTTTACTGTACTGTAAGCTACTGTAATTCATCTGTACCATACTTCTGATATTTATCAGACCGTTGGTTTTCTTTGTGGTAACCTTCCCACACTGCGCACTGCGCTTGCCAGTTCGTGGTTACCACACCTGAGCTTTTCTACCTCAAAGGTCATCACTTCATCAGCTTTGCAATCATCAGTACTTAATTAAATTTAGGCTAACAATTGAGGTTACTCTGCTACTCTGTGAAAAGATAAGAGATGTTGTCTTTCGAAGACTAAAAATATTCTTTATCGTATTAATTCTACTATAATACTTCGATAGAAAGTTTTTAAAAATGCGTTATGAAATTTGATTGATGTTCCGCGTGGGCTATATGGGCGTTTGAAGGGCCATGGTGTTATTTTAAAAACATAAATCTATGTCTGCGGCACGATTCATTTACGGCTATGATAAACATAACACATTGATAAACATAGACTAGTGGCTAAAGTAAATGCTACGTGAATTCCTTGACCGCGGTAATTTACTAAGTAGATTTAGTTAAATACTTAAGACTGTAAAATTGCTTTGTGATTAAATAGTCTTTAAATCAAATCAAACGTTATATGATGAAGAATTATTATTGCTAAACGTAAATCCATTAAATCCTACAATTCTACAAATGTACTTAACATTTGAAGGTTAATTAGCCATTCAGCTTAACGTCTTAGTGACTTAACTGTTTTAATAGCAAACAATTACGAGAGCATGTCGCTATACTAAACGGCGGAGCTATGGATATTTTCTGTTTTCATCTTTGGGAGTCTAAATTATAAATGCCTACTATAAATTTGTAGTATAATTATTCACGTTCGTGCAATATTTAGAATTTTGAAATTCATCGCAATTATTGTTTTTATTTGTGGTAGGGTGGGTACCTGTTGAATAAAATAAGATCTATGGCCACACGAGATCAATTGATTATAAAATTTAAAAGAAATCGTCCTCAAAATTTGAGACATAAATTTGTACATAATTTAATAAGTTAATTTATAGTGATAGTAAAATGCTATTTTTACACTACGCACTATTATAATTGTTCTAGGCTATTATCTAAATTAATCTATTTACTATCATATAATTTTCAAGTATTTGTGTGCATGAACATGTCTATTTGCATTGGTCTGGGTGTTTCTATGTATAATATGTATATATTTACAAAAAAAAAGTATATAAGTATGTATATCCGCATTCTAGAATCCATAACACAAGCTATAAATATATGCTTACTTTGGGTCTAGATGGCGCTGTGTGTAGTTGTTGTGATATTATTATTGTTTCCTTTATTTAAAATCATTCACAAAATAATATTTTTAAATATAAGTATATAAAAAACATATACATTTAAAAATATAAAAATTGGAGATCGGGTACAAGGACCAAGCTACCGGTGGTTAGGGCTCCAGAGATAGGAACCTGCTCACAATGCAGGCCGTGTCAAGCAACACCGCTTTATTATTATTATTATTTTATTTCTTGGTTCATTCTTATTGAATACTATTAGAAAAAGAATTACTTCTCATTAGAACCAATTTAAAACGATTGCTAGTTAGTATTTATTTACCGACATTTCAAAGGGCCCCGTTCTCAACGTTTCTAATTTCATACAGCTTTCTCTGACCTATTTATAGGTGTCTATTACAAGGTGCAATGTCCGCTTGTCTATCATGTCATGTGGACTACTTACTTATAAAAAGCTTTTGTCAATTATCACATTGCAGGCATACATTTAAAAAAATATTGTCACAAATCAGGCGCTATAAATATACGTATTTGATAAAGTAGAATTTGCATGCATCTAAGTTACATGTTGTGACATTTTTTTCCTAGGGATTTTTTAAATTGTTTTGCACACTCAAGACGTGTGGCACCAGTAAGACTTATTCGTAAATGAATGAAATGCTATATCCATAATGTTATGTCAATTAAGCTATGATCTGAATTAGGTATAATAATAATAATATTTCAACAACTACACACAACGCCATCTAGACCCAAAGTAAGCATATTATATGCTTGTGTTATGGGTTCTAGAATGCGGATATACACACTTATATATTTTTTTTGTAAATACATACATATTATAACATAGAAACACCCAGACCAATGCAAATAGACATGTTCATGCACACAAATATTTGCACTAATACTAAAACCTGTTTTCTTTTAAAATTCAAGTTTTGTTGTTAATAATTAATGTTTCTCTATTGATATCTGATGTCATTTCTAATTTCTATCATTTGAGTACATAGATCTGTACATATTTGCTATGGTACCTATTCGATACAGGGCTACCAAAGAGGAAGCTTGTCCTAATTAGGTCATGTTTAACTTGCTCCACATCGTAAATGATGTTCTCGTTTGGTTTTTATTAGCCTTTTGATGCAGCTCGCTTTGAACCTTGTTCGTGGAAGAATGGCGTTTGTTATTATCTTGTACTGTGTTTACGGCCTGGTTTATTTTACTAACTGTGCATAGACAGATTGCTAAAATAAAAAAGTAGGTAGCTATTAAATCATATACTACCTATATCAGTACCAATTATTAGTTTATACAAAGATAAAAAATAGAAAAATGTGAATGAAATTAAATGACAACTTTCTTTCGTGAAAACAAAAAAGAACCAATTTTAACTTAATTTAACACTCAAAATGTGATCAGCGCTTATCACAACGCAGGTGGGTGTCAGGAACAGTAAAATAAAGTTGTGGGTTGCTATCAGCTTTATGCAAAAACTTGTTATATTACTGTCATCCTATGGCTAAGTATAATATCTTGACGATACTTTATTTTTCTAATTCAATAATCTACTTTATTTTAATTTTATTCTTTTAATCTCTGATTCAACGGAAATGTGTCAATGATAAAGTGTGCCTCTGTATAGCAATTAAATGCATTTTTTATTTTATTTTCATATTATACAGACCATTTTATATTGGATTTTTATGATCTTGTGACGTGGGTTTAGTTTTTAATATTAAAGGCATCAACTATCAACAACTGATCATAAAATTGTAAAATGGTTTTAGTTTTTTCTTGCTATATCAAGTCATTAGCATTTTTTACTTCCCATACCTAACAGTAAACCTTGTTACCATAGAACACATCGAAAAGATTCTTCTTTTTAACCGACTTAAAAAAAAGAAGGAGGTTTCTCAATTCGATCGTATATATATATATATATATATTTTTTTATGTGTACGTAGATAACTTCGTCGTTTATGAAACGATTTCGATTGATCTTTTTTTATTGGAAAGTAGATATCCCAAGTGTGGTACCATGATAAGGAAACCAGGATCTGATGATGACATCCTAGGGAAATCGTAGGGAACTTTCGAAAATAGTATTTTGATTTGAAGTTGGTGCCAAGCCAATACTATAAGAACCTTACTACAGTAGCAAATTTGGATTGATAATACCTATAGGTACCTAGTTATTGTTTTACGTGGCACCAACTTCAAAATTAGAAATACTTATTTAATCATTTCTGATTAACTAAATCCAAATACGAATTAGGTACTTTGTGCAAAGTAAATTATTTTAACTTTTTAGTTTCCTTCCCATTTGAAGTCGGTTTTTTTTGTTTAAAATTATTTTATTGTGTTTTGTGTTCTGCTTCTGTGCTTTTTATTTTTGCCTGACTGACACAGTCAAGGAGGGTAATGTTTTTCGAGCGTATGTATGTATGTATGTATGCATGTATGTATGTATATATGTATGTATGTATGTGAGTATGTATGTCTATTTCATTGGCACGCTCTACAGCTTAAATGGCTGTATGAGGTTTCATTAGATTCGTATTTATTGTGGGAGTGACATAGGATATATAAATTTTCAATGTAGCGTCAGCACGAGAATAATGGGTATCTTTCTTTCCACTTTGTTCCAGGCAGGCGGGCTTTTTGTTTTTTAATAATATATTGCTTGTTATAGTCCAGGTTTCACTACCCTGCCACCCTGTACTCTCGTAATCATGATGATGATTTGAAATAGTTTCTAAAGAGGAACGAACAATTAACTGCATCTGATGTACGCATGATACCGAAAAAAATTATATTCTTATTTTTAAAATGTTTGTATAAAAATAAAAAACATGTATAAATGTAACGCGTATATAATAGGATCATATTCGCAACAGTATAATTAGAAGGTGCTGCAAGGACACCGTGAGATGGTATTATATGACGACAGAGTAGTGTCACGCTCCAACTATTTACTCCATTCACATGTCCACATAATACATGTGCTCAAATGTCATAGGCACACTCATAGCCATTCTCATGACTGCGAGAGAGACATACTTTGAATATTTTTAATTCAAGTATGTGACTTTGATGTATCAAGTACGTGACCTTTGTTAATTATTTGTTTGATAGTAGATACTTAGACCAGGATTCGATACACAATAATGTGTTGTCGGTTTATGATCTGGTTTATTTTAGTAGTAACCTTTCTAAGGTTACATTAGGTACCTCTGTCTTCGACTTTTTGAACTTTATGCAAGACCCTGGTTTCCCCGCGAAGTTCTCGGTCGTCGTATTTTAGTTCAAAATATATGGTCTAGTCCGGGTTCAACATTAATACGGAGTACTTTAATCACTCGAATTCGATCTATGTAAAGTTAGACTTAAAAATAAGGTTTTTACCGTTGATGTGTCACCTAAGGTTCTTTTGTAGCGTAAACTGAACTAAATGTCACGCGTATTTATTTTTCTCAACTAATATATGGGTATTAAATGAAAGGGTTTGACTAGTAGAATAATAGTCACTATGTCGGGATTTTTTGAAATTTTCAATTTATTATAATCATTAACTAGCTAAGTATAAATATAAACCGTAAAGTACCGTAAAAAAAACAAGTTTGAAATCAATTCAATCCAGCTTTGTAAATAATACCGTTCAGTATCTTACTGGGTGAGATGATCTTGTAGCGAAAGGATCCCTATAAGGCCTCGAAATAATCCGGTACTTACCTACTTGTAGCGCATGGCAGCGCAGTTCCCACGGTAACCTCGTGATTGCCTCACCTACACTCTACCTAATTACTTTTATATTAGACTGTATAATACTTGTAAATTATACCAAAGATCTCACTTAATTAAACAATCAACTACCTTCAAAACATAATTTATGCTAAGTACAAATAATATTTATTTACGTGAGTGTGTTATCTATCAATTTATCAAAATTAAACATGCCCAAAACCCTTTAAAATTTTAAAGAGCTATCGTATTGTACACTCACATGTAGGTTGATATCCGTTCTTTGAGTCTTACTGCAAAATTCCCGGTGATAGTAGGGGATCTCCTAAAATAACTCAGTAAAAACAACTGTAACTAAACAGTGGCGGGATGTACGCCGTTACTCAGAACTGTACATGCATTAGTCGAGTGACATCCTTCACAACATCGGTTAGATGCCACTTTGTTGTTTATTCCTACAGCTTCATTGAAATCCACTTATATATTAGCATAGAATACGTCATTATTTGCATAGCTTCGTACAGAAGTTTATTTGAAAGTTTTGTAACGAAAAATGTGTATGGACATCCGGGTGTTATTATAGTATATATTTTTTCGCAACGCTCTAAGTGAAATGCATTATATCCTAGCATATTTTAGCCACGAGAGGATCTAGTTTCAGCTCGCTTTAACAGAAACACTATAGACTAACTCTACAGTGCTTTAATATGGAAATGTAAAGGATTTTCGATTCTCGTAGTTATACAAAGATAGATCACATCCATGGACTCCACATGATGATAATAAACAAGATAACAATACGTGTTTAGACTAGATAGTGCTTCAAAACTTGTTTCTTGGCACCGATTGGATAGTAACTCTTAGATTGACTGTAAGATTTATACATTTGTTTGTCTGTTGTCTATTTGTCGGCATTTTAAATACAAATATTATTGTTTTTATTTTAAAAGTAGTTGTGCAATGTGCATACTCCATTAATCATTATACATAATAATTATTAATAATGTAACTTAGTCAAATTGTTATTAGTAAACTTATATATTATCTTAGTGAATAGAACAGTTGGTAGAGATTTTGATAGTCTTCCATGTCGTTTTTACAAAAATAAAGTTTAATCATAAATCTAATGGTCTTCCTTGATATTAAGCTTAATTGTAATGTCATTAACATACAAAACAAAACATTCCACTTAGTACACGCAAGATATTTGTTTGATTGGCCCCGGTGCAACTTTTAAAAATTCCATTCAGCTCTTACACAATTCTAATCTCGCCCAACTGGCGATGCAGATGCATTGCATCAGATAAGCTTATTATGAATGTAGATAAACCCCTTAACACACGCCGTGGGCACAGCCGTACATAAATATGTCACTATCAATAAGTTAGCAGCTGCTTTAGTTTTATTGTAAAGTAAATGCGGGTTGTTCATTTGACGGACGGCTCCGATTATAAACTAATATAGGTACATGGGGGCAACTCATATAGGTAATCAACGTCTTAATGATTGTAACGTTGTATCTATTGCCTACCTACTTTGTCCTAAAGCGTGTTGAGGTCTTGAAATAAAATATATACTTTTACTAGTCCTTTCTTATAACGATTTTGGGCAGAGGATGGCAGTAAGAAAATATAAAACTAACACTATTAATTCCTTAACGTTTGCATACGTATCTGTTAATTATTTACCACTTGTGTGTGTCAGTGGTATATAAATTGACAGTTACTTCCTTTAATTAATAGCGTACAATTAGATTGTACGAACATAGGTACTGCTATGTGGTCTGACTATAGATACCATGTAAGTACATTACATGTGTAGTACTTACGACTATTGAACATAATTATTTATTTGAAACGTAGTATAATGTTTTCTTTATTTTTCACACGTAGGTATTATTACGAGTATATTACTTGTACAATAATAATAATATTAATTAATTATATTTTGTTTGCCAGACCAATAATAACGGAGAATACTCATCGCGGAGTCTACCTCGGGTGAGGCTAGACAGCGGTGTTAACGTTGGTAATGCCGGCGTGAGGCTTCGTTGTTGGGCCGCGCCACCTTCTATCACAGAAGAAGAAATAGAAGATGAAATCGAAGAGGACGCTGTGTCATTACGAGCAATGCCTGTCCAAGGTTCGTAATATTTTTGTCTTTACTGCCATCTATAGGACAGCACTAAATATACGTGTTATTTGTATGTAGTTTAGCTACTGCACGCTAGAGGGCGTTATGTGTGTAAACGTTATTACTTATATGACTACCGGCAACAGATGGCGTTACTATCGGTGTGTAGAGTAGGGTAGGTTCATACTTTTCAAAACACGTATGATTTTTTTAATAGTTTGATTCAAATCAATTATTGTAAATCAAATAAAACGTTTATGTGAATGAGAAAAACTGAGAGGCATAAAGAGGATTGCCTGTATTACTGTATATATCAACTTTGTAGTAGAGATTCCCCGATAGCTTTCGTGTAGGTATATCATAAACACAAAATAGGTCATTAATCATTTCTAACAAGTTTCACTCAATTAGTAAGCATTATTTATAATATGTCGATGTCAAATGATCTGTTGTGTGTGTGTGTGTGTGCCAGTCGCCGCACTGTGGCCTAGTCACAGGCAGCGCGTCAACAGAAGGGCGGCATACCGTGACGCGCCCGCGCACCCAGCACCAATCGATTCCGTCCAACGTTTCACGCTTCTGCTGCATACTTCGACTCTTTTTATCTTTTCTAATATCAGTTAGTTATTAGCTTCTTTAACGAATTCCTAGTCTTTGTTGACTTGTGAAACAACCATTAACAATTTTCTCGGTTTACCGCACCGTTCTCTTTAAGTACTTTTACACAAGTTAAAAGCTTTTTTGGTTGGAGTTCTGATGACGCTCTTCGATTACCAAATAGTATACAGAGAGCTTCTGGTATAAAGTAACGTTAATGAAGAAAACAAATTTTAAAATTGTAAAGCTCTTCCTACTCTAATGTTTGAAAGTTTAAGATATTTTTGATTAACATTGTATTTGACTTAGTGATATCGGAGACAGACTGTACACTTGTTACTGGAGTCTATAAAACACCAGTGACTTATGATTCCAGTTTTAATGAAACATAGAAAAAGGCAAGTATCATTTGATAAATATTGCACATTTTTATTTACAAGCTGTACAATAATATAATGTTTTTACACGCGTTTGTAGAGACAGTATCGCAATTCGATACGCAACCGTGTTCCCTTCGCCCCGTCTGTCGCAATCGAACTAAAATGGGTACAATTAGGGCCCGGCCGTTTTTAATTGACATCACTCCCTCGACACATGTAGTGCCGACCCCGTGACTATCAATCTCTGGCTCTATACGCAAATGGACTCTTAATTTTTAAATGTTACTATTAATAATTGTTTTAGGGTTTATTGACGAATAGTCAAATCAAATACTTTATAAGATCTGTTGTTTACATAATCTCTCAAATTAAAAATTTCAAAAATATTACGATCTTCTAAAAAGGAGTCAATATGTATTCGTAGTTTCAATAAAGTTTGTAACTATCTAATCAGTATTGTATGTTTATAAAAATTACGAATGCTTCAATCATGCATTGAATTCTATTATACCATATAGTAACAAGTATTTTAACATTAATGTCTTGTAAGTAATACGTCAATAAAAACCGTATCGCTTTTAAAACACATTGTGTGCACAAAGAGGCGTACGATTTGGCATAACTATAGGATACAAAAAATATAATAATAATATATCATTCTTAAAATAAAGAAATAACATACAATGAATTTAGAGAACTCTTTGGCAAAGGCCTCAATAATCTTGAAACTAAAACGTTTAATGAATTACAGTCGAATTTCGATCAATTGAAAATAAAATTATTATTATTATTATTTACCGTAGAATTTTGATCAATAAATGACGACTAGTATTTATAATACATATAATTTTGTAACAGTTAAGATGACATAAAGATATAAAATATCTGCTTAGTAATTAAGATTTTAGGGTAATTAAAAGCAGGAATTGTGTAAGCATCAGAAAGACATCTTTAGCTTTCTTATTTTTACAAAAAGAGTTGCATACAAAAATATCTTGCATTTAACCTGTTGCTGCCGGTCTCGGCACAAAGTTAAGTAAAAAAGAACACGGGGTCGATTGACAACTCCGAAATAGCATCAGAAAGTTTTTACAAAAAGCTATTTTCTAATTTAGTAATATAGTTTAGTTCTTATTTCTCTAACTGTAATATTTTAACAGCGAACTAGCCGTTTCTGTTTAAAGTACTCTAAAATAAACGATTGATCTTTTTCTGTAATTTATAACCCTTTTCTTTCTGATACATCCTGGTTGAGTAAGTTGTTTGTTTTTAATGTTTTTTAGCGGGAGCCATAACATTTATTTGCACACGAATATTTACAACAACATCTTTAATTTTCTGAGCTTTTCCGTTGTAATCACTACTGAAGCATCTTCTGACTAAGCGCACATAAAACTTTTACTGTCAATATTCTGATATTATAAGGTCGATGGCTTATTTTGCCTACATGCATAAAATTGGAGTGAGTCAGTCACCTGATCGGGAAGTCGGTGGCTCATCGGTTGTTCCTATAAACTGGCGTCTGTCCTGAATAGTAATCGTATTCAATACATATTGTCTACGCAAAAGGACCGGTCTGTGCACAAAAAATGAATTTTCAATAAGCGTCATAAAGACGGATATGTTCAACCACTGTTACGAGAGCGTTTACAAGTTTTACTTCTAGTTTGACTGGCTGATATAAATTAATAAGTTTTGTTAATGCTGTAGAGAAACGTATAAGGTGTTTAGTCATAAAGTAATACCGCCAAATAAAAATTAGCAATGCCAGAAGCACGCTCATTTTTATAGGTGTTCTTCGTTAATATAGGTAGGTACTTATAATTTACTTTAATTTCAGAAGCAGGCTTAAATTAATAGCTCTCTTTACAAAGAAATTTCATAGGCTGAATATATACCTACAGTATACACTCTAAACATTCGTATTTTAATGTAACTTCTGTACTATAAGTAAACAGGAAAATTATTATAAGTTCAAACAATTGTATATGTAATGAAAAATAACTATTTACCTTCCTATTGTTGTATGTGTATTTGTATTTTGTTGTTATTGTTTTATTATGATATACAGACAAATAAATAATTTAATACTCAATTACATCGCGTTGACCTAAAAAATACGAAAATAGTTATTTCGTAGTTATTAGTAGGGCCTCAAATATATTTTCACTATCCATCAATTATTTTTCGACGGCTAAGAAAAGTTATTCGAGGTTGAAAAGATGATTGATAGATTGATTTAAAAAAAAAATTCAGAGTTGTTACATATCTATATTATTATATAAAACGGAAAAGTTTGTTTGTTTAAACGCGCCAATCTCTGGAACTACAAGTCAGATTTCAATTTTTTTTTTGCGTATGATAGCCCAGTTCTCGAGATAGGCTATGTAACATCACGCTACTGGCGACAGGAGCAGATCAGTAAGCAAAGACGCGGGTGAAAACGCGCCGCGGAAAGCTAGTTGCCTATAAACGATCCTAATATTTTATTTGCTTATAAACTTGGTGCGCGTGTCAGCGAGTAACTATTATACTGGCGAATCGAACATTTGGAAATGCTGTTTTTACTCCAAATAGATATACATACTCAGTTAAAAACGAATAATGTGATACCAGGTTTATTACGGGCTGCAGCGGTGGCGGTATGTATAGGAAATTACCTTACTGTAATAACCACCTCGGCTACTATTCGTGGTGACTTCCAAACTTCATTTCAAACAGTAGATGGATTAGAATCAGACTGATAAGTATACAAATTTGTTGGACTATAAATTTAAAACTCAACGCTAACACATTCGATGAAAAAAAACTGGAAACTATTATTCGCCTAAAAAGGTGTGTCCTCTGCCGGAGCCAGACGGACGTTATTGAACTTTTATAAAAGGATTGCACTTTCAATAACAGACTGTAGCTATAAACGAGACAATGTATGATTCATGAACATTGCTTTCTATACAATCTATGTAATTATTTGTAAAGTTATCGCAAAAGTAACGTAGGATCTAATTATACAAATTCTACTCTATTTTTCTGTGTAGTAATTGTTTGTTTCTGGTTGGTAGTTACCAACATAGTGTATCTTATTCGCGTGGTACGTAAAACAATTTTTTTTATTTGTTGTCAAACACGTTTAAAATTAGTTATACACATTACTGACCTAACATATCCGGCGTTATGTAATATGCCGAGGCAGATTGTAAACGGCCGATTAATATAATTTGCCTGCGACATATACAGAGTGTGTACGACGGTATGATTTAATATCATACCGTCGTACACACTCTGTATATGTCGCAATTACGTATATTATGTGACATTATAAAGCTAGTCAAAAAAAATCAACAAAATATCTTCAATAGTTTAGACATAGGACTACTTTTTTAATTTCTTTAATTCTAAACACTCTGTAAGTAAGTCAAACGGTCACTAACTTAAGTCATAATCTACGTCGAAGGATAAACGTTGCCGCTCATTACAGATCAGTGAACTTGTTATAATAAATGGTGTATTACTTTGTTACTAGGTACTAAGATATTATTTATTTTGTTAGAAAATTTAAATTTTTTGTTTTTCGTCAAATCATTTTTGTGAATAATTTGAAATCATAATAAGGACTAGTAGCAGCTGCCTTTTATTTTAATATCAAACTGTTGTATACACTCTGTATATCAATGCAAGTATCCAAAATAAATAAATAAACAAAGCATGATGTGATGATGCAGAATGCAGTGTGGGCGAGTTGTACCAATGCAGTTTTAATTAAAACCATATAAAAAGTGTCCTCTCGGCAATTAAGGATGACGATGTTTTTGGGTGGTACCTACGTGTTTATCATAATATTTCCATTAATGCAGAACGATGCATTTCCAGTGCGCGTTGATATCAGCCGCGGTCAGTCGGACACAGCAGCTCTGATATTGAGTAGTTATTGTCTCTCTGTTATGTGCTATTAGGGCTGGCCAATTGCCATTAAGAAAAATAACAGGTACCTACCTTGTTAAAATATAACTTTTAAAATTAAAACGAATGAATACTAAAAAAACGCTTTTTATTATGCGTGTGAAAAACGGCTACATAATTTAAACGCAAGAAAGTGAACAGACGTACGTAAAGACTCCTATTAAGATTAATTGTAGGTTCGTGCTTTCTCTGTATGTGTTGACAATAGAGTCATTTCGCTGAAACTCGTGTGCGCATTGTAAGCGCAGTTGAGATTTTATTTGTCAACAAGCGGAAAATGATATACAGTGTGATTGAAGCGACGCGGCGACGGCGACGGCGACGCACGCCCCTACTTTTCTCTGACTCAATGGCAACGGGCGGCGCGGCGCGCACGCGGCGACAAGAATAAATGCGTCAGTGTGCGACGTCGCTTCCGACTCGAAACACTTCAGCACCGATCGGATTTGCGTTTTACTAATTTTTCAAATTCGCCGCGATTTTCATATCTTTACGCGCACGCTGCTTTTATCTATAAAAGTTATAGTTCAGTGCGTACAAAGTTTCGATGAATATTGTGTGTGATGTGTATGTGTTATGATTGTGTTTTGATCAGATGTTTGTAATCAGCTAGTCATAAAAGTTTCTGTTGTTTTGATTACACGTAAGAAATATCATCTTTATTTTACTGCAATCGCAGGAAAATAGATTGTAGGCTGTAGTTGAAAATTAGTTTTTAGTTGTCTTTGAGAAGAAGAATAACCTGAAATCTGTAAATGTGACATTAAAAGAACTATGACAAACTTGTTTCTAAGATTTACAACCGTGTAGAGTGTTAATTAGAAGTTTTCCCAGGAATTGTCATTAAGCACTATTGTTTTTACTTCTACGGGCGATAGAGAATAATTATTAAAACTTTTTTAACCGACTTCAAAAAAGGAGGCGGTAAATACTATAAGAATCTTACTACAATAGCAAAAGATTGATAATACCTATAGGTATACCTAGTTATTGTTTTACTTGGCACCAACTTCAAAATTATAATTACTTATTAAATCATTTCTGATTAACTATCTATTACTATCAAAATACGAATTACTTTGTGCTAAGTAAATTTTTTTTATACTTTTTGGTTTCCTTCCTGTTTGAAGTCGATTTTTTAACATTTATAGGTCTTTAAATGAATTGCTGCTTTAAGAGTCTTATAAGCTAGATACATAATATATATCACGGTTATAATTTGTGAAAAGCTGTGTGCTAATGTTATGAATGAATATTCAACTTTTTAGTGCTTGTATTGAATAAATAAATCTAAATATAACTTCCTATAAATCAGCCTATTAATGAATTATTGTAAAACAAAAAACAACTCATCTCAGAGATAATAAAAACGTCATGAAGATAATTAGATAGAGCAGTTGGTAATTTGACATCTAATCATACTTTTAAAAACTTCAAAAATGTGTTTTCGGGCAGTTACAGGCTTTTAATATAACGTTCTCTACCTAGTAGAGTTCGAATAATTTTTACTTGCTTATTCGTTCTATAAGCTTTAAAATATATTTTCGGTATGAATAACTTTGATACTGACAGACGTAACAAATCATAATAAGAAACTCATTGAAATCTGCAACTAAAGCCCAGCAAGTTGAGAAAGCTTCGAATGCTCAGAAATGTCCATAAGAAAACGTATTATAACTCATTAGCACGTAGTATAAAGTAACCTTATAGATACAGAGAATAATACCTCCTTTAATCTCGTGCTATGAATTCTACATTCCTACATGTCTTGCTTTAAGCACGTCAATGTTAATCAGATCCTTCATGTGTAAATTATGTATATCTTTATGTGTTTACATTACGTATTCAGATGAGGTTGTCTTTTTCTTAATTTTATAATAAAACAGTTGTTTTCCGTTTGGTGGTTAGATATTTTTGCTTAATTAGTAATTTAGACAAAGAACGAATTAAGACCAGTTATAATCTTATGCAGAGCGTAAAGTTTTTGTACTTCTATGCAACCTTCGCGCGGTGTGATAAAAAAGATCATTGATCATAAGCATCCGTTATAATAACATGTGCGTAGGCGTCTGTCACTGAGTTCTCACAGTTTGCCTTGTCTTAATTGAATATAATAACATTTATATTAGAATAAGACATGTTAAAAGCTCGGTTGCGTAGGCCAAAACGTACACAGTAGGCGATTTAGTTAATACTCGTCTACAATTACAATTAATTGCTCGTGTTATGGTGGTAACAGGTTATAGAGTACAAGTAGCTCACATAACGCCATAGTTTTTGCTTTCAGCGTGTACAATAGTGGTTCGAAATAATACTTACTGATGACATGACTGCACCGTTGGTCTAGTGGTTAGTGTAACTGACTGTGACGCCGGGTGTCGTGGGTTCGATTCCCACGGAAGGCAAATATTTGTGTGATGAACATTTGTATTTGTCTTTAGTCTGGGTGTTTTCTATGTATTATAAGTATGTATTTACAAAAAAAAAAGTATGTATATGTATTATATTTCAGTTATCTAGTACCCATAACACAAGCTCTGCTTAGCTTGGGACTAGACGACAGTGTGTGATAGTGTCCACATATTATTATTATTATTATTATTATTACTTTCTTTGCAGTTCTGTTCGTATTTACGTCATGTCAGTTAGGCGCATCACGTATCGATTGATACTGTAATATTCTTTCAATCTTAATCTTTAATGAGAATGACTGACGAATAAAAGCATTAAATGTTTAGTTTTATACTTCTTATTAATACGCATAATATAAGTATCAAAAATAGAATCTACCTATCTGTGTTGTTAATAAACAACGACTGATAGTATTAACCTGAGTAGGTATTCTGTAATTTTTGCATAAATATACAAATATGTTTTAAATTAAGTAGGTATAAACAATTTCTATAAGTGACGATGCACAAGATTTATTTAAATGTAAGAAAAACATTATTATCAGTAAGAGTGTGATCAAGGTCTTGTGTCACATTATTATAATTAACGTTCTAGCGGTTAATTCACGTCTCAGGAGTTCACCTTGATGACCCTCATTATCATAAATGAAGTTAGAACTTCACGTAAGTAGATCAAAGAGATTACCTATCAGATATTCATAAGATTCTGAACATTGTGTTGTTTACATATACGAGATTATCATTAAACATTGCAACTCGGTAGCTTATGGTAAATTGAAATAGATGACTCAGACAAATATTATATTTCACAATACAGTGTGGCAATATTGACAATAGACAATAGGATAAAATTATTAATGGTAGATAATAATACATTAATGCGAATTCAATAATTAATTTGCTATTTAGTAATAGATAGCGAAGCATCAAAGTTCAGAAGTGACATTATTATCCTGATTTATTAAAATAAAATAATATTTATTTCAAAGTAGCTACAAAAATGCTACTATGTGAACTTGTTATCGCTATTTATTACATACTTACTTAATTAATCGAGTTACTGACTGCCAAATTAATATTGTTTGTTATTCTTTGTATGTTCTATTGGCGCTACAAATCGTCGTAATACATACGTTATGTTCTATACCGAGACAGCTATTATTCGCAGAGAATATAAAATGCTAGTTATATTATAAACAATTAACAGCCACCGACATACGACGATGGGTCATCACCTTCCCTCTAATATGGCGAGGGTGATGATGGCTGGCCCGTGCGTCATGCTCGTGAACGGGTGCTACTTGGGATGACTGGTCAATCTTGGCATGGCTTACATTTAATATTCAATCCAGTATTACCTTGTCGTTCAATGTGACCAGGGGGTGCATTTACCAGTTTAATTAAAATACGTAGTCAAATTACCATACTAGTTGAAACTAAATAATTGAATTCCTTGTTTTCTTTCTTTAATCTTAGTATTATATTAATTAGTTAATTTGTAATAATTACTTTGTATGGTTCTTTGGTTGCGTTGAGTGTTTAAATTGTAACTCATTCAAATAACTGTAATTATCTGGCGATTGAAAAGAGTGGCGTGAGTTTCTTGCCAGTTCTTCTCACAGCTCTACCTCGTCAGCGAACTGGCTGTAGGTCAATTGGCTGACAAAATGTAATGTTGACTTTTCATAAGCATCATACTTTATGATCTAAATGAAATAAATGCTTTGACTTTGACTTTGACTTTGATGGTTACAATAATTATTGCAAATTTCTATTGCATGTTTGGATTTGTTATTTACTGTCTTCAAGAAGCGCATCTGTTTTAACAGTTATTTTTATTTTATTACACTGAATGTCAATTATTTTTGTTAATCATTTAATATTTGTTAGACGCAATTTCTGAGCATCTTATTGTTTTTTTTCACTGCAACTAAAACAAGCACGTACGCTTGTTTCGTCGGGCCAGCCGTAAGTCGCCTGATGGTAAGCAGTTACAGATTACTTACATATGCTTGCAACATACGTAATAAATATAGAATGAGTAGGTACTTAGAAAAATGAAAAACCCATTTTGCAGTCTCTCGGGAAAAACTTGATGGGTAAACTCTCCACCAACATCCGCAACCTTATGAAACGTGGGAGTATTGACATAAAACAGTTGTAATTAGGTAATTTGTTAGAAAATATGGAATGGCACTCTAACACCTTAATTAGCTATGGTAATGCTATTATTGTTAACTCTTCAGTACGCGTGTAACGATTACAGCATAATTATTATCGATTTCACAGTTTATATAATACAACGCTAGTATGATATTGCATAAAAATACCGTGCAATATGTGCCGTGTCAAACTCGATCAGAGCTGTTGATTCGAATTCTATTCTTTAATTCTCATTGTTATAATGGTTGCTTCCTAACGTGTGTATTGCAATTAACAGTATACTGATTCGTTCCAACTTTTTTTAACTTTTCGAACTCTACAACGATAAATTTTTTATTTTATTATCGATTTGACATTTATGAAAAAATGGAATAACTAGTGCAGATCGGATACAATATCGTATCAGTCTTTGAGTAGATATCGATACTAAGAATTCCGTATTCCGGATTACTTCGTTCTTCGTTCGTTCGTTATGATTTATGAATATATTTTCCCTGTAAAGTTTTAGTTACTAGTTAAGTATGACTCTTTCTATATAAAATATCATGCCAGGTTTCATATATACTAACATAAGACATTTTAAAAATTTATATAGTTCTGTGATTATCTGTAGAAAAAGATCGTAAAGATTTCATAGGTACAAATTGAGATTAGTCTCGTTCATTGGTATGATCCATCAATTTGTGTAAGATGTGAAGCCGACGTTGTAGACAAGACTACTTTCTGATGAAATGCTAAATGAGTTGAGACAGTTACGATTCATTGCACCCTCACCCTTCGATTACTAGCTCCCTACGCCTTAATATCTGTCGAGACATGTAAATATATATTTTTATTGACAAAGTTTGTAAACAAAGCGAAGAAACTTGAACTTGTCAAGTTGACAAGCGATTGTTAATGGACGTTCGTAAGATTATTCAAGCGTTGCCAACCCTGAAGCATTTGTATTTATTTCGATACATCATTATTGATGTATTTGTACTTTCATGATGTCTAGTTGTATTTATAACTTTTATAAAATAAACAAATAATATTTCTGAGCCTATTTTATCACACAGTTAGGTAAACAGATTAATTACACGGAAATTATTAGAACTATCTAGAGGAAGGGTGATTAAGGCAAAGTAAGAAATGGTTGTTAAATACAGATGAAAGCAGTAGGTAATATACGTGTGTACTTTCGATGCATTGGATGATGCCCTAATGATGGTACTCTTATGCACTAGGTATAGGTAGTATAGGTAACTAACTCATGTATATTAATAATTAAATTGAATAAAGTTGATAAGCAATGTACCTAAATACGATTAAGAGCTGAAACACATAATGTTATGTGTTTCGGTCCTAATGTTATTCGTTTGATATTGTACCTACAATGTCTACAATTTACAATACATTATAATACTCTCAGCAATTATAATGCAAAAGATATTGCTAAGATATTGTAGTCATTCTATTGTTTCATATTATTTGAGTAATTTCAATGGGATTGTTCTTTGCATCATTTTGAATATTTTGTTTTGTATTGCTGATGTATATATATCAACAAAACTATTTCGTGTTCACATGTGATAAGACATTTACATGGACTGTGCAGTATTTTTCGATGTAGGCAGATAAGCTAAGGGTTTCATCTGATGGTAAAAGTATATTAAATCGCCAGTCATGGACCGACACTAATACAATTGGTTATATCCCAGGCGATTCCGTCTGCCACTGTAATCAATAGATAAATATAAAGAACGCTGTACTTGCAGACGAATACAAAACTTTACTACTGCTATGTGTTAATATAACGCTTTCTTTATGAGCTCAGCAAACTACAACTTCACATGCAATGGTGTGGTTGTAAGCTGTAGTGAAACCTATAAATAAACGTTTAGTCAGTAAAAACAATAAGTAACAGAGCAGTTTTTATTTTAATATATTTTTCTATCAATTTAAAGACTGCTGGGCAAGTTTCAGATTGATCTACTTTTTCACAGAATATATTGGCGTAAAGTATTTATACTTTGATATTTTATGATTATCATAATGGGCCATAACATTGAGGTTTCCTATAACAAACTTCTCTTTTGTAATGATGAGCAAGCTTACAGATTTTGGCTACTATTGCGAGTGAGTGTGAACATAAGAGGGATGTGATAGAAGTGCTGGAATTGTAACCTGATGATTTTTTTTATAGTTGTGTAAAAAACTGATATATAATTAAAGATGCCGTGGTCGGTGAGTAAAATGGAAAGAAAGCCACTAGCACTGCTAGCTCAAGTCACAATCTCTACTGCTGCTTATGAAGAGCTTCCCTTAGAAACACTTAGAGTAGGAGAGACTGTAAAAAATCAGGGTATTTTATTTGTGTGGACCCTATTCAGGGCTAACAATTTTATATATTTCAGGAAGATATAACTTAAGTACCTATATATATTTATTTAATAAACATAATATAATATCACAACAACTCCACAACGCTATCTAGACCCAAAGTAAGCATAATATTATAGCTTGTGGTACGGGTACATGTTTATATTTCCTCAATTAAATATCAATTACCTTATTACTTCGTTCTCATAAGCATAATTACGAGAATTAACGCCAGGATGTAACTCTTATTTATATCTGTGATATACTATTATTATTATTATTTAAGTGTTGTCATTTAAACTGGTGTCATTTATTATCAATAATCTTACTGCTACAGGTAAATAAAATGCATTAACGTACCTATATGTGAAATGCATTATCATCGATATCAAAGTCTATTGCGAATTGTATCTACTATTATTCAGTTCAAGGTCCAGCTTTTCAAAATGTTGACTCCTATAGCCAATACAGTGCTTTACTTGGAGAAGTAACCATTAATTATCAGTACTTCATAATGCGATCTTCTCAGGGTGTTTGAGTTGCTTCAGCAAAAAATCTCCTAAGCAAGATTATAAAATAAATATCAAATATTATACGTTGGATTATGACTATAATATTTCTTGATCTGTTATCAACGTCAGCCAAGCGCAACTTGTCAAACCGCAATTTCCCCACTGCAGTGAAACCCATGTCTTAGCGAAAGTTGATTTGTAGACACATTATAACTAAACAACGTGTATATTATGGAAATCGTCAGATTTTCCTTTCGATGAGTTATTACGTTACGTACCACTTCCATTTGATTGAGTTTGGATTACACGATTAGCGAAGACATTAACGCAGTGAAATATATCGACGGCGCTTTTAATTTTACGATGTATACGTTTTTCCTTTTTTTGTGTACAAACTTTCTACTATGATACTATATTATATAACATATTATTATAACTGACTGATATGCTTGAATAGTGGAAACGTTAATTACATGCGAGGACGTAACAGTTCGTTGTGCCAAAAAGAGCTTAACAAGATTATCTCATGCCACAGTTTTCGTTATAGCTACGTTTCCGATTACTGGTCAGACTTTAATTAAATCCTTAAATCTAAATAAAAATTTAGATTGATAGCAATATTGATGTTATTCAGTACCTATAACATGTAAATTGAAAATTTAAGAAACCTTAAACTTAGATTTCATTATTCTACTAGTCAAGCCCTTTCAAAATAAAAAAAAATTGAACGGGATTTCTTTTTCTGAAAGAATATGAAATCCGTCACTGTGTGGTGCCGGCCATCTTGGACCGATTTTCATGGAACATAGCTAAGAACACTCCCGACTCATTTAACTTTCAAAAACAAAATCCGAATCGGTTCATCAGTTCGGAAGTTACGATGCCACAGATAGACACACAGACACGTCAAAGTTATAACATTGCGTCGTTTTTGCGTCAGGGATTAAAAAGTAATATTTATATCGTTTAGCATAATTGGGCAAAGTTATGCTATACAACCAGCCGAGATTGCAAAAATTGGAGGAGGCCTAGTCCAGCAGTGGACGTCTTGAACGACCGCTGATATGATGATGATGATACTATGCAATGACTTATGTACCTGCTGCAATGTGCCCCAAGCAATTGGACCTATTCTTCTTGAACTGATATTTAAAGAGTGCATAAACTTTAAGGCAGTGACTTTGTTCAGATTCTGACATAAGTAGTAGTTAGAACCACACTTCCACATTTGCAATTATAGATATTTAATTTCTTTTTTTTATAATACATTAGTGTATCAGTAGATTTGCTAGCATGGATGCATGGACTCTGTATCTTTACTAGAATCTAATATTTACCTACATATATATAAGTATACCTACATAGTGTTTAATAAGACCACTCAGATAAATCTGCTAAGTCAAAGAAAACATTTTCGTATCACTACGTAAACAATTATTTCCAATTAAAGTGCGATCACGTTTATTATTAATTTTATTACATCTATTTAGATGTCTGAAGATAATATATATGTATTCAATTAATTCTTGGATCTATATAATACATACTTACATACCTATAAGTATATTAATCTGTTTAACTAGTGAAGCAGATATATTGACTATTAGATTATATATATAGATATTGATAATCCTTTGACTACTAAACTCGTTGGCTCAGCAAATTCAACCCCTTTTATTGTCACTGTACTCCATCTGTACAGTAATGCAATTACATTAGGCAGTGCATATTAAATCCACCCCTGAAGGGTGACCTAGGCTCCCGGATTCAAATCCTGAGGGGACGGGTGTCCATTAGTGCAATCGACATGCTTAGCTGGAGCACCCATTGCACAGGATTTAATTGATGCATCTATTTAGGGAGTTTGTTTGATTTACCTTACCGATACCTATATCGAGAATTTCGCTACACATTATCCAGTACGTTTAATCATTCAAAATATCTATGATGTGAAGCGAAGTTGTGCTGAGACGTTGGTACTTTACACGATTCAAATTTGTCACGTACATATATTCTCTGACATTAACATTAGAATCAGGCATTCTGAAAATTCATATTAATAAAATTATAACAGCAACAAATATGTTTTGTTGATACCATCAAAAATGTGCTTAGCTGTTTCTACGCAGCACATGAATGTGAACATGTACTTTACTAATCAAATTATTTCCTGATTCTGCTTTTTGTGATGAATAAAGTTTCGAAAAGAAAAGAAACGCATTGTGGTGATAATCGATTTATATAATGTGAAAAAGGCTAATATAGAAATTCTCACTAACTTCTTCTAACTCATTTACTCATCCTTAGTGTGTTTTGTCTTTCAATCGGCCCATTTGCAAACTGATGGTGGAGACCACACAATAGGCCTATATTTAGTAGAATAACGTCTTATGACTGATAATTATGATGTTTTTTGATTACTAGTATTCGATTAGATGGAGTTAATAACGCTACGTCTCTTTAAGCCCATTAAACCATCCGATTTAAGGAAGAATGTATGGCACAGTTAGTTTTATTTCTCGTTTGATCTAATAATTATATATCTATTTTTTGTGGCTTAGAGAATTAATTTTCTTCTTATGTGAATAATATAAGATAAAGTAATATAATTATGCTAATATTTGGATCTAAATGTATTAAAACTAGTTCACTTAGCACCGGCCCTAATCGTGCTAAGATATCGATAGTCAACAGATACTCGTAAAGAAGTCGGTTCAAGATTCAATGTCAATTATTGTATGTATCTTCTTCGATAAACCAACACAATATACATTGTCCATATGTGGTTTAGCAAGTTTGTACAGTGGTCTTGGAACACATCAGTTTCAATGCCTCTTAATAAAATGTGTAATTTAAAGGCATGGATGTTAAATTATTTTCTCAAAAAGTCTATAGTTGCTAATAATGTGTTAAATTTTAATTAAAGAATAATGTAAAACAATAGATAATCATAATATTTGCCTTTATTTTAACCAATTTTAATGTCAAATGTTTTAACTCGGGTTATGATAATATCTGTTTATGTATTTACTGTTATAGTCTATACCATATTAAATATTATAGTTATGCTCGACTTAACCGCAGCGGCGATGGAAACGTGATTGGCATATAGATAACAGTGCTTACGTGAATGTCTCTCGATCGTTAGTCAATAACTCATTACTTGGCATCATTAATGTCTCTTTTCCACTACGTATCTAGTAGTGCCACCTAGAAGTGTATTGTAGGACTGTTTACTCAGTTCTTATTTAGTTACTATTTCTATAACATCAATGAAGTCATTACTTACGGTACGGTAGTAGGAGATTGTACGGTAGTAGATCCACGCTGATTTCAGCATGAATGGGCCGGATCGTCCGGGGAAGTACTACCCTCTCATAGAAGATCGACTTAAGAGTAGTAGTATCCGTACTACTGCGTTTCGTTCGGTGAGTGAGAGCGCCGGAGGCCCAATTTCCCCCCTATCCTCTTTCCTCACCTCCCTCATTCCCTTCCCCTAACCCTATTCCCAGCCGCCATAGTGGAGGCCACTATACCAGCAGTTTAAGACGATGGCTTTTGGTATAGTGGCCGCCACTTCTGGATTCCACTGACTGCTTACCATCAGGCGGGGTGGAGTCACTTTGGTAGGTTATAATATAAAAAAAAAAAAAGAAAAACTTAGTCTTTAAAATAGTATCGTAATCTCTAAAGGTATGCCAAAAATATACAAGATCAATTTTGGATAAGTATTATCTGTTGAATAAATTTAATGACATAAAAATCTTCAAATAGTAAAGCAGTCGCGCCAATAAGTTTTTTTGGGGTTGTGCGTGTTACACAAAAGGTTGAAACATAGTAATTCTGAAACACTCCATCATTGTGCGGGTTTTAGTTTATTATAATATATTATATATTTTGAGTATCAGCGACCTAAATCTTAAATTGATGTTGGCGTGTCGCTCGTTCTTATAATTTTAGTTGAAAAGTATAAATAATAATTATAGTCAAATCGAAAAATTAAGAAAAGTTGTTGCAAGCCTGGTTTTTAAAACAGAAAGGAAACACCTATTGAGATTTGTTAATGTAGGAACATCGAGTAATTAAACATCTTTTAACACAAACCTGTTGTCTTCATTACAAATTTAGATATTTTCCATAGAATAGTTAGAGCCGATTAATTGAGTTATGTCCACCGCTGTGATTTTTTGGGTTATTGTAGCTTTACCACATTATCGATTCACATTTTGTAAATGTGGAATCGAAAGTGTCGCAATATTGGATTTTCTATGAGTAATCTTTATTATTGATAAATTAGTATTACTATTTTTGTGCATATTTGCGATAAACAGCTGAGTAGTTAGAATACAATCCTGGTAGACTTTACAGTCAAGTTCTGTAGTCTTAGTAGTCTACATAATAAAAACATTTATCAATTTCTATTTTTTTCCTGTGACAATGAAGGAAGGTAGGTACTTTAGTAGCAAGCAAGATTTTGTAGTGTGATCTATACTTATTGTAGGTACAAATACAAACTTAAAAAAGGTAAATATTCTTGAGTCTAAAAGAAGTATATAAAATAGGTAACACAATATTGTTACAAGTAAATAATTGTGGATGTGAGTTTCCGCAACCAAACCACAACAATAATAATATTGTTGTATTACCTTAAAATTATTTGACTAAGTCGAAATAGAAGTTACTTGTTGAAATGTATGGGGGCTCACGGTTAAGACGAATATTTAGGTTTTGTTTTAAGTTTCTATCTATTTAGAAAATGCATTCCACCCGCCTCAATGCATCAGTTTCTTTTTCAAACAGCTGATTCGAAAGTAGGTATAATATGTTATTTAGATCATATCAGCAGACTACTCAATAGCTGGGAGCTATTCATTCATAGTAATTTGATGCACATTACAACAAACGCATACATTATTTAAACTAGTTGTCTGTTAGATAAGATACGGTTGTATGCCGAACCATTCGGAAGATAAAACAGACTATTAATTCAATTTCCATAAATAATGTCAACAGGTCAATTGTAATTTATTGTTATTTATTTTTAATTTCGGCGAATGAATGTACGGTGTGTATTTCGGTCTGTTACTTGATTAGTTCCACGGGTGCGTCGTTATGATGTCATAACAAGAATCCACGTGTTATGGTTTTTACAAAAGTATTGAATTATAAATTACAAGGATATATTGTATATCGTGAGTCATCGACACTCAATACTAAACGTTTCTTTAAACATACCATGACAGTAAACATTTAGTTGACTTGTATCAGCTACACCGAAGTAAAGTGGAGGCGATAGAGTATAATTACTTGCGTAAAATGGCACTGTATACTTTACAAAGCTAGAAAACAGAAGGAAGTGCGCGTTTGTAGAAAATATACGATGTTGCTTTATCCTACTTTTCTTATGCAGGTAACGATGACTCGTACACCAGTCTTTGAACAGATTTCTACAATAATGTGCTTTGAAACGAGCGATTTGAACGTAAACTGTTCTGCTGAGTTTTAATGTAACTGTTGAAAATAAAAGCGTTAAATCATTTCTTAGCTTTATTATGTTGGCTCGGTGCCAGTATCCGTTGTAGGTACAAGGATGTTCAAGTCGGGATATGATCAACGGGTGTAAGTTGATGTCATGCCAGAAACCCCCTTACTAAGCTGAGTTCGCATTAGGGAATGATCCAAGAATTGTAGCGACGTAATCTGGATCTGTTAGGCCATCCCTTGTTTATAGGATGAAAGATTTGTTAGTACGTTTTCTATTTGCTTATAAATAATTTATTTCATTGATATTTTCAGATTTATAGAGATCGTAATATCGTTATTCTGAAAAAAGCGTTTATAGTAGGTAGTAACTTAGTAAACATTTAGCATGCAGCAAGAAATTTGACCTATTTTTATTTTCCGTGATCTATTAGGTTCGCTTATAACCAGCAGTAACATGTAGTAAGTAAACAAAAGACTCGTTGTAGGTGGTCGCCTTCATATGTCGTAAAACAATGGCTCCAGAATAGGACACACTTCTTGTGGGATACTAATTTTGTATTATTATCTATTACATACACAATATACTATTTTCTATATTTGTAAGCATAGGTAATCAGGTGATTCTAGATACCATGTAGCGAATCTGTGAAACTGTTAAAAATCTTCTTCTCGCAAAGTAGTTTTATAATACCTTGTAGAGGTACATATACCTAAACTTTTTCTAAAGAGACTTAGTCATAGCCGTCATAGGAGATCAATATAATAATAATAATAATAATAATATTTCAACAACTACACACAACGCCATCTAGACCCAATACACTATACACTCGTAGCACGTAGATCACGCGATTTCATTACCATTCGTTCCCTGTTCTCTGCGAGAATAAAAAAAATTGATCTGTACTTCGGAGGGCACGTTAAAAGTCGATCCCGGTTGTTATCCCAAATCCTGACACTAGGTTGACCACTAACCACTCGTTATGAAAAAGATCATAGAATTTCTAATTTGTTATGTCACATGATTAGCCGAGAACATTCACTGCAGGACATAAACTTGGAGTGTACAATTAAAACAATTCTATAAATATTTGATAAAATCTGTCTTCTTCCAAAATAAGTGCCGTTAAGTTGTTCAAAAAAAAGTTAATTATTCTCTCTATTTCCTTTCGTTTACATTGTAGTATTGTATACTAAACTGTCTTGGTATAAATATAGTAAAAAAATGTGTACAGAAACCGTTATAATGCAAATATGTACGTATGTAACCTCTCAATCGTCAATGAAAACATCAGCAACTACAATTTATATATCAGTTTTTGTAGTTTTAGAATGATTGAATATTATAGATATTAATAAAAATGCCAGCCCATTGCGCTTGTAAAATTAAAATAGACTAATTACTTAGCTACATTAGTACATTACATACGTTCATAACATATTAGACATAATTATCTGTTTTACCGTCTATATTCTTCTTAGTTAAAGTAGTAGTTGTTGTGATATTATTATTTTTATTATAATTACCGGTCTGGGCTAGATCAAGGTCAAGCTTCAATTAGTATAAAGCTCGAAACATTGCCATCGATTTGAAGCAGGCTTGGGGATTTCGTGCCTTGAGACCAGGTACAAAATCTGGCGACATTCATGGCATATTTTAAAACACTTTTATAATTGATGAATAGTTTTTTTAAACTATCAAAGACGATCTCTTGATACGATTTTGTTATGCAAAATTTACGTAATACCCAGAAGTGAGTGATGAAAGTGAAGGAATGGGTCCAGAAGAGATGGTTACCATCCTAATTTGATATCCTAGAAAATAGGTAGTATTGTGATTTCTATGAGATATATTGTTTATTCATTATATGATTATAATGAACGTCCAAAATAAACGAGCTCTTGTAAACTGTATTAATTTAGTTATCAAACAAATATTTATCATCAAATATTTATTACTCAATTAAATATATACATAGGCACAGTATTAATAAGCACCAAGACTGTGACATTTATACATATCGATCTAAGATTCATTGATTTGAACAACACAATAAAAATTTCGTGGGTAGCTACACTGTCTTTAAAATTTCTCATGTAAGACTGACCGAGCGAAAGACAGAACCGCACGCATTAGTAAATTGGCGAGGTTAGGTTCAATTGCTGTGAATAGTCTTTGGATGGCTTCCCGTTTTCTAAAACGCATCGCCTGGGCTTCATACCATGCAGAGCATGGTATACCGTCGCACTCAGTCACCTACGGCACTCGTTACAGGTAATTAGAAACCTGAGAACTGAAAAATTTGTTGGATGCTTTTACACGTAGTCGTATTTTCAGTTTATAGCTACAGTAAAGTAAACAATGGTGTTGGCATAGCGCCATCTGTATGAGATTCAGCGCGTTATTTAATGATGATTACAAGGTTAATGGGAAGGATATGACGACAAACATTATTATAAGTATATATAGTATAGATGATAGTACATAACGTCATTTTATTCTTGTAATTTACAATATTACAACTACTGTCACAGTCTTGTATAAATCGTGATTTACACTATTAAATTGTATGACATAATTTTACATTGCAAATTGGACTTGAATTAATTACTCTTGTAATATTTGTTTGGCATTCTGCTTATAAAGTAATGTATTACTAAGAAGTTAAAAAATTTGTTTGTTTGTTTGAAAGCGCTAATCTCTGGAACCGCGCTGCGAAAAGCTAGTTACTTATATTTGAGAAAGCGTGGGTAGGCTACCGATGTTGCCTGAAAGTTGGACTGACGTCGGTCTAGTAAAGATGTTGGACAATCGATGTATGATGGAGGTTCAGGACCGGTCAAAATTACTTGGTTGAAGATACTTGTGGTAGACAATGTTCTGGTTTACTCTTGGGATCTTCTATCTAAACCTACCTAGTCTTGATTTCACCACGATCACGTTCTTCCACAGTTAAGTCCAAGATGAGTTCCAAAAATAACATTAATACTTGCTCGGTTTCAAAGCCTACCTAGTAATATCATAGACTCAAGTAATATTGTTTCTTTGTAATATAAATGCAAAGTGTGAAATTATATTCTTCATGCTTGTTATGCTTTATTGATTGAAGTAAAAACATGTTGTTTTTTATCAATTAGTGACTATACTGAACTAAGTCGTCTAAATGTGGTTCAATCCTTTGGTTGTTCTACAGGTTGACCAGCTGTTAACGAAATTAGACTATGATATTTATAGAAAATTACCTATTTTCAAATTACAAATACAATAAAATTTTATCCTTGTTCAGAAAATCTGATTAATTTTGTGTGCGAGGAACTAAAAACTCAAGGTAACACCGAATGTCAATTAATTATGCGGTATTTTTTAAACCTCGATAACTTCTTTTGAAGGATTAATATTTAAAATAATATGTACCCTTATTTCAAATTAACACTTGCTTTCTGTTTAGATTTGCACGCAAGTTTTCTTTTGTACTTACCTTAACTAACGCTAAAACTATAAACGACGAAGCAGTAAAATCTATTTTAAAGTACGTTTGTAATCATCGTCAATTATTGTGCATTTCCTGGGATCGTAGGTGCGTTAACATGCGTCAAAATAGGATGATGAAACTTTAAATACAACACTATTATTAGTTGTTCAGTGTACAATGAAGTACTAACATTGTGTGGGACGGATGGGCAGGCGGCATCACCGCCTCCTTCGCATATTCGTACATAGCAAGAAGATTTGTAATGCGGCAATACCTACGTAATAATAACGTTAAACGTATAAATCATTTTGTATTGAATTTATCAACTGTTCACAAATTTGCTACGGCTATCAATAAAATAAAACAGAACCGAATATTGTTGATAAAATTATCGGTTTTATATTTATTTCCCTTATATATATATATATAGGTTTCGTTATTATATTTCATTAGCGGGACCTTTATGTTACAGATCTGTGGTTAATTTCTCGTGACCAATAAGTAGGTATATAATGACTATTGTGATACAGCGATATATTGAATTTTGATATCATAACTTGACACAATAATTTATAATCAGACGTCTCTGTATCGCTCTACATTTCATCAGAATCCGAGACTTAGAAGACATTGTTTAATCACATAAATAAAAGTAAATCGGTGATACAAGGCGTATAACAACCACAACCACTCAGGCCGTACGTTTGAGTCATCTTTGACCGACGGCATTGTATGCTAAGCTGCTGACAGTGACGCCGTCGTCAGTAGTTTCGGTACAATGGCAAATTAAGACAAAGCACTGATGATTGGTTATGGTACTGCAATGTATTTGGTCATGCTTCACTTAGGAAGTTGGAAGACTACGCTTTAGTAAGCCACTCACTCAGTTATTACGTCAATTAGATTTTTTTCCTGATTTAAATTAAACGTGTGATATGATAGGTACTAAGGAGCGTAAGAGCCTAATACTGAGGGCACTAAAGGTCCAAGAGGTTGGAGAATTCTGGCCTGTATACAGCCCTAATAAGACACCATTATAAGATTCAATATGATATCATACACATTTGCAACTACCTTTACACGTTATGCGTGGGCAGGTAATTATAAGTTTTGGTAGTATTTATTTATCTTTCTTATTTATTATATTTAAATGGTATAATAAATCTTCATTATCTTTTCAGACGAAAGGCGTCTACTTCTGGACGTAAACCTTCCCCAGTCATTTCTATTTTGACCGGGATCGTCTCTTAAAAACTCAAATAATAGAAGTAGGTATAATATTATAGAACCTGAAATTTGATTTTGAAATTTAGGAATAATGCCTGCATTCTCTATCTGATTTGTAAGGTTAACGATAATATCTAGTACTTTTAGATATTTCAATTAGCTTTAATTAGACATGCCCATTCATATTGCATTATTGTTATCAACGTTTTTGCAAACATGTCTCCTATTGTTTTCATAATCTAAAAAGGCCTAAATACCATCTATTTGCAATATTTAATAATTCTATTGTTCAACAACGCGAGAATAATACTGAGAAAAACGAAGAATTAGGTAAATCTCATCACACTTTTAATTAAGGTTAGCTCTTGGCTGATATCCAGGGTCTGGCATTTCATCATTCGCTCTCATTTGTGCCGAGACTTGATTGTTAAACAAATACAACTATTCGTCGCGTTTTTAACTGCACAATCTTTAAAACGTGCTATTTAATTAAAACAAGCGCGACTTATAGTTGTTAATTGTCGATAATTGTAATGCTAACTGTGTCGCCTGCACCTGCGGACTTATTGTTCCAAGTGTCACGGACAGTTATTCGATCCAGTTCAATGAGTGTCCTAAAATTGTCTTTGCTTTCATATTTCATACCTTGCTAGTATTTTATGTAAAGGATCAGGACAGTCCCTTTACATTAGTGAGTGTGCAAATCATGCCTGATATCGGTTGTATTATCAACCACGCATTAAACGAAGATCATTAATTCTTACTAAACGTTACTGAACGTCTTATAATGGTGCCACTGCCTGATGCAGACCAATGATTTTGTGAAGGCCGAAGTTGAACGAGAGTGATCAAATGAGTACGAAATATAAAAATGTTATGAAACAGGACGAAGAACCAAGTAATTTGTGAGTAATATCTTTCGAATACTTATTTCGTTGATAATAATGTAAAAAGGAGTACCAAATCTTTTTATACATAAATAGATATTTCTTGTCTTTTATTGGGTTTATAAAAAATAAGTTGTTAATAATGTCCTTTCGTCAGATAATACCAACTTACAATATACTCGTACCTACACCATGAACTTGATGAGTGATGACACTCTTGGACATTGGGCTTTTTCAAAAGAGCAAGAAATTTTCGAATAATCTTTACCTACTATACATTTATAATAGTGTAATTATTAGGAAAATATAGTTCGAATGACTTTAGACTAGGACTTTAAAAAATATGTATTTGGAATTTTAGTTAGTCGTCGGTATTTTCTTCAATTACTCACCCCGCGGTCAACACAGTATAGTTTACAGTAACATAAACCATTGGATAAGGAAGAAGCATGAATGGTATTATTTAAATGGGTCTGTCGCCGAGGAGCTTTATGTCTCAGGAGAGGTACTAAATGTCGTCAGTCGTTACGAAATGCCAGGAGTCCGTTACTCGTCCTGATAACTTTGTCATCAGTACTTCAAGTAGGGAATTTATGTGACGTCGTGTTTACAAGTAGGTAGTTATGCGTCATCGTATATTTCGTGACCCTATTGAACATTATGCTAGGTTAGTGGACACGAATTTTGTGTTAAAAATTGTCGTATTGTTTGTTTTTATTAAAATCAGGCTAATGCATGTCATTGTCTCTAATTGACAATGTTATATGTAGATAAGTATAATTATATTTCTAACCTAAATCGTACATGCACCTATCTTTTGGGCGGTTTAATCAAACCAGAAGCTTTCAAAAAATTATAGTAGAAGTTAGTAATTTTTTTATGTATAGATACTTGTGAAAACAATCTATTAATATTCAGATAGAGGTTACTTCTTCTTATAAGTATTAGTATCTACTTATTAATCACGTAGGTACATGTAAAGACATATCTACATTTAATGGGTTATTAATTGTTTGCGTGAATCATACCGTCGTTTAGGTTAGTTGATCCTCAGTTACGGTTACGCCTACAATGATGTAAAGAGACAATTGAGCACAGCGCCCCTATCTCACATTGAGATTGAGTATCGTTATCTTGTTATGTTATCATGTTGTCGTAATGCTTATAGTGATTTACAAGCCAATTGTCGGCATTGTCTCGACCCTTGAACTCGCTTGCGATTCATTCAACAGAAACCTTATGACTGTGGACTAAATATATTTTTTTAAACAGCCATGCATTGTCGATAACAGAATACTAAGACTTTGTGGTGTTTCTTTTTAAAAGGGGGTTTTAAAAGAATGTGAATGAGTCTACAAAGAGAAAAACGGTCTAAGTTTAATATGTGGAAGGCAATAATACACAGAAAGAGAAAATACAGTGAAGTAATACAATGCGACAGAGAGTCGTATACGGCTCTAGCGGCGATGCAGGGAGGTAGTTCAGCGACGCTACCGCCATCTCTTGACGCGTTACGCGCATGTAAGTATTGTTTCTACTTGACGCTAGATGGCAGTACAGGTTCATTGAAATAGTAGTCATTTGATGCTACTTATTTTTATAAGCTACATAAATGTTTACTAACATTGTGTATCATATTATCATAATCTTATAATTACAATTTGTTTTTGATCTGTTATTTTTACAAAGAAGAATATAATGTAATAATTAGCTACGTGCTTATAAATTATTTACTGTGTAATCATTTTCCTCTGGAGGATCTTATCTACTTAATAACCTATATAACTACGTGCTTGTATCTAAAGACATTGGTGTCTTTATTGTGGTTTTTTTTATTTATCTTATAGCGTACATTATTTAAAACTCAACATAATGTTATTGTGTGCATTTTTTTGAGGTGCGTGGTGGGCGGCCGCTGCCTCTTCTCGGACGCAAATTGTGGGAAAATATGATTCATTGCATTGTGTTTACTACTCCAACCGCGACAAACGTCACCGCCAGCTGAATAAGGTCAATCTTTGTTAAATTTCTGGCAATGCTCGTGACCAACTGCTAACAAAAGCCCTAAACGCCTAGCGACATTCAATTCTAATAATAGTTTTTGGATAATATTTCGTTTGTATACATAACTTTTAACCTTTTTTTCACAAAAGCTGTTAGCTTCTATAATAAATATGACCTACTTAGTTCCAACAAGTTATGAGAACTCTACTTAGTGGTATAATCAATGTCTCCAATCAAATAAAGCTTAAGAAGAGGTATGATTATACTAATCTTACAGAGTTTTAGACCCTCAGGACCCAGAGTACCAACTCTACACTATATATATTTTTCATGAGGTCTTCCTGTAACAAAAATACTGTTTAATGTTCTGAGCAAAATTTAAGATTGAGAGCATTGGTCAAAAACATCTTCTGTTTTAAGGTAAATGTAACTGAATATTATGAATATAGTGACTTTTTAAGAAAAAATATACGATTGTGTGAAGTTAAGAAAATTCTTTTACTAAAAAATATGGCGTTGCATTGAAGAATGTTAGATTTACTACTAAACATTGCTCAAACAGACACAATAACTAATTTACAAAACAATGTTTTTAATTAATGAGCGGTTCTAACAAGAATCCAAGAATATGCCATGAGCTTACCTCCATACATCATCCTTATTCGAGAACAATTGTCATTGTTCCGAGTAAAAATCGTGAAAGGACATCAGTTGGCAAAGTAAAGAGGTAGGTTATCTTTATTACAATGCGCAAAGTATAAAGAAATAAAGAAACTGACACTCGTAGTGCAAAACGTTGCCCACGCGCAGACAATATGGCTCCCACGACACCGTTTCCACGACTTTACGTAAATCTACTAATTACTGTGTATTAGTACTAAGACATTTTAGTGTTCCGTGCCAGAATTAGCAAAGCGCGATATTAATTAGATAATTATGATGTTTCCGACTGTTTTTTAAATATATTTTTTTAAATTAATGTAAACAAACATTATCTTAACATTTAACACTGACATGCTTCTAAAAAGTCAAAAGTTAAATTATATTTTTTCAATTTCAAAGAGTGCATTTTGAACAGAAAAAAAACAGGGCAATTGGACATTCTAACCCCGCTATTGAAGTCAGTTAAACAGTTATGATTAAGCCATTACATCATGCCTATAATAATAAATCAATAACCCCTTCCTAGTAATGTTAAAATGTCAATTATTTTTAGTATTAAAAGACAAACAATATAATTATTTATCTATGTATTTACTTCCTTATAAAACTTTTAGACATGTTAATATAATTGGAGCTTTCAAAATCATTTCCTATATGCTATCAAATTAATACTATGTTCATAATAATAAATTAGTTCAAGTATGTATTGTATGCACAAATTGTAAAAATATAATTGACTATTTTTACCGCTAAATACCAGGTTACAGTTACGTTTTACCATTATTTCATATTACATTATCTGCATATTAGTATGAGACTTCCACAGTTATGACATTCTTTTCAATGTATGTATACGTAACACATATGTTATGCTCGTACAGCGTTTTGTTTGTACACATGTAGAGCACGAGCCTCTATGTTCGGTGTCACTATACGAGTTTGACCCACATAGCCAGGCCATCGTGCTCGACTCGCCTCACTCCTCTTGGACTTCAAAAATACATAATATTAATACTTCAACACGTTTATTATATCTGATTCAACATTCAGTATAATGGATCCTTTCAATGCGTCGCATACATTATATTATAATGACAACGGTTTCTAATATATCCGGTCGTTTACATTTCTGTATAATAGTACGTAGTTTTTTTCGGAAATGGTAGTGAGTTATAATGAGATATGTTTTAGATACAATTTATGCTTTCTATTGGTTTCCGTAATTTTATTTATCGTCCAAAATCATAAAAGCTTTTCTAAATAGAATATTACAATAATTAAATTCGTAGGTACTTACGTGTATAAAATGAGGCAAAGGATTGACATGACTTAAAACTTATGGCAAATGTGTTTGTTGAGCTATAGAATTGTTTTAGCTTATTTATAATAAAATTATGTGACGTATGTGTATATTTAATGCCTAACTTTATTTTACGAGGAAGTCAAACAGATTCTTATCTATGATTGGTTTTTAAGATATGTTTTATTTTGTTTTAAGCTGATTGTTATATGTTAAAGACCGAATAAGTAGGTTAGAGTAAATTTGCTAAATATGCGTTTAAATATTATGAATTCTTGGTATAGGGTCATTATCTAGCAGTTTTGTCTAATTTGCGAAGGACTTATCCATTTAATAACTTAAATAATTGGCATCTAAATTAAGTCAGTCGTCATTCACGGATGAATAAATCTCAAGTTTCCACCGTGATCCAATGATAGACCTGCGAAAATTCAATGAGCATGTCCACGACCACGTCACGGGTAATAAGCAACTCTTGTCATTGTGTTCAAATTGTGGCAAATAAACGCATCCGTTTTCTAAGAACTGACTGATGACAAATAAAACTGCGTACTGTAAATTCAGTTTACGATATTATTGCGGTAGGCTAATGACCTGGTTATACGATACAACTTTGCAGAATAGGTCAGCATTCTATTATCCCTTTCCCGGTGAATTAGACTTTGACTTTAGTAATCGATTGTGTTCCAGAAACTACTTAGTTACCATGCTGTGGTTTTATAGTTTTACTATTATTGCAAACGATTGTCTTGTAGCGTGTGTACACAATAATTTACAAACATAAAAGCTCTTTCTACAGTGTTCTTGATTTGCGATATCCATGTGGCAAGATCAAGTTCATTCTCCATATAAGTTAGTCTTGTAAAGGCTATCTCCTACTGTGGATGTGGAAGCGAGAGCTGGTTGTACAAAAAAACTAGTTACGCTCTGAAGGCCGTCATTACTAAATTCTCTATAGTTTTTATTGAACTAAGCTCTCAGAAACGATTCTGAGCGCGTTCTTTGGATAAATACGGAAAACTGATCTCGCCAGTTCACTAGTACTGGGTGAAAGAGCATTTAGTGCCCATTCCTTAACCCATTTATTTCCACCTTTTAAATTGCGTGGCGTTGGCGGACGTTTTTTACATAACTATCACTTATTTACGAGCAAACACATTTGCCTTTAGAACGATTTCTGTCCTAAATATTAGATATTGCTCAATTTGTATCTATCATTGTTATCATGTGACTTATTTTTATACTTGCGTTATCATTATTATTTATAACACAGTGGCATTATTACTGATTAAGGATAGATAGTGTTTAGTTTATTATATAGAGATATTTATCTAGATACACGTATATTGTACCTCGATTGCGACATATGGAAGGCGTCCCGGCCACTGCCGCCGCCGGCACAGCTGGGGGCAACAGGATGCTGCCGATAATTAGCGATTTTTTTATTACAACAACCGATTTAATATTCTGCGTGTTGTATTCCACATCGGAGAACACGACTTCCGTCATTACCTGTAATTTAATCACATGATGTTGTTTTTCTCAAAGCTTTTGGAGCCGTACTTGTCATCTGTTGTGTTGTTTACCTTTTCCAGTCGGGATAAACAGTCACTTTATATGTTGTGGTCGTTCTCGTAATGATTGACTGCATGCCTCGGTGTAGCTGTGGAAATGCTTTCGACACATCCGTGCAGAGGTTGTCTGTTAGTCGTGAAACAGGATAAATTTTGTGTGGTCCATAAATGTTTGAATAAGTCTCGGTTGTACTTTTTATCATTTTATTATCCTCGGTACGATATAAAAATGCTCATACTTTAAATAGTTGGTTGTTTGGTTGGTATCTATGAATAGATCACGTTTGAATGGAGGGCTCGAAACGGATTATGTAATTTTTCACGAGACGACAAAAACAATGAATCATCTGAGTGCTCGTTAGTGAGCTGACTCACCTCATTGTAGAGCCAGTATCGCACTTGTCCTTGTCTCTTTTCTTTACACTAGTACTTCCATACTATGTCTATTTTGCTCAACATAATGGTGAAACTAACAAGAAAGTGCATTTAAATTACAAGAACTACTTAAGTACATCGAACGGAGACTAACTGTAAAGCTACTAAATATTAATATACTATAATGTTAATTATATATAATATAATGTAGTAATATTCAAATTTTTATTCGTTAGCATACTATGCACAAAGATATGTATAAAATATTTAAATTCCCACATTATTATTTACGCACTTTCATATCGTTTTAATGGAAACCTTTCACTAATTGTGTAATAATTTTGTTGCAGGTAAGTGTCGATTGAGTTACGAATTAATTACAGTAGAAAATTACACGGTAAGTACCCACTGTGGGCCCTAAATTATTTTAATGGATCCTCGACTTGCGCTACTCCGACTTACAGGACATCACGATAATTGACTTTCATCCGATGATATTATTTCTTTTTATGTATGTCAGCCCATTAATATCATACTGTAGTATAAAAGCGTTTTAGCATAGAAAGAGAGCTTCTATAGCGGATTGGCAAATTCAGACTTATACACCTTATTGTTATTTAGGTCCAGGTTTCTCACTACATTTTCATTTACCGTAAATCAGTAATGTCCAATGTGGACTTAAAAAGTACATACATAAGACTTTATGGGTCTTGTATTGAGTGCATAAGATGTGGCTGTCTTAACCGCTAGACCTTCACGGTTATTGTGTCTTATATCAATTCATATACAGAAAAAACTAACGTTTTACGGAAAATTCAACTTACGCTATCTTCAGAGTTTCGGGCGCACAGCACTGCATCTATGATGTAACCAATGGGCATTAATGTAAGTACTTATCTTATATTTACGCTCTCTAAACAAAGGTCTTAACGATCTCATCCTGTACGCAATTGCCAAGAATTGAGTTAAATTTTAATTCGGCCACACTGACCACCCACTAATTACCTTTCTGCTTTCATCAAGATATCTCATTTCTACCGCTTTACGTTGTTTTGCTCTGATACGCGTTACATTTATTTTCTACAAATATATATTTATGTGATATGCTAATAGCTGCTATTTAACATGTACTGTATTTTAAACGACTATTAACTAGCTGATGATAAAAGTACCAACGTTTTTTACCTCTACTTTTTATTACAATCAAATTCGTCTGCATATACAGTTGCAATTTAATACATCCATTTAGCGATAGCAGTCGTAAATAGTCGTAATACAGCAGTCGCAATAAAGTGCTGTAATTTAGTATTGTAATTAACGGCTTTTGTACTGTGTATCGTATGTGCTCCGGGGTTTGTCTGGTATACTGAGGCCGGATGTCGCGCCGCCCGGCGTGCTAATGCATGCTGAAACAAGCGCAACTTAGGGCTCGATTTTGTGGTTGATGAGTAACCCATCTTCACCGCAAACGAGTCTCTACTACACTTTCCAATTGGATTTCTAGTGATTTAATCTGCATATTAATTGATTACCTTCTTTACTCTCTCTCAATATTAATAAAGTAATTAAGATAAGTTTATTAAACTTATTCATTTTGAATTTATATGGAATGAGCTGTTTATATATTGGAGGTAAATTACAATCAAGTTTAGATACATATCTAAGTAGTTGAATAAATGCAAACTTTAACTAAACGTTTAATAAAAACAATTTTCTAAAGCCGATCTTAAAAATGTTTAACGTCGTACATAATATTTTCTTTGCGTTTTTTCCTAGAATGTTCTTATGATAAGTATTACATAATCAATATTCTCATTAGTTAGTATATGTTTATCGAGCGTTGATGCAAGTCGGTCTGCCATCAGTCTCGCGTCACCAACCGTTATTGAATCAGTGGCTCATCAAGCACTACTGTTACTCTATATTGATTTATATAACTACCCGTGATTATGTCATGATAACTAAAATCGTTTTAGCGAGTTTGCTTACACCGTTATAGCTACTGTCATACTGTATTATTCTTCTGTTTTTAACAATTTATATCTTTCTTAAATTACTTTTACTTCTACCTCTTTGAGCAATCACGTCTACGTTGTAAATAGATATATTATATGTGCAGAAAAGAGAGAAATATTTTAAAATTGACTGTCATTCGATGCGAAGTAGTTTTGCACGTTTTGAACGAGTAAAACTAGTCTCTAATCTCAAAGTATTTAGTTGAAAATATGCAGTTAGGTACTTATATGACACATTTTTCTCGTACACATACCAATGAAATCTGTTTATTCATTTTAAAATATGTTTTGTTCCATTAACATTGCTCGCATATCTAGCGGCGCGGCCTGAAGGCCTAGCTTATGTAGTTATGTGAATCCCACACATTTTTTAATATATTAATTGAATTGAATAGAAATCTATGCCATTTGTTTAGGCTCTCTGGTATTCCATACCATAGAGATATTTTGGTCTTCGGATAAATTAAGTTTTGCTTTATGTTATCTTTCTTCTAATTCGGGTCATGTGAAATAAGGGATGAACATTATCCCTATATTTTGGTTCAGAGATTAACCTTTTCAAATTCGTTCATTCTCGACCGCATAAATGAGCAGGTGTATTCAACCGCTAAATTCACCTAACATTGCATAGCTATTATATTAATATAGTATTTGGAGTTGATTCCACTTTCGATACTAATAATGCCACTCACATAATAATATTGAAATGTAAAACCTCTGCACTCCGTGTACATTTTTCTCAATACTTTATAGCCAATATTTTAAATTTTCACCACAGACCATAGTGCATGCACATTAACAATTCTGTACGCATGTAAAGTGTGGGAGTCTCAGAACAGTTCGTAGTTAAACTTCATGGTTATACAGAATTTAGATACAAATAGGAAATTTTAACGAAGCGTTAAAATGGTTCCCAGTAACGTTGGTTAGGCTTAATGATCTCGGTATTTTGTTAAAACCGTAGTATTATATAATCTTGTAGGATATTTAATATTTACGTTGTCGCATTTTAATTTCAGTTCAACTTTTATTGTTTGTTCCACGCTCATCTTAAGAGATTTATCTATGTTCATCCGGAAACCATTTTCGAATGTTTACGTAGGGCAATTTCACTGTTTACTACCGCTGACCTAAAAGTAAAACGCCACACACCTTTCTCCATTGGGGTTAGCAGCTAGCTTTGGTAGTTCCGTGTTGCCGTGCTCTGGCTCGATTTTTAAAGTTCCGTGCCAAAAATATGATGGCCACATTCAACGGCAATGCAGATGTGCCATTTCACGCGTAAAAATTTGGTAACATGTTCTGCAGTTTGTTTTGAATTTTGGAAGCTTTTACGTCCACCATCTTTATAAAGATTAAATCTAAGTTTTATAATACGTTAGTAAAATTTATTCTTTTGTTGCTTTGCGTAATGCTGAATCACGCGTAGATCCTACAATTTTAATGCAGTTACAGTTTATCGGGATGAATGAGACATTATTATTATTATTATTATTAAATATCTATAATGAGTATTACCTGTATTGGATAAAATATTTTTTAGGAACGTAAAAGTGTGTAGTTACTATAAAGGCTACCTATCTATACAATGTTATATCGAACTTAAGTTTAAATAAGATTGAGTTTCATCTTATCATGATGCACATATTTATTTTTTATGCTTATCTCAAGAAGTGCTTGACCACGTGCGTGAGTGCGTGTATAATACCTATACTACTCTCTAGATGTGACTCAACGGGTTGCCTCTACCGAGAATAATGACGTACGTTTTATAATTTTCCCTTTTGTTCTTCGTGGCGCAAAACCCAGCCTGTACCGTTTTTATATACCTACCTATGTTAATTTTATCTACCAAAGATTTATGTTTACGTATTTATTCCAGCAAAAATAGTAAATGCCGACAGATATTTACAAATTAATCATCTTTATATCGTCATAATTTTCATTTTTTCTTAATGTGTAGCTATCTAACTTATGTTTAGTATAAACATATCGATATCGGTTTTAATGATGTTGAAATGGCAATACTTTCATACTATCTACAATGTATTGCTTAATTATTATTGCAAACAGATAAGAAGCTACTGTATTATACATGTTTATATTTTTCATACGGTTCTGTTTCATACATTTCGTACACGTCTCTACATATTATGCAACAACAAATTAAAGCTTAGTTCAAATTATCGTTGTTACGTGTGTCCCCTTTCGCGTCTATCAATATCTTTTTGTCTAAGCGAGATTTCAATTATCTTATGCACTTTCAGATTAGTTTAAAAGTAGACCTATTTTCGTTTTAAATATCGCAACGGATAAACTATTCCCTTAATCCTCTGCAACGACTGCAATAATCCTGCAGCGCGTGTCCGCATTAAAGAGTTGTGTAACGATTGAGCATGAGGAAATTATCTCATGTAAGCTGTTATATGGATTAAAATGAAGCAGTTATTTGCTATCAGGCTGATATAAACGTGGGAGATATTATAAACAGTGATCAGAGTAAGTCGACACTCGTTTTAATAGCTATACACGTGATCGTAGAGCGGCTGTTAGAAGTGATAAGTATTGGTGTGCGGACGCGATAAATATGATAATTCTTATCGTCTATGACCAAATTTGTTTTTTGTAAAAATTAGTCTTTTGAGTTTAGATGGTTGTTGAATATTTACATAGCAAATCACACAAGTACTGGTAAATGAAAAGTGAAGCGTTTGTTAGGTTGATTAGAAGAACTAATATTTTATTTAGAAATTACAAATGTAAACATTTCCTATGTTGCACGAGCTGTAGGTATATAATGTAGGAATCTCTTATAAACACAAAAATGATTAAAAATATTTAGAAGGCAAAGAAACTGCAGTAGGTACCGCCGTAAGTAATGTCGCGTGCCAGCCCTGGTGTAGTGGTGGGTGCACACCGGCCCGGTGACGCGTTGGTAAACAGTTGGCATCGGTCCGTGTCGCGCTCACGTCGCGCGTCCCTCGCGCTCGCATTGTATGAAGCGCGTCTACCGCACTTGTGTGTGTCTGTCACCGTCAACGCGTTGAGCTCGCTGTGCCTCAGCAGTCGCCACGCGCAACCACAATACGCAGGAACTGTGCGGTCTGCTCCCAATGAACCACCGTACATACTACTCGTATTATCCTTGTTTGTGGAATCATTACGTGGCTTTGTCAAGTGTTACAATACGTGGATTTGTTCAGTGTTGTCTCTTACCATTTAAATCTCGTACGTAATTTAAAAATCCTGCATGCCCATTTATTTAAGTGAACACCGCTGATCCACTGCATGATTTACGTTAAAAGTTTCAAGTTTAATGACCTCGATAAACAAGTTAACGCAACTTACATAACTGAGATAAGATACGAAGTCATCATTTCTTTACGTGGGACACCACCTTTTCGTAAGCTTTTGACAAATCATCTTGCGAATACAGCTTCAGTTTATAAATGTCAACTTTCATAAATTATAAGGTCAGTTGATAACGTTGACAGTGGCCCTGCGGAGCAGTGTTCTGTAATAAATCAATTAATCACTTAGTATATTGATTGCCTCCAGTGGCCCAAGCATCGTATCACACGTCGGTGGGTCGCTACCGTGTAATAGAAGCCTAAATATAGCTGCCCAGAGCATGGCGGTCGCACCAGTCACCCTCTGCGGTGACACCTACATCCATAAACTCTACATATTTAATTAGCGTGTTAACATTTCAAAATTAATGTTATTTGTCCCTAACTCAAAGTACACTTAGTCATATGTTCTGCATAAAGTTCAATCGCTTCAAAACAAATCGAAAAGAATAGTCACGTATTTTTAACAACAATTTCGTTAACTTACCTGCTTGTGATATTGAGATCCTTGTTAAAAATTTTTTTGGAGCCTTTTATATATTTATGAGGATTTTTTGTTTACTTACCTTTACAAGCATTATCTGATGCTATCAACATTTTACTTTGTTTAAAGGTTTAAACGGTATTTCTAGGCGTTATAGGAATTATATTCATGAATTGATTGCTGGTTATGACCATTGAGAATTTGTAACTACCTTTTCCGTCTAAAAATGAATTTGTTTTAATATCTGGGAACAGTTATGGTCAATCGTGCTTCAAATATTGAAAGTATTACGTTAAAATCTTATGATCAGGTAGCGTGACTGAACGGCCGACACTTCGCGGTTCGATTGCTCTCAATGAATATAAGTTTAGACACACACGAACTAGTTTGCTATTGAGCATTATTGAAAACTAGCTTCCCGCAGTATGGTTTCACCCGCGTCTTTGGTTACTGCCTTGCTTCCGCCAGTAACGTGATGTTACATAGTCTATAACCTACTTCAGGAACTGGGCTATCATACGCAAAAAGAATTATTCAAATGCAACTGCAAATTCCAGAAATTAGCGCGTTCAAACAAACAAACCCTTCCGCTTTATATAATATTATAGATAGATAGTATTCGTCTTATGATCTTCTCTGAATTACAACTAAAAATCATACGTAATACGCTTTAGTTACTTTTTAGTTCGATAAGCTAATTTTGGCAAATATCGAATGACGATAAAAAGTATATGCAAGCATCTGCCAGGCCGGGTGTCCTAAAATCACGCTCGCACATGTCGCGGCTTAGCTGTAACAAACGTCTTGAGGGGCCCGTATCCCGCTACCTGCCCGCAACTCATTGTTCTGTAGTTTACCCGCGCTAGTAATAATGGACCTGCTTACCCTGTTTTGTTCTATGTATAACAATGACATGTTGTTTTGTTTTCAAGTACTTACGCCTACGTAGTTGCACTTGACTAGTAGAATGCTAAATTTTACCTCCATCGTCCCACTATTTTTAGCGTTTATTACTAGCCTACTATGCATAACTCTTGCTCTATAAGCAGTAAGCACCTTATTGTGTGCAATCATTTTAATGAACGCTATTTATTACAAACTGCAAATCAATAGCGATGTGTTGTCATGCGGTTGCAGGAGGCTTGCAAACATTGACAGAATATAAAATTTGTTAGCCTTTACAATACAGGTAAACGATTCATATTAGGCCGATGGGCTCTTGTATTTGTCAATCACGCCACGTCTTTTAAACACACTGTGCATCAACATTGAATGCAAAGAGAACTCGATTCGGGCCCGACTATTACATCGGTATGCTACTTTAAAATATTTCACTGATTCCACTTCCATTTAAAACGCCTTTTGTTTTAAACTAGCTTTTTGTTGTACGTACTCGTAACAAGCGGACTTACGTCTCTATAGTATAAATCGCGGCCGTGGTCTCTGGCGGCAGATAAGTGCGTGCTTATCGTCACTGAACCGAATTCCCCGAGAAGCCGATAACATGCCGTGAGAACACGCATTGAGGGGATAATCCTTAATTTTTTGGGGATCATTTAAGTCCCATAAACGTTACATAATGGGATTACGGTTGGACCTATCAGTTATATTAGGATTTATTTGTATGTCAAATTATATGTATAATATTTATTACAGTTTTGTATTTTGATTTAAATGTAATTTTACTATTAAAATTTTATGTGTTAAAGTTGCCTTTATCTATGCACGCCGACATTTTGTTGCTGTTGCAAGTGTATTAGTTTAAAGTGACTAGTCTTTTGCTGCGCCAGAATTAGCTTGCCATACGATGTTAATAATGCGTTGTAAGGTGTCTCTAGAGCTAGAGACAGACTTACAGCGATAGAGCGATAACATATTGAAATAATTTTGCATTAAAATATGTCATTGTAATTTTTGCAGTGGGCTTAAGTGACCAGTTTGTAGTTATGATCGCGGTCATTACCCCAGAGTTCCGGCACCTGTCTGATGGGCGCCGGATATTGACGCACTCATGAGTTTGCTATTGATGAATATCGACACAGTATACCTACCTACATGAGATATTAGTTTTTTACAATAGATAGACAGGAAACACTATAAACATGATATCTTCCAAAACCTTTAAAACCATGTATTTTTATGGTATGATTTGAAACATTTTTACGGTTCGCTATGTTAATTGCTTTTTAACAATGTAATGAATGACCCACTTTAAGACAATTACCTAAGCCAATAAGGAGCTTGACATCTTTTGTTGCCTCTCATTACACAGAATTACTCCATAGAGAGCAGCGAGATTTTATTCATTGCTAGAAAGTCAAGTTTTTATGGCCGTGATTGATTCACGAGCAATGAAATACTGTGAATCGAGAACATATCGAATGCGTTGGAAGCTGTTGATAAACGTTAATAGCACCCTTAACGCTAATGTCTATTGACACCAGCTTCATCGAGGGAAAGCGCTGTGGAGGTACTTTATATTCGCTTGCCAACGCATTACTACAAAACTGCAACTATGTACATACTAAAATGTTAAGTTTTCTAAACGTAGCCTTACGTTGCTGCTGCACCGTGTAATTATTTTGTTATATTGGCAGTTCACCATAAGTTGTAGCACGGGTAACCTTTAGTCGATATTTGGCGATATGCTATATACAGTGCTTGTTCAACATCGATTGTGCAAGTAGGAAACAATCCAAAACGTGAAGTGTCTTATACAAATAATGTATATACATTTAGTGATAGTCACGAATTCAATCTTGTTTAAGAATGCTCTGTAATAAGAGTATTTCTTGTAATTACGTGGGAAACGTGGTAATAATCTACATAAAATTATAAATTGCCATATTATTTCAGATTTTTATAGCGTACTTAGTTCTTATAATCTTGTAACAGTTATACAATATGCTTTCGCTTTTTAATGGAAACAGTTAAATATTTAAAGCTTGTTACGTTCGTGCTTGTAGACTTTTCCCTTGTGCTATTAAGTTCATGTGAATTGTAATGGCGAGAAATCTCGTGTATTGTATGCGCGTGTTCTTGTAGCTCACTATAAACTGTCAATTACGGGACCGGAGTCGCACTTTATGACTGCATGTTAAACTTGCCAGACTACTTTAGCGTGTTCCACTTTAAGTGAAATTCTTTGACTTACCGAAATCTGTGAAAATGCTTGTGTACTTGCAATACTACAATGTAAGTCTGAACAGAATGATGAAAGGTCTTTTATAACTTTATAAGTAAGATCTAAAGAAAGAAAGAAAAACATTATTTGTTCTAATAAGGGTAAGTTTAACCTAACTTATTTGAACATAACAAATGCAATAGTCGCCACTACAATTTTCGAAGGTTCCCCTCAATTTCTCTAGGACGCCATCATCAGATCCTGGTTTCCTTATCATATATTTCAAAGGTGGTACACTTTTGAAATATCTATTTTCCAACAAAAAAGAGGATAACATATAGGATGGATATAAAGGAACATAACATATTATTATAGATTGATAATTTGAGAAACCTCCGACATAGTGTACATTATTCTACTAGTCAAGCCCGTTCATTTCATAATATGAAATACGCAATCCGGCCATCTTAGACTACTTTTCATCAAATATAGCTCAAAAGGGTTTTTTTTAATCATCTTTCAAACAAAAAACAAACTCAATCAAACTCGGTTCATCCGTTCGGAAGCTACGATGTCACAGACAGACACACACACACACACAAACACACACACAAACTTACACTTACACACACGCACACTCACACACGTCGCGTCGTTTTTGCATCGTGGGTCAAAAAGGCCCTAGCCTAGCCTAGACTTCAGCTTCGTCTACGTGTATATACCTACCTATGAGGCTATCTGTACAAGTTTCATATCAGGCTCGAATTTGTGTAATAAAGTTTTTGCATTTGATGAGAGCTCGCGTGCTTTAACCACAACTTTATTGAAATTTAAATACCTGACGTTGTTAATGCGATGATGCTGTTGGCTACATAACAGGTTTTAACAGATTTAATCCAATTACATTACAAGTTAAAACGGTAGCTGCAATCTGCTTTGTTCTAACCTCTATCAATATGTTCTTATTTTAGAGTTTCTTCTATATTTAACTGCAGACATATTTTTTATTAAAAATATTTCGCCAAAAGGTAGTTGATTGTCATTCTACTACAATAAATATGTAGGAAGCTGTACTCATCAAATGATCGAATGACACCTTGTTAAAACTATAGTTAAAATATATGAATAGCCTATTCCTCATTGAAGAGAGAAAAAATCTCGAGTTTTATGCGACTTGTTGTTTTAATCATCGATCATTCATTAATCATTACTCATTGCTCTTCAATGGAATCTATAATATTATAATGTATTCTGTTAGCAATCCCTCTAATTTAATTGATGTATGTTGTCATGATACTTGTGTGAATATGTGAGAAATACCTTCGCTTGTTTCTATTGGAAAGTTGAAACCTACCATGTGCACTATTAATATGGGTCAGGTACGTAAAGCTAGAAGCACAGCGCACGCAATGTTCACAATATGTTACTTCTAAAATTACAATTGTATAGGTAGTACCCTCGACTATTGTTGGTGAATAGTCGAAGTACTGAACAAATTACGATGGTAATATGAAGTTATGGCCTAAGTAAATAAAACCTAGCTGGTATTATGAAGGCAGCTCTTGTCGGGTGCGATTTTGACGAATGGTTTTGTGGTTTACGTTTAGAGCAATATAATTTCATGTTTGTGTTAAAATTGTAAACACGTTGCGGGATCGGTCATTAGTGCTTTACTTCGCTAAGTATCGTTGATTTCTGCTAAAACAACTTACAGTAGACAAGATGCGCATTGAAGGTGTTTCGTAGGCAATATTAGCTATGATGTTAATAGCTGCACTGCAAACAACACTTCGTTTGGTGAAATAAACTTAAAATAATGAATGCCGAAGCCTGTCATATAATAACAGGCTTTAATTAATTGTCCTTGATTATGTATTTCATTTATTATACATCATGCACGCAGGTTAAAAAACGGATGAAATTAAGTACTATAAATTATATTACATACTTACTAGACGTATATATAAAGTATTAATACCATGCCTACATTTATCACAATTACATTCATAAATTACTTATTACATCCGCCGACTTTGCGGCCGTGTTCTTTAATTAACGCAGTCTACTTTCTTAATTTGCACAACGCAATGATATTTAATATTCAATATCATACACATACAATGTAATGTCATCACTTTGGACTATTTACACGGCATTATTAAGCAGCGCGTGTATACAAATGTTCCAGTATAATAATTGTAAAAGCAGTTATAGTTCTATCGGTTCCGGGAGCGCTGACGATCGGTTTCGGGATCAACTCTGGCGTCCGTCCAAACAACAGTTTATAGCTGACACTGTTTACTAAGCCGGGCCGTCACCTAAATATGCTCCCAACGAAACTAGGCCCTGTGCTTCGGCTTTACAAGCTTTTATTCAAACAAAACGCGTTGTTCGCTCACACCGGATGCGGAAACGTTCTCTGCAATCGCTCTAGAAATGGTACGCGATATATTTCAAATCAGAGTTCTATGCCATCACGGCTATTTTTGTTTTTTACCCTTTGATTAAATTAGATTTAACTCGTGACATTTAGAGCGCAGGTGTAGTTTAATGTTAAAGAAAATGAAAAGCATTGTGACTCTAGTCACTCGTGTTTTCCATTTTCTTTTTGTCAGAAGACAGAATTCAGATTTTTTATGTTTGTAGTATGAGTACCTAGTTCCGAACCAAATGGTAACTTGGACAAACGATATCACAGCATTTTATTTAAAAAGTACCATTTATCGCCGAGGTTTTTACTGTACCTATAAAATAATAAATTTATAACTATTTTTAAGTATAAAAATATTACAAAATACTTCCAACTTTACCTCTATCAACATTGTTCATGGAAAATTTTACATAACTACCTATATTTTGCAAACAATATTATTTATGCAGTTCCATACTGATAAATATCACATACATAATATTAACGTAAAATGTAATTTGGAACAATAATTTTGAATACAAAACAATTTTCGAAATCGACCTAACCTCGGGCCCTCGCGGCCTCGATGTGTGAATATGACTCGCACTTGGCTGTTTAAACTATTATTGCAATGTATTAATTAAGGCAATTAAATAAATTATATTTTACTACGTAATTAAATATTGTAGGATATTCTGGTCATTATATTCAAATGAAACATTTTGCTAAACGTCAAGGGCGTGTATGCATTTATTAATTATTTTATCCTTTAGCAATAAGGATGATCTCATTATTATTATGTGTATATATAAACACATATGGATAGTGAATAAGTAGATGTAATAGTCGTACATCGGCGATGCTAGTGAGTCGCCGGCGCGGTGTATGACCGTCTGTTCCGTCGATGTGCGTGCTTAATCTCTTTCATTGAGCATTTGTAAGGCGGCTGCATTCTTTTTACCCCACTACCCTGATTGACTTCTCTACCGTATTATTTATGGACAGTTTAAACATCGTGTTCTATTTTCATCGTATGTAGTGTTAATTCATTACCATGAAAATAGCATCATAATAATTCTTTTGAATACCTACTTTTAATTTTCTATGTAATAAATGTAATAATAGTACGACATCAGCCTTAATTCGGTTATTCTTTAACATCCCCTTTTTTTTCATTATTTATTATTTAATGGTTTACGTGATTACTGTATGTCTGGATCGCATCAATTTCACTTGCGCTTACTGAAGTATTTATGCATGCAGTTATTCTCTACACTTACACGGACGGGTGTATTTACACAGTTCGTCTGCGCGCACGCACAAATACTGTACCTCGCATTCTATTGGCACACTTCTCTCTAACGAAAGTTTGTTATTTATTCAACTTTTTGCGCTTTCCTCGTCACTAACCACTTCATTCATCCAACGTTCCATTAAAAATGGTTCTAAATTGTTTTATATGAAACTTAGTATTAAAACTATAGTCAGCTGTGCTTTATCAACAGAATTTCTGTGAACGTCTGTAAATACTATGCTTACATAGATATGTTTCCTTGAAATAATAATAATATTAAGTTATGAGAAAATAGTCTCTGTTAATTAAAATATACATATTATGTTTATCCAATTCAATAAGCGCATTTGCTGATCAACGTGACTTGTGTATGCTTAATCTTTCTATAGCTCGGCTTGTACTTTGCTTTGTTATTGATATTTGAGCATACATTTAATAATGAACTGACAATTTATCCTTTTTAAATGATCATTGAATATAGAAGGGCTTAGTGTAGGTTGCGCAAGAGTTGCCGGTGCCAAGTTCACGCCCACTGCCGCCAACACGAGTCGAATCCTACGCACTATCGGTGCCTCGTCTTAGCATCCATTAGGATTTGTGATTGTACGAGCAACACAGATAACGGTTCTATCTATTTGACTAATGTAGGCCGAAGCTTAGGTATAAGTAGTGTCGATATCATACATTATATGAGATTTAGTCGACTTTATGTTGTAACACGTTATGACATTGGTTAACCGATTAAGGATGACACTAATAAAATTAAATAGATGTTTTTTGTTGGCACTTATAAAGACTTGACTTCATCACGTCTGTAGCAAACTAGCAATGTGTTAATTAAGGCGATTTGTTCTGTACACATCTATTTATAATTTTTACTGTAATTATGTTGGTAGAAGATAGTTGTTTTGGTGCGCAATTAAACTACAATGCCACACGTGCAATGTAATTTAAAATGAGGGCTTAGATATTTATTTACGAAACGAATAGGACTTACAAAATTAAATTATAATTATAAATAATATACCTACTTAAATAATTATTTTTAGGTAAATTAGAAAATTATTTTTAAAGTGAAAATTGTCAATGCCGAAAGTAATTAATTGTGCCAATTTACTTTTATACCTAGTTTTATCACTACTTCAGTTTAATACTGGCTCACCTGTTTGCAATGATTAATAGTATAATTATTTTTATCGAGATGCATCTCGCATGTATTTTAAACGTGCTCGCATGTACTAGTATAAGATGTATAACAGAGAGTCGTAACATTGTTCTGCCAAGGCCGTCTTGTGAGCTACTGACATACCTGCTGTTCAAACTGTTAACATGGGAAAAATATTTGCGTTTTTTATTTATATCATTTATCTGGGTATTAAAATAAATGTAGTTGCAGCTGCCTGTTATATTGCTAGTAAACCTGCTACGCCGTAGACTGTATTCCTAAGGTAAATGATCTACTGCTCATTGCAATTTCGCACGTGACTTTAGTTCAATTAAAATGTTTGTATTATTGGAGGAGCCACTGAAGCGTTCCTTACCTTGAGAAATGGAATTAGTTCGGTTGACGTAACACCGAAACAAATGACCAGTGTGATATTTAGAGGTTGACTTTTATAAAGTAGTAATTCTTTGGAATCAGATAACTGCTTACAGTTATGGCTAAACCTACAATGTAATAGCTTGTAGTCAAGTGGTTCACCAACAAAACCATTGGATTGTGATTGTTCCACGATATCTTATTATGATCTAACTCTAATTTCTAGTAAGTCTAAGTTTTAGTACGTATATACATTTCTTAATTTTTCTTATTTTAGTCTGCTCTGCATTAGGTAGATATAATCGGTATTCAGGTTAATTGACGTTTCTAAGTAATTCTAAGTATGGTATGTATATATGTAATTAGATTTATATTCCCAGGCAGGTACCTACCTTATGGTCCTCATAAAAGATTTGGTCGAACCGTTTGATTCTATTTGCGTTGAATATGCAACAATATAATATTTTAATATTAATTATCTTATTAAGTTTCATTGCCAAATAATAATAATTTTTCTCACAAAACTATAATGTTAAAGGTCATTCAATTGTCCTATGACAATTATTTTTCTCAACAAAGATAATTTTAAAGGTCATCTTAAATTTATGATAATTGATAATAGAAGTGTTTGTATTTAGTCGTATCAAAGGTGAACTGGTGTGCAGTAGTGCGGGACGCACCTGCTTCAACTTTGGGGTAGAAACATGTACCTATCAACATTGTTATTAACAAACTAGCGACCTGCCCCTGCTTCGCATATACGTAATTTTATATTTTGGGACGATATGATTATAAATTGTTGGAAACCGGGCTTTTATCTATTATAAGTACGTATCGTATTTATAAACCTTTCGAAAGAAATACTCTGAACGATAGTGAAAACTGTATCAAAATTTATTGCGTGATATAGAAAAAGTTTGCGGCGAAACAGACGGGAAAATACGGACTCTATACTTTAGAGATAAATGTGCAGTCGAATAATAACAAGTTTGCTATGACAACAATAGCGTTATTGATGTAAGTAGAAGTGCCGGTAAGAGAACAAATGAATGTTACCTGCATTATTGTAAACTAGCTTTCCGTGGCGCGATTTCATCCGCATTTTTGCTTACTGCACTGCTCCAGTCGCCAGTAACGTGATGTTAAGAATTATTTAAATCCGAGTAGTAGTTCCAAAGATTAGCGCGTTTAAACAAACAATCAAACTCTTCCGCTTTGTATAATAGTATAGATGTTCGGAAGTTCATCAGCGCGCAGCGCTCTGAGATTATACCTCGTGTTCTTTATTATTTTTCTATGTTAATACTCGTAAAGATCATTAAGATCCTAAAAACTATTATCAACTTGTCCAGAGTCTGTTATTAAATTTCCTTCTCTTTGAGATGGTATGTGTTTGTATATTGCCTTTATAGTTTCATATATTCATTAGGTAGCAGTTAAAAATTCATGAAAATTGTAAGTGTAACATATTTTTATTTCCGTTTCAAGTTGCCTGTTTTATTTTAAATTGGAAAACTCTGCATTGAGTTGAGTTTTATTGTATACCCATTGTCTGGTTTATTCGTTTTAGTGAAACTCTATTCACTAGCTAATGATACAATATACAAATAAGATCTTTACGGAATGCTACCTACATTGTTTAATGTTTGTTTAAAGTTAATACGTAGGTGGAATTATTATTGTTTTGTTTATGTTTACATAACTGGATATGCTAGTATCTAGTTTCGTTCAATTCATGTTTATAATCCTCTACTTGCTTTGTGATTATGTGTAATATAATAAATGCTTCTTAAACCTACATACATAGTTGACAATGTAATGTGTTTGTATTGTGTTGTAGAACAGTGTGAAGCTCTCCTTAAATATGCGGTCGGAATTCCAGCCGGTCTCTCTGTTTACCCGTCCTCGTCTAGCGGGCTTAAAATAATTACACAAGTGTGTTCGTGCAACCCACCCTTTAGAGTTCGTTGAGCCCGCATTTCCCTTCCACCTTTACTTATCTATCTGATATTTTCTCATAAGAGTAAAAGTGATCCAAACTTTTAACAGGTTTTTGAAGTTGACTTTAGACTGACTGTTTCACTTTCACTTTCGATTTTATTATCCAAGCTACCTACTGGTTATTGATCCGGTTACCATAATCTCATAATAGCTTTAATTTATTGGAATGATTTTCCTTCTTCTTTTGCTTTTTTATTTTCTTTGATCTACCTAAACTATTTTATTTTGATGAGTCTTCATGCATTTCTCGTTATATCAATACCTAGTGCTAATCAGCCTCATTATTTTCTACCCTTGTCCATAAGCAGTTCTGTGGCACCGCCAGGGATCGTAAGTCCATATGCATCATGTTGATTATTAGAGCACGTTCGAATTTCAAACTGTGAATAGTAAATAAACGGTTGGCGGCGCGGAGGGCACGAGTGCGCGCGCGCCGCTCTTGGTTTTGTTCGCGCCTCTACCGCGCCGCTTAGTTCAGTCAGTGTGTTGGTATCTGTGAATGGAGACAGTCAAGTGGTGTTCCGTCCTACTCTATAATTACGTTGTAGTACGAAAGTCGAACGATTCCGTGTGTATGTGGATTAGCCCATAACCTAGCAAATCCGCGGTGACGGATCCAAGTGTAGTGTTGTGCTCGTTGGTATTCAGTGATGTGACGTGTTCGTTTATTTCTGGGTAATTCTATATTTATAGTGATGTTCATCATGTGATTAAACAGCGTTGTTATTTGTAGCTAAACTTCAAGAATTAATTGGTGTATTAATAAATAATTCGTCATAGCATAATTTTGGAATGATTTGGTATCTACTAACAGTTTCATAATACTAAATACATTCTGTATTTATAATAAGTGTGTATGTGTGAGTTTATATTCAATGTTAGTAAACTGAAAACATTACAGCAAATTAAATCGTAGGTACGTAAATTGTAAACCTTTGCATTGCAACCATAACATTACAACAGCGTTCAACTTTTGCACATATGACGAAAGGATAACAAAAGGCAATAAACGTTGGTACTTAGTACAATGTAGATATGTTTTTATTCAACGCGATCTTTATATCTAACTCATAACTACTGTCCTACAATAAGGCATGTTCTACACTAAACGAAATATGTAAATATTACTACAAAAACGTTGAGTGATTGAATCATTCGCTAAGAGTAGTGAATAATACAATGACGCTATTGTAGTGAGCTCGACATAATGAGCGAGATTAATAGGCAACCGCGGGTTCAGCGTTCGTACGCCGCTCTACTTGCACCAATCGCTATATCCGTCGCAAATCGACCGTTTCCTTCGACCATCTTCGCGTTGACTTGCTATTATAAACATGATTTATACCTGACCCATCATTAGTTAACATGTCAGCGATTGTCACTAGCGGATGCACTTTATTTGCTTCAACTACCTATTTATAAACAACATTGTGTGGATGAAGGCTTAAGACGTCAGGGCAAGATTAACAACTGTTTTTCATTCCCGCAGCTAGTATTCACGAGTTCTTAGTTTGGAATCTTATAACATCAACATCGACAAATCTTATCGCATAGCTACACTTCAGAAACTTGAAAGAAAGGTCGACGGCGAAAACACTTCAGATATCAAAGATTTCTTTTATCTGGTATGATCTGGGCGACAGTGACAAGGCTGCCGTCATACAAAAATGTAATTTTGTTAGTTATATCAAATAAATTAGGATTGAATTCGTGCCCATTATCTGTAAATGATTTACGTGGTACACGCTATGCTAAGGCCACTGAACGGGAGCTCTGGCGCACTTTATCTTAAGAAAATCTTGGTCTCCACAGAAATTTTTGGCTACGTGCCAGCCTACGTTCCCACACATGCTTTCATTATTTTGCCGACTCTAGCTTGATTAGCCACTCTGTCTCTCATTTCTAGCTGATATTATTTTATTTGTATTAAATACACGCCTACACTAAAACTTGCTCATGTACTTATATCGGAGGCTGTTATAAAAATATCCGCACATTGACTTCAAATTTCTATTAGCTACGTGGCGTATCATGGTTTCAAAAATTAAACTTCCATTGTTAATTACTGTTGTGAAAGACTGTGTAACTGTTATAATACTAGTACCTATTGTTAAATGAACACCACATTATATCAAACTGTTCCGGGTGGTTCGGTCAGTACCTACCTTAAGATGACCTTCGAAACAATGAATAATTTGAAGTATTGTTTACACACAAAAAATAGCGATGTGGGTAGTTGTAACAAATGCGTGTTGAGGCGCTGTGTATGTAATGTACAGAATTGTGTGAAAGCAGATGTACACAATTTGTTCCGGCGTCATCCAATTCAAATAAATACTATGAAAGTTCACTGATTCCGCAATTCTCTCATCAGTAACTCAATTTAAGCCGACAATTGTGCTCCCACGCAGAACTTTCCACTGAGACAATAGGTCGTTGAAGATTTCACTGTTTTTGTCAACACATCAACTTAGTACAATCCGAAGTTAATTAAAAACCTACGTAACAGCCTCTTCCTCGATTCAAGTTTTACATTTGTTTCACTAATACTTATGTAGAGTTCTCCTGACTTGCAATCATGTAAACTAGACCAAATATTATATTTGAATTTTACGGTAATTACTTTCGACTCTTGCGTAAATAGCCATCCAACTTTACTTTCCTATCATATTGAATATTTTAGGATTGTAATTATATCCTCATTTATTAAAGCTATTGTAATAAGGTTTCGTAATTAAGAATCAATACTTTGGTTACGACTGTCGAGAAATCTTTAGTTGGTAATAGTTTTATGGTCGATTCTTCAATTAGTTCCGACAGTTTTTAAGTAATGGTCAGGGCTACGATTGTTTAGGAAATCATTTTAATTGAGTTTTTGTGCGAGATATTTCCAAAGGCGGCAAAGGTTTTGTATTTTTATATTACGACGGTGCTGTATGGAACGATCACATTAAAAAGTTACGAGACAAAACACTGAAACATCAGTGCGAGTCACAGGCATACATGAATAGGTATCCACGGCGCAACAAAGATGTGCTCCTTTGTTCGTCTGCCATTCATTAGCCGAATGTGGCATGGTAGGCCACCATTCTCCGGGAGTGCATTGAACCTACTGTCATGTTTCCTCCGTCTCCATATGTAACGTGTTTTACGGGTTGACGTTCGGTATGGTACTTTTGGTAGGTACGTGCCGAGTGTTGCAATCATTCTCTACACAAGTTTTAACAAATTCAGTTATCGATAATTGTTTTATACATGTAAAGGCACTTTCTTTTTCCTTAAGAAATTTGCCTGAGAAACGATGACAGCAGAGTAGTCGACTACTACAGTATTGACCAAATCCATTTTCGGACAATGTAAACAAACAGTTTTTTCAATATTTTTCTATCAAAAACTCCATAAACGATGACACATGGGTTTATACACATTCTGTTCACTATATACTTCATTTTGCAACTATTTCTACTAATGATTAATAATCAAATCTAGTTTATTTAATAAAATTACGAATTACTTTTTGCGGTCGAATTAAGACGTCAAAATGATTGACAGTTTTATTTTTTCTGTACTCTATATTCTCTTTGAAAACCAATGTTGTAATTTATCAGAAGAAATAAGTTTAACCAATACATATCATACGTACATAATATTTTGTCATTTGCCCTCGCAAGTCTGAGTTCATTTGTTTTATTGTAATATAGTATAATAAAATCGTAACATACAAATTCCATATAATCAATATTTCACAATTTTTTATCAGGCGGGAAAATATTCAAAAGTATCCGAGTATTCCATTTCAGTCCGTGGTCAAATAGTTGTAATTAGAGGTCAATGCTTAATTTAAATTACATTTATTTATACATTAGTTTAATTGTTTGTCTTATTCTCTTATAGTTTATAAGTCAACGGTTACAATAAAATACAATACCATATTTAACATAAATACAAGTATTTGGAATAATAAAAATAACAAATCAAATAGAATTAATCGATTACGCAAATAGAGTATTAGTAAACATAATATTATTTAAAAATGTTAGAAAAAAAGAATGAGAAATTATTATTTAATTATGTATGATGACATTAATTTTATTTATCATCCTTTTCCCCATCACTAGTAAATTCATGAAACCATAGACAATGGCAATATGGAGGATTGTTTACATTGTCCGAAATTAGATTTGGAATGGACTTGTAGGTAATACAGTCCGATACAAATTTTCGAAATCTTTGAATTAAGCGCTTTTAATTCTTTCACGAACGAAATAATTTTGTTGAATTTTGATAAATAAATAATATTTATTTAGTCAGCTGTAACTACTAAATTTATATTCATAAATAATGTTAACAGTAAACGTTGTTAAACACAATATGTAGATCATTAGTGCAGTGGATCATTCATTCTTACGATTACAGAGTCCTCCACCGATAACGAATGATAAGTAAACGGCAATGTAAAAAACAGTGTTATCTAGCGAGGTGAGCAGTTAACACGGAACGTTCCTCGACTGCAGTATCTACGAATTTCAAGAACTCTGACGATACTGTGTGACGTCAACTTAAAGTGAATATGAAGTGCTGAATAGTGTATAAAGTGCAACAAATAAATGAATAAATACATAAATCGATAAAAATTCACGTGTCGAGTTCAAATATTGTGACCAGTGTCAGGACATGAGTGAGGATGAGCACAGAACGACGCCTTTCCCGGAGTTTTCACTCTTGCTTGAAGGGTTCGTCGACGGAGGAGGCGGCCGATGAGGAAGAAAACTGCTATCACTCCCTCGGAGGGAGACACTCGATTAGCAGACAACCACAAGTCTACGTAGAAGACTTGTCAAATATCTCCTTAGCAGAATTCGAATCTACGCAGGATGAAAACAATGGTTTGTATTATTGTAATTACTGAGACTCATACGCTAATTTTAGTCACTGACGCGTAATTAATAGGTACATACCGTAGTTGGTAAAGGTAAATATTTTATTTACTTTAGTCAATTTCAATAATTTGCTCACATACATTGACGAACAATTAAATAATACGTGAATACATTTTAGCTTACTAACAAATTCGCCCAAACGAATGTAAAATAGTAAGTACAGTGCAATGATATACGCATTGAAGGCAATATTCATCATACATAATGTGCATGTACATTCATATATTTTCATTGTTTCGTTTGAGTAACGTTTTCATAAATGTGACATAGTAGCCAAATAATCTAATTATGTTTATAACCATTGCTTACTTTAATTATATATTTAGCTAGCTTAACCTGAATGTTTACAAATTTAATCAAAAGCTTTGACAGCACCGTATAATAATTTCTAACACGAGTAGACCCGTTTAACAATAAACTTATAAAAACTTTGTTTACTGTCTAAAACACTAAGAAGAAGATAAATAGCTAAAATTGTTGACAAAATAAATCTAAAGCCAAATCGACAATTAATTTCACACTGACAATGAATATAAGTTATTTCATCACAGCTAAACTATATTTTAATCCCGTCACGACTGTATTTATAATATATAACCGTAGTCAGAATCATAATAGACCGGTGTTTATGTTCTCATCGTCGTAATAAATAGGAAGATGTTTAGCTTACCTACCTCGAGATGCCAGTTGGGAATTATACAAATAACGTTAACAAACTGTTACTCTTTTTATTTGTATTCCGGTGTTCTATTTTCAATATAGAATGATTTGTTTTCGTCAATATTAATGCAGGTCTTTTATTATTACCGTGCTTATATTTTAAATCTTTTAAATTTTCTTTATTGAATTGTAGGTATACCTAACTACAGAAGGAAGTCACCGGTCGAAACTGTGTGGGCGTTTGTACTGTACCTACACCACACAGATCGTTTAATTAAAAAGCGTATCCTATTTGTCATTTACTTTGATTATCTGTGTTGCTGGGCATGCAGTATAAATTTCAAATGCCCCGAACATTCTCTAGTATTTATGTATTTCTTCATATCACTAATACATGTGTTTATCTTAATGTCAGATTTATTAAAACACGCGTTAGATAAGGTGAAATTACGTGTTATGTAAATTACATAATATTTTTATGGAAAATGTGACTTTAGTTTATGGTGGTGAGCTTATGATAAGTATAGGCATCATATAAGGAAGATATTAACAAGATTTACAGCGTATCAGTCGCCATTGATATAACTGTCGAGCGACCGCTAACCGCAGATTGTGAATTGCCGTAAATAAAATCATACTCGTATCAAAGTATACGTGTGTAATTTAATACTATGAATACTGTTGTGCGCAACTTGTGGGAAGACGCCATTTTGGATGTTTTGTCTAGAGTCCTACTTATAATTTTGATACTCATACTCGTTTATTTAATAATTGCCATAAAGTTTAGCGTTCATAATATAAATAAATACTTCACAATAAGTGTTTAGTATTTCAAATCATGTGATGTCAAAATGGCTCAGTAAATAAGGCTTCGTAAACACTAGGTAGTGGGTTCGAATCCGGGCAAGTACATACCAATCTGATTTTCAAATCATATATGCTTTTAAGTTTATCTTGGACATTTCTGACTGACAGTGAAGGAAAACATCGTAACAAAACCTGGATTTAAAAGTCTAAAATTGCCAATCCGCCTTGAGCAAGCGTGATGACTGATGATTAATGCTCATGCCTTCTCTCTATGTGATGAGGCCTTTGCCCTGCAGTGGGACAGTAAACAGGCTGGTATTATTATTATTATTTCAAATCATTGGTAATCATATCATTCATTTATTTTTTTATTTAGCTTTATTTTACGTCCGAAAATAGTGACTTGGAACCGTTCTTCTTCTGATTCTTTGAGTTTATTCCCATCTTTCCCCGAATATCTTTCATGTGGATCCAAGTGGGAATTTTCGTGTCATATTCCCCCGAACTTGTAATCGAGGGAAGATGGGAAGTGAAAGTTTCATTTTCCCCCGAAATATTTTTAATAATTAATTTTGTTTTGTGCCACCGCATCCAAGTATGGTTTGAATGAAATACCGTAACATGATTTTTACAGTAATTAATGTAACAAAATTAAGATGTCAACTTTATAGAAAACAAATAATACAGCATTTTTTCGTTTTACAATTAGTAATACACAAAATATACTGTATAAAATCAGTGTAATATTGCATATTGTGATAATATTGTTAAATTAATAAAAAAATAGAATTTCAAGAATATTTTTAAATCTAAGACTTATTTTAAATATTAAAAAAATATTAATTGATGAGACATGATTTCAAATTGTAATATAGTTACACAGATTCAAATGTATAATATAGTTAATTGTGTGAAAAAAACATTTAAAATTCAAAATGAGTTGGATTTTGCAACAGTTTGTAATATATTGTAACACTGATTTTATATAGATGAATATTATTATTAATATTTGACATTTGAATGTTAGAGTGATAATTTTAAACTAGAGGAATTGCTAGATAATTTTAAATTAGGGGAAGATGGGAATAAACCATTATTTGACTTATTACATTATTTGGTCTTAATTTAGAATATAAACTACCATCGTCTCATGGGTGTCTTAAAGACCATTAAGAGAATACCAGGTATCAACAGCAGCGCTACCTGCGTACTGAATTTCTACTATATGTACATATACTAATAACTACCGTAGTAAATATGACAGTACTTCTACTTTTGAAGAGGTATAGATACGTTAATGAACGTCTTCATGCCGATAAATAGAGATAAGATTCCACCTTGGTAAGAAAACTGAATGCTACAAATTGGTTGGAAATTTTTTTTGATTATGTAAGTGAAATTAAAGTAACCTAAATAAATAAACCGTTTTGATTTTCAGTATGTAGAGAAAACTAAAGAGTAAATGGTCGAATTTAACGAGACATAATTTTTAGTGAAAAGTATATAACCGTGACTCTAATTATTTATTTATTAAATATCGGTTCAATGGGCTTCATCGACGTAACAGCTTTTAATTTCAAATGTACGCAATATACACGTGTTATTTATTTCAAACGTACTTATGTATTTGTATTGATAAATAAGATAACCAACAGTTGATCTATAGCGTGTTAATCAATCGTCCTTGATATAATAAGTAAGGTAAATAAAGAATTCTTTCAAGGTCATAATGATAATATTAATAATAATATGATCTTGACATTGATTCGGTTACTACCTTCTTGATATGACTCATTACACCGGATAGATAGGCCTTCGCGTCTTACGTGATTGTAGGTGGACTGACGTATGATGCACTCATTGGTTTAATAGAGGTGTTGCTTTTGTCAGTAATCATCACTATGGATTGTATTTGTACTATGGTATTATAAGTTTTTATGACGTTAAAACTATACAACCGACAGTATTCAGATTAATTAATATAATACTTGAAATTTTCCTCTTTGTTCGAATTACCTTGTTTACAAACAACATAGTAAGTGGGTTGGTTAGAATACTATTAAAATAGTTTATTAATCTTGTTTACTGTTTTTGAATAGTAGTATGTGCCCGTTTTCTTGCCGGTGTGGTGGTGCGGTGGGTGGTGGTGATAGCAAAAATAATTATGTGTAATAATATATTATTTATGGTATATGAAAAATTAACTGCGCCACTAATATCTACGCTATAAACAAAATTGTAATGACAGGAGAGTTTTTAATGTTTAACTGACTTCAAAAATGTAGAGCTCTCAATTTGGCTGTTTGTTTTTTTTACGTTTGTTACGAGATTACTCCGCCAATATTATGACTTGATTTTGATGATTCTTTTCTTGTTAGGAAGGTTACAATTATGCACGTTATCTCATGATAAAACTGCAGTATTTTTTATTACTTAGGTATAATCTGTTACGTTGTGTGCCTAACTATTTTAATACCAATATACATTTGATACTATTTCATATTATTATTTTATAGTTATTTACTTAGTTGCTGTTAAAGCAAAGGGCCTTTTTGTAAACACAGTTGCTACCTGTAGTTCCAAAAAAGTTAAGTTTTGATATTCGAATATTATTTTGATATATTATAATATAACACATGTATAAATCATTTAAAAAAAAATCAGTTACCCGGATCTCCACCAAATTATTCAGCATAATTTAAACAGGATAATAAATTAAGGCGCATCTTTAGTTCATTCTAAACACGTTTTACAAACAAACGTATATTTACGTTTAGATCACGTTTAAAGTTAAATAATGAAACGCACCGCACCTGTGCGCCTGCGCTGACTGTACAGTGTACGCAAACGCCTCACATCCGCTTCCTGTGTTCCTGTCTTTCCAACCCTTCTTTGTGCCAGGCACGGCTTCCGTCCTGTATTATTAATATCAAGGTTAAATAAACAATGCGTTCCAGAGATCACCTTAATGGAAGTCTTTAATGAATCTTAGTTGATTGAATATTTTTTTTATCTAACGTTTATTCTAAATAAAGCTTACCGGACGCAAATGAATGTAGGATTTGGTATTGAATCTTTTCTAAATAAGTATGCCGCAAAAATGGGTAGGTATACTTTGGTAATGTAATGACTATGTAAAAAACACGCGTCCAAATTTATATATTTACCTATTACTATTATTACGTACAGAATAGTTCAATTAGAAAATTCCATTGAAAATTTACACAGACACAGCCTTCTAAAAGACCTTTTATTTAAAATACAACTAGCCTTGGTGAATAGAATGATAAGTTGATAACTCAATGTACGTAGTACTGCATGCATTTACACAATATTGGCCTACCTTCTTATCGTAGTAGGAAAATCGCCTTTTTATTCTTACCAACTCATATTTCAACATAAAAAAACGAATTCATGTTCTGTGAGCAAAGTCACGTCGAAGCAAGATATTTAGTTAATTATTAGCATCCGCTGAGTCCGTCGGCATCGATATTGTCAATCCTGTGGGGTATTAACGTCGATAACTCGTCGCAGGGTCTGGTTTTTGTGTACCACATCCATTATGGACGGAAGCCGAGTGGGTTGTGGGGCCTACATACCTTAGTCTCCCATTGTTATGTACCTACGTGCAAGAGATTTAGAGGGCCAGGAAATAGTTATGTGTGCTAATTGACAGTACAAACAGCTATAGCACGAATACCACAAAATCGTTTACTTTCTCACCATCTTATAAGCTTCCCTCAATTTTTATCGCGTATAATATTAAGGATTGGCGTCTATCTTGGCTCGGCGTGCCGTGTTCAATTATAAAGCAAATTGTGACAATTAAAACGTTTGCTTCGCTCAAGTGCGCTCGGACTCGCATGAGATCACTCGTGAGCTCATCAATATATGAAAATTATCATACTTATTGATCATAAATGTTATTAAGTAACAGAGTGTTAATTTTTTTACGCAAAAATATTGCATACCTACATAATAATTGTAACACTAATTTGTGATCATTGTGATCAATCAAATTAGATAAATAGTGATTGGCACTTTTTTGCATTAAAATTAAAGCAGTTGAAAACAACAATAATGTAAATAGCATTGACGCCATTTAGTACCTACCAACACAATAACCTATTAACTCAATATCGCAATATCGTGTTAACAGTATCTACATAAGTAGTGACTACAGTACCAGTTCATTGTCTTAGTTGCAACCTGTTTACCCCAATGAAGCTGTTGCAAGAACTCAAAGATGACTTCGTAATGATGAGTACCAAAGTTACAGTACTCGTATCTATCATAGAGAACGTTATTTACAAACATATCGCGAATGAATTCGTCTAATTCATGTTATACGCTCGGGTGTTCGGCATTGCTCAGAATGTTGTGATTTGTCCCGTACGTTGCACTCTACTCATCTATTAATAACAATTTCTTGGCAACTCATTACTTTTTGATCTAATCAGCGTTTGTCAAACGTCACTTCTACTTTCATAACAGAGAGAGCACACATGTATCTTTGTATTTAATTCGCACAATTGTGTTAATCTATTAGCACAACAAAACAGATTAGATAATAAATTTATAGCCTTCACGCACGCATAAGCTTATTACTACGAATTATATATTAAAACTATCACATGTAGTGTCGTGCAAGATTATGAAAAGAGTATTAACTCGGAAAAGCAGTATGTAATTCCAATTCATAAGAAGCTTTGAGAAGCTTGTATGTATCACTCATAGTTCAAACTGAGTATTTTGTTTGATTGAATGATAAAAATAATATTTAAAGTTACTATAAAGTTCAAGTGTACCTATAGTAAGCCTCGATTGTCCTCCGTTCAGAAATATTCTCACCGGTTTTTTTTCGCTCTGCATTCGTAGTACCTACATATTTGTGGTGGTAGAACCTTACATGCTTACTACTAAAGTATAGTCACCTATAAGTTATTATGGTGCAGGTGATGGTATAGTTAATATATTTTTCGAATATACGTGAATTTTAATTGTGTGTATTATAAATTGCCATGTGTCCACTCTATAAAAAAGGACCAACCCATCTCCTCCTGTCTGTATCAAAAGTGAAGAGTGACTACTCTTAGTCCTCTGTAATACTATTCTAACATAGAGCTTTACCTCTTCTAAATGTTTAGTTAAAAACAGCTATTCAATTTTTTTTTCTGCGATAAGTATGTAAGTAAACATATAACTATCTACTAAAAAAAAAAACTAGTGCGGAATCAACGGTCGTAGTTATCATGGCGTTCTACTGTTATCGCATGTGAAAAGTATGCCGTACGCAGGAAATGATAGTTTGTATGTAAATTAATATATACTCGTATTTTGCAACACTGGCGTTCGATATATGTACTTATACCCAATAATATTCTTCTAATCTACATCATAATGGTTTTCGAATTTATAATGTCTACGTAATTAAAGCGCGAAATAGGAAAAATATATTTTTAAATACATTGTAGGTACCATGGTTTACTCGTGTATAAACTGTAACAGTATACTATACATATTGTAAAATTTTAATAACAGTTAAATTTATTAATGTAGTATTTGCTTTGTTTCAGGTGAGTAAACGGTTTAGTACTTACAGCGCCATCTATTCAAAGGTAATGTAAATTAATAAGTTATGCCACTCGACGGTAGATGGCAGTGGCAGTGATTCAGTGCGGCAACAGTATTGCAGGTTTAAATTGACTCTACATCGTCAATAGAATGCTCTTACTCTATAGTGTCTTGCAACAGAAGTTGTAGTGTGTATGTACAAGTTATTAATTTAGTTCCATAAATAGCTCGTTGAATACCTACAAAATACAAAATAACTAGAGCTAAATTAAAAATGAGGTTTTTTAAGAACTCTCATTGGGATGGTCAACTTAGCTTGACTACTAACTAGCAAAAAACAATAATAGTTAATAATGTTACTAAAGATTATACTAGTAATGTAATAGATGTCTGTGCCTACTGCAAAATTTTATTGTTGGCGATAAGTAAAATATAAATGTTATCTGGTATGTAAGTACAATAGATACAACAGATGTCATTAGTATAGTAAATGTTTAACATAATATAATTATATCAGATACCTACATTGTTTTATAATAATTATAAGTAACATTTCTTGATAGGCTGCCTTGGTACTAATGTAGGCAGTTTATTATATTAAGTATATAGGTAGTATTACGTATATAGGTATATGTAGGTAGGTATATTACATCTTTCATGCACGTGAAATTTGAGACCAAAATATCTCAGAGTTGGCAATCTAAGAAGGTTTTGGTATTGCGATTGTTCAAATACCAACTTCAGTACCTATTCGCATACTATCAGTTGGGCCATTTGATTGTTTGTCAATTTTCTACCAAAAATCTATTTAAATTATTTAGCAAACATTTTCTATATCATTATAAGTATTAAGCCTTACTATATTTTTAAATAATATTAGAGTAATATAGGTTTGTAGCGTCCTTACCTTGGTAAGTACGAAGAACAATACCACAAAGAACCAGTTTAGTAGGTTCATGACCGACGCCGATCGCCTCGCATAATGCTAAGCGTTCACGTCGTGATTTATTCATGTAGGTACGTACTCGTGCCCTGCGGTTAAAAAACACTTCGCCGAGAAAGGAAGCATGCTTTGTTACCACTCTTATCAGAACTATAAGTTCCTATAAAAAAAGTTCCATAATATTACATTGTAGCGGTATTTAAAGGTCAAAATTTACTGGTTAGAACTGAAATATCGGTCGCGCCGGTACTGTATTTAATTGTTTAATCTCAATGCGGAAAAGCTTATTTAAATTCTTCGACCTCATTATGATGTTTGTTTTTTATTTAATACCTTCAGCAATGCGGAGGTAAGTAAGTACTATTTTTTGATCTATTCCGTTCTAATAACACAAAACTGATACCAATGGTATTAGTTAGTTTATTGTCGTAACACATTGACTATTCCCAACGAATACCAAAACTTAAGTTTAAGTATAATCGCAGAAACAGTTTATATTATTTTCTAATAATTTAAGATTATGATCGTAATACAATAATAGTAACCTTGGTTTCTAAGCATTGCTGAAATAATGTTTAGAAAAAACAAGGAAGCCGTTGCCGATCATGTAGGGAGAAGGGTAGGGAAGGGAAAGAAAAGGGAAAAGGAAGAGGGGCGAGAGGGTAATTAGGCGGCCGGTGCTCTCATTCATCGAGCGAAACACATTAGCATGGAGACTAATATTTTTAATAAATAAACACTACCACCCCACTGCTCCATTTAAAAGCGTATTTATTACTGACTGTACCTCGTAAAATTTATCTTGTTTTGGGATTCGTTTATGAGTAGTATTCGTTAGGAATAAAATAATTATTAGGGCAATAAACAAATACTATTGGTATTACTTTTGTGGTATTAGAACGGAATAGATTTATTTTCCTAAGTAGTTACGCGAGCAATTAGTTGGCTACTGTAACCTGATTAACGTAGCACTACGGTTTTAACAGGGTATGCAATCCTAATCAATTTGAAGGCGCTATAGCCGTAGATGCAGAAAAGTTCTTGATCACCCTCCGAAAGACGTGGGCAGGCCTTCCATCCATTAGATTTTCCGACAAACTAGAAAAGATGGGCCACAATGGAAATGCTCTAGCATTAGACTTGTAACCAGACATAAGCAAACATGGTAATAATACCTGCTAATATCTTAAATTTTCTTGTTTGAGCAAGCGTGCTGCTTTCTAGTTTCTTTGCATATAAAAGGCCTTTGCTCTGCAGTTGGACTAAAAATATATGTAATAATCTTTATGTACGAGTATATCAGCAGATGTGCATTAGTATTTAAAAAATCGTAAAATATAAATGTTGTGAACTAATCTCGCAAATTATGTAAGAAAAATAATAATCAAAGTAATAAATTTAAGTCTATCAAGCTTTCCTGAGGTCCTAGACAAGTGGCATAGATTTCTATTCTATTCATAGAATAGATTAAAAAAATTATGGGATTGGGGGCCATAATTTTTAAGATTCACATGTTGGCGTTAGCTTATGTCAGTCCCATAGATTTTTTTATTCTATTCCATGATTAGAATAGAAATGTATGCCACTTGTCTAAGGCCTCTGAACATCCTCACCTAACTTTTTTTAGGATTTTAACATTGCATTAAAAATTATAGGTAAGAGTTCCATTTTTAGTACATCACTAGTCTACCAATTATTTGCTGTACCTACATTATTATTTCGTTATCTCAACACATGACTAATAATTAAAACAATAGATTTACCTATTTTACGTAGATCTACGTATACTCGTAGTACTAAAAAAAATTCTAAAATAAGTCAATTCACTCATCAAACAAAAGGATCTCTACATTCAAAGTAAGTACGTTCAAAACGATGTTAAGTTTGAAGAGAATTTGATGACATAAACCACCCTGTTTACTCAGTGAGTAAGGCTCGTAGTGAACACTAACGAAGATAGCCGAGCTCCGCCGGAGATTGCCGAAGGCTTTAAACATGGCGGCTCGCCCGCGCTTAGCGCTTGTCAACAAAGTTACTCGACTTCGACTGCCTTGCCGGTCGCGCGCTTTCAAGTTAGTTCCGTTCTGTAACCGCGAATGTTTTAAGTGCATTTAGTGTTTAAAAGTGTGAAAGTGAATTAAACAAGAAAATTTTGTTTGCAATTTGTGATTATTTGTTCTTTATATTACTTAGTTTTAAGTAAAAGTGGTATATAACAAGTTTCGAAAGGAATGTTGGAGTATACAGAGCCGACGTAGTACGCCGTAGCGTATCTTATAAATGTTTTGTTTTGTATGAATATATTAATCTTTAATAACTTCTATAATATTAATCATTATTGCCGTTACGTATGCTAGATTTTTTTTTAAACAAGCCTTTGTTAATAAAATCTTAATTTAATGTTGTGACTCTATCTATTACTTATTATCAATTAATATCAGTTACATAGCCGCTGGTGACTTTCACCTAAACATTACCTCGGCGCCTAGTAGATGCTATCTCATTAACATACTGGTACCGGTAGTAATTCTCCCTAACTAATGGCCTGCATACAATTTACCAGGGCGCAACATGGTTCTTTCATTATTTATTCTACCCTTAAGTTTGGTGCTTCGCACGTGCTGTAGAACTTGTACCGTCACGGTTATTAGTACATTGTCACAAAGGAAATACAATAGGACACATCCATCCTATAATATTTTCTGAAAAAGTTGCTTAATGTAAAAAAAGTTTGTATTTGACAATAAAATACTTAAAACAGATTATAAAGTAAAAATATTAATAGATCTGAAATCATAAATATAACTTCATCCAGTCATTAATTTAATAGAGTGATTGGTCAGAACGTAAATCAAATGAACGTAATTCCTGTCACATAACTCAATGGTCCCAAGCAATATGATTAAATAGAGGAAACATTCATTTTGTCGATCCCTCGATGCCTCAATAAATAAAGACAGGTTATATCTGAACACAAAGATCGTTAGCCTCAGACGGTAAATATTTCTAGTGTTAGTATATGACAGGATAGGCGATATTACATGAATTCTCAAAATCCTTGAAATAGCTTCGGTTTAAACGATGGTTGTCAGAAGTTCGAGTTAAAATTAGCGAATCCTCAAGTATTAAATGTTGACGATACGCGCTAATCCTTTTTAAGATTGCTAGATATATAACTTCGCACTTAAAGAAAAAATTAAAAGCATGATACATTTCTTACACGTATGCCATCGGCTTTTGAAGGAAATACATTTTATGGTTTATGTGACCAAAAATTTTAAATCTCTAAAGAAATACATATCGAAACAATTTGAACCGCAATGACGACAATTTCGTTTGCACTTTGTCATCAGAAGATAGAGCCAGATATCAATTATTGAAAATTATTCAATTATTTTACAGGAAATTATAGATGACAAGTATAAGGCTGACGCCAGTTGTGTATATTCCAGTCGCCTCTTGATAAATAATTGAAATAGGAGCTGTAACCCGACTCCACATTAGAAAGTTTACAATACTCTACGTGCTAAGGCTATCTTTCATCATCAGCAAAGCACCCAATATAAAGGATTTGGGCAAGCTATTGCGCGGATTGAAACTTAATTAAAATCTTTATTCATCTTTTGTCTGAAGCTTAAGCAAATTCAGCAACTAAAAAGACACTAATGGTTTATTCTGTAGTTTGCAACAACGACCTCGTTTATCTTACAATTTCAATTACATAATGACTTGTTTCAAGGATAGCTTTAGATAGCGCATTTCCATTGAATTTTGGTTTGAATGTCACGCTTATGATTGACAGATTATAACATTTTTACTGTGAATAAATTGTAATCATGAATGTAGGAGGTCGTATGACTAAAAGCGTGGAGGCGTGTCTATAATCCTGTTTACCTATGCACCCACGCCGGATCTACTACACTTTCTAAACAGACGTAGACGGGAACTTGTATCAACTTTTATTTATAAAAAACCCTTATATGAGTCACATCGGGTCCCATCGAGGTCTGGGTCACATTCCAGGGCTGCCGCCGGCCCGGCCCCTCGAAACCGGACCTACCGGCGACTACAGGCGCGATTTTTCTTTTACATCTTTTCCGTTTACGTAATAATTTCTTTAAACCTCCTTGAGTACTAAACGTGTTCAAAATAGTCAATCAAAATTCATTGTCGCCGACCCATTATTTCATCTTTATTCAGGAAGACATACAAAATTTAGTAGAAAGATATCTGCAATTTTAAAGCAATAAAGTAGCTTTAGAAAAATAAAAAGATTGTCATGAGTAATGGCCAGATATATTTGTGCTCATCACGTACTCAACGTACAAAAGTTCGCCTAAAGCTTCGGATCCACGATGACAAAAGAAGCGGTTTTTATCAACCAGCTGCCGCGCTGCAGAGGCATGTGTTTAAAAACGAAACAGGTGATTTAAATTCGCTTTTCTTGCCTTTTATCCTTTTAAATTATATAGGGATATATGTGAATGTAATAACAGGTATAGAAATCTTACATCAGAATACATGGAGTATATTATTATGCAAATTGTAGAAGTGTTTTGCTAATATTTCCTCTAAAATTCTTTCTTACTTTGATCTCTACATACAATTAAAGCAAAGCAATAAAAACTAGAATTTGCTTCATGCATTACGATCTTAGTACAAGAGACTTACCTAGTGTTAATTTAAATTGAATACAACAGATTGTTTCGGTTTCTAGTCGACTACATATTTGCTTCACAACTTTTGGCAAAATTTACAACAAAATTAAAATTCAATAAGACTCAACATGACAGTGACAACAGAACTATATTATAACTGTACTGAGGAAACTTGAAAGCAAAAATAGAGATTTTTTTGTTACATGCAAACGACATTTACTTCTAGAGTAGTGAAGCAATTTTATGGTCGACTATACATTTTTGACTAGTCAAAACTAAAGCTGATCTAAATATTTTTATAATGATGACTTAGTTCTTCGTAAATGTAAAGTAGTACATAAATACTAATAATAATAATATACACAACGCCATCTAGACCCAAAGTAAGCATATATTATGACTATAAGTTCTAGAATGCGGATATACATATTTAAATACTTTTTTTGTAAATACATACATATTATTCTTACAAATGTTCATGCACACAAATACTTGCACTAAACGGGAATCGAACCTGTGACCTACCACACACACACACTTACATTTACGAGGAACTCCAAAATAAACATTATCTAAATATTCTATTGTCTTTTGTAAATTAAGCAGATTATATATATAGTATGTTAATGTTGACATTTTTGTATTAATGTTAAAAGGCTAAAAGAATTTGTATGTAAGTGAGGTAATAGTCTAACCGGGGGCAAGTACCTATTGATGTAACTTTATCACATTTACCTGTGTACTATGTCCTAGTTTATTTTGAACTTAACTTGGACTTAACTGGACTAACAGGTCTAAGAATCTGCATCAGATCTGTGGATCTTACAAGTATTTGTCTAGCTTCGTCTATCTATTACGCTTCACGTGCGAATCTCCCGCGTCGCGTTATGTTTAGTATGTGCTATGAGTAAATTTTTAATTATATGGGTTAAAAAAAGAAATAAATTATCATGAGATCAATTTAATTTTCTACATGAGAATACTTAATAATTTGAAGATTCTATGATAAGTTGGTCGTAAATAGACTAATAGTGTAACATAACGATGTCGTAAATGGCATATTAATTACCGGATACCGCATCGTTGAGATATAAGCACACTTTATGTGTAGGAAACAGAAAACTGCAATACCGTTACATATCTCATTAATATACATTATTATGTGTGTTATAGAAATTCTTTATATAATGAGAGTAAGTCTTTCGCACTGCATCAGACAAGGTCAATGAGGACTCATTTTGACGTTCCTGAGATCTGAGCTCAAGCAAAAAGTGGTATTAGGTTGTTCCGGTAAACAATTTTTAATATCAGCCAAAACTCTAGCTTACACACCTAGTCGATATATCGCAATAAGCTCACATAAACCTAACTTTTCATATCATTAATATTTTGTTCCATGTTACAGCGTACACGTTCGGGCAATAAGTCGTGTTTTTATGTTTAATATATTAAATGTTCACTACAAATAGTTTGTTAACGATGTGTTTGTCTAATAGCTGAACGATGAAACACGATTTTGTTTATAACTTACAGAAGTTGTCGAACCGGTACAGCGAATTGATCTAACTACACTTAGCTTACTAGCTTGCCGCGGCGCAGTTTCACCCGCGTCTTTGCTTACTGCTCTGTTCCCATCGCCAGTAGCGTAATGTTACATAGCCTTTAACCTTTCTTGAGATCTGGGCTATCATAAGCAAAAAGAATTTTCAAATCCGACTGGTAGTTCCAGAGATTAGCGCGTGTAAACAAACAAACAAGCTCTTCCGCTTATATAATATTAACTTTTAAACACTTCTATATCTAAATTTAAACATGCTAATAAAATTTTCGACTTAAATAATAATAAATACGTTAATCGTAATTTTAAATTGAGTTAAAAGGACATAGAGTTGTTTATAATGTTTTATCTATAGGGTCTTTGAATAAATCGAGAATCAGTGTGCAGTAGTGCATTTAACGCGTAAAATATTGTCTATTGTTTCTCTTGTACGGTTCATTTGACGTGATTGCAACAAAGCTTAAAACTTATATTGACATAGATACCCGCATTTTAGAGTTTCACTGATATTATTATAAAATTTTAGATATTGAACCTTATTTAAAAAGGTCCGTACAGAACATTTGGTTAAAAAATTGTATATCTAATCAAATCATTAATGTTATTCATGGTATCGTGATTACATGTAAGTTAAACAGGCGTAACAAAAAAGAATTGGGTTGAATGACTCGCTTCACCTGTCTAGGAGACACCTTTTTCACGAGTGCTTTGTTTCGTTGTATGGTGGTAAATATATATATCTTTATGGGGCAGGCAGGTGAAATTTTAAAAACGTTTTACATCGAAGATTTACTAAGCCAACAATATGACGGGTTTTATTATAGTGTGTATGTCTTTTACAAGTTAAAATATGTATATAAGTAGCTCTAAAATATTTTATAAAATGTTTACATTTATAATATCGTTTTGTATAGATATATTATTGCATAGCATCGCCATTGTCAGTTGTCTTGTCAATACAATAATAGCATTCTATAGAGTGAGAAATTTATACAAATACCTATTTACAAAAAGGTCACAGTAAATTTATATTATTATAGAGACATATCTGGTTATCAAAACAAATCGTAAAATATTCGACAGGAAATCGGGTTATCATCTCAATGACAAATAAAAAGGTTGACTTCCTCCCGGTTTAAGTTAATTAAATTACCATTATTCTGTTCACTATCTCTACCATGAGTTATCGTGCATTTGTCGACGCTTTTAACAATTTAAAATTTTTGTATGAAAAATAAACAGCGCTTCTGGTTATTTTTAGTCTAGTTATCGTGAGAACTAAATTGACTTATAACTTTTACGCTGTCACCAGTAATAGATATTTGTAAGTATATTAATTCATAGTAAGATCGAGCTACTGACGAATTGTTGATTGGTCAACATTGATATACAGGGTTTTTTTTAAATTCGTCGTTATTTAATATATTATTATGGAAAACCCTATACAATTTCAGAATTGATAGTACATTGGTATATCGAAGCTAAGTACTTACTAATGTGAAATGTTACTCGCCTCCCAATATATCTATATAATCAACTGGCTTTTGATATAATATATGTATAGATTGGGCTGTTCTCAATATCAGAGCACTTCGATGCTTGGAATCTTTTGTTCCATATTTTTATAAAGGTCACGTCTTCTCACAAAATTTTCCTTTGCTGTATGTCAGGCACAGATTGTCAATATTGTAACATGACCAATTTATGCATATCAATGTAGTTGACTGCACGCAGGTCTGGGTCTGATTCACGCGACCCGGAGCAAATTACCTGGTTTAAGATCGGCACTTTGACGGTTGATTCATCTCATTGAATGTATGTAGGTTAGCAAATCTTACATCGTTTACGTCATTTGTTGTGTTGTTTTGAACCTGATAATTTGTTTAGCATTTATAGCACACCTCCCATAATGCAGACTATTAGCATATTCTTGTTATTCTCGTACGTAATTTTAATTTTTGCCGACATTCAGCAGACAGCATTTGTGTTACAGGATTTTATCATTTAATTTACAAAAGACCAATGCTTGGAAATTATTTTGTCATTAGTGTTAATTACTGAAGATATACTTACTATAATATAGTAAGTAGCTTATTGCGTAATATATTATAATGTATAAAAATGTATTTGAAGGAAACATAATTTCGTATTATTTATGGGACAGAGTGTATAAAGAAACTCGTTAAGTGCTTCGTGGTTGAAGGTGACAATTTTCAATGCTCACATTTTTGTATTTAGATTTAGAGGAAAGTAAACTCTCAGTAAAATAATAAGTATGTTACCTGAGACAACAAATTATGCGATAGTGCTGAATGTTTCACTGTCATGTTAATGATCTATTTATCTAATTCATTAAGCGTTTCTCATAATAATATATTGCTTTCGTTGAGTTTTTAATGAATTAAAATATGTACACACCTCTCATGCTTAATGGTAGCTTATAATATATTTGCGCTCCTATATATTTTACGATTTTTCTGCTAAAGTTTGTCAAACTTGCCGTAAAACTTAGAAAACTTACCTCGAGGTTATTTAAATCGTTACGACGCATAGGTCTCTACTATAATATACAAACAGGGTTATTACATGATATTGACCTTTTAACAACCATTAAATGCCATTCTAATTTGCCTGAGGTGCCACTAGCGAGTTCATATGCGTGAAGTGTATTTCATAAATTTTCTTGCCTCAAGAAAATACGATTAATTAAATGGACACTTGATAAACTTATATTGCTTAAGAAATAAACGTCGTGCTGATAGTTTAATCTTTTTTTCTTTCATTGATTTACTTAAGCTTATTTAAAGTTTTGCAGAAATATTAGAGCATTTAGAGAATGTTACTATTATGTTAAAATGCATGAATATTTATTCTATTTCTTTTCTCTTGTTTTCTATTTCTATTCTTATCATTATTATAAATGAACTGTAATGGTTTTTTTAATATTAATTGTCGGTTAAATTTTAATTAGATAACGTGTTAAGCGAAGTACAGTTCTTTATTACTTGCGCTTGTGTCGTTGTGCGTTTTAATAAGTTATATTATTTAGTATGGCAACATTAAACATTGCGTTATCGCGATCTTCGCTGCTGAATGTAACTGTGACTGCAACTAAGCCTCCGCATAATTCGCTCATCCCTAAATTAACTTTTCTTGGTCTAGGTTCTATTTATCGTCGCAAAATTTTATATAAGACTATTTGCAATGTTGTTTGGTGAAGATAATATTGAAAACCAGAAATTCAATGAATTTGGCTATAGTTCTGGCTATAGTGGACTGTACTTAAATTGGTTGAGAGACCAGTACTATAAACCTTGTTTCTTAGGCGGCACAATGGTTGTTATCGTCAGTTACGAAAGAGGTTATGTTCGCAAGTAAGCATTTGTAAAATCTTTGACAATGTATGTTAATATGTGCCTCCACGCGTTTCATTGTTCAAACAACGCGTGACGTGGCTTAGAAAATCGTTATTGCACAACGCAACAGAGATTGCCTTCAAAACACGTTCCGTTGCCCGGTCACCTTTGTTTGCATCAAATGGAGTTATTCCTCTTTTGCCTCACCTTTGAACTTATAAATAGCGTCTCACAATTTTCTTCTTATTCTTTCATTAAGTGTAGTACCGACGTCTGACGTACATTTTTCTTTATTTGATTTGTACGTTGGTAGCGTTTACATAACAGATATTGGTGTACGGAGCATGAAGACATGCTGCTAGAGAACATTTTAGAAGCATAACTCACGATCTATTAAACTTGACTTGTAAGCTTGTTGACTTGCTTCCATATATGTACAATAAGATACGTATTCGGTAAGCTTTAAACGGCGGCGGTGTTGTTAGTACTCTTACAAATTGCACTTGGTAGTCACGCTCTTGCCCTCGTTCCATAGTCTTGCCAGGGTGAGCTGTAACTAAGAGCTTTTAATGTGACCCGCCGCCTGCCCTATATCCCGTGGCTACGATGACACATGCGCGTTTCTTGATATTTCACAAACGAGAGTATATTTAAAAATATTTTTTATTCGTCTATACCGACACTAACTACCAAGTCTTCTGGTTATAGGGAGGTATATTTAAATTGGAGCAAATGCTTATGTTAGTCTATTCATGGACTTTAGGTATAATAAAATAATAAAGTTATAAGCTGTTTTGTGTCACAATCATTAAGTTTTAAATGGAATTGCGTCTTTGAACGTGATTGATTCCGTATTTCGTAACCTGACATCTTAAAACAGTAATGAAATCGTGGTTAGTGTGTAGCAAGAATTGGCTATTGAGAGGCAAGAACTTCGTCTACCGCTCAAAGTAAACCCGATAATATCGGTCAATTAGAGTATCATTGTCGACTTATGTCCACTAATATTTATTCAATTGCACTTGTACACAACAAGACACATGAACAGAAAGTGGTTAGACCGGTTATTTCTAACAACAATAGTACATATCTACGAGTAATATTTGAACTAAATGGTCCCAAATGATTTTTTGGTCGAAAAGATAACAGTACTGTTGGGTCAGTAATACAAACATGTGCCTTTAAGGAGTTGCATGTAAGTTATACTAATCTGTGCACTTCGATCATTAAACAGTTTCCTCAAGGTAACGGCATAACCAACGTTTTTTTTGCTCTTTCACTGCAACTGTTATGGAAGTAATTAAGGGAATTATACTCATTACGTTTTATTTACGTTTTTTATTTACGTTTGTATTTAATTAAAATATGGTGTTTTAATGTTGCATAATAATAACATTTTGGAAAACATTTACAGACGATAATGAATAACGTCTTAAAGAACTTGCATGGCTAATCTGATACATGTCACGCTATAATCATCTATTTATAGTGTGTTCTTTAAAATTAATGTTTATACAGAAAAGGCTTAGTGGTACATGTTTTAGTTCTAAATGTTAACGTAGATCAAGCAACTGTTCCCGGTATAAATCGGTACTTCATTGGTCGGTTATTTATTAATATATCAGGTTAATGCTGTATCTCATGTAACTCGGCTCTATGTACAGTTCTACTTATTGCAAAGCACCTAAATCATTAATGTAGGTACTTGTAGTTTTGCTTGAACTGATATTTTATGTCAAACTAGTTTGTCTTAATTTAATATGTGTAGGTTTAGAGCTCCTGATAGACTATCGTACAATGATTAAAGTAGTCGGAGATAAGCTATATTATTTTTTATGAGACAATATGTGTAGAATGACAAAACATTCATTATCATCATACTAGGCCGTTATTATCCCACTGCAGAGAAAGGCCTCATATAGAGTAGGCATGAGCATTGATCGCCCAAGGCGGATTGATGATTTCGATGATAAAACATTATATGAGATAATATTATAGTGGCTATTTTGGACAAAGAAAGTGGAACGAAAGTTAGTGATAATGGTAGTAAATTAGCTATGTTTAAAGAATAATTTTAACTGACATACACCCACCTGAATGTTGTATAACGGCGAATAATAACAAAGAAGCTTTTAAGCACTTTACGCGAAATAAAGTCTTGATAATAATTTGAATAACGTCGTATCACTGTGAAACAAATCGTAGTTACGTAAGTTTGTAAGTTCGAACAAGACGTATTGAGAGGACCCTTTTCATTGAGAACACATGATTGATGTCGACTCTTACTTTTGGCGTTCGTTGTTGTGTAAAATGACTGTTTAACTCTGATGAATGACGCAAACACTAATCATGTTAGTTACGCTCCTTGCAACCCTTTTACTCAGTTTCTTAATTAGTGGTTACTAGTTTTGAACCAAAATCAAACTTGAAAATAAGTAACCATTGTTTAAGTACCCCAGAGAGATCAGAAGCCATTTGATGTGTTTTTGATCCTGTTACTAGGCGGTAAAATATGCAAAAACTGAGCTTACGACTGAAGATACCTAGGTTTCCACCCAGGTTGCTGCAATTTTAGTCTCTTTAATGGGTAGACCATTCCACTCTTAAATTGCAGATATTATTATGTCAATTAGGCAAGCTGTTTAGATGCCTAAAGTTCTTATAGTGTGTCACCATATTGACTAAACATTCTGTGTGAATTAGCTCTATCAAAGCATATAGATTTTGAAATTCTTACGTAAGCTTAAACAATAATTTGATGAGATTTCTGTGATCGATACAGTGTCGTGGGTTTATGTTGCAACTAGGCGATGTCCGGTCAACAAACCTGTATCTGTGGCGGGTACTTGCGAGTTGCTCTGAGGAAGTATCTGAGTGCATCCGCAGTGTTCGACGTCACATCGTATCGACTGTGACGATTGTAGGTAACATGACATGCCTTTCACTCGGAACAAGGTAACGATAGACATTTTGAATAAAACTCGATTACTTTCAAGAAAAGCTTAGAAAAAGCTTTCAAACGTTCAAACGTTTTAATAAAAATACCGCGTGATTTCATAATTTTCTTTTAGAAATTGCTAATCAAAATTTCCTTTCTCATGGTTCTTAACAAACTAACTCTTAATTATTATTACTTATAAGACTTCTAATTATGACGTCATCCTTCTGCCAGGAGCGCCACACTTAGTTATAGTAATTAAACTGAATAGCGTTCACTGTCCTTTTCCTAGCACAATCTATTTTTAGCCGAAATAAAGTATTGATGCTGTATGAGACACACCGTAGTATGTACCTTCGATATACGCTATCAATCTGCACCCTACGCAGAAATTTATACGATATGTGATGTATTGCTCTCAAAGCACTTATATTGTTATGTCTATTTGTGGCAGGCCATAGTAATATTAATAGTCTTTTGCAACATCTTCGTAAAGTGAAGGCTTGAAATCGCCTGAGAGATTCGAGAACTTATTGTGTCGTCGGCTTCTATATTTTATTTTACTTGATGCTAACGGTAGGTAGAGCTAAAGACCTAGTTAATGGTGCTTCTGAAGGTCCTAATAGCAATAAATTAAATTTAAAATAATATTCAGTTTAATTGACATAAAGTAATGAATTATAGTCGTTCGTACTAATGGCTATCATTTCTAAACATTTCTTAAAAACATATAATGTTATTAAAAAAGTTCTATTACAAATATTTACTGATTCCTACAAATATAATATTTTGATTGCTTACTAGCACCCATTTTGTGGTTTTATGGTATTCGTCGAGCATGCGGTCTGAATAACTTGCGAAAGAGGAAGGTTTCGCAAGTTCTTTAGTACCCTGCTCCTTACGTCAAAAAGATTAATTCCTATCGCATTTTTTGGTGTTTTTTATGCACAGATTATAATTTTGCTTGGATTTTTTTTGCTGTAATGGACAACTTGTCAAGTCTGTCTCGAATACAATTTGATTGTAGATTTTAATACGAGTGAAGCAAAAATAATTTGACGTTTCGATTTTCAGTAGCTTTTCAAAAGACGTTTATGAAGTTACTGACACTGAAGTAAAGTACCTGGGTTACCTGAATATACATTTTGAGTAAGCGTATTAATCCAATATTCATCCTTTTTCTGTATGAGAACTATAAGAAGAGTTTGCGGTACAATAATAGGTAAGGAGGCAACTGGACCCGTTCTAAAAGTGGGACCGCGGGGTCAGTTAGCCAATTGAATATTCTTATTGATTTTCTTTGGTCGACTGGCACCACTTAGAATATGATTAAAAATGTATTGTTTAAATTCAATCTTTGTACAGTCAGCAGAAAAAGCATTCGAAATAACTCAAAGATTGGTATTAAAATCATTTTTTTTAGTAATAGAGTAATTTAGTAATAGTATATATACAATATATATTTAGGTGTAGTAAATAATTAACAGAAATCATAAAATCAAACAACAAAATGACAACGCTTTCCAAGAATCACAAAGAAAATAAATCACAATATTTAAAAGTGTCTTAACATAATATTTTTGGTAATTATTAAGATGCAGGTCATCGTAATAATGAGAAACTATTATGTACTTATGTAATTAGGTTTTATATTTAAAAGCCTTAATATAATAAAATGTTGTATTTTAATTCACAGTCATACGAATATTGATACAGTTAGCAATGCTGATACGGTTATAAAATTTCGTATTTAAAATCACAGTCTGAAAGTGTTAAAAGCTAAAATATTTAAAATCACAGTCTGAAAGTATTAAAAGCTAAAATATGAAACTTTTGTATTTTAAATCAGTCTTAAATGTATTAAAAGCTAAAATATAATAAGTTTTCAATATTGTACCTATCAAAAATATATAATTTGTTTATCATTGTAAAAAAAAACAATTTGCGATTCAACTACCTGTTCTAAAACAAAAGACCCCTTGCCCATAAAATTCGCGCGGGCTTTCTATATTTTCGTAATTGCGATGCGATTTAGGTGATTTCGGTATTTTCGTATGTACTTATTTAAACTGTTACTAAATATGAGTAATTACTAGAAAGATTAAATTTGCACCAGTTTTTTCTGGCGACAGTACATTTTACGTCATTTGGTTGGTAGTCCCAGTCGACACATTCAACAATGTTATTGGGCGACTGGGACCGCGGTTCCAGTTATTTGTGGTCCCAGTCGCCCAATTACCCCAATAATAGTCTAATACCTATTTAATTTATATTATTCGTATGTATTAATTCGAAATGTGTTAGCAGTAGGATTGATATCGAATCCAACCTTATTGTTAAAATATTGGATAAAGCAGGTTTATCGCAGAGTTCAATTAATTGTAGCTTGTTTGAAAACAACATTATTACTAAACAAAGGTGTTCTAATGAACTGGCTGTTAATTAAGGGAATGAATCAAGAAAAATAAGTGTACTAGAATGCTATTTTAAGAAATAAACCATTGGGTGAAGTAAATAATTTGTCAGCTTACCTGGTTTTGATTATTAAGACAATAAAGCTAGAATAAATATGCAATTTCCGTCAGACGTGAGATATTTAGGCAAGTATTTTAAAACTTGGGAAACTGACTATGCGATAGTCCACATGCTCACTGCTGCCTATTAGGCAAGAAAATTCTTTATTTTAGTTGGTAACCTTGTAAACCTGTAATGGAAATCGACTTTGAAATCATAACTTAGCCCTTTTTAGCACAAAAACTGTTGACAGATAGAGATATAGATAGATATATATCATATTATGATCTAAATTATCGTCCTATATTTACTTTACCTACTATGATATGTATTGGTCCTATTGTTAACATATTTATTCTAGTTCGAAACCTAATAAACTCTCAAGATGTCCTTAAATGGGTTATCAGTATTGCATTCAGTTTACAGTACATTCTCATAGCGAACACGTAAAGGTATTGTCTCTATTTTCCATCGCGCAAATGACAAACAATTTGCTTAGCTAAGTTGCGTGTTGTATAATTTGCGAGATCTGCGTGAGAAAAATGTTCCCGACGCCATGTTGGAACGTGTTATTTTTGTAACCATAATTCACACACTAAGAGCACCGCGTGTTAGCAAAGAGATGATTAAGTATTTATTTTTAGGTCTTTTTGTTGTGGTTTATGTATTATTTTGTCATTACAAAGTTTGGCCATAACAACAAGGGTTACTTAGTAATAAATTGTTAGGTATAGTCATATTATTAACAACAAGTTGTGAGCTTGGCGATGCAATAAAATGACTAGTTTCATAATGAGTAGATATTCAAGTTCTCAAGTTGAAAGACCGAGGAACTTTCATAGGTGTAGTGTGCCGCGGCGGCTGCGCCTGCGCTGCCTTGATTCATGATTGTCGGAGCACCCGTTAGTAACGCCACCACGCCACTTTCAGTGAAGGCTCATGTTTCCATTCTACATCATTTTAGTTTATTTGCCATAGTTTTATGTTGCGGTAGCATTTTAAAAATTGTTTGCTTTGTCCGATGCAATAAGTGAAAAGTAAATAACCTTTGGTGGCAAGCATGCATGAAGTGTATTTTTGTTTCATTGCGATGTAAACAAATGTTATCGTATCAAAGACATGAAACATAATCTATACAGTTCAATCTACTAACTGATACACAAACATGTTGATTGTGAAATTTAGTTTGTTTCTGTCGATCCGTGCATACCTACTTATTGTAGCTGTTCAAATAAAATTATTGAAATACTTAGAATTATTAATTCTATGAAGGGAGCGCTTGTTTGTTTAGGTTCGGATTTCTCTGAAGCTACGAAATTCTTGTGAGATGTAATATGCAAGGTATTCTAAACTAGCTTTGTCGTTGTTTCTTCGTCAGGCATGTAACATTATCCTATTTTGATGTAAATACATGCTTTTAATCTTTAAAAATTTACTGCAAACAGGCAAACAGACTAAAGTTAGATAATAATTATTATTATCTATATATATATAAAAGTATCATCACAATACTTTTGACGCTTACGCGGTGGTCAATCTGTAACTCTTTGTGAAACTTACATATCGCGTGTTAAAGATACATCATTTTTATCTCGATAATTATAAATCAATCAAACTGAAATTTATTTAGATCAAATTAGTGCCACTAATTAATATTAAAATGATAAAAATAAAAAGTCTGTCAATATTCTTGCATTACAATTAGCAAGAAACTCGAACCATTCCTATAATCGCTAGATTGTTATGATTTTTCTATAGATTTTATTCAGTCACTAGTCATTTGTTTATCGTAGATAAATGACGTTGATATGACAAATATGTTTGAGAGAAATATACTGAAATTGATATCCTTTATCTCCTTATTAAAAAATACTGTTCATTACTCTAGAGCGCTTTGACGTGACAGATTGATTTCTTTTATGATATACAACCTTTCTGCGGCGCGGTTTCATCCGCGACTTTGCTTACTGCGCTGCTCCCGTCGCCAGTAGCGTGATGCTACAAAGCCTATAACGTTCGTCAACAACTGGGCTATTATACGCAAAAATAATTATTCAAGTCCGACTGGTAGTTCCAGAGATAAGCGCGTTCAAACAAACAAACTCTTCCGCTTTATACATATAATATTATATAGATTAGTAATGCAGTCACCAACTATTTGCATAGCTTAACCACTAGGTCATCAAGACTTAAATGTAACATACATTTACAAAGATACTATATTGTCATCTAGTAGGTTTAAAAGCTAAAGACTGACCCTTTATCTTAAAAAACTTTCTACATAAGCATTTGCTTAAAATGTTAGAATTGATCATGCTCACTTATGATTATGATATTGTTGTTTTGCCTTTAGTTTGGAGCGTAGATAATGACCACGATAATAAACTTGTTTTATTCAGTAAGCTACTACATTCAGGTGCTTAACTATGTGCATTCGTTCCGCAAGCTTCGCTTTCGTCGTGCGATCACAAGCTCAGATCTCATTCGCTCCTCGCCTCTGTATTCACGACATCCGGTATTTTATTTTGAGTTTCTTTGAGCACAGTACAACGAACTGGCTCCAGGCATGTATGGAGAACAATTATGGTCTTGTTATTCGGATTTTATTCACGTATTTTTTTTTTTAAGTTCGACGCAAGTACCTTAGATATAACTACGCACATCAAACTAAGCCTTTTGCTTAGCCTACTGCCCTAAATGTCGTGGCTTTTCTTTTTTTGTGTGTATTAAAAAAGGTTTAGTCCAAGTGCAGTTTAAACTTGCGGGTTAGTGATTTGATTCTCCCCATTATTGTTTCCCCGCGAAAATATATCTGTTTTATAATTGCATTTTATCAAATAAAATAAAATCAAAGTGGTACAGTTAAATAAAAATGACTGGTTATACTTCCGTGTATTTCTTTCAAATTATCGCCATTCAAATCACAGATTTTGTTAGTCTTACAATTAAAAATACTACTGCTTTCTATGCAGTTTGAATTCAGTATAAAAAGTAGTATATATAATTGCATTTTATCAAATAAAATAAAATCAAAGTGGTACAGTTAAATAAAAATGACTGGTTATACTTCCGTGTATTTCTTTCAAATTATCGCCATTCAAATCACAGATTTTGTTAGTCTTACAATTAAAAATACTACTGCTTTCTATGCAGTTTGAATTCAGTATAAAAAGTGGTATATATCAAATTAACAAAAAAATAACATGGCACTCAATCAATGAATTACTATTAGATGTGATTTTATTGCTTAATATATAGAAATGTTTCAGACAATTTTATTTGTAACCCGACTCTTATTATCTGTTCGTATGTGGTGAGGCTTCTTCCGGGATCCTCGCAAACGCGACTATGTATGCCTATTTAAATATGTTTAGAATTATGCCGGCTTGACAGATTATTAACAAAAATTATGTGTATAAAAGTCAAGTAAAACATAAGAACTTGTGTAAAAATTTGTGAGTTTTCAGAATTTTTGAATTTCGACATATTTATTATACAATATCGTTTTAATAACTTTCGGAGGGAATCAGAACTAACATAAACTTACAACCATTAACGAGTTATCGTGACTATGATTACGCAAATTACCTAGTCATGGTGACGATTGGCACCTATTTGATGGACACTTGAGAAAAATTAGTTTGCTTGTTGCGATTTAATATACGCTTACACTGAAGAATTTAAAATAGACGCGTTTCATCCGGATTCAAGATAAAAGTCTAAGTTCTTCATTGGCCAAAGTTTTTTGGTTTAAATGATAATGATACCCTTGAATGGGTTAGAAGTAGCATCATTATTCGAACAATATGCCAACGATAAAATATTTAAATACTTAAACACCAGTTAATATAGGTATATGTAGGCAAAGTGGCAGACATTTTCTTCCTGTTATTTTGACATACAGAATGTAAATCATGTAGGTACCTAACAAATAAATATATGCGTTTAAGTTTTGGCAACATCTCTACAAGGTATGCGTAAATACGGTACGCCCTGCAGTTTCGCGAGTTATAATAAAATGTTTGTCACACACGTAACTTAATTAAATTAAACTGATTCGTGTGTCGCCAGCTAATTACGGGCGTATGGTATTACGGGTAACTCTAAATATATTCGCACGATATCTACCACCGCCCGAAGCACCACAAACGGCGAACACACATGCTACCTCTGATGTTATTCCTATTTAACTCATGCGTAAACGACCATCCATACAGCTAAATGACATGTAACGGGAAATTGCGGTTAATAAACAATGAATTACTTAGTACTCTACGACATGTAATAATTGAGGCATATAGACTTTTATCACTAATGGCTACTTTTTCTTATATTGTCAGTAGAACTATAACATTCACTTGGCCTCTTTCCACTGATTCGATACGACATTTCCATTGGTTGCTGTTAATGCACAATCTTATCGCTCTTTGATAAAACAAAACAGTTTACTTATTTCGATCAATATGTTATGTACGTATTTCATACTTATAATTCACTTTTTTCCAGTATCTGGGTAGCTGAAAATCATTTGTTAGAAGTTAGTTTCACAATAATCGTGCGAATGTTAAACAACAATCATGACTACATTAGCGGCTCTGTTATATTATACTCCAACATTTATTTGGTTGTTTGGTTGTTGCAGAACGAATCTTTTGATATAATCTAAAACAGAGAGTAATCAAAAGTGCATTTGGTGTTTCAATTAACAATTGCAAAGTGTGAAATGAAAGCTGAAAAAGGAATGCTAGGAGCGAAACAGTGAAACGAATGGCGGCGTCGATGCGGCGAGTCAAGTAGTGCAGGCCAAAAGGCGTAAAACGCAGCGTGCATCCGCCGCACGCTGCCTGCGCTGCGGCCGTACCGCGCCATGTCGAGTGCACTGTCACCTACCGCCTCGCCAGACGTCGCCGGTGACGAGCAGTCGCGACGGCGATCCGTCTTTTATGTGCCATTATTTGAAAGCTTCGACAACTATTTGCCCTTGACGCCAGAAGAAAAAGAAGCACTAATAACTGGACAAACTATAGAGACTGTATGCACAAAAACTAAAAGGAGGAATGCGTCAGATCACGGTAAATTGCGAATCCCCTTTCGGGGTGATTCATCCTTTACGGAAAGTGAAAGTGACATGAGCGCGTTTCGTCCAGAACGACGGTATCGTAGACCTTTATCATCAACGGCGAGTTCTAATGAGGCATTAACACGATTAGGTCATCGTGACCTCACTAGTCCAAGATTGGTTGCCCAGAGCATTCACACGAAGACAACAAAGCCAAGATTAAGAAGCACAACTTCGTGCGAACCTCGTTACGATAGGATATTTACTCCTATAGGGGGTTCTATTTCATCTTATAAATTAAACAGTTCAACCACTAATATTGTAAATAAAACGCCTTCTAAAGTTTCTATTATGAATTCTAATTTGTCATTGATACCTGACTCACCGAAGCTTTTATCGCCGGCAAAAGAGAAATCAAAAACATTACCACAAAATCTGAATGCGCCATCACCTATTAGGGGTAGCAGTAGCTCGACGTCTATATTTAAAACACCACAAATAACTGTTACTCCTGGTAGTCCAAATAAAAGTCCTGGAAAAATTACTGGCTTAAACTTCATCCGACGATCTCGAAGTACAAAGTTGTCACGAAGCAACTCCTTATTACGGAGTATTACTGCGAGACACATCGAAGAAGGATTAGAAGAACATATCGCTGTCGTGACAGACTTGAATGAAAATTACAACAATTTTGTAAATAATAACGGAGGTGAATCTGAAGTAATATGTGCTCTGATCAAAAAAAATGAAGCGCAAATGGCTAATAGTCCAATCAGTATTCGTAGAGCATACCTTGATGCTGATGACGACGTTGCTGTACATTCCGGTAAGTTTAAATTAGTAGTATCTAAGTAGTAATTCGTTTCAACCTTGAGTAAATTATAATTTACTTACAATTGGCGTCCATTCATTGAAAAATTCATGTAATGGTATAAACAGTTTGTTATGTGTATAAAGTGAAATATTGAAGCGTACGCTTATGTAACGATATAAATTACAACATTCAGTATTGTCGTTACGTACATGGAATCCATTTCTAAATGTGCAGTTTTACTAGATTTTCTTTTGTTTTACCTCTAAATTCTCCTTTAATATGGTAAGGCATACTGCATCATCAGTCATCACATAATTCCGTGTGGTATAAGTACATGCTTATACGTCTGAGTATGTGGAACTGATCTATCATTTTGAGAGGTACCGAAGCACTTAGCGGACAAACAAGACGGTTAAGAGGAGAAAGCATTGAAAGCCCTTGCGCGAGTACCTAGAATAGATGACTATACATTTTCAAACTATTCTATACACTTCGCTGTTCATAACAACAGACAATGCTTACTAATTACATAGCAAGGATTTAGTGCTGAAGGCCTTTAGCGAACCATATATCATGTCTTAAAGTTGGCATTACGAAAAGTGGAAGTCATCTCGTTATTCAAAACCCATTATACCTAAGTGACTATCGTTATACTATAAACAATACTTAATAAAACTAGGTACTTTACTAAAACGTTTATTGGCAAATGATTTATTGTTAATATTATTACTGAAGATACATTGTTCATAATTTCTGAATGTTTATTTGCTTTGACTTTAGATTAAACAATATCAATATTATTTGCGAGAATGTATTAAACTTTTCAATCGTAAGATAGCTTTTAGCTGACGAATAAATTTAATATTTTGTCAAATATTATATGAAAAAGCTTAGCGTGTACCGTTATTCATCTTATAAATATTAATTATTTCAGATTTATTCCTTGATTTCCCAAAGTTATGGAAAATCTAACTTTAGACTTGCAATGAAATGAGCAATGCTTGCCTGGATAGATCACAGCAATAATAATAAGTTTTGCCATAACTACATATATACACGTAACACTTAGAGGTGTAAAAACATCGCTTGAAATCCCATAGCTTCACAAAGGTATTTACTGTGGCGTGCATTCCCCTTGTGTCATCTTCCTATTAATAATGTTGTAGTATTCTGCGAATGAACGCTTGCGTTTCGTGGCCTACGTGTTTAATATCCTTCTATATTTATCACGAGTATTTATATATGAGTACCTGCGTAAGTACTGTCTCGAGGGAATGGCGTGGTTTCTATTGACGTAAGAACTTCAAACGCTATTTTTGCCAACTTTTATACCGGCCTTTAAATACAATTGCTAAAAATATACTCCCGTAATTGGAGAAAAACATAATTACCTATCACACGTGGCTCCTGGCATAAAAATATCTAAATGATAGATAATATTAATAATACATATTGAGTAAACATTTTGTTCACTTTTGGCAACTGGAAAATACAAAAGCCTTACCGTTACTGTTAAAAATTCGTCACGCATGTTTGACCCAGACAAGGTTTTGCTTAACAAAAACTAAGTCGGTCGCCTAAAAACAATGTAAATGTTTATTTTTTTAAATGTTAGTAATGTGGCGTCGCATCGTGTGTCGTTTAATCACATTGCACTTCCTCGTGGACTCTTATCAGCGCCTTATCGAAATACGCATAATGATTGCGCAGAATATCGACTCTTACACAAAGACTTTTTAAAATAATTGCCTTTCAATAAATGAGCTAAGGGTCAGAGCGTTTAGTAAGAGGTTGCTCATTATGATATCTTCAGTCGTCGTGAACCCGATTTGGAAAGTAGATATGTGATTACTGATAAGAATCAAAATTTGTAGCACATTTTACCATTCCGTACGATAAAGGTAAATAAATCAGCATATTTATGTTATTACCTGGATGTCTGGTAGTCTGCCTCAGTCTTTTTTCTGCTAGACCAATATTATAATGTGTCCTGCGAATATGATGGTAACGACGCACATGTTGAACTCAAAACAGCTACACAATTTTCACTCAACACCAGTGGCGAAGAGTCCATATAACCCGATTCCTACCGGCTTCCCTTTGAGATAAATCACGAAGACTATAATATCTATTAAAGTGTAGAAATAGACCATACGTCTTGCTTCAAGGTAAGCAAATTTTGCGCCGGCTTTCCTCTTACAAAACGTCACTCTTCGCCACTACTCAACACAAACATAACATGTCATGTTTCTTGTATCTAATACAGGTGTTTTTCATTAGATTCTGTAGTGAATGTAATGTCGTACATTTATTGTAATAGGTACATTAATACGGTAGGTGTTTTGTAGGTGGTGAGTAAACAGTAGCTATAAGTCAAAGAGTGCGATCGTATAAACTCAAGCAATAACGATAATGGGTTCCAACTACGTTCCGACTAACATCAGCTGTTGCTTCACAGCACACTTCGTGTCGTTGACATTGCATAGCTCTACACTATGCCCATAGGTATTGTTGCGATAATCAAGCCATAGAGTGTGGTCTTACATATCATAAAACTCTATCTGTAGAAATGATTTGATTACTGGAAACAATTAAGTACCTATATTGTTATGTCGTAAATACTGTAAATGGAATTATTGTATAATACAAAAAAATATTAACAACTATATCTTTCCGTATTTATGTTTCATTAAAAATGATAGACGTAGTTATACACCTGGTCTTAGACACTCTATTAGTACAACGGAAAGATTCAGCTTTCTTACGTGAGTAACACCAAATATAAACAAAAACAGAATTTAAATGCATTTTTGGGACATGGTGATAATATTAATGTTGTAATTTTTTTTTATTTGCCGAAGCATGCGCAGCGGTCACGGGCGGCGTGCACGCAACTTCCGGCGGAAACCACGCCGTACTTGGCCACTGCTATGTCTGATATATCATATTACAGATATATACATAATGTATGTAATATGAACCTAGCTAACGTTATAGTCGTATTAAGTCGTATTATTGACAATACAGGCGTTTCAATCACGGCCATTTCTTGCAAGGTTGACGCTTAATCAGTGTCAATTGAGGTGTTCCACTGGACGGATATGAGACAATATTGCTACTTATTATGGAATTGTGTCGGTAATATCTTGATTGTTACTGTGTGCTCTTCATTGGTTGTCTTATAAAAATATATTTGTTAATAGATATTACTAAGCAAAACCTATTTTAACCCCCGGCGCAAAAACGATGAGTGTTATACGTTTGACGTGGCGCTATGTGTGTATGTGTGGGTGTATGTCTGTGACATCGTATCTTCCGAACGGATGAACCGATTTTGATTTTGTTTTTTTTGTTTGAAAGGTGAATTAGTCGGGAGTGTTCTTAGCTATGTTTGATGAAAATCGGTCCATAATGCTCGCAGCCACAAAATGGCGGATTATATAGGTATTTTTTCACAACTCCCTTAATATGGGTATCAAATAAAAGGAATTGACTAATAGAATAATGTACACTATGTCGAGTGTCCTTAATTTTTTTTTTTTTATTGATCCGATACTAAACTTTATTTGATAGAAAAATTCCATTATTGCAGACACGTCATACGAGAAGGCATGTCGTCGTGGGTCGGCGCCAAGCACACCGGTGCCGGGAGCGCAGGCGCAGCACAGCCCCTCGCGCCTGGCCTCCTTCTTCTTCTCCAAGCGGTCCTTCAGAAGCAACCCCCTCAAGAGGACCAAGTCTGCGACGAAATTGGAGAGGGAGCGTGCCTTGGCTGCCGTCCCTACACATCCACCTACACATGCCTTAAGAACATCAAGGTGAGTTTCAGAATGTTACTTCTTTAAATAAATATCACTTGTAAGAAATAAACACATAAAGGATCCAATAATTGAGAGATACATTAATATAATTAGAAAGAACCAATTACTTGTTGGCAAACATTATTATCCATATTTGAAACAGGTTCTGATAATCGAATTAAGTGTAGTGTTATTTATGTACGTATATTTATGTTACGGAGAACAAACTTGATATAATAGGTAGGTTTGTAATAAGTTGTCAAAATTCATTGGTCGAATATAACAACATTTTCATCAACTTCCTATGAGATAAAATAAAAACTAGCTTTCGTAATACCGTCCTTGATGTAGAGTTAATACCGATTGAAATGTGTAAAACATAACAGTATTATAATTCTTTTAAATCCGATAAACAAATTTTGTATTGTTTATTTCGGAATAAAACCATATAATAATGATTAAGGGTTTTATAAAGCCAGATTGAAACGGAAACCATGGCAACTGTCTTGAATCGATTTCACGTATTGATGAACGATCAATGACATCGATTTCTCCAAATTATCCTAACAAAGATGTGCAAATTTTGATTAAAAATGTTGCTTATTTATATTGTTCTTCTAAAACCGTTATAGGTTATATACCTATACTAATTATTATATTGCAAAATCAGCTTGCAAATTGTTACTTGTTTGAAATACAAAATCTGCTGAAGGTATTGTTATTTTGGTGCGTATAATAAAGAGAGGAAAGTTTATTGAATAGTTTGGTCATACATTTTTATATTCTACCAGCATATAAAGTCTTTGTCATTCAATTAGTTCTACTTTTTTGTTAATCTACTTTTATCTCACTGTTAACCGAAGTTTTCTTAAAAAAAATTTGTTCTCAGTGCAGATACCAGAAACGCTGTTTATTTTTACACTGGTAATACAAGCACATGTTTACTCACGATAAAGCTTTTATATTATATCTATATATTTTTTTTATACGACTTTGGTGGAAAACAAGCATACGGGCCACCTGATGGTAAGTGGCAACCGTAACCTATAGAGATGGCTGTGTTTTCCATGCATTACAAAAGTAATAATGCTTAGAAAACAAAACCGAATCGTTGCCGACCGCGGAAAGGGGAATAAGGAAGGAAAAGGGAAAAGGATCAGTACCGAGGGGGTATTTGGGCTGCCGGCGTTCTTATATACTATTTTGTGATAATAATAGGTACATAATTTAGATCTGAAACGCTCTGAGTACAAAGTAAATGGAAATCTTTTATCGGGCAGCGGCTAAGCTAATTAATACTGTCGTCGTCGATAAAATGGTGCTATCAATGAAAGTTTCATTCATGAGCATATATGTTTATTTATTTTACATACAAGTTATTATCAAAAGATTCTCGTGCTCTGAATAATAGGTAAAATAACTTAGTTTAGAATAAAAGGTTTTCTTTTGAATACCGTCTTGCATTGTCTATATTTTATGATTGATGTTCTTTTACAAAGCTTTTGCATTTTCACGAAAATAAAAATTTGTAACAAATATTATGTATATACCTAGTAACAAAAACATTTATTTACATAATACCAACATAGAGGGTTTCGCTAAGTGCCTAATCAATAAATTTCAACCAAAATTAGCAAAATCTATATAAAGTAAAAGTATATCGAGCCTCTGGACACTATTAACCTAAACCAAAGTTGCACATAACAAAAGGTTAGAAAATTCCGAGAAAATTATTTCCAGTCAGATAAAATTAAATCTTTTAAACTTCATAGCAGGAGTTGCAGTTCTAAATCAAATGTAGCTCGTAAAATGTGACATAAAATATGATTATGTTAGTCTTAAATGTCTTATTTCATACATTTGTTATGATTATGAAAATTACGATATTACTTTACAGTTTTAATATAACTACTGGGTATACGGTTTTGTTACCTATTAAATATTGTAAAGTGGGTTATGTCACTATGTGTGTATTTGTCTTTATTCACTTATATACCTTGCAAAATGTAGCACATAAGTAACATACCTAACATTCGCCAACTGAATTATTAGACTTTTGTAGTAATTATAAAACTAAAGACGAGTAAGTCGTGTTCGCGTAGTGGTTACAGCGCCCGCTTCTTACACGCGAGGTTGTGTGGGTTCGAAACTAGCCAAATAATAATGTGACTTTTTCCAATTCTTATATATTTTATAATATAACTTTATAGTTTACTAACTTACAAATACTTACAATGACAGTTAGCATTAAGAGGAAACCTTATTAAAAATGTCTGAAATTACTAAACAATTTTGAGCAAGTCGGGTGATGAAGAAGAAGCCTTCGCACTGCAGTGGATAATAACTGCCTGATATTATTATTATAGAGACGACAGTCTGTTCTGCGTAAATTAGTCTGTGAAATAAAATGTCAAGTGTGTTTATATCGTGACAGTACAACGTTATCCAGCTTGTACTGTACGATGTCGTAATTTAATTTATAGGAGTGTCGCCCCGCCCCGTCTGCGGCTATTTAGCGAATGTTCCTTAATTACTAACCCCCAACGCAAACATGCCAACTACATCAAGATCTTATTAAATAGGGTAACTTATCGCCAATTAACGGTAGCTAGTATCTACAGATCAACGATTATGAAAGCTTTCTCTGGGTTGATGTGAAGTCTTGACTAAAGTAAGCCATTGCTTGTTAAAGAATATTTTTATAACGTGTTTTGTATACGATCAATAAATTCTATTACACTTGTTATTTATATGTTGTTTAAAAGAATGTAATAAGTAAATAATTGAATTCAATGATTTGTAAAACCCCATTGTGGAAATAACTTTCCTCTGTGTCAGGAAGTATTGTCGTCAATTAAAAAAAAAAAAAAATTCTCAATCATGGTTTAAATAATTGACCATTGACAATCAATAAATGATGAACTAGCACGGTGGTAGATCCACGCTGGTCTCAGCATAATTTGGCCGGATCGCCCGGGGAAGTATTAACGTCTCGTAGAAGATTGACGGCGTTTCGTTCGATGAGTGAGAGCGCTGGAGATCCAATTTCCCTCCTTTCCATTTTCCTCACCTCCCTCATTCCCTCCCGCTACCCCATTCCCAGCCACCATAGGACGCTACCGTACCAGCAGTTTAAGACGATAGCTTTTGGTATGGTGGCCACCACTTCTGGATTCCACTGACTGCTTACCATCAGGCGGGGTGAAGACATTTTGGTAGTCTATAATAAAAATAAAACTTATATAGTAGCTTACTTGCCAAAATATCTAAACTTCTTCTTCTATCTAAAATATAAATTTTTGTTAAAAATATTTTATTTTTCACTTTTTAGTGGTTCACATATGCTTTCCCCTTTCACAGCGTACTGGCGTGATATTAAACAATAGATAAGATGAGATTTCAGCAATCCCAGTCCATTTGCTATCATTTATTGAAGAGTTCCGTTGCCTATCTCCGAAGTTCTTTATCAGATCTTCACCAAGTTTTTGAAAGTTCTCTTTCAAAAACTATCCAAATCGCTTCAAGTATGCCTATAAACTTTAAAGAGTTCTCTGAATTACTCCAGGATCTTATTATCAGATTCTGACTTGATGATCATGACCACCTGGGAAGTATACCCATTACTAGCCATCTTCGAATAATCAGGGAACATACTTACATAAAAGAAAAGGTTCTGATGAATTGAGAACCTCCTCCTTTTTGAAGTCGGTTAAATATAAAGAGAAAAGATTTGATTTCTCGTATATTTGTTTGCAACGATTTAACTAAAAATTTACGTTACCGATTTGAAACATTCTTTCACTAAAATCAAAAAAAATAGCGGGTAACATAGACTATATTTTTTTTTATGTTTAACATATTTTTAGCAATTTTTAGAATATTTTATTTGTAAATTTTAAGTACAGTAGGCACCCAAAGTTAATTTTCAGTAGAGTAATAATATTTTGCAAACAGTATTGCTATCGTATTTTATGTAGGCGTCTGTTGTAAAAGTAACTTTTGATACTAAATCGAAGCGAGGGCGGACGTCTGGTACCTAACAAAAGTAGAAGAACACATGTTACGCTTACACCACAAGAGAACATCGATCATTCATTTGTAAATAAAGGCGAACCATGAACTAATATAAAAGGATGAGGGGATATTATCATAATGGAAGCGAATTGCGAATTGAATGTACCTACGTACTTTAAACTCTATGGTTTGTATAAATATCGTATTAAACACATATTGTAAAATATTTTTCTAGGTCATCTTAAGACATATTTCAAATTTCTAAACAGATTATGAAATGAAACAAATTATTCTGAAGCAACTAAAATAATTAGACTTAAAAATGAAGACTGACTAGCAGTCTAATGCCGACAGTCGGTCTAATGTTTTTGCCAACAGCAAAATTTATTAGTACATAAAATAGAGCTCCATGTTTGGTGAGTAAACAATCTGTTTGATGTAGTAAATGTTATCAAATCGGTTTGTTTCAGATCTCACGAGAGTCTTCTGTCGGCTCATTCACCTGCCGTCTCCACCATGGATTTGGGACCACCTAATCGGGTACTATGCTTTGCACATTAATTCTATTACAATATTTACATTTAAATACTTCATTTGGTTAAGTTATTTTAGAACTAAATCCTGTAAATAATGTTATGAATATGATACACAGTTGTATCAAATATTATCTTGGTTATCCGCAATTTCTTATGATAAATAATATTTTTGCTCGTGAAAATATGTTGAAAATAAACTTATTGTTTCTTTTTGAGAATCTTATTATTTGATGTCCCATTAGTACTGATCGTTTCAAATGACCAAAATATAATTGAAAAAGTAAATATTTTTCTTGGCATTCTTACTTATAATTAGTAATTTGATTGAAGGTTTAATGAATATTCGATATTATCGACAGTACAATCTGCTAAAAACTTTGTTGATCCTAAGTAGCTATAACTGGTAGAAGATTTTTGGCTTTTGTGCCTTCATGACAACAGAAAGCTTGATTCTAATAATTATGCACAGGAGACACGGGCACTATCATAGTTTTGTGCAAATTGATCCATATATTGATTTGAAAGATACTGGCAGCTAGTGAAACACCTGTGTATTTACAAATTTTTTATATGTGTCAGTGTAAAATGTGTTGAATGATATTATTGTGCCACGGGACAAAAGGTGGGCTTTGCCAACTTTATGGTAAATGTGAATAAAATGAATCAATTGTATAATCAATTCATTCACCTGTCGCATAAGTACGTTAATATCTCATATTTTTAATCTCTAGATCGGCATTGGTTGTCATTCAGAATTTGTAACCTTCCTACCATCCGTCGTCATACCTCTCCGGTGGTTGTCTCCTTGGTTTTTCGTCACTAATTGGCCATTGTTTACGTTTGCAGGTTGAAATTCGATCTCTGCACTCATCAGTGCTAGGCAGGCCGCATTGCTTCGCGCTCAGTGCTGAGAATAGAGCGCCGAGATACTTCGCCTGCGCCTCGCGGAGGGAACGGGACCGCTGGATATACAGGTAATTGCAACTATGTGTAATAAAGACATAATATACAAGAGCCGCTATACCATTCAGGCTCGCACAACTGTTACTACACTTATAAACATCTGTGTATCTATTATCATATAATATTTATTACCTAACATTTTGGGTAGTGTAATTCATATTTTTAAATGTAATGTTTGTCTTGCATGTCCTGAATAAAATAATTGTTTTTTTATGTTATGACTAAACTAAAATAAACTCTAATTGGTTTTTTTTTTTTGTTTTTTTGTCACAAGTGAGTGAGATGCTATCTCTGCTTTCGACTGCTTGCATCTCTCTCATTAAAATAAAAAGTGTTTTGCAAAACTTGTATTTCTAAACGCACTTTAAAGTTTCCAAAAGACTCAGTTCCTCGAAAAATCACGTTTATGTCTTCGACTAACACCTATTGTTAATTCTAAAACTCATAACTTAGTATCAATATTAAATACAACAAAACATTCGTGTTACCAGTGACCTTATCGACTTTTCTTATCTAGAAAATGTGGCCTTTAGTTACTGCTATGTTTCATGTTATTTAAATTTTGTTACTTTCTTGTTAACTTTTATCAATAACACACTATTTAATAAGCATACATTTCTTTTGATCAGCTTGCGGCAAGCGGCGCGACCCGACGAGTTGCGCACGCGCCGATGCGAGCGAACAGTCAAACTGTGGCTGTTGGAGGCCAAAGATATACCGCCCAAGAAGAGATATTATTGTGAGATTCTCTTGGACGACACATTATATGCTAGGTGAGTTGATACGTTAGATAATTGTAATAAATTATGCATACTTTACGTAATAATTAATTAACACACTGTAGTTAACGACTTATTAATCAATTAAGCAATAATATAGCGTGTTAAACAAAAACTTTCTCTATTCTGGCAATATTTATGTGTCTAATATTAACTGTAATCAATTTAAAATGTAACACGCACGATAAACATTAATCACTTTTCGTAAAACACACGACAATTGAAAACATTCCCACGCAAATAAAAAAATGTTAGTTCGTTATTTTGTTTATCTATATAAAGCGCAAGAGTTTGTTTGTTTGTTTGAACGCGCTAATCTCTGGAACTACCAGTCAGATTTGATTAATTATAAGTTCTTGAGAAAGTTATAGGCTATAACATCACGCTTCTAGCGACGGAAGCAGAGCAGTAACCAAAAACGGAAGTAACCGCGCTGCGGGACGCTAGATTTTTATATAATTTAAACTAAATTCATGAGCTGTAGAATGTGTTTACTTTAGAAGTGTCTATAAAGTTCTGTATTATAACAAAATTATCGTCCTGTTACAGATCATCATCAAAATTAAAGACAGATCTATGCTTCTGGGGCGAAGTGTATGAGTTCGGTTGTCTGCCGGCTGTGCACGCCATACACGTCAACGTATACAGAGAGCCTGAGAGACGCTCGCGCAAGCGAGACAAACATGCACTTGTTGGTAAGTTTCTGATTATTTTTTCGTATTCTCGTCAATACCCAAAAAGTGTAACAATCATATCTGGTTTACATAATACAAAAAGCCATATTATTATAACAAATTGAAACGAACGAAACCCATTTTTTTTTCTTGTGCTTAAGCTACATTTAAATATAATGTACCCTATAGTCACTTCCACAATTAATACGAATCTAATCACCTCCTCATATATTATGTTAAAATCCATCAAGCTATTTAGGCTGTAGAGCGTGCCAAGGAAATAGGCATACATACGTACCTACATACGCTCGAAAAACATTACCCTCATTGACTTCGGCAGTTGGGCGATGAAGGTTAAAACTGTGGACCAACAGATAAGCGGGTCATTTCGCTGCTACTGTTAAATTGAGTAATCATGGCTTCGATTTTAACCCGAGTTTTTTTTTTCAAATAAATATTTGCTTTTATCGTCCGGGATATGTTTGATGTGTATAGTCCCTATGACGCAGAAGCTTGTTAGGAGCGAAAGTTATCGTTAAAAATATTGCAATAGGTAGCAATTTTTTTATTTTACAAAAAATAATAATGCATTAAAATGAAATGAAATGAAATATGTTTATTTATATAGCTTAATTAAATTAACACTTATGAACGTCAAAGTTTACAAAATGTCAGCAAATTAACCTACAGCCAGTTCGCTGACGAAGTAGAGCCATGAGAAGAACTTGCAAGAAACTCAGGCCACAAATTAAATATTAAATATTTATGTATAGTTCTTAGTTAATAAACATATTGTTTAAGTCTCCAATATAATATTCAAGGTACAGTTCGTATACCGGTCGACGACGTATCCTCAAGATACCTCAACGAGCGGTGGTACCCCCTGACTGAGACGGACAAGCAGTCTCCCGCGGCGCCGGCGCCCGCGCTTCGCATCAAGTGCCGCTACCAGAGCGTCGATGTACTGCCCATAGATCATTACGCGAGGTTCCTCGACTATCTCAAGAGGAATTATAGGAGGCTATGCGAGTATTTGGAGCCCGTTATTGGTAAGTTTGATAAATATCGAGTATTGATGGAATAAGCCAGGAGTAAAGTCTATAGCTATGTCAAAATTTGTTTATATAGTCCATGCTAACAACCATTGAAGAAGTTTGCCTTACCTTATATAATTACTAGTTATTCGTGGCGCGGTTTCACCTGCGTCTTTGCTTACTGCTCTGCTCCCGTCGCCAGTAGCGTGATGTTACATAGCCTATAACTTTCCCCGAGAACTGGGCTATAATAATACACAAAGAATTTTTCAAATCCGACTAGTAGTCCTAGAGATTAGCGCGTTTAAACAAACAAACAAACTCTTCTGCTTTATATAATAGTATAGAAAACCGGTTTTTTGTCTTTATAAACAATTAATTAAAGTTTGTGAAATGTAGAATCTCCAATTGGAAATTAAAACCTTACAAAAAGAAAAACCTTACAAAAAGAAATAAACTTAACACGACTACACTTGTCAGTGTTTTGAGTGCAGTTGAAAGTGAGTTAATTCTTGACAAAATTAATACTGAATGAGATTAGATTCGCTCAGTGGAGAAACATCAGCAATGCGGTCCAGTAGTAATACAATCACCAACGGCAAAATCTGAAAATGATTGGCACAAAACAACAATAAAAGGTTGAAATTGAAAGAGAAAGTTTGAAGCTCTAGTCCCGCCTCATTAGAGAGATTGTGTAATATTTTAAGTATACCTACATATATGTGTATTAAAACAATATACAAATTGATTCGTAGGTGTAAAAGCGAAGGAAGACATAGGTTGTGCGTTAGTACTGTGTATGGCGGGCGCGGGGCTGGCGCCGCGCTACCTGGCGGACGTGGTGGCGCTCGACGTGCGCCGCACCGGCGACCACTCGCTCACCTTCCGAGGCAACTCGCTCGCTACTAAGAGCATGGAGGCGTATCTTAAGCTTGTTGGAGATCAGTACCTGCAGGTTTGTACCACGCTATCATCATACTATGGAAACGATTTTGACCAGCAGAATGCAATTCAAGCGTTCCTACATTTCTTCCACGTACGTGGTAATTTTAAAATTAACTAGTTGTAATATTTATTGAATGTTACTTTACGCCATGCCATGCCCTCCTTCAAACGTGGTTTTAAACAGTAGGCAATTACTTCACTGCGCCCACAGGACCAGCGGCGCAGCAGCGCAGACACATGTGTAACCACATTTTTAGAAACCACACATCTCGTACCACCGGCAATTTTACCTACAATTCATATACAGCTGTCAGATTCTCTCGCTCACTTTTACTATTATAAACTTCAAAGATTAATTCGAATATGTTTATTTCCAGGAAACTTTAATGGAAGCAGTGATGATGGCGGCGGGCCCTGGTGCCGCGGAGTGCGAGGTGGACCCGCTGCGGGCGGGCGGCGCCGGCGCACTGCGGCGACAGCAGGCCGCGCTGAGAGATGCCGTCACCTTGGCTTGGAAGTCCATCGCTGCTTCAGCCAATCGGTTCCCACCACCATTAAGAGACTGCTTCGCTACTTTTCGTGAGAGGTAATATAATATATAACACATAAAATTAAAAAGGTAACAGTTACATTTGAATATACCTAATATAAATATCGGTTTTATTCTTTCTAGACTGATGTCGATGGGTCGTGAAGATATATCAGATAATTTAATCAGCGCATCCATCTTCCTTCGCTTCCTTTGTCCAGCAATACTATCTCCCAGTCTCTTTGGAATCACACATGGTAAGTACTAAGTAATTCGCTAACTTTATTAATACATTTTTGGGCCACATTTTTAAGGTTGCTATGTCTTTTGTGATATATGATAACAACATTTTGAAAGCATTTAAATACTATATAAATATAGCAACACGAATTCTAATGAAAATATTCTAGATAGTTTCATACATTTTATCATTAACCTTTCATTACAGAGTACCCGAACGAACGTGCGGCTCGTAACTTAACACTGGTGGCGAAGACTCTGCAAACATTGGCCAACTTCACGCGCTTCCAAGGCAAGGAAGCCTTTATGGAGTTTCTCAACGACTTTCTCGAACAAGAGGCACCAAATATGAAGGCTTTCCTCAGAGCTATATCGGTAAGTTTTTGGTACAACATTGTTTAAGATCTCTGCTTACTCAAATATTAAGTTTATTCATGGTAATTCCAAAGAAATAAGCAAAAATTACGCAATTGCGTTTCAATCGCTATCTTTTTTGGCTCGCCACGACGATGTTGTCTTCAGGCATCATGTAGTGATACCTTGACACATTGTGGTTCAAAACTTATGAGGCATACGACAGATGTAACAAAATCAATCGCACTTTAGCTTTGCGCCACATTCGTGATTTCGAATTTGAGCTACGCTAAGCTTAACGTTAGTTTATATCAACTCCATACGTTGATTAATCTATGTTGTTGTATTACTGTTTATACCACTTGTCTAGGCCCTCTGGTCTGTTAATTTGATACCATTTTGCGCTCCATGATACGCTGGCAAACCAAACCTCCGGATGCCTGTTAAAGTCCTAGTTTAAGTTTCGTGGTATAGGTCAAAATAGGAAGAATGTGCATATCCATGAGTTTCTGTTTAGGTAATGGTTAAAGTTCTCCTTATCACTTTCATTGCTAATAAAGGATCTCAAGGGTTGAAATGTATCAACAGTAGGTAATATAACAGTTCTATGCATCCAGTTTGATAAAAAATGCGTATCCAAAGTATTATCAAGTCTCCATCCCGGCACAGTGCAAAACACAAGTTACATTTCATTGTCATCACCTTAGACGCGGCCACAAGAGCAACACCACACGCAACAGCAGACCCAACAACAACAAGATGGGAAACGTCACTCCGCCGCGTCTCAGGGCTCACAGGGGTCAGACCCGCGTGAGGTGCGCGGCGAGGGAGGCGTGGAGCCCGACCCCGAGTGGGCGCCGCACGTGGACCTGGCCAAGCAGTTAGCTACGCTGCACGCGCTGCTCGCCGACAGCCTGCCCAAGCTGCCGCCCAACAAGATACAGGTCAGTACTACCCGTCGACACTACTATGGCGATTCATACACTGCCCCGCACTACGCTGCGGGATGCGTGGCGACTGACCTGCTACACCGCGCGTGAATGTGTTTTCTGTGTGTTGCATTATGCGTTTTTTCAATACAAAGAGCTTAATACTTACAAACAACGTAAGTACATACTCGCCCGCGCTCGCTGCATCATGCGGAGCAGTGTTTGAACTGCCTTACTTGTAAAAATTTAAAAACTCCTGATATCATATTATTATGTAAATTTATAATATTTTCTGTTTTTTTTTCTTAAGGTGTAAAATAGTTTATCATTTGCAGTTAACCATTTTGTCACTTTCAGGAATTAGATCCATTATCGGACATATTGGACGAACTCAGTAAAAGGTTGTTGAGCAACGAGACCACCTCACCTATGCAACCGGTTACAGATAACATCTTTAGGTAAGAATGAAAAGAAAATTATTTTAAAAATATTCGGGCGTATGTAATTATTGCTCGTCCAAATATTGCAAATTTTTTACTTATTAACTAATATATTTTAATAAATATATATATAATTTGTCGATCATTATTTTTTTCACAAAATCAACTCGAAAGTGCATTTGATTAATTGACAATTATATTCGATGCGATACCTATATTATATCGAAAACTTATAGGTTGTATTTTTTTTAGGTTCAATGACCCAACGTGCAACACCCCAACTAAAACTAACATTGAACCCGTAAGCAACGGTCAAATCAACAATAACTTCGCACATAGTTCACCAATTATGAATAAAAATGGCATACAATTTAATATCAGTCCATCAAAATCAAACGCGGAGGAGTCCAAATATAAACCGGCATATGCAGGCGTTACCAAATCTCCCAGTTTCAATATAAGATCTGCGACATTGCCAAGAAAAGGATATGGATCGAACCCGCCCAGCCAAGCCGTCAATCCAGATAGATACAGCTCACAATACAATAATCAAGAACATTGTGTAAATCTTAAGGTTGTACAAATCGGGTTTGGTTCAGATCAATACTCTAAAAGCATCAACAACGGTATTGGTGAAAGCTTAGAGCGTAGATTCCAAGAACGATATAAACCCAATAATTATAACCAACAACATTTCCACAATTCTAATTACAATAGTACAGAAAGGTCACCAAGCAACGATAGCATTAACCACAATTATTGTCCTAACGACATGCAGAATATAATGAAAGAAACAGCAACTCTAGAAGAGTTATCAGATCTTTTGAAATATGCTGATGACACTGGAGACATAGTCGAAGATAAACTTATCATGAACAGAAAGAACTTATCACAGTCTCTATCGAATAACAACAATAATATTATTAATGGAAACAAAACTAATTACACAAATAATGGGTCAAACGTTTCCATTAGTGGACTATCTAATGTTGCAAGCTCTGGGTACCAGAGTATCGCCACCTACAGTCAAAGTTCAAGTCCCATTGAAAATACTGCACATCATCATCAGGCTTATGAGAATGGTGGTCAACCAATGAGCCGATACTCACAAATTAATTATCAGAAACAAAGAGATAAACAGTACTTCGACAATAAAAATGATAAATTCTATCCAAAAAGCCCAGTGCAACAAAAAATTGAGTACGATATCCAGAAGTACGGCATACAAAACTTCACAACTGCTGATAATGCACCTTCAAACGCAAACATGAATTCCAAAGTAGCTCCACTTGTATTCACGAATCCAGTTTACAACATGGAGGACAATCGTCAATCTCAGGAGAAAAAGAACAATGAAAACAGAAACTCAAAGCGTTGTCCTTGTGGCTCATCCAGTTCATCGATCGATGAGGAGGGTTTGAGCACAGACAATGTAGAGACAAACTCTGAAGAAGGTTCTACTAACTTTAATGAGGATAGTAGAAACTATGACCAACAGAATCGTAACAATACCCACCGAAAACTCACTAGAGATAATTGTAATTATGAAGACTTGTATCAGAGGAGCAACCACTCCCCGAGAATAAGAGATGACGAATCTTCTAGCAATTCACCAAGTCTGCGTAAGAGCAGTAAAACGCGAATGCCTAGAACCAACCCTATGCTCTCCTACTCTACAAACCAAAATCAAAATCAAATTAATTTCAAACACTTTGGACAGAGAGGAGAATCTTTATATGAAAGCAAGCCTCACCATATTTCAACCGATTCAGGTTACCCCATGAGCAGATCTGATTCAAATGTAGAGGAGGTTAACAAGGAAATGTACCGATTACAAATTTCTCGAAGTCAGAAAGCTCTCTATAACATGGAGAATTCGAAGAACTCACCCGAAAAATACTCCATGACAGAAAGTGCAATTCCGGAGACAAATTATCCACTTGATAGAACGTATTCTGGCGCAAAAATGTCGAGTAGTAGATTGAATGAAGACTTGGAAAGGCACCAGGATTATTATGGTGTGCGAGAAAGGCGGGAATCTCCATCGAAGGCCATGTTCAGTCGCGAGTCGGCATCGAGCGAGGCCAGTGAACGTGTGACAGTACGCAGCGACGCGACGCGAAGTGATGCAGCTCGGAACGATGCTGCCGCGAGGGACAAGCCACAGCGTCGTCTCAGCCTGGAGTCGGCTCGCGGCCTGAGCGACAGTTCCGACGAGCTGGAAGACACGCTTTACAGCACCACTGGCCGTCGCCGTGCTTCCAAACATCACAGAACCATCGAACAGGTATAATATCATTGTTAATAGAACGGATAGTTATCCATGTATACCTATGTATATCTTAAGGTCTTCCCTGCTGGAGCTAAATACAGCGAAATAGATGTTTGACGATTGCCGTCTAACGTTCAAGATTCTCTAGCTATGCTTTTTTTTCTTCCTCCAACGTTCGGTTCACGTCATACTGGAAGTAGAAATTTTACATTGGGTTCTTTGAAATTTTATTTTAAATGTTGTTCTGGCGATTTTCGAGATTACTTACACGAAAGTGGCGAAAATGGAACACTTTATCGCTGACGGCCTCGATATAGATTATAAGCATTTTATATGGGTACTTATTATGTTACCTAGTAAATATACCTATAATTTTGCATTGTAGGTTAGGTATTTATTTTAATTTGTCTTGTAATTCTTCTTCATAATTTTATTGTTTCCATCCGCAGTATGAACGTGAAATCGAGAGATTAAAACGTTCCGTCGAGTTACTGCGGGGCAGGCTGGGGCCGGCCGAACCGGGTCAAGATCCAACTGACGCCAAAATGAAGGCCATCATATCTAGGTAATTGAGAGAGCAACGAAAATATCAAAGACGCTCTCGTAATACAAAGCAAGATTACAATATTTCATACATTGCTTTGCAGATTGTTCTGCGTGGAAGAAGAACTGAGAAACGAACAGCGCAAGATGGCGGCGGCTCTCTCGCACAAACAACGGGTTATCGAGGCTCAAGAGCACCGTATCGCGGCTCTGGACGAGGCGAACACGCGGCTGCTGTCGGCGCTCGTGCACCTGCAGCAGCGCGCGCCGCCCGCCGCGCCGCACGCCGCCGGGGCCAACATGCACTCGCCGCACTCGCCGCACTCGCACCAGGAGTTGCAAATATAAAACTTCTCTAATTTATTCGTTCGGTACCTTCATTTCAATTATACTAAGGCTATTATCTTCTTCGCTCAGAACTATATTTTGAGTAACCGTTCGATATCTGTTGTTTTATCACATCTATTTCTAATATATATGTAAAAAGAGGTGTTGTACGGATACGAAAGTTACTGTAAGCCTGATGTCACAAAATATCAAATAACTTTTGAGGCCAGGTACCATATGAGCGATGTGTGCTCGCAAAAAGTATGGCTCCGATGCGAGTTCTCTCTAAAATCGTAACACCTTTTACTCTCATGTCGAGTTATAAATTTAATGCTCTCGTATAATGATCTCTGTTTTCATTGAATGACGCATGGCATTAACGTTTATACGACATTCTTTTGTAAGCGAAAAAAATCTAAAATATACCTATATATCGTGGTATAGTTGGGTGGTGCGTTTGAAGCTCGCTCGCGAGTGAATGTGTGAATCGACCTTAATGTCTTGAACTTACAGATATATTTCGAATAATTGTTTCAGAGGCGAGTGCTAGATTTATTATGTAGATACTAGATATATTAAAACTTGTTCACGTTACTTTTTCGCACAAATGTAGTGTTCGGTGCAGTCTGGTATATTCGATTCTACGATATCTAGATACATACCTTACATAAAGTTTATTACAACAAAGGCACAATAAGTTACAGTATGGCATATGGACATTAGAAACATTCAGCCAGTTCATTCAACGTGTTATTTAACTGTATTATTGACACTGGTGACGAGTATATTTGTTATTACGTAAATATAATAAATTGTTTAATATCTTTCGTGTATCGCAATAATTGTTTTGCCATTTATCATTTTGTTACATTGTTTTGTTAGTTTTATTGAAATATGCTTTAAATTACATTAATTTTCTACAAATAACAGTATTTTACAATTCGATGGTACGTTCGCTTCACGTGTCGATGTTTGTTTCAGTAACAATGATACCAAAGACGATTGAATATCCCTTAGACTTAGTTGTAGTGGTCCAATCGAACCCGCTGCAATTGCAGTCCTAGTGTTGTATTTTAAAATAAAATGTTATAGATTTTATAATAATAATGTAAGACTTGTATCATAATATTCTTAGAAATACGATAAGTTATATGTGGTATAAAATCAAAATTTATTTTTAATACCTTTGGAGTATTATAATGTGGAATAATATTGAACATTAAAACAACAATATACATATTTATGTAATTAAAAGTTGCAAATCTATATCAAGATGATAAAATTAGTTTTGGACCATAGTTTATGGTCGTTTCGTGCAACATAGTTATAGCGAAAATATAAGCCATAACTGCAAGTAAATGTACCTGTGAGTGCACAGGTATGAAACTTATCACATTAAATTATGAAAATCTACTAATGACTTTTATTTTATCCGCAGTTTTAGGTAGAGTTATAGGCATTGATAATGATTAAGGTATAAAAAAATAATTTTAAGAAAAAAACAAAAACCAACTTCAAAACTATACTTATAAGTACAAACTTAGACAAAAAGTAACCCCCAGCATATGAAAGGCTGATTAACGAAAAATTAACTAATCACCTGTTAAATCTCATATGAAGTACCAATTGGGTTAGTAACTAATTAGATCAAATTAAATTAATTATTTATTAAGTCGAAATGGCCCTGTGGATAAGGCACCCGATTCGTAAACACGAGGTAGTGGGTTCGAATCCGGGCAAGTACCAATGTGATTTTTCAAATCATATGTACTTTCTAAGTTTATCTTGGACATTTCTGACTGACGGTGAAGGAAAAACATCGTGAGGAAACCTGGACTCAAAAGTCTGAAATTGCCAATCCGCCTTGAGCAAGCGTGGTGATTAATACTCATTCCTTCTCTATGAGAAGAGGCCTTTGCCCTGGAGTGGGACAGTAAACCGGCTGGTATTATTATTATTATTAAATTAATTATCCATGCTTATATGTATTTCACATGAGATTTGACAGGTGATTAGTTAATTTTTCGTTGATTAGGCTTTCAGAAACTGGGGGTTAAAGTAGAATTCCTAAATATTAACTTGAACAAACCAGAATATCATCTACGTAGGTATATTTTCTTTCATATTATATTATTGGCGGAGAAATAGCTTAACACACAGTACGATCCGAATTGAGAACCTCCCTTTTTTGAAGTCGTTTAATAAAACTACTATTAGTGTTATAATCTAAACAAAAGACTATAGAGTAAGGGACTTACAAAATATGAAAACAAAGGTGTTTTTATCATGCGAATGCTATAGATTGAGGTGATCGCTGTTATGCCACGATCAGTGCCGAAAATGGAGTAACAGCGCTAAACGTGGCTGATCAGCGATGTAGTCAGCTATACACGGATTCGTAAGCAGCAGATAGAAACTATTCAGCACAATACACCGTAGATAGAAACGCTTCAGCGCCGTACACAGCAATATAGAAAAGCTTCAGTGGAGATAGTACACTATGATGGCATTTCACAATTTTTCGCGGCTGATAGAAGCAAAACTACTATATAAGTGACCAAAATCGTTCAGCGAATGGAGTCGAATAATTGTGGTCAATCTTTAATAGAAAGTTACGTTAATGGAAAGTTAGAAAAACGTTCCTTACTGCCTCTATTGCTCTTTTCCTTGGAGCATCAGGGTGCGTTTCCACTAGGCGGAGTGTAGAGGAGCGAACCGTGAACTGACCAATCACAATGCTCGAAATCTCCACTCAGCGTCAGTGGAAACAGTATAAGCGGAACCGAGCGGAGCTGAGCAGTCTTTCAAATATGTAAATACGCGGCGCCAAGCTGGACAGAGCGGAGTTGGGTGGACTGTGATGCTCCCCTCGGCGCCGCAGTTTGGGTTGACTCCGTTCTATACGAAGCGGAGGGTGGGGTAGCAGTAGGGCACGGCGCGGCGTCGCCGGGTAGGGTAGATTATAATGAATTTGACTGATCGAAACGTGGCTGAATCCAGCTTAGATCTGCTTAGATCAGCTTTACTCCGCCTCACCCCGCTACAATGGAAACACTTGCCACTTTTCACTGCTCTTCTACCCTCCACTCCGCCCAGCTTCTTGATGCCTTACTAGTCAATACCTAACTTAGACTAATAATGTCACGTTCTTTATTAGTGTGTGATTTTATTTATTTATTTAAAACTTTATTTACATGACAGTATATTTGGTGGCTTTAATGCCTGGGACATTTTCTACCAGTCAACCAGTACGGGTGATGCAGAAAAGGACAAAGTAGGTGCATTTAAAGGTTCAAAAAAAGTGAAAAATAAAATACAGATTTATATAAACAGATACATATACTATACATATACGATGCTATACATATATTTATTTACTATATATATGTAATATATATAATAAATAAATATAGTATTTTATATTATTTTTTATTATACATATGGATATATGGTATGGTATTTATGACGAAATTAATCATTATGATGAAGATTAGTCTGCCTTTTATTTAGAAGGAGATTCCGCACTCTTACCTTAAACATACAACGAGGATATCCTGATTTCGAGAGGGAGCTCATTCCAAAGACGAAGAAATAGGACAGGGAAGTATTTTATGTTAATGACATACTTTTAGTTTAGTGTGCATGTGACGACATTTAATGACATACTTACTGGATGCACTCGATAGGTTGCAGCGGCGAGCAGTCCGTATCATCGGAAGCCCGGAGGCTACTAAGACGTCTAAGTCTTCTATCGCCTTTACCATGGAGAGTGTTCTGAAGAGCTCTTTGAATTAATCCCACCCTCTCCCTTTTTATCCAGAACGACACGTGCGGGACTAAAGTGCCACCCTTTCACAGTGGAATCTAAAGCCTCCACATATAGTAAATATATTGAAATATTGGTATGGTAGTCAGGTCAATCAAGTGAGGTGGGCTGGTGTGATGTCGGAACCATACAGGTTGGAGTGTGGTGTGCGGCAGGGAGGGTTAAGTTCGCCGACACTCTTTAACCTGTATGTAAATGAACTAGTCGAGGCACTCAGCAGCGAAAGAATCGGATGTTACATTGACGGTGTGTGTGTAAACAATATCAGTTACGCAGATGATATGGTTCTGCTAAGTGCCTCGACATGTGGTCTTAGACGATTGATTACCATTTGTGAAAGGTATGCAAAGGTTCACGGCTTGGTTTATAACTCCAAGAAGAGTGAAGTCATGGTCTTTGAGGCCAGAGGTCAGTGTCCCGAGAATATACCACCTGTGCGATTAAACGGAGTGTCGTTGAATAGGTCGCACAAGTTTAAATATCTCGGCCATGTATTGACAACTGACCTCAAAGACGATGACGATATAGAAAGAGAAAGAAGGGCACTGTCAGTTAGGGCTAACATGGTTGCCCGAAGGTTTGCACGTTGTTCTAGACAAGTTAAAATAACTCTATTTCGTGCATATTGTACAACCTTTTACACGTGCAACCTTTGGGCCAGTTATACCCAGAAAGCGTACAATGCCCTTCGAGTACAGTACAACAATGCGTTCCGGGTGTTGATGGGGCTGCCTCGGTATTGCAGCGCATCAGGGATGTTTGCAGAAGCACGGGTTGACTGCTTCTTTACCATAATTAGAAAACGAAGCGCATCCCTGGTGCGCCGTGTGCGGGCCAGCCCCAACAACATTCTGGAATGCAATGCGACGAGACTCGACTGTATGTATGTGAATCGCTGCTGCAGGCTCTCCACATCTGTGATTAGCCTGTAGCAGGGTTTCGCATGCTTACATTAGATATAATATTTTTAATGTGTTATTAGAATAGGCTTACTAACATATTTTAAGTAAAATTGTTACTAACATAATGAGTCTTAGTTGCTTAATAAAGATTTATTTATTATTATTATTATTATTAAAGGGTCTCGAACCAAACGGTTCAGCACTTCATACTTTTGTCGCTCAATTAAAGCCTGGAACTCTTTGCCAGCGCATGTGTTCCCATCTAATTTTGATCCTGGGTCTTTTAAGCGGGGCGTGAAAAAGCATCTCACTAAGCCGCCATAGTGGAGGCCACCATACCAGTAGTTTGGCTTTTGGAATGGTGTCCGCCACTTCTGGATTCCACTTACTGCTTACCATCAGGCAAAGTGGAGTCACTTTGGTAGGCTAATATAAAAAAAAAAAAAATAAAAATAAAAAAATTTCTGTTGTACCGCACTAAAAGCCCAAGACAAATTTCCTAACGTCACAGGCAACCTCCTAGTTTAGTGCTCTAAGCACTTTTCCTTAAGTGCCTGTGCTTTAAAATTACACCATTATCTGAACGTATGTAAAATGTTAACTGTCTACAATAAAATACCTTACTAAAAGCACTGTACTAGTCTTTATTAATCTACATAAAGCGATACTGCACTTTAAAATGTTTAGCTAATATCGCCGGCCTATGTAGATCCAAATCGTTAATAAATTCATGTAGATCTCAGGTTTTTCAGCAATCGCCGACAGAATTATAAAATGATAAGCCATGTCTTGTTGACTGGTCTAAGCAATACCTATTTTATACAATTTATCAGTCAATAAAATTGACATCACCAAACTATACTTCTAAATCTTCAGCGCCTGCTGGTAGGCAGACGTAGCGTTTATTCATTAAAAGAGTTTTCCTTTCGTTCACTTTGATTACTTGGTAAGGATCCATTAGTTGCAAATCCTCTGGTTTACTAAGCAAATATGAAAAATATATAGCACGAAATTGTTTGTCTGGAAACTCAGCCTGATACATTGTCCGCCATAGTAAGTTTGTAACATGAGCATGTGACCTGTACATTGACAACCTATATTTCAAAATATAACCCATGAACTTGTCATTCAATTTTTGTTTATGTAACCAATTGGTATGTCTTACGAACTCTGGAACCTTCGGAGGAGCTACGTGGCCGAAGCCTTTTTCAGCGAGAGCAGTAAAAAATTGCCAATATGTCGTACTCTTGCGTAAATATTCAGCTTTTTCCTCTTGATTCAATGGTCCATATAGTCGCCGTCTCATCCATTCCTTTAACTCTGGCACCAAATGAAGATCAGGCAGCCGTGCTGCAACGTTCAACCGTCTCATGAAGCGTAGTGCGCATTTTAGATAATCCTCCGGTTTAGGGTTCAGCCCTAGGCATGTCTTAGAAGACTTTTTCTTTTTTTTCTTTTTGTCATCCTTAATTACTTGTTTACCATCATCGACAAGTAACATACTGTCAGTGTCCCAAACCTTTTTAAACTCTTTTTCAACATGAAGTTGTTTCTCATCCAAATTGAAAATTGTCTGATACTTTAATTGCCATGGCGAGTAACGAGTAGGTTTTACAAAAAACGGTAATTCTTCTGTAAGAAATTGACCTTCATTACCAAAATCATAATGATGGCCACAGTAACATTTAGTACCTTTTACATATTGCATAACGCTGTCTGTCCATTCTTTTATGCAGTTACAAGGATCAGGTTTTGGCGGCGGTGGACGCCCACGATAACCACAATGTATTTTGATATAATCATTCTTCATGAATGCGTGTCCTCCATGAATGAAGTCTCCTTGATTGGGTAAAATACTAACATTACCCAAAATAAATATTGACTTGCCATTTTTCTCATAAACTCCATTTATAGCATATTGGGCATTCTCAATACCAGTCGACGGCGACTTTATCTTCTTTCGTCGACTTGTAGTCTTTTTTCGGAAATTTATTCCTATACCGTAAACTTTTTTACCCTCTGGTATATTGTCTTTAGATAAACGGTTCTTACGATGAGAAAGCTTAATAGGTCTTTTTATACCCAATGATTCAGCAGACTTCCTAGGCTTTATTGCAGGACGAACATTAGCTATCGCATCGCAGATTTCTCTTGGTATTCTCTTCTTCGGTGGTGGTGGTGGCGGCGGCGGCGGCGGCGGTTTATGAATGACCGGCTCTTCTTCGTAAGGGTCGTCAAGGTCATCCAGATTTGGTAAAGGAGGTGGTGGTTTCCGTTTATGTACCGGTTTCTCCCAAAGAGCTGCTACCAATTTTTCCAAATATGGAGAAGGTAGACGTGTCTTTGGTTTAGGTTTTGGCTTCTGAATTGGTTCTTCGACAATCTTATCTGGACGAAATTTTTCTCGTAGTAAACTTATTAAGTTATCCAAACCCAAATAGAATATAGCTGATAATATAAGTTTCGCATTTAGGTTATAAGACAGACGTTTGCCTTCAATAGGGTAGCCATAAGTGTGATAATATAACTGTGCAAGCATCTCCATTGGGTTTGCCTTAGCCAGATAAATGCAGGTCATGAGATCTGAGCGATTCGGACGCGGATACAAGCCGAGATTTCGTATAACATTTACAGTCTTCTGTGGCCGACCGGCCAGTACGTCTTGATACATACAAGATTCTAAGGTGTCAAGCGCCGCTCGCTGAAGAACACTAAGTGCTTGATACCACCGTGGCCCTATTTCGTCTGTTATAGTTTGTAACATTTTCTTATGTTTCTTCTTTCGATGTTGCTGTAGTTCATGCATAAATACTTGTCGTTCGCGTGTCTTGCGCGCGTATAACACCTGGAGGTGCCGTTTAACACGTTCATCATAGCTGGTCTCGGGACCTCCATTATGATGTCCCATTGCATATATTAGCTATGTACAATTTAGTTTTACAAACGTTCGTGATGATAATCGTATGAAAATTTTACTTTCTCGAATTATACAGCAATTTAGAAAAAAAAAAAATTCGCTAACTTTTCTGAGTGACAATAATGTAACGTCAATTTTAATTTGAAAGGAGTAAATATTAAAAACTATAATTTACAGCCAGTATGAATTGATTTCACGTCAAAGTTATGTTTGCGCTACTGACACTGACCTCTAGTGTACAAAATTACACTGGTGGTTTTGTTTGCATTTACAGAACATCTCTGTTTTGTCACCGACGCTAATTCACTGACTGGTAGGTGTGTGTGTGTGGACCAAATGAAGTAATTGTGTAACTCCTGGGACAATAAAATCGACGATGTTGCTGATGCAATGCATTTAACATGCACACAAGTATTTACACTGAGCGGGAATGGAAACCACGACGCTCTGGTGTTATCTGCCACGCAGAGGTGGCAGATCAACCAATTATGTTGGTTTTGTCATGGCTAAAACAATCACTTAAAATAATTTTACTGCTATGTTAGCCTTTTAAATGGGAGTATCATCTTTTATTTCATCGAGACACAGTTTTAAAATAGCTATTCGTGAAATATCTTCGAGTAAAGTGCCTTGGCCGTCAAGATAATTTCTGTCGGGTTTGGGTTACTGGTTCAGGTTAGTTTTCATCATTGTACTGTTTTTAGAAGATGAATATGTCCTAATGTAATGTTATTTAATTTGTTATCTACCTTTTTTTGTCAGAATATGATTTTGAACATAAAATGGGAATATACCTTCACTTCAGTTTTGCAAACCACCAAAATCGTAAAACCGACTGTATAAGACTGGGACTACATTGCGGGTTATTTGAATTATAACTTTCAGTAAAATTATTTGCCTCTTTCTTCCTAATTAATAGATAACTTAGCTTTTAAGAGCGTTAAAACTGATATTTATTCTCACTTTGACAGTTGATTTCTCGTAAAATAGGTAAATCCGCGGGAAATTAACATCATTTTGTATCATGTGTATCATAACAATATCGAAATAAAAAAATCATCAAAAACATGGTATATCTATACTTATCACATAAAGTGAAAGAGTTTGTTTGTTTGTTTGAATGCGCTAATCTCTGGAACTACCAGTGGGATTTGAAAAATTCTTTTTGCGTATGATGCCCAATTCTTGAGAAAGGTTATAGGCTATGTAACATCACGCTACTGGCGACGGGAGCAGAGCACTAAGCAAAGACGCGGATGGAACCGCGCTGCGAAAACCTAGTAAAAATATAAACGTAAATTCAGACATAGTACACTATTTAATTGGAACCTCTCTCTATCCATAGCACTTCTACAAGCTTTATACTACCATCTTTTAATTGATTACACTGCCATCTATTGTCGAGTAGTTAACCAGTTTTATAAACCGTAAGTATGTGTATATCTAGCTTTTGGACCCGTCTGAATCCATACAAAAATTACAAAGAACGGTGTTCTAAACAAGATGGAGATAAAATATTTATTTATACTTGTATATATGTAGGCACGCGATCGCGCGTTGGGAACTAGGGGCAAGCATGACGCGCGAAGCGGGCTGCGTGGCGCGATCAGCTGTGTGAAACTCGGCCGGTCGAAGACCCGCACCCTGGGGTGAACGCCCCTCGGTCATCCATCACCTGAATAATTCCTCACCTCATTCATAAGCACTGGCGCATTCATCTCAATATTTAAGTTTCATGCGTTGTTCCGGAAACCATCAGTCAAACAATGCTAAAACTACGAATTGATTGATAACTGGCGTAAACTTGGCTTGAATGAACTGTGGTACTGTGTAGGTAGGTAATTATAGCCAGTAACGGAGGCTCACTTGATACGTGGTTGATAATAATCTTAACTAGCTAATGAGAATTAAATGACAAAATATAAAAGACGCACAGGTAGAGATAACGTCGGAATTTACCGTAGACAGCAACTTCGCAGAGCCCTGACATTGAAAGGGTCCATGAGCGACACCTTACCACTTACCATCAGATGAGTTTTTGACTCATCTGCCAAGGTCAGCAAAAAAAAGATTTGAGCAAAACCCGCTGACAAAATTGCTATATGATTTTGTCTTTGTTTAATTATAGCAACACTGTTTCCAGTTAAATTTATTTTAAATTATCCTTTTGCGTAGTTATATGCCCTTTATGGAACTCGGCAACTAATAATTGTAACCTATCAAAATTAAAGTCGGACTTTTGAACTAATATCAAATCATAGCTGCAAAATTAACACCATCTGTTATAGGTAATACACACAGTTGACGCTAGAATAATACTCTTCCAAAACCGGCCAAGTGCGAGGCGGACTCGTTTACAAAGGGCTCCGTACCATTATCAATAAAACGCCAAAAAAATCATAACAATATCTATTGTATGGGTGCCCCCCATACAACAAACATTTAAATATTTGTTTTACGTAAATTTTATAATTTAATTTTTAAGTGAATTAACTAATTATTCTGTGAATTTTTCAAGCGTCTACCTGTTGCCATTATCTATATCGAGCAAAAACGAGCAAAACAAAATCACGTTTACTGTATGATAACCCCCTAAACTATATATTTTATTCAATTTTTTTGGATTTGTTTTTACAGCGGCGACAGAAATTCATCATCTGTGAAAATTTCAACTGTCTAACTATCACGATTCATGAGATATAGCCTGGTGACAGACGGATAGACAGACAGACAGACAGACGGACAGTTTTATGCTTTGGCTACGAAACGCTAAAACACTTTTTAGCGTTGACACTTCATAACACTTCATTATTTGCTATCCTACATTGAACTTCTCATATTCATCTTTTTTCTGAGTGTATAGTTATATAAGTTTGAAATTTATCTAGCCATTAAATTACTTATTAAAGTGTCATGAGTCATGACTAAAATATTAACAATGATTGAAATGAAACCTAAGAAGCGGAGCAGAATTATTGTCAAAGGGAAAGTTGTGGAATTTGTTAAAGGTAAGTAAGTAGGTGCTATCGTAATTTGCTGTTGATACAGATCAACATATATTTGACAAAAGAAACCCAAAACTAGATTAATTAATTTCTTGTCGACACAAGAAATCAATCAAGTTTTGGGTTACTCTAAACTGGAAATATAATAATAGGCTTGGACGATTCCAAGTCCATTATATTCCCACTGCAGAGTGAAGCTCCCTCCGCGTATAGAGAAGGCACGAGCATTACACAGTCTGCAGTCAAAGGCTCCCGATGTCTATTTCACTGAGATTACTGCTGACTAGAAACAAACCACTCCTAGTATTGCTACGACTGCGGTCTTCTTCAGGGTGCTATTCCCTTAGTAACTTTAAGTTACTTATTACATCTACGAGAAGAAATAGGGAGTTTCTATATTCTGCATTGTAGACCACACGGCTTTATAGACATAAGATTACCGCGTAAATGCATATGTATTTACCAAAATGACGCGAGTGACCTGATATTAAATAATGTATGTATGAATCACAAACGGGAGGCCGGACTCGTGACGATGACACAGCAACGCCTTTGAAAGAATTCACATTCTCTTATTTAATGTGATTCATTGATTAAATTATACTCCCTGTACGTTGACTTCGGCGCTAGTCCATACCGTTTGTTTATATTATAATGAAAGTTAACTCTTTTTGTATTTTAAGTAAAAATATATAACTGTATTTAAAAAGAAACATCTCTTCCTATCTTGTTTTGACATTATAGTCAAATGTTTAAATTCAATATGTTATTATTTATTATTATATGTTATTATTATTTATGAGTACCTATTTAACTTTCAATTATACTTAAAAATATTTTTGTCGCTAAAGTTCAAATTAAACTGACAGAAATAACGACTCAAGAACCACTTTAGAGGTAAAAATAAACAGAACAGTTAAGAATTAGTAACATGGAGGTCACCATACCAGCAGTTTCAGACGATGGCTTTTGAAATAACAGCCACCACTCCTGGATTACACTGAATGCTTACCATCAGAGTGGCCTGAGTCACTTTAATAGGCTAAATTAAAAAAATAGAAGTTAATTTGATGAGGGCATTGCCCAGATTTTCATGCAATATTACTATGTTTCACTTATGAAACATTTACTACATACTATAAGTAGCTTGTAGCTTTGTCAGTCACTAATATAAACTTTGTTCACTTCATTGTAAACTGTTAAACTGTGTAATGTACCACTACCAAGTCTACAATGATACGTTAAGCGAAGACCAGACTGCGAGCTAAGCCTATAATTAATTCGTGGTGTACCTAGTCTATGCTTTAGTTATACAGACACTATCAAATTATAGCATGTTGCTTTGATTTGATAGTGCAACCGGCAGTACGGCCAGTACTGATACTTATGTTAAGGTTAATAGGTATATAAAACAGAAAAAAAAGATATAATTTATGACTGGCATGAAAATAAAAAGGATACAAAAGGATAAAAAAACGATCGACCAAACTGACGAGAGTTGGAGAAAGCATAGGCTTTTTCCAATTTTTCTATGGCTGATAATATGATGATGATGTTGAAATAAAGGATGTATTAATTTCTTGTCATTAATAATTTAGTTATTCAGATGGGTAGGCCGTTCATAATGTTCATTCTTTAGATCTATTAAGCTTAATTCTACAACAGTTGTAGCTACACCTGTTGTAGTCCAGATTGTGAAGTGGGAGACAAAACAACGCTCCATCTAGTACCTGTGTAGATGCGCAGAAAATAATTGAGATTTCCTAGTATTATGTAGCAAGGAGGTTTATCCTGAAATAAACTAGAGACGCTTTTTAATTTTTCCAAAGCAATCATATACATCACACGCTTTTGTGCTACTAAGGATGATATCAAAAAAAATTAACTTGATATCAATCAGTATAAAATATAATTCAGAACCAAACAAAACTTTGATGTATTTCCTAGCACGTGAGATGTTTATCTGCAGACATTAGCAGGCAGGGCTACAGTCACTACACTGCACGCTGTCGTGTCTGGGTGCTTAGTGCTCATGAACCAGCGTTCACTTTCCACGTGTCAGGAAGTATCCGGAGCCACTTTCACTCCATTCAAGATCATAGCTGCTCGTTCCACCTAACGCAGCGCCCGACTGTTGTTCTAAACAATAACTCTCTATTGTTTACGACTTATTTTACAATTTAAGTTGTTATTGGCTGCAATAAGCCGATGTCTCAAATTGCTAGCAGATTTCCATTTCTATGATATATATATTTATATTTTAAATGGACCTTTGAACAAATTCAATCATGAACAGAAAGGTAATGTTGTTAATTTATTAATCGTAAAGATGTTACGTTACAGATTTATATTAGTTTCAGGCGCTATTTCTCTTGTGGGTTCATTGACCGGGCTCTTATCTCGCATGCATGTGTGTATGCACGTGGCGCGCGGTGTGTGCGTCCACGCTGCGCCTGCGCTCCAAACGTACACTCGTACGTAATTGTAAGCCGCACATTATGCAACGCTTATAAAGCGGTTAAGTCGCATTATCGAAAAGCGCATCGAAAATTATATTTAGCGTAAAAATTGTTTATTATTAGGTAATTATACATATTTGCGACGCGACGTGTGCCAACTTTATTTATATCACATGTAATTCACGTGACGGGCGACTTCACATTATCCTGATGGTCCTTCTGTAAAATAAACTACTTCCGTTTACTTAATAGATAAATTAAATGTTACTTGTTAATGCCTATTCCCTGGATTAATCTCATGGTAGAATAAAACTGGTAAGACTGAAATTCGGCCTTTCAAAAAATAAGATCTTTTATTTCGGTAAGCACATGCACAATGTCAGTCCCGGATATGACAATCGGTTTTTCGTTTAACTTCCACAGCGAAATAGAATACTTAGATACAATAACTACGTATCTACGTAAATATCTATGACATAAAATTGCACTAATAAATATAACCCAGTGCTTAAAATCTAACTGATGCACAATAATAATTTGTATTGATTCTCGAAGTTTATACAACAATAACATTATATTTTTAAATTTACGACTTTAAAAATGTTTTCTCGTAGTAGTTGTTGAATATTCAAATCTTAGAACTTTTTCATTCTCAGGTGATGTAGATCCAAATCTAGTTCATACATACAAATAAGAATAACAACAAAAGGACACCTGACATCTTTCATTCTAACTAACAAGATGAGACAGTAAATATTGACAAATAGTCCCTGAAGGGAGGAGAGCGATGCCCAAATATTGGGTGAACAACCTCTTAATGCTTTGAGGAGACATTTTATTTATACCATACAGCGTATCTACGACTGTGGACGTTAGAGAAATTGGATCATACTTTATTTGGTAGCTTTTAATAAATATGTGGGAGCCGCCTTCAAAATTTCAAAGTCATGCGGAGATTCTGCGGCGCATTTACCTACATACGTAGAAGCCGGTACGTCACTGTTGTCGATGCGTGACACACGCGTTTATTATAGTACGTCGGCTGACATCGTATGAACGAAAATATCGGCGTTATCAACGTCTAATTATAGAGACAACACCGCGTGTACGATTCAAGGGTACGTTAACTTCTTCAAGTTCAAAGGTCACAGAGGTCACGGCTCCACCGAAACACAAACTTCACAAACAATCCATCAACCTCAAATATTGGACTTTCTTTTGTCTGTAACTGTGTGTTTTAGAGAATACGAGTTATATATTTTTTGCGGAAAGTATTTAAAGTAACACATTTTAGGTTTCATTGCGCTTTTTTGTGTAAATATAACCTATATAAAAAAGCTTTTTTGATCACGTCAGTTTCTTCACGTAGGTATAAACGATTAATTTACATTTTGTGCAATAAAATTCACCAATGGCTTGATTATACGTATAACCGAAAATGGTGACATTTCGACAATGCTTTTCCGGTAGTGGCATCGCAGTGTGGTATACATATTTTTTATAAGTGTGTAAGCTTGTGTGGGCATACGATACGTTCGTGTGTGTGCGCGCAGGATCGCGTTACAGCTGAAACTTGGGTCGCCTGCCGAAAAGTGCGGTCGTCGACCCGGTCAGGAGTTCGGCCGTATAGTGCGCGCATGCATCCTTGATATTTTGTCTACTTAACTAGCACATAAGCATGATACCTACAACTGTTATAAAGTTACTACTATAGATGATACATGTTTGTATATTTATTAATTTCTGTGAGCTGCACGGGAAATAATATTAAAAGTTTATTACAATTTTATTCTACAACAGGTAGCCATGCTACAATATATACAAAGAATTATACGTAAGTGTAAAAAATAATGTTAAAAGTCTATAACTAGGTATCTATGAGTCTCTTATATAAAAAGAAATTATTTTATTTTAATTGTTTCAGTTAAAGCATGTTTTTAAAATCGCGTAAGTAAGTTATCCCTTAACCACCTACCATACGTCTCACAAAACCCTACAAATTTATTTTCGTGAATAATTTGTGCCTAAGCTTTGCATAAACGTGTACCTTTTTCCAGCGTCACTCAAATCAATTTCGGGGATCAACTCTTCGAGGTCAGTCGGAAGTAAAAATCTATAGTTAAATTATGACATTAAACGACGAGAAAATACAGCTGTGGTTGGAACGAGATATGTCTAATGACGAAAATTAAGATAATATGATGATTGTAGTGATGTTGAGTTGAGAATATAGGCATCCAGCATATGGTAGTAGAAAGTTCGTAGTCGGATTCGAAATCCATAGAGCAGCACTGCTGAAGAAAGGTTAACAGTTCGTAAGAATTGCTCAACTTGCCATTAAAAAGACAAAATAAATAAAAGAAATTGCCTTGAATGTTCGAACAAAATGTGTGTTCCCTGTCGGGAATAACTACAAGTTTAGGACCCGCAATTTTGTTAAATTTTTGTTTCATTGAGGTTTTTTTATCATTTTATGTTTGTTGATTATTGAATAATTGATAAAAATATATAGAAAAGTTCCTATGTGATTATTTTAATCGATCTCATTTTACAAATCTGTTACTTTGAAGCTCAAAATAAGGCAAGTTATTATTTAATTAAGATTATAACTATAAGATTAAAGTATGATTTTAATGTGCCTTTCTTATTTCATAAATAGTTTATCATGTACCTAAATTTACTTTTATTTAAAACCATCAAATCACGTGGTAGTGTGACAAATATAGGTGCTAGGTGTTTAAGGGTTATATTTAAAACATAGGCTATAAAATACATAGTAAAGTATGTATTGTAAGTAAATGACCTACATATCTGCCTAAAGTTTATACATAACATAGATATTGCTATTGAAAACCAATTGCAAATAATACCTACGTTTATATTATTTTATATTATGTTAAAACATCTGATTAAGAAGATATTACATACAAAACAAAAATAAACACTAGTAAATAATAGTATAGATTTTATAATAATTTACAAGTTATACGATTTTCAATAACAAAATAAAATATTACAAACGTTAATCTTTGACATACAATACTAAAAATAAAGTGATACCTCATCAAGTATCAAGATATATTGCACGCGCTACAAGACTTGGTGATATATTTGGTGACATTGAACCGAGTCCATTGCCAACGACCTCGCTCCTCGGGGAAGCGAGGTTTGCGTAATCGCTCCTGCCTACTGTACGGAGACCCCGACATAACAAACACGCACACTATCGAACACACGCACACCAACACACAGACCTCGACATGAACTCTGATAACATTAAATAGTCGTAAAAATATAGTGTAATGTGGTAGCCATTCAAGTGAGACAGGGTCTGGTACTTAGTTTACGTTTGTATACAATGTAACATTAAATTTGTTAAATGGAGGCCATAATATGATTATTTTGTAGGTGCTAGGTAGGTTTGTGCGTTTATATTGAACGTCTTTATTAAAATATTATTTTAATAATAAAATAGTAATTATTTAATATTTATTTTATAGACAGCATATTATAAAGCTAAAAATTTTGACCATTAATTATGAATTTTGTAATAATTCCCATTGTGTTTTATTATTAATTACCTATTTAGGAATGCCTATTAGTTTACTAGGATTTAGGTAATCAGCGACTAAAGGGTTTATACATACACATATTATTTCAAAAATACTGGTTTTAAGGTGCTACGCGTACTACATATTAAGTTTCTTTCCGCGAGAGAGTAGGCAGAGTTTCCTTATCACATTTCGACAGCTATATTAATTGACCTCTGTAATACAGAGCGATCCTGTAGCTATTTCGGGCACAATTCCAATAAATATAATTTATTTTTCAACATATTACTATAACATATTATTATAACCTTACTTTGTCTCTATCCTTGTTTTTAATGGTATAAAATAAAAAGACAAAACAGGCCAACTGCGTTACCTACGTGCTTTAAATATCACCTTGCTAACCCACTTGCTAAATGTAATGTGTAGCAACTTCCTCATAAAAGAGGGCTATGTCCAGCATAGATGATATAAAACTTAAAAAAATTATTATCTTCGATGTGGAAGGCATAGAATTCGAAATCACAACAGAATTGGAATCCGTACAAAATATATATCGGCAATATGTTTTGCCGATAGAGATGGTTAACTTTACATTGAGTAAGTAAGCGCATAGTAACATTTGTCTTTTATAACCTCCGGCTAAAAATACAACGGATGGGTCTTAGAAACGAATAAAGGTGACTGATTATACTTTAGAAACAGTTTTAAAAACAACTACTTTCGTTTCTAATTATACATACCAACTCAACTGTGCTGTATTTATTAATGACAAATGCTAAATTCAATCTCAATTTTGTACCTAAATATTTACCTGTTTTGTAATTTATTTACTAACTAGCTTTCCGCGGCGTGGTTTCATCTTTGCTTACTGCTCTGCTCCCGTCGCCAGTAGCGTTACATAGCCTATAACCTTCCTCAAGAACTGGGCTATCATACACAAAAATACTTTTTCAAATCCAAATAGTAGTTACAGAGATTAGCGCGTTCAAACAAACAAACAAACTCTTTCGCTTTTTATAATAGTATAGATTATAATAATGAAATAATTTCATATTTTGTAATAATTATAGATCGTTTATAAAAGAGTTTCAATTTAAATTCATAATTGCATTATTTCAAACTGTTTAAACAAAAATAATAATTTAATGTAATTAAATGTTTGTGTGTACGCCAGTTGTGTGGTAGGACATAGATCTTACTACTATCTATTTTATAGCATCTTTTATGTACCGATTACGAATAAAATATTAGATTTCATTTGATTTTAAGTAAGTACCTTCGCCTACACAAGATCGCCCTAGAGTAAGATATCAATAGTTTTCATTGTGCAAAAAAAAAGCATTGCATTCACGGAAGAAGAAAATTAAATAGTGCGTTCGGCTGCTGTACAGGATTATAGACTGTTTTACAAATTGCAAGCGGTAAACTTAGCAGGCCATACGTTAGATATTATATTTACTTTTCTAAATATGCTTCTGAATATTAACATTATGTGCGACGCGGTTACCACCAATAGGTACATCTATATAGTAGGTAATACCGCCTCATTAAAGCATAATCTACGAGGATTAGAAGCGAACAGGAAGAAAGGAATGTGTTACACTTGATTTGGCATTAGATCACTGTTTTTAGTTTTGTAATACCCTTGGAAGCTACAACTTTTTACATATGTAAGTACGTAGTCGTACATATATGAAAAGTGTGATCTATGTCTGCAATATAAAAAGTGGTGGCAAATAAGGTAACGCAATTTATCATCGTAATTAAAAGCCTTGCCACAAATTTATAAGATACCGAAGATAATATAAAGTTAAAAAGTTTATTACATAAATAAGCTTTTTGAATACTAATAAGGTAATCGCCTATTACATATATATCCTAATCCAAATTAAAGCTCTTCCATTTTTAGAGTGATGCGATCTTTTGTTCGCTTATGATTAAAATCAGGGTAACTGACCGATGCTCCAACAACGCCACTACAAGTTCCTGTACGGCAATACCAAGGCGACATAACGGTTCATTCACTAATATAATTACTTGTGTTTGACACCATTTAGCCGCTCCACTTACTTCCTACAACTACATGAAAACTGTATTTTTATTGACTAATTACCAATACATACCTATATTATATATTATAATATTTGGTTATGTATAAAAGACAGTAAAACTTTTTAATTTCCTTTCTCACTACACCCACTTTCAGAATACGTACGAATGACGTAAACTTGGTCAGGACCCAGTTGAAAACCAGCGTCAGAACTTTGGTCTAGCAAATGCTGAACTGGGTACCTAGTTGCTACATCTGTGAGACACACTCTTGCACTGTACTTTGTATTTTTCTTTTAATTTAATTATTTTTGTTGTGTCTATGTAATTGTGGCAATAACGTTTCTTTCTTTCTTTCTTTCTTACTACTGTAATAACAATGTTACCTGCGACAATAGTAATTTTAGCTTCCACAATTAAACTTTTCTTGAAGACAGTGAAAATATCATGAGGTACCTAATTAACCAGTTTAGATTTAAAGTAATAATTTGAATCAAAATCTGGGCATCGCGAGTTCTTGACCCTTTCTGATGGATGGTGAGGCCTCATCATGTACTTACCTAAGTGCTACAGTTGAAACGGGTTTTCGATGTCACTTAGGCCTAACTCCGTCGTAACCTTTATTAATCTGGGATATCCCAGCAGAGGTCAATGAATTTGGAACTCGATCCCACCCTCGTCGACTATGCTTACGAACTAAGTACTTAATTCGTGCAAACCTGTGGTGCAAACACAATAAAAGTCATGCGAAATTCGCAGCTATCTGTTCCAAAACCGTGTATGTTTTCGTTCACTAGCAAACAGTTTGTTCAAGGTCTCGCAGGGCACGCCGCCGTTGTATTGCCTCCGCGAGGTGCGCTCGCCTAGACCGCGACCACTTTCGCTCTCTATCGAGACCATTGGAGACCAAGAACCGCTTACACTTGCTGTAACATTCGCATCACTCTGTTTAGAATGACGGAAGAAACTTGATACCCCGCACTCCATGCATTCGATACATCAATGTCATCGTCTACTGCTGCATTTTTCTTAAGTATTCTGTTACTTTACGTCCAGGGAGGTCTGAGAGATAAGGTTGTTTATATAATTGGATGACAATATTAAATACAATATTTAAGTTAAAGTGCGATATGGATGAATTTCTGGAGAAAAATACAGTGTCATTGACTCCGTACTATAGACGAAAGGTTCAGATAAATTAAAAGAATTAAACATACGCATTCTTTCATACGTTCAGATAGCATTTGACAATATTAATAATAATTTTATAACGTAATTAGCCAAAATTACAGAACGGAGAATCGAAGCTGTGATCCAGTACTTAAAAGCATAAACCTGTTGAGACAATGAAGCACAAAGACAGTGGTGTTGGCACATGTGCGGGGGTCGCTGGCTCGTGTGTTGCGGGTCTGATTCCCGGCGGAAGGGTCCCGGAGGAACGATCCAGGCGGGGTGGCGCGGCAGTGTGCCGGTCAGTCACCGCTCTGCCGGCGCGCCGCGCGCTCGCTGCTGTGTAGTCTTGCACCGCTCCACGCCGCGCTGCTATTGTTCCGAGTAGCGACACCTATGTTTATCTGCTACCCTGGTACGCATGCCACGTCTAGTATGAACTTGTGACGTGATCTTTTTGTTTTTCAGACTTGTGGCTCTATCTTTCAGTGGATTGTGACCGTTTATGTGTAAGATAGTGGAAAGTGACTTACTACCGAGGATTTTTGTATCTGAGGATCTTGTCGGGAATGCTGCTGAGGACTTCACTGTCGTGAAAACTCCAGGTCGTTGTTTTCTAAAGTTTTTAAACGATATTGGTGTTAAATTAATATAAGCTAAAAATGTTTTCATTATGTCCCTTAAATAAACTTGTAAGTACCTACATAAAATAACCAAAGAATAGTAAGAATAAGAACCGAGTACCGATGTCGTGTTGCTTGAAGCCCCATGCGACGCGAAGACGTAAAAAATCTAAAACTTTAGTTCCTAGTGTATAAAGAAATGTTCGAGAAAGTTTAATTGCGTTTTCCTGTGCTAAATTTAAAATTACCTTTTTGCGCAATTAGAAAGTTATTTTGTTTAAGACACAAATGAGTAGACGCATAAATTTAATTATATTGCTATTTTGTTCAAGACATATTATTATGAGAATTATGACTTAGAAAAGAGCAAAATAAATGACAAATTTTACTATGGTAATCATTAAATTATCTACTAAAATTTAAAAAAAATCGTCACAACATGAAAATATAACTATCTTCTCTACAATAACGGACAAGTATTCAATATTTAAAGTAAGTGAATAATATAATTACTATTTTATAATAGTTATTATAACAATAAAGTAAAATTTAAATTAAAAGATGTAATGTGCGTTGTCAAACAGATTTTTAATACCTATATTATGAGTGTCAATATTAAAAGTGCTAAATAAATAATAATTAATCAATGGTCGACACACATCGAAACATTATTTTCTGTAGCAATAAAAATATTTTTAGTTTCACATTATTCATCTTTTAATATTGTCCGGTTTAAACACAAAACAGTTTCTAGTATGGTCTAAAAATAAAAGTGTAATTATGAATGTACGTAATAATAATGACGTATAAAGTAACTGCATTAGGATACACTTAAATATCCAAAATGTGTATTTTGACAGTTGTTATTTCACGAGTATCAATTTTCATAGACATGAAATGCGGTAAATGAACCACATTTCCTGTGTATGACAATTGCTTACCGTTTTAAATTGTAACTATATAAAAACTAGGTAATAAACATTCTCAAAACTGAAACTGTAAAACGGGAGCAAGCTAGCTTATTAGTAGTATTTATTTTTCAAAATTAAAAGTAATATCTTATGATTCTTCTTTAACTATTTTTTAAACTGATCTCTCCAAAAGAGTTTCTTCTTATAATAATATGAAAATTAATGTGGTAATTTGACCAACAGCTGTAACATCGTCGATCCTTCGCTACGTACCTGCAGAGATGCGGGAAAAAGGCTGAACGGGTACACACGCGGCCTACGAATAAAAATGTAAGTACTAGCTGTAATTCTTTATTGCTAACCTCTATAAACATAAGTCGGCACACTCGATGTCGTCCGCTTTCTATACTACACGTGGCGATATCGAAGCCTAGGCAATTTTGTACGCTAAAGTAAACCAATGCCTACTCGAATTTGTCAGCTACGGGTATAATACATAGTATTTATAGTGAGGTGTAAACTTGAATGAGAAGATAAGATATACAATGTAATACTGATTTATTAACAAAGCTGCCTAACCTGCTAGCATTGCCGGTCATACAGCGCGAATCATTTTATTATAATACAAGAGCTTTAAAATCTTGAATTTTACCTATCTCTTAGTAGATTTTGAATATCTTGTTTAGCCATTAGTGTTTAATAAATAGCTTCAAGCGATAATTTCACCTACGTACTTACGTGTTTACTCCAGAATAAACTACCTGGGGTGGTGGATCTCGAGGACGCATGAAAGTTATGTAATTTAAGACTATTCGCAATATAAAATGTTTAGGTATATTTGTAGAATGCACTTCTTATAAAATAGCAAGTCATGTATTATCTAAATATCGTTGAAATGAAAGAGTGCCAAGCTGTCAACATAATAGACAACTTAAACATACATTGATTATAAAGGTAAAGACCGAAGTTTTTTAAAGTGTACAATGGTGAAAAGGTATAAAAAGAAGAAAGCGTATCGTTGACACTTAAATTAGGTACTGTATGGAAATGAAACGTATCTTGAATTTGACGAAGACGTGACGTAGATAGAGCATCGTTCACTATACTTAGACATACAAGTCATGAAGTCATCGCGGCATCTTCATCCAAGTTCAAATACCTTATACTTTAAACGAAAAACTCAAAACGAGCTTAATATAATATACGCGCGGGTCACGTGCCATAGAATTTATGCGAAAATATTTTAAAAGGCAAGCACGAGTAAAATTCAACATACACATTTATATACATATTCAAAATAAGTGTTAATTATAGCACCCTATTTTACGTTCAATTAGTCACAAATTATTTACAGCTTATTAGTCATTATTTTAAAGCTCTTCCTATATTTTCCCGATATTCAGATACTGCGTTAATCTAAGTAGGTACTCAATATCTTTCAAATTAATCCCTAAAATCTAACATACACAAGTTTATAAAATAATTATCTAAATTATTATAGTAGCATTTTCACACTTGTTTTTCAATATCTTTTTACGTGTGCATAGCTTTATAAATATTACTAGCTGCGCCCCACGGCTTCGCCCACACGCAAAATAATATATATGTTTTGTAGCCTTCGGGAACTAAACCGATTTTCGGGTTATAAGGAGTGTATGTCCGTCTTCCGCACCTAATTTATCTTTTTTTTTTTTTTTTTTTATAGTATAGCCTACCAAAGTGACTCCACCCCGCCTGATGGTAAGCAGTCAGTGGAATCCAGAAGTGGCGGCCACTATACCAAAAGCTATCAAACTGCTGGTATGGTGGCCTCCACTATGGCGGCTGGGAATGGGGTTAGGGGAAGGAAATGAGGGACGTGAGGAAAGAGGAAAGGGGGGAAATTGAAACTCTCTACATACCATTTTCATCAAGCCGTTTAAACGCTGAGTGGTAACAAACACACACTCATAATACTAGTAGGATAATCATAGAACTTAACATTAAATGAAAATACGATTTTTTTTATTCGTTGAATGATAACTAGATCGAAAGATTTATTATATTGAAATAAAAAAGTATAGACATACGCAATTTATTAAAAGAATTTGCCTATCAGTAAATTACATTTAATATAATTTTTTTTTTATTAAAAAATTGCATCAGAGATTGACCTTCAGAAAAAAAAGGTTTTTCTAAGAGAATTAAATATGAGACCATAATTGAAATATTCTAACTTGTACATTTTCTAATTGCATTTTCATGTATTGTTAAAACAAACCTGTTAAAATTAAAAAAATATATTGTGAGGATTAAAAATGATTAGTATCATTAATTTTTACTTAGCAACCAGTTAACTACCACATGTTAAAGCAATGGCATACACTTTTAATATAGGTTTGGAGATACACAGCTTTATGATCGATTTTCAATGTTTTTTTTTTTTTTTTTTTTTCAATGTTTTTTAAAAAGTTTGGTCTTGCGTTAGAGTTTGCTACGATAAAGGACCTTGCAACGGTCCTAGTCCGTAACAACCATTTTTTAGTCACTGAAATGAATTCATATATTTTGTAAAACGGACTGCTAACAGTTACTACCATTTTTGGTTGAATCGAATAATGCGAGTAATAAACGACTTGTTTTACACTCGACATTGGCAATAGTAGACATGTCATATTATGTCGGCTCATTTACCGACAAAAGGCAAAAAATATGAAGAATATTATTTTGTAGGTTATTATGTTAATATTCTCATTATTATATTTAAATCATTTAAACTATCGGCTTTTATGAGTTTGAGCATGTTCCTCAATCATATACTAAGAGGTCGTGATAAACTTCTACGACTCGTAAGTATATAATATATGAGTATTCTAAAGTGTTTGCGAACAAATCATAACGTTTTGTTAGAACTGTGATTGACGAGTGTTTCGACATATACCATCACCTATGCAGAAAAAACTAGTGCATTACTTCCTGTGGATGTTATAAAAGGTGACGAGCGTTTGTATCCGCCGCGCCGGTGTAAAGATTTTATCATTCTGTACCTAAAACATCGCCTAAAACTATGATTTACATGTATAAATAACTATTTAGAGATAGACGGAAGTTTCCAAGTTATGTATAGTTTTCCTAATAACTTCAACAAATTTCTAAGTTCTAATGGGCTTACCAAATGTTGTATAATTAAAATTGTTTGTGTAATTAAAGTTCAAACTATACCCAAAGAACATCGGCATTATAGGTTCGTGAGGATAAAACTAAAACCTACATTTACTAACTTAATTCTTTATTTACAACTTGGATAAATGCATTGTCAGACCTTAGAACCTTGAAAATACTATCTACAGGAAATCTTGTTTTCAGCTGAACATATTATGTTTTTTTATTATGACATTCATGTTTTCAAGTTACCGCTTAAAGCTCGTTCAAGCATAACACTTGCTGCAGTATAACTACTAAAATATTGAAACTTAATTAAAATAGTGCAAACCAAGCTTAACCGTGTTGTATATTAAACTAATAGCATTTAATTACGTACAAACAAAAATATTGCACTCTAGGGTCACAATGCGCCTTTTGCATTTTTTACTTTTTATATTCAGGTTTTAAATTACTTCGTTTTTTTTTTAGTTATACCCTTTATAACCAGGTGTGGTTGGTAAAATCTATACTTATAATGTGCATCTGAAAATGATTCTAAACATTCAATACATAAGTTAATCTTTCTATCTCGACTCTACGAGCAAACGTGTCAGTAGTTACAAAGTTACCAATATTAGATCTAATAGCGACCCGCCCCGGCTTCGCACAGGTATTATGCTGATACTAAATATACTACAGAATGTCTTTTTAAACAACGTTTACAGCTTTTTGTCATTGGACAATACAAACATGGTTTCTTTAGAGGCCAGCGGCTCCCAGCCGGTATATACCGCCGCAACCGCTATGTCCCTGCATTACATTAGAAACCTCTAAAATTACCAGTGTTTCTATACTATATTTTGCACGTATTATACATATAAAATTTCCCCTTGAACCACTCTATCTATTAAAAAAACCGCATCAAAATCCGTTGTTTAGTTTTAAAGATCTAAGCATACATAGGGACAGACAGCGAAAAGGAACTTTGTTTTATACTATGTAGTGATCTCATGCAGCAACAAAATTATGCACTCTCATTGAAATAAGTACCTATACTTTGCTATTACAATACAAATCTAATTTATATGCAACAATCTCGTTGCACTGATTTCCCTTACAGCTTTTCACAAAGTTTAAAATGTGGCCGATCTGTTTCACAGCCAAGACCGTGCTCGACCATAACATATTAGAAGTTAAAAGCTAGAATAACCAAGTATATATTAAGCTTTCTATCTGATTGCCGAATGCATTAAATAACGCGGTTTCTCTAGATTTTATCTGACCATAATACGCATTGCACTATTTCCCTTTCGCGCCTACAATATGCCGCGTGGAAACAAGAGCGCTATTTAAAAACTTGTTACGTTCGTTGCACGTTCTCAATTTTAGATATTAGTTGAAACTATGAATGTGTTCTAAACAAAATTATTCTGCGAAACTATTACCGGCTAGTATATATATCCACAATGCATTCTGTGCGTGACGTTGAAGGGAAATTAGTTCTATTGGTGACAGTGTTAGGATATATTATCGTGTGTGGTTACACGGTGCATTGTTGCAGGAATAATGCACTGACGGCAGTAGTTTACGAGGTCTTTCACCGGCCACATTATATAGGTCAGTTAGATTAGCAACGCTCCCCGCGCCTCTAACTACTACCTACTTGCACACTTGGTCGCTAGAAAATTATGTATTTTTACTTATATATAAGTACCCATTTTACATAAGATAACGTCAAAGTAATGTTGATAAGATTGATTATTTTTTAATTACTTTTTTATTTTGAGTAACAGTAATAGAGGAAGTGGCATGCCGTTTGGCAGAAAACAGAATTGAGGTAGCTCGCACTCCTACTTCAAAGACCGACCACTATTAATACAATGTAATTATATCCATTTTGTATCATAGATAGTCTGACATATCTTAAAATTTTATAAATTCAGTTACTCTATCTGCGATCAATCAGATGAAAACAGGGTATTTACATGTAAGTATTCGTTGCACAAATACTAGGTTAATGATTACCTGCAGAGCTGTTCCTAGGTCTTACACGGTCTCATTTCAAAACATTGCTTCTGCTCCTTATCGACTTATTATTGTAGCACAATATTATGCGACCATTAATTTACGCTTTTCATGTCCCACATTTGCGCAATAAACGCAATAATGTTAGTTCACTGATATGAAAACGTTTATTTACGTAGCTTTGTTGTATTTTATAAAGCACTTTTACCTGTATGGCTGGATGGAAGTGTAAAAATTATTTTAGCCACTTGATTCTTTTTAAAAGATTTATCTTTTGCCGACAGTCTTGAAATGAATTTAAAAGTACTTTCCACTTTGCGACAGTACACACAATACGTTTGAAGACGACAATATGCATTAAACCGTAATTATCACACGTAACTCTCTAATGAGAATAATTTGAGTCACTCATATTAATAAAACTGCTATTACTTACACAGTAGACACTACGCTATTGCTGCCCAATACTTAATCGGCAACAGAGTGTAATGTCAGAGAAATCTCCCTGGCGGTTCGTCGGAGACACAACGAATTTATTGTGGAAATGATGGCGTTCCGCAAGCCTCCAGACTAGGCCCGCCCCACTTTCAGGAGGTCGCCGTCCGATCGTGAACTCTACACTCGGTTCGATCGGTGCCGCCCGCGCCCTGGTGTTTTCAGTTTTTCATTTCTTTCTCTAGCCTTTTCATTTCTTAAACAGTGTTAAGGTAAATTATGGTTTTCAAACTTATATTCTTATGACATTGCGCGTTATTATTATTTAATTCTGTCAAGATTACCACTAATAAAATTCAGATGTACATACTATAAGAGGGTCGCCGTTCTCAAATGTTACAGTTCCATAAATCCATACCCTTCAATATAGAGCGCTCAATTTTGCTTCCCAAAATTTTGGAGCTCAGAGCAAGATTTCGGCAACAACCCCATCGCGATTTAACCAACCGTACGAATCTACTACGGGGTCAATGTCCGCTCGTGGTATATAGGTCAAACGAAGGCGCCTCGTCGTCTGTGTTATGTCAGCCTCGTTGTGTTACGCTAATGGTACGTCAATTCGGGTTCAACTTCACATAACCTGTTTCTAAAACAGGAATCGTCAATTTTACTATAATACTTATTCTGTCTTGAACGCCAAACTCATACATCGATTCATAACCGGTTCTTTCATAATAAATTATATAGTCACCGCAATAAACGGAAAGGGTTAAATCATAACTGGATTGTGTGTAAAATCTGTACTGAGGGCCTAGACAATGTTGTTAGCTTTTGTCAATTCCATACATTTTTTAATCTATTCTATTGTATTAGAATTTATGCCACTTATCTAGACCCTCTGGCAAGCTAGACCTGTTTTATAGTCAATTGATAATTCGTCGATTACAAAAACATTACAAGCAATGGTCAATGAACTAGTAGGAAGCGATGCGGATTTCATTGTCAATTTTCCACATGTCTGATCACAACCTTAGGTTCGATGAGATACCTTAATTTAAATGCTTAGCAGTTGCCACGCATCATGAAGCAGCGAACACTTAACCTCATTTGTTGGTTAACTGCATTATAAATCGGCCAAGTTGGGGAGGTCGTTGTGGCGTTGCTGATGGTAGAATATTAAATGATTCTCGGTTTAGTAGGGTTATAGTGATGCATAGAGTGGTCGGCTGCTGCGCGCGGGCAAAAGGGAAAGTGCTCGGCGCTTCCTGCTTGCACGCGGAAGCATTTAGTTTACTGTACGTAACTGCATTTCGCGTCGCTGCACCAACGTGTTGCAACATCCACTGATGAGGACTGTGATAGCTATATTAGTCACAGCATTGCTTAACGCTTATTCAACAATCTAAAAAGCCATTATTAGTCGTAGTATAATAAGTCTAATGTCATCTCTGAATTGTAGGTGTGTTATCACTGCACGATGCTTGCAGACAATAATTTATATTCGGTCACAATTTGAAGCTGACATTTAGATATTTTAAAATTGTCGCAGAAATTTTGGAAATTCAACTTTCTTATAATTATTGCCAAAATGTGCTAAAATAGGTTAACTGAAAAATATTGTTCATTTAAAACTTCAAATTTGAAAGTCTTACAATATTTGTGATACATATTTTAAAAGAATGCAACAAACTTTACATCTCTCTCAAATTTAAAAAAGTTGTACTAAATTTCTTTAATGTCTAAATTGTGTTGGCAATGTTTGTGAACCATTAAATTATCTAAATATCCGACAGTTTATCTTAGAAGCTTTATCCAATGTTTGTAATAGTGTTGTAATTGTAACCAAACCAATATATCATGTGAATTAGGCTAATTACAGCGTGTTGGTGTAGCCTCACCTCGCTCAAGAAGAGTTTTACTTTCGTTGCTCGTCACGCGCTCTCACCGAGGCGGAAACAAAAACAAGCTATCATCGTGAGCATCTTATTAGAACGTATTGTTTATGAAAATTACTGTTATCTCACTGTTATAATGTTTGTGAAAAAATAATTGAAAGTAATTATTAATTGCTTAATTATCGAAATACTTTCGTCTTCATACAGTATATTTTTATAAGATCAATAAAAATGCACGTTGCAAGAGCATTTTAAAGCGAGTTGGCTATTTCAATGTTTGTTACAAGTCTAGGATGTTCTCACTATATTTTCTCGAACGTAATTACAGCAACATACATGTGACATAAAATTATTTTATTAAAGCGCTGAGTTCATTATCCTATTGAAACAGTAATAGATACTATACGTAGGTGAACCGATACCTACAATAGGTGTGTCGTCGGAACAATGTGTCGCTGTCGTCGCTGTCGGCCCCGCGTCGCCTCGGTGTGAGTGGCGGCGCGGGCGGCGCGGTCGCTTGCACCACGGACCACGTTTCCGCATTTACCTGTACTTTCTCTCAACTGCACTTTGAATGTTTACTGCAGCATTATTTCGCTGAAGGAAATCCTAACTATCTAATTTCTGCACTATGTTCTTGATTGCAATCTTTTATTATCTCTATGCTAAATAAGCACATCGGTTTTCACCTCTTAATGTAGACACGTTACCGGAATGTGTTTTGGAGATCTCGTTCACTGTTAGAGAAAGTCAATTTTACAATAAGAAAAGCTTACCGTGAGTCAACGTGCGGTTGCCTCAGCGGTGACAGCGTAAAATATTTGTATGAAATATGTACAGCGCCTCTGTACAAAGTTTTCTCATACGAATGTTTTATGTTATCATTAGTGAAACAATATATAGTTACGTGCAATATGAATATTTCGGAATAAGAAAAATTAAACTGTAGGTATAGAGATTTCATAATTAACTTTTTAGTGGCCTAAGTCAGTTTTTGTTTTGATGTTTAATATGTTTAATGTGGAACGTAAAACAATATATAGCTAATAAATGTTTTATTACTATCTGTACGTACCTAGCCATAAGGAAGAATATCTAACTAATAAACGATTGACAGTATTTTCTTGCTCGTTGCTGCCTTCGATAGCGATAGATTAATTTATTACTTCCCCATAGGTATGTATTCTCTTGCAGAGCTAGAAATATCGCCTGTGACTTTCACTAGGAAATTTCTAATGTTCTTCACACAAGCCGCGTACAAGCGTTTAAATAGGAACTTAACGAATGCCAGTGAAATAATCAAATGATATAACTAACTCTTGTTCCATTTCTGCCTCTGTGGTTCGGTGGTACTGTGTATGGACTGCCACGCAGAGGTCGCGGGTTCGATTCCCGCTCAGTGCAAATATTTGTGTGCATAAACATGTCTATTTGCATTGGTCTGGGTGTTTCTATGTATAATATGTATGTATTTACAAAAAAAAAAAAAAAAAAAGTATATAAGTATGGTATATCCGTATTCTAGAACCCATAACACAAGCATATAATATGCTTACTTTGGGTCTAGATGGCGTTGTGTGTAGTTGTTGAAATATTATTATTATTATTATTATTATTGGAAAATGTTAGAACTAATCATGAGCTATTCTAAAAAAAATCACTGTTTACGAAGTCTTGGCATTGGTTTATTTGTTCGTAACTTACTCAATTTTGTTCTTATATTTTCGCAATTTATTTACCAATGATAAGAATAGAAAGTAACAAAAACTACGTAGGTAGGTAAGATATTCTAATTTTCGTTTTGTCAAATTTGTCTGTCGTAGGCAAACAAAAGTTATTTTAAGTAGGTACTGTGTTTGTCTTTTTTTCAATTGTACTTTTGAAAACGTAAGTAGTAAGTTTGTTTGGTAAATATAATCTTATTATGTCACTTTAAAAACATAAGAAACGTTGTGCGATGTCATGAAACAAAAATCAGACGCTTTTTTTTCTCCTACACAAAAATATCAATAGTTGTTACCTATCTTAGATTGAGTGGATACTTAAAATTTAAGCTTATTAAATAAGAGAATTTAGAATTTTCAGTAAATCACTTCTAAAACAGTTTTTCTCTTACTAAGAAAACAGTTTTATTACATTGTTTTAGATCAACGTTCATACCTACTAATTATTGTAAGTATAAGTACATAATAAGTGTCCATCCAATAAATAATTAGCCAAAGCCACACCTCCCTTAGCTGTTTAGGTCATTCTTGATGCTCTTTTGCTAATCTAAAGCTACTTTTTATCAATAATCAACACGAAATTTTTAGAAAAAGTAAAAATTTTATACAAAACTATTCTAAGTAAAAGAAGATGCACGATAGAAGATGTTTAAAATGGTGAATGTAATAGACACTAGTCGGTTTTATTTAAAAATAATCTCGTGGACACAATGTGTTATCTAATAAAATCTTGCTTGTATGTACTTTATATAGAGAGCAACAATGTTGCAATGCTGATCGTAAATTTCGACGTCGCACGGCGCTGCGATGACTCGAAGGCACTCATTTTCAAATTGCAACTAAACGCGTAGACGTTCAAAGGACGCACCGATTAACGATATCTAGATGTTAGAACGATCTGTACCGCCGCTCATTAGCTTATATAAGACGGTAGTAAAGGTTCGAAAAAGGCAAAGTGATTTTTCGAAACCGCAGGCACTTCTGTTTACCTTGATCATGATTTTTTTTTGGTTAATAAAATTTATTTCAAAAGTAAAAAATTGTGCCATCGCCGTCGCAATAGAAATACAAACATGATGATATTGCTCATATTAGGGTTGTTTACCTTTTCGTCAGAACACACATGTAAGAATGGCGAGAAGTTTTGGGATAGCGTGTTACGAAAAAATGTCCTGATCTTCTTTTAACGGTTTCTACTTTTACCTGTCTTACGAAGTCAAGCATCGACAAACTTAAACAGAGGTAGGGCATAACATTATAGTAAATCTACTTACTTAAACTACTATACTACGTAATTCTAGAGCTTCTGAGGTTCATGAGATGCGTCATCAAACGTTCGATTACTCGTTCATATTTGATGTAATAATGAGGATGTAATAAACAAAAAAGGCATCAGGAGATTTTTAATACATTGTAGAACGGAATTTGGTGGTAATCAAAGATGTCTTTACAATTAAACACTTTTCTAAAACATAAATGGCAAACTGGCATAACTTGCGTGTTGTCACATTTAAATAACCAATAATAATTCTAAGAACCTAAGAGATAATTTCTATGTAACTCCGGCTATAAGAACAAGCACTCCTCTAAGCAGCTCAGGATATCTTCCATTTAACCACCCTGGTACTATATTACTTTTGAATATGGTCTTCTTATTTAATACATTAACTTAGTACCTTTTTAACTCTCGTGAAGGTATTATTGGTTTGCAATATTTTCAATTTTAAAACGAGTATTCGTTATCTAAGTCGTAATGGCCCATTGGCTAAGGCATCCGTTTCATAAACACGAGGTAGTGGTGGGTTTAAATTCGGACAAGTTCCAATGTTATTTGTCAAATCATATGTACTTTCTAAGTTTATCTTGGACATTTCAGACTGACGGTGAATGAAAACATTGTGAGGAAACCTTCAAAAAGAAGTCTTAAATTACCAATCACCATAAGCAAGCATGGTGATTAATGCTCATGCCTTCTCTATATAAGCAGACGTCTTTGCCCTGCAGTGGGATAGTATAACAGGCTGGTATTATTTATTCGTTATCTTTAGCGGGTCTTAGTGCAGTTTATAAACGGTTAAAGCGCGAAAACACCGAAAAACTCTTAACTTTTAGTCGCACAATTTGCCGTATCGGTGCTATAAACTAGAAAAAGAATTTTGCTAAAGTCGAGTGTCTAAAGAAAAGACTTCAAAGACTTCAGACTTTCAAAAATAGTTTATGCAAATAAAATAGCTTAGAAAAAATAGGTCGATAGATGACGTTTACAAAATATTTAATGAGAGCGACTATGATCATAGACGAAAGTGAAGATGCTTGACGAAGTGGACATCGTTCGGCTGATGATAGATAGAGCAAAAAATTCTACATACTGAATCATTTACACCTAGGAGGGTTTTAGGTTTACTCGTAATATGTTATTTGAGATAAAAAGAAGAAAACCTTTTTTAATACAAGAATTTTTATTTCTTACATACATGTTACTTATACCTTAGAAATCTTATTGTCTTATTATTGAGATTTCTATGCATAATATAAATATACTGAATTCCTGCGACAAATTATTAGCTGGCATGTAGGTAAATAAAATATTTCTGCTTCGTTAAGAGAATTAAATCTAGAATAGTTTACATCAGAAGTGTAAAAAACTTATTAATTCGTCGCCTGACTTATAATTTACTTAGAAGATGTATATCCATCAGGTATTCTTCATATCGTGTTTAGTTTATGGTAATTATTTGAGGCACTGAGTTTCAAAACAAACCACCAGAGAATGAAATTGTTACTTTAGCAATTAATTAAATGCCACCATTTTTCTCCAATAATATAGAATCAAATTAATTCAATACTATGTCTAATACTAATCCAATAAGATTGCTGGGAGAAAGTGAGAAAGATTCTACTATAAGATGATTCTTGCCATAACCACGTACTCATACGTCGTTACGGATATGTGGTTACGGTAACAACTTTTAGAATAGCTTATGAGAGTCATTCGTCATCTATAATATTATGTCTAATACTTTTTACACCTGTATTATTATATTTGTTAATAATACTAGTCCTTCCAGTACCTATAGGTATCTCTGAAAGCTTACCTTTGCCATAAAGTTCTATAGTATAGATAGTTCTAACAAATTAGCTTGAAGGATATCAAAATTGTTGGCTTTAGCTATTGCTGCTCATTTCCATGCTCACGCCTTCTATATTGCTACTAATTTCTTGCCTAAATGAGTACGTGTGTGCGACCAGGTTGGATATCTTTTAGTAGCATTTATAGATTATTAAGGGCACTTCCTCAGTTTATTTTGGACATTACCTACTAGTATATGGAAAAAGAAATAACAAAATATTGTATCTAATCAAGGATCGAAGATCTTCAGCCTTAAGAACAGTTCCAACGATAACATAAAGGTCAATGTACATTCTATTCTAACGAACGGACTAACAGATCTTAAAGTAACACGATTTTATCTCAGTGCGGTGACAGCGTAGGTTATATATTTGTTTGAGAAAATGCATTTCTCAAGGGGCGTACATATTTACACACGCACTAATCTGCCGATTAACACCCGACTATTTAGTTATAACCTCTCATAAATGTTGTTATTAGAACAATTCAACCTTGTCTCATTCAGTGTTTATCACGAACAAATCCGAAGCAACCTTAATACTTAGATCAAGAAGCTCATCGAGAAACATTTGTTACTTAGAAATGCATTACGTGCCGTGAAATATATTGAAACATGCATTACCGTCATACAAAGTAATAAAGTAATTTTGTATGCCCTTGCGAAGAAATCGCTGAATGCGCTTTCTGGATTACTGAAAGCAAACACTGACAAGTAATGCTTTATCATCGCGATCGGCAGATGAATGATGATTGTAGCTGACTTAATGACAAATACCACCTCTATAGAAGTCAAAAGGACACAAGCGATTTGAGCTTGTTAGAGCTAGGGCCGTAGCTGGGTGTTATTAACTGTTACTGTGAATGTGTAGATACCTACTTTGATTAAAATAAAGTATTAGGTAATAATAACTTTATAGATAGAATTAAAATACCTATAGGCCTAAAGTACGTCACTTCGGGATCAGTGTTATAAATTTTAAGTGGAACTGGGCAGGACACTTGGCTAGACGTAATGAAGGTAGGTGGAGCAAAGCTCTGACCGAATGGATACCCAGGACCGGCAACAGAAGTCGTGGCCGTCTGATGGCGCGGTGTATCGACGACATTCGACAGGTCGTGGGTAACTCCTGGCTTGTCACGGCACAAGACCGGTGTAAGTGGAATTCACAAAGGGAGGCCTACACCCAGCAGTGGGTACAAAAGGAAAACGCAGAAGTCTAAGATCGTGATAATACACGAAAAGTAATTTAAACGTTTCTTCCTAGAAAAAATCTTGAATTGCAAACTAGCTGATTGCTGGTTTCACATGGATGGATCAATCGGGAAAGCATCTACCTACTTAAAGAATATGAACATAAAGAATTGTCACATCAGATGTGCGACGGCCTATCTTGGTCACCGTAGTTGTTGTGTTGCCAATGTATCTACTTGTTTGACATCTATGTGGTTTAAACCAAAATCTTTAGGGTATAAATGTCACGTTTTATAATATTTTGGTTTTAGATATATTTTTTACAATTCAGGATCTACCGCGGTTGTTTAAATTATTTATAACCATAAGTGTTTTATGTTAAGCCGATATTACACTGATCAATTTCTTTTTTTTTATACTTTATTTACATGACAGTATATTTGGTGGACCTAATACCTGGGGCATTTTCTACCAGTCAACCAGTACCGGTGATGCAGAACCGAAATTGATCAATGTAATATCGGCTTTTAGTCGTGACATGTGCAATGTTCAATGATTTTAATGGATTTATGCCTTTGTACTGACCATGATTAATTTCCATCCATCACTAAAATCGATGTAAAAAGCAGTGTAAAATTATTTTAGGATGAGCTTTTTGCTAGTAGCTATCTACTAGGCATACCATATCACATCATCACAAAATCACAATGACACGAAGTGCGTACGAGGTGCGATGACACATGAGAAGTGAGGATAGACGGTCCCGAGACGGTGACGTCACGGGATCGCCGGCCGCGGGGTCATCGGCTCGCCAGGTGCGTTCACACTTCCACCACTCCCATTATTCCCCGTTCTTCAAGCTATTTATTACCTCATCCTAAAAACTAGGAAGTCCTTTCAGTACAAATCAGTTAGAGCTTATTAATTTATGACAACTATTTTTACTTTCAGTACAAATCAGTTAGAGCTTATTAATTTATGACAATTATTTTTAGAAGTATATTCAAATGTTTGTCAATAATTTAAAATGTACCTATAGATCTAGTCTCTCGAAGCAACGTCAAAGGTAAACCCATGAACAAATAACTGCAAAATTACAAACGTCCTTGAAGGTAAGAACCTAAAGATTAGTCATAAAAGCTTCTCTTGCATTATAATTATGCTTATCTTGCAGGCTGTAGCCTGCAGTAGAGCTGTAGCTCTGCCAAAGTTACTTATATATATAATATACAATAACATAAATAACACATATTAAGTTACCTATGATGAAATTGTACTTTTTATAGGAGAAAATCATTATTAATAAATAATATAAAATATTAAAAAAAAATAGAGGAGCTTTCCCTTCGTCCAATGTTTAGTAACATCCTCTACTAATATAGCCTATTAATTGGCTTGGTTTTTAATCCTTAATTGTAATTCGGCAAACTTTATCACATTTTAAATTAAAACGATATTAAAATCAATGACTCTTAAACTAAAGATAGGTTCAAGTTTATTATGCGTAAATTTATCGGCTTATAAATAAACCATTCATAACGTCACAGATACCGTATAAAAATTCGTTCACCAATTCCGATGTGTTTAATTGATTTGAATATTATGGAAATCGGTACGGTGGTGCGCAATTTCCGCGAGAAAGAGACAGATATGCGTCTGTGAGCTTCGCGCAGCTGTGCTAAGGACGGTCGTTGCCCCGCGAACGGCCGCAAGTGAACTCCGAATATTATCGTGTGCGTTTATTTATTGTACTTCGCCACACTGAGATCCCGCTCATTAATTCGGTCTATTGCGCTATTAGTGATTGAAGTATTACGAGATCTGCACCAGGTAATCATTTTATATGTTAGCATTCTAATGTTCTAAATTCAAACTAGTGCGGTTTTAGTTTAGAATGTAGTGTTTCGTGTACCTACGTATTGATAATATTGCCTCTAACGCTATTAGCATACTCGTAGATAAAATTGGGGTCCCGTTGTGCTAAATGTGTTTTGTCGTTTAATGTCACCGTTTGAAGGTTACAGGACAATACGATGTTATTACATGTGTGTTTTATTAATCTACTATTAAATCACAATAGGTTTACGTATATTTTTCGCGTAGGTATCTAATACTAATACATTTCTAAAAACACGAAATAATATGTATAATTCAAAAACTGAGTGAATACCTACGTGTTTCATTTATAAAGCAATTAATCATAACATTATTTTGGTATTAAAATTTAACTAGTTCATTTCTAGCGATAAAATGTAGTACATAATTATGGGAATTCTGCATTTAGATAGCACACAGTTCATTGGTAGTGCTCGTCATGGAGCCAGTTGACGTTGACATTGAAAATGACGTCATACCTAAACCGTGGCATTCGGTACGTATCCTTAATTCTTTTTCTAATAACGAGGGGTCAATGCCTCGCGCGACTACCGACACATTCATCGTGTGGTTACTCATTAAACAAATAATAATTAAAACAATAGCAACGAAGACAACTATTAATATTCAATTATAGCTAAATGAACGCTGTCTTTGACCTGATAGCTAGATTGTACAATAGGTACAGCAGTAGTTTATTTTCTAGAAGAAAGTTACTCATGCTATTTTTTAAAACTATAGTTAGTAAAAAAAGAATAACATAACCACAAGATTCCATTCTCTATACAAGACTAAATAGCTGTACTAATTTCGATAGCAAATATATGCTTGCATGTATGAAGTACAGTCAAATAAAAACGCATTGAAATAAACACCTACGGCAGTATGATCAAAATATTTATCACTATTCACTGATCCACTAGTAGCAATGAATTTATAAAAAGTACCAGGACCGCAGAAATATCCAGTAGGTTTAAATAATACTAACCTCCTATAACCTACAACTATTTAAAAAAAACCATATAATACCTACTATTAATGAAAATTTGGGGTTACATTGTTTGACTATTCTCGTTCAATGTTCTTTCCTGTATGAGAAGAGGCTCACTCAATTAGACAATACAAGACTGATACTTTACTCTAGGCGAGAAGAGAGACTTCTAGCTATTGAAGCTTAGAATTCATGATACTAGAAGACCAGTCTAGATATACTAATAATAGAAAGTATTTATACAAACACGTATCACCACTCCATATAAATCTATGCTCTCATATGAGTCGGTGTCGCGTTACACGTAATACTACGAAGTATGAGTACATCATATACGATGACAATGACTTACCAGAGGCCCTAGACAAGTGTCAAACATTTCTATTCTATTCATAGAATAGATATAAAAATGTATGAGATTGACATAAGCGTTGGCGTCAGCTTATGTCAATCCAATACATTTTTTAATCTATTCTAGGAATAGAATAGAAATCTTTGCCACTTGTCTAGGGCTTCAGTTGATCTTGAAGTCATGTCTGCGAGTTCACGGACATTCTTTATCGTGGCGCTTCCTCGTGTTGACACTGATTATACATTACACATTCATACGTAATATGCATGCACTTGTCACTACTTTGTTGTATTCCGAAACATTAAAAATTATTCAGTTTACAGTGAGAATGTCGTATTTTTGTCGTATTGTAATAAGTCTATAGTGATATCAAACAGATCTCTCTGGTCATTCATAACAACTTTGATTAACTCTAATTATTTTAAATCATATGAATAACACTTATCAATGTAAAGATCGTCAATTTGTTATAAACAGTTCGCGTTCTAGCTTAGACGCATGAGAAGTTTAGTAAGAAACTCAGACAACTCTTTTTAGTCAGAAAATGATTAATTTTTATTAAACATATATTTTAAAATAGCATTGAAAATTACATAACTAAAAATATCACATTTCGTGAAGTCAGCTTAAAACTATATATTCCAAACTCGAGAGAATCAATTCAAAAGGGTCTTTAAATATTTCAACCAATGCATGCAAAAAGATGCTGATTAGCCTAGTTTATCTGCGTCATGCTTGTTTAGCCGGACTACAAACTGTCACTATCGAAATCACAATTACATCAGTTTTAAGTATATGTATAACGTCGATACGCACTCAGTGTTAATATTTTCACATGGACTTGTAAACATCGGTGTTATTGGACGGTTATCGGCGCATGTGTTACGATACCAACAGTATCTGGAGACGGGCCCTGGAGTCATTGTCACGTATACTATACACAACACTCATTGTGGACTTCATGTTTACCAACCTTATCAATAACATGTATACCTAGTGCTATACTACCAGCTATAATCAATCGAAGCTATTATAATTTCGCATGCTATAGAATAATTTGCAATTTTTAAAGTAAGGATTTATTGGGCAATATTGCAGGTTCATTATACTTTGGGCAATACTCAATGGAGTAATATATAACTCAATTTCGTAATTAACCATTGTCTATTAGATTATATTTTTTTAGACTTTAAGACACTAAATTTTAACAGTACCTAACAGTAAATAGCGAGTCAGTAGAGTTACAGATATTTGCGCATTATTAAAATATAGAATGTTTAAATTATTTGATAAAGTTTCGTCAACTTTTGGTTCTGTTACACGTCCCTTAATCATGTTTTCTAAGATAATATAGAGTGTCTTTATAGCTTTATATTACGGTATGTTCTATATCTTGTAGTGTAGTAATTGTGATGCCGTCAACGGGTTCAAGTTCGGCCGGGCGACACTGAACTTGGCCGGCCATGACTCACGCATGCCAACCATTGCGCATCGCTGTTACGAAACCATAAACACTGTGCATCTGTGCGAATGCAACTCAGTGGAATTGAAACGGTCATTGTCCAACGCCCTTGGAATCAGATTGATTGGATTATATCAGCAAAACATGTTTTGTGAGAGATTCATTCAAATATTGTTGGGATCAGTCAAATCATATGCTATGTAGTTAAGTGGTAATTTTGAGATAAATTCTTCATTCTTTAAGCATGTAACAATGAGGATAAAATTAGTAAAACTAATTGAATACGCGTATTCTGAGACCTGCAGCTCTAATAAGAGTAAACATGCTGTTTCTCTCTGGTTACAGCGCAAATTTTTATTTAAGAAATGAATAGGGCTCTTGGTTTTTGCTCTGAAAACTAAATTTCATACAAATATGTTACACTGTCACAAGCAAGAAAACGCACGTTAACTTATGGTAGAGTGCTGTTATCTTTAGGCTAAAGGCTACACCAATACGGTGTTTTTCCATTTTTAACGAATGACACAAATATTGTTTTGACTACACGCATGTGCATTGTACAGCGTAGTTCGAATGCTCACTTCGTCAGAACGAAGATTTTATATTCATAAATATGTTGATTTGATGATTCGATTGTTCCATTGAACATTATTTTTATAATTGGCCAACCGTTATTCTAGTTGAGTAGAAAATTGCAATTATTCTTTAGTCTATCAAATATCAGCAGATAAAAAGTTAAAATTGCATCTTAAATATAGTTTAAAATTAATTGTTTATCGTGTTTTTATATCAGATAACTAAATACATAAAATATTTTACCCTACTATAAATAAAATATGTCTAAGTTACAACCAATTTTAATTATTTAATAACGATATAATTACACATTTTATTTGTATAAGATTAATAAACAAAGCAAACTTTCAAATAGGTACTTAGGTTATCGCTAGTCTGAGATTCCAGTAATGAGTTCAAAGATTCAAGGCCAGCTATAAATGTCAAATATTATAGTTTATATCTAGTCATACAATGTAACCTTGTAGTACTTCAAATAGGACTTAAGGTCGATGATATTCCTACTGTAACGATTGCAAAGCATGATACTGCGGTCAATAAATAAAATACGGTGCATTTCGACGATTAAATTACGAAGCACAGTCTTTTGTTTAGGTTTATGATCGTCTGTTTTTCAAATAAGTTTAAATTAGCTATTATTATATTTAGCCCCGGCAACTTAATTGTAAAAGATTTACTGAAATAAAACAACTTTTATTTTATTTTATTATTATTTCTGTTTCAAATCGTTTTAATAGTTAAGCCAGTTAAAAATAAGATTTTGAAATAAAATATAATAACAAATTGATAGTTTTGAGAGGGTTTTATCAAAAGCAATTGTCAGGCTTGTATTTCTAAAAAAAAGTATTGTTTTTATTGTTGAGCTTAAAAGAGATAAACTCTATCAAAGAAAATAGAAAAGTAAGTAGATAATAGAATAATAGAGTGGTAATTTGTAAGTATAAAACTAACCCGACTAAAATTCATTTTCTAAACAGACTTTTATTTCATAATAGCTGCGCCCCACTGCTTCGCAGGCGCGTTAAATGTGTTTTGTCTTCCTCGGGAACCAGACCGATTATCGGGATTAAAAGTAGCAGCCTATGTCCGTCTCTGGCATCAAATCTATGTACCTAACAATTCTCATCTAAATCGGTTCTGCCGTTTAGGCGCTGAGTGGTAAACACACACAAACTTTCGCATTTATAATACTAGTAGTATTATTAATATTAATATGAAGTTACGTGTTGATTATTTGTCTCTATAACGATACCCGCACCAAAATTAAACTAATAAACTGTCTCGAGTGGCTTCAGACACATACAATTAATTAACTAACAAAGTAAGTCCAGAATCTCAAAACAAATATTTATGGATCACGCATATATTGACACATGCAAAACTAAAGTGAATGTTGATTAATTAGCCAAATACAATACATTACATGCCAATTACATCCATGTTCTCAGATGCCATATTTTAAAAAGAAGAATAAAAACCCGCATTTTCTCTTTAACATTCTAAGTTTGCAGTCATTGGGTCTCTCGTATAATAGCTTGGTGTTTGCAGTCCTTTTTAGAGTTTCAAGAGTTAGAGTGCCGTGATAAACAAGTGGGAGGTATTGTTTCCCAAGTTTTTGACATCGTCATCTATAAAATGTTATGACATCTTAATCTGTGTTTTCCACGTCATTGTCACACTGATTAACCCCAATTGACAAACTCAGTCGAACTTAGAAAGCTATAAATTAAACAAGAAAACGCACCTTGTAATACTAATTAAAATGTTAAAGGTACAGTGGCTTCTGATTCGTCGCCTTGGAAATCGGTGTAAGAGGCCTGTGATCAATAGTAAAGCACGTCTTACGACTGAGGTCTGAGATAGTGATGACTGCACTTGCAACTGAATATACAATCACATATGCTGTCACACATAGCACATAGTTGAGAAAGGGATCCTTTTTGTTTGTTAATGCATGGTTTAACTTTAATATATTATTTAGAAAAAAAAATATTACTCATTTGCAAACAAAATAAATTTATTTTTTCTTTCTTTCCTTCTTTCTGTAGGAACATTGAACTAAAAATCAACACTCAAACGCATAGTATCGTTGATGAAGTAGAGACATAACATAATATATTCTTTGGTAATATATGATCCTAAATTAATTGCCACAAAGTCTAAAATAATAATTTATATTGCAATTTTCATTTTACATCTCTTTGTAACTGAAGGTATGGCTTTTCCACCCAGCAACTTCTATACATTTATTTATATATAGTCAACGGTACAGTACCAACAAAGTAATAAACATAGAGTCAATTACATGTAACAATTTAAGTCATTAAAATTATTACTTACCTAAAAACAGGAATTACAAATTAACAAGGATAGTAATAAACTCTCGCATCTTTGTTATGACTGCCGTCTTGTGTAAAATGGAGATAGATACCTATTTTCTGGGTGTCCTAATTTTAACGAGACTTCTTCTAAATGATATCTCCGCTGTATAGTTCTCATATTTAGTCCACAGCTTGAACAATGTCCACGTACAAACCTATTTCTGTCCAGTTCTCGATAAACGTGACATACTGAATACCACGGCTAAAATTAGCGCCTTATTTTCACAGCATTATACCATTTCATCTCATTATCTTCAAGATGCACGGGAAGTGAAATTTGTGGCATGTAAACCCGGCGGTTACATAATTTCCTTTCTTGGAAGAATTCTGATTGCACGCATATAATTTTATAGGTTCCTTGTGCTTTTACTACGTCGTCGGCGCCGCGGTACTGCAATGAATAAGGTTCAGTGGTTGTTGTGAAACAATGTCGGCTTAAGCTTCGGATAGTTAAATAGATACTCGTATTAATACTTTAAAAACCTATTCCATTTTTGACCGCAGTATATTCTACTATGAATGAATAATCACGCAGTCTAGCAGTATCCCATTTAATCATTGTAGACTAATTATATTTTACTGCAAACAATTCACTTAGTTTACAAACATTTATTTTCTTTTATTCATTTTTTTATTGCCGACAGAGGCAGACGAGCAATCAGCCCAGTTGATTGTAAGTGGTAACTGTCGCTCATGGACGACTCTTGCAGTGACAGAGTGTCTGCGAGGCTGCTGCCTTCCGTAAAGGGAGAGGGGTAGGTGAAAGGATTGAGAGAGTAGTAAAAAGGAAAGAAAGAAATGGTCCTCCGGTGCTCTATGTACATATTTTTGACAAAATATATTATAAAATAGATACAAATAAATAGTAAATTAATCCGTAATAAAGCGGCTCTGTGCGGCCAAATATAAACAATAAGTTAAAATTAACTAACAGCCTTCAATAAAACGGTACGAACTCTTCAAACTCAAAATTGACCAAGTAACACTAGCAACAAATCTCATGTTCGTTATTAACCTTGGCATAATAAATATAACAGTGGCCGTGTCCAGTATCAGACGGTGTGGTCCCACACTGCTGTATAAACACTCAGTTGCCTGCAATAATATTTTTGTTTTACAACATTTAATATCAAACATATTACTATACTTACTTGTGATGACATGGGATTAGTTTCATCCAAACAATCTTAACAAAATTATCTTTTAAGAGGGGTTAGCAAAATAAGCTGTATGCGATCGTAAAATATTTTTACTGCACGGATGTCGCACAGTACTTCGATCGTCAGTCATCAGTTCATTCAAATTCAATTCAGTTCAAAATTGTGTTGTCTTTTTAAATTTATTTTAAATGCCTTACGATACAGGTACAGGTAGTGAGAAAATATTTAGTACTACGTCGATTAATTGAGACAACAGTGAGTGTTGCGTAGTTTTTAGTAATGCACTTTCACGCACAGGAATAGCTTATATGCTATGGACTAGTATAGACACTCGTAGTACTTACTTAAATCTGATTGACCAACTTCTACTTCTTTGTCCTCCTCATAGCTCTAGTCTTGTTCATTCTTCTTTCAACATTCAAGCTATGCTCTGGAGTGCTCTCCCTCTCAAAATCAGAACGTCCAGTAACCGTGAGATATTTAAGACTAGAGTGCGACAACTTTATGGCAAATTACTGGCGGAATCATCTTAAACTTTCTTACTTTTGATTTTATATTATCTTTAATTTTTTTTTTTAAATATTCATGTTTGCTTCTATGTCATATGTGTAGGTATATATATATATATTTATATATTTACGTATAATATGTTGTTATATTTCATACTTCGTTATGTACAAATACCTAATTTTGTTTCTTTCTTTCTTTGTTTACTACGAAACGCACCTACCTTGCTGTATTTCTGCATCACCCAAAGGTTGACTGGTAGAGAATGCTTCTGGCATTAAATCCTCCTTTGTACATTTACATTGTATTTTGTGCAAGAAGTTTAAATAAATAAATTGTTGATGTCCATGTAGATCGCAGGAAAAGTATGTCTAGTAAAAGTAAATCAATGCCTAGACGTAACATCAATCGCCGTCGTGACGCGAAACACATGAGTACCGTTAATTAAATGTATAAAAACACATTTATAAAGTGGCAGAAAATAAAACAAGTATTAAGAATAAAGACCCCGACTAACATATAACTTCCATTAATAATACCACACCCATCTTAATCAAAAATATGGAGATAGATTGATAGTAGAGTTAGTACATTTTTATGAGGCACTAATGGATCTCGACTGCCATAATTATCTGGTTACTGTCTTTTGGTTGATTTCGCAGTTATTTTCACGACTACCACTCTGATTGAACATTGATCACACGGAGTTTCAGTTTAGCATAGTTAAAGTTCGTATGAACTAGGAACTCAGATAATTGTAACAATAATAAAAAATACATACTTAGTTAATTAAAATAATACAAAGAAATATATGCATTTATTATAGATTTAAAAAATAATGATATACGGGCAAATTTCAACTACTGGGTAACCAGTCATACAGAGAAAATGCGCTAAGAACCGTGGAGGCTTCATTTCTGAAAATCCTGATCAATACAGGTTGTATAACTTGTATAGTGTTAACAAACTTAGTAGCGTAGATAAGTTATTTGTCTGTTCGCGACTGAGACGGCATATCAAGTGACTATAATCCAGAATAACATTCAAGGTCTTGATCACATGCAAATATAAAGAGTCGCAAAACGAGTGATATCGAATAAATGTAAATCGAAAGCAGTTCTTTGGTTTTTTTGTCAAATAAAGTTTTTATATTTCGTAGATTAAATAAATAACCAATGATGTTCACTGCTAAATAATGACTTGGGGTTTTTTGGATTGTATTTCTAGTAAGTAAGAGACCAGATAATTAAGAACACGCCCTGACAATCGAATGAAGTTCTCGTGAAGACCTTTAATTTCTCTCTGTAGCAAGCACGGCAAGCAGTAGAGAAATATAAACTTTGCAGCATTATGTGTGTAGTACCAACTCACGTGCTTGACGACCAGGGGAGACATAAGACCGAGGTTAAAATCGGTAATTTATGAAATTTAAAGAGATATCGTAGCTCGCACCGGAATCGATATTATTCATAATTATTATCTCATCACTAGCTTTTTGCCTACGGCTTAGCTCGAGTGAATATCATTTTTCTCTTAGACATTTTATAATTAGGAGTCGTTACGGGCAGGGCAAAGCTGTTTAAAGAACTTCTTTGTAAACGATAGGTATTTTTTGTTTTTCTATCCGGGGCAGCTAGAATAATTAGTGACGATGGTGCTCTTACCTCCTTGGTGGTACTTGCTATATGATATTATGGATATAGATTTTACAAAGTATTGTTGCCAATAATACCTACATAAATACAAAATATCATGTCATTATTCTGAAAGGGGTAGTCAGATGTGGTACACGTAACACGTGTGATCCCGTGTAATAGGGAATAAACCATATATATTCCGAGCACAATCCGGGCCTACCACCATCTCTTAAAGCAGTATTACTTTAATATTACTTCGTCTTTTCGTACCATGACGCCCTTAAAATAAGCCTATTTTAATCATAAAACAATATTACTTTCTTAGCAGTTTTGTGACGTTATCATAAAATAGTTCATTCAATTCGTACCATGATGTCTCTTTTGACAATTAGCAATATTGTTTTTACGTCAAAATTAGCAATCATATAAAAGTTACTCTGACGCGACGGATTTATTATTGTTTTCTCATTTTATTTACAATAGAATCAATTTTGTGTGTTATGAAGTAAGTAAAACGTATTTATTTTTATATTATTTTCAAATGGATTGTGCATCTGCTGATTTTAATTCATTTTATGATTGTAACCTAGATGGCGAATGCATACGAAATATTTGAGTTTCTCGAAGCAGATAATGCAGCATATAACACGGAGCGCAAGCGTCGTCGAGCGGAATTACGTGAGGAATGTGACCCTTTTAATGTAGATAATGTAGAATTTGTAAAAAGGTACAGACTCGCTAAGAAGCTGGCACATAACTTGTGCGATGAACTAAGGCCACTGATGACGAATTCAAGAAAATCTACAGACTTGCCTGTGGAGAAGAAGGTAAAGCCCATTGGCTTTACCTTCTTCTCTTCGTCTCCACAGGCACATATGCCATATGCCTACATATGTCGAAAATTTTAACACATTATCCATACTTACCTAAATAATTATTCTTAGTACCTACTCATTCTAAGCTTCCGTTATTTTTTTTAGGTATAGGTAGCATTATCCTTTTATGCTACCAGTTCATACCGACAGCCTATAGGTGGCCAAGAAGGTCATTTTGTGGCTCAACAGACAGTATCATCTGTTATTGCGCAAGTTACTGCTTGTCTCAATTCTCCTCAATTGAGGCAAAAGTACATCAAGTTTCCAGTTAATGATCAAGAACGTAACGAGATTAAAACAGAGTATGTACCTACAGTATTTTATTACAATGCCTACATGATTAATATTCCAGAATGCATTATTTACAAATGATAGCATTATACATATATTATTTTAAATGATTAATATTTATATATACATTACAGGTTCTACAATAAATTTGGTATTTCTGGGGTTCTTAGCCCATTTGGAACATCTTAGTAACACAGAATGTATTTGGTTTCTAGGTAGGTTTCCCATTGATCTTTATTAAAACTTGTCTTTAATTTTATATTTTTCTTTGCTTAATAATAATTTAAAGTATATTTTATCATCAGGAGACTCTGGATATCCATTAAGAAAGAGCATGAGGACACCAATACTGAACGCACCACCTGTCTCACCAGAAGCACACTACACGAACACTTGCATGTCCGCACCAGGAACATCATCGAGCGCAGAATCGGGCTACTCAAAGCACGATTTCGTTGTTTGCTTGTTCATAGAGTGTTGCATTACTCACCAGAAGTAGCTGGTTCTATTGTAAATGCATGTGTCATATTGCAACATTTGCAATAGAGCTAATATACCTGTGCAACAATTGAAGTTTATTAATACACCTATTTTATTACTAATTTATAATTTTGACCTAAGTTACTGTTATGATTTAATATACATATTCTTATATTTCTTACTGTATTATTATTTAGTATCCTTGAATTATGTAACCTTTTAATATACAATAATAACATAACAACTACACAGACAGAGCTATAGAGACCTAAAGTAAGCATTTATGTTATTAAATATCTTGTGATAAGGATTCTCTAATGCAGATAAACATACTTAGATACTTTTTCTTATAAACACAGACATATTATTATACTTACACAGGAGCACCCAGACCTATGTAAATGATTACTTCCATCGGGCTGGGTTTTCCTATGTAACATGACTAAGTTCATGCACACTAATATTATGCGGGCTATCATACGCAAAAAGGTTTTTCAAATCCAACTGGTAGTTCTAGAGATTAGCGCGTTCAAATAAACAAACTCTTCCGCTTTATATAATAGTACTAGTTTTCCGCGGCGCGGTTTCACCCGCCTTTTTGCTTACTGCTCTGCTCCCATTGCCATTAGCGTGATGCATTGACATAACACTGAAATATTTACAAATTACCTAAGTATTAAATTTCTATTTTGAATATTGATTTCCCTTACCTTTGTTCCATGTTGACTTAAATATGTTATTAAGTTAAAGTTTAACCATTTATATAAAACCCGCTAAAACATATCAAGTTTCAAATTTCATTCGCACTTTAGTTGATATAATTTTTATGTTGTTCCGGTTCATACCCTAGTACTATCACATTTAAAACATTTATTAATTGTTCTTGCAACTTATTAAAGGAAAATAAACAATAATTACACTCATTTTATAAAAACTACTCATTATGATTTATTTATTTGCAAATAATTAAATTTTGAGTTAAATAATGTAAATATTTCCTTCAGAATTATAAATCGCATAACGCACTCCGGACCAAATAAATGAAAGAGAGAGCGCTATACAATTCATGTAGCGATATTTCTTTTCCACTATCGCAAGCAATAGACAAATCATTCGGTCTTTCCCAGCACTAAGCAGGAATAAAACAATATTGTACAATGAAGGTCATGGTACGGATTTGAGTAATCATATTGTAATCTTGATATAAAACGTTCCTAAAGTAAGATTGTTTTGTATAAGATGGTGGTAAGCCCCTGGTATATTTTTCCTAGCCTTAGCCTAAAAATTATATAATTATTTATATTGTAAATTTGACTAACGCAATATGCATGAAATAACACAATTCTTATGTTATAATGTTTGTACGTTATGATCTGAATAACCTACATATTTAGATAATTTCCTCACATAAAAGGCAAAGTTTTAATTTTTTAAGTTACATCTCTTGGAACATGAATATGTTAGAAAATTTTAAAGATTTTCCGTTCGCGTCAATATTGCAGGGAAACCGCTTTGCTGAGCGCGGTTCACAAAATAGTACATATAAAATAAAAAAGCAACAATATAGGTATATCGAGCGGCTATTATTCCATCGTTTACAAAACTAAGAAGAGCTGAAACGAGCCCGAAGACTGCCGAAGTGCGGCGGAGGTTCCCGAAGGAATGACAAGCGAGCGCTTTCCGTGGAACGCGGAAAACGTCGGCACATGTTGAAAATACGAGTGGGCATTGACCCCGACCGCCTGAGCTTTCCTGAATGTACAGCTGTTACAGAATCTAGCGCGGTGCATCTCGTGATGCGTATATTTATGTGCACCGCCACGTACTACATCCATCTCATAGATCTTAGATAAATGCCACATTAGACGCCAGATATTAGTGTAAACTTAGACACTACACGCACTTAATATATCTTGTAAAGCCTCTTTTGATTTGTTTTGAACTATCTGAATACATAGCTCTCTTAGTCTGTTATCTATCAATAAACTATAGGTAACTAATAACGTCGGTACTAAGTATACATAAAATTATTAGCGCTTAATTACCCGAATGATGAAATGAAGATCATTTCGTTCTTCGTCTGTCACATTTTACTCAAGAACGCGTAGATCATGATGAACATAATATCAAATAGGTCATAAGTCAATGCAATAAATAAATACAGTATTTCTTTGTCAAATTTTAAATCCTTCCCATTCATTCGAAATCCTCATATTTGGTTGGAAGTAAAGTCGTAATACGAAGGGCCTTAAAGTGTAGTTATATCACAATGAAAATATAACAACTTATATTTGCAGCTGAAGAACAGGTTCTGACGTAACTCAAGTTTATCGATGCCTAACATCGAAGTGTGACATCCCAATTTTAATTTGTCGTTCAATATAATTTTTCGTTAGCGGTCACACTCGGAAAAAAAACCGGCAAAAATCTTCAAGATTCGAGTCCTATAATGGACGAACTATTTGCATACAAGTTTGTCCAGAACCAAGTGTGTGTATTAGACTTGCACTTCTCTGATTATGTTACACACATACATACAATGGTTCAATTATTAAACACAAGTAAGTATTATTAACTACTAGATAACTATTTACACGATAATTTTGAATCAAGTATTTCTAATTATTAATCCAATTTATGCTGGCATTTATTACATAAATGGCATTCACACATTTACGACAAAAATGTAACATAAATAAAAGGTGTTGAAACATCGTAATTAAATCAGTATATATCATTATCGTTAATATAAAGGCAATATATTATACGTCCCTCGTGTGTACCACCCTGCGGGATGTTAAGGAGAAAATGATTGATCGTTTAGCAAGAAACTGTCCCCTAGTCCATTACAAATTTGACACAAATGCCCTTTTATTTCAAATTCGCAGAAAAACATTCGCAGAGTCCCTGACATTGCAGCCGCAACTATGCTGGAGACTCTGGGTCGTCCATGAGCGACAGTTACCACTTACTATCACGTGGACTCTTTTTTCGTCTGCCACTGTCAGCAATAAAAAAAACTTTTCAAGTTTAATCACAAAAAAATTAAATGAGGAATTAATTAAACACAGCATCTTTTCAGCTGAAACAGCCACTACTGATTGACAATCATTAACATGATCTATCTTGAACTGCCCTCATCTATCGCCTAAATTAAGTACACACTGATCTTGTCGCTACCATATACCCATAGCCCTTGCCATAAGCACTATACACATAAACTGTCAATCGCACTTCTACATAATTTTAAATATGCGCACGCTAATTGCAAATTACTTTCATTTAAATTTAAAGAGACTTACCTAACTGTAATCAATATACTATTAAATTAGAATGAAATCAACATTATTTGCAATAGCAACTCGCCACGTCATAATACGAGCACCTATCAATGTATGTTGTATTTATTATACATAGCCTACCTCTCGGAAGAAATTCACTGAATAATGGTGAAAACCGTAGCAAAATTTGTTGCGTGATTTAGTAGAAGTTAGCTGCAAAACAGACAGAAAACACCAACAAGATTGCTTTAGGTGTGCTATTATGAGATTACTTAACAAGATTTAAAAAAATATAATCATGTCAAATATATTTTTATCGATGATTCTAAAGTTTCGACAACAAATTTAAGTTTTAGTAAATTTGTTTAGACCTTAATATACACAAGGTCGTTAATTATTCAACGATTTAATAGAAACAAATAGCCCTGTCATTGGTCATCCTCATGCACGACAAAATAATATAGCAGCCGCCTCCGGCTTTAATTTCATTATAAACCTAATAAGCTATTGGTATCAATTTACAATATGTCAGCTCTCTTGACTTTCTTTTCCGTGTCTCTCAATAAATATAGTCTTTGTTACTGTTGATCTAATTCGATTGTGAACCTAATTTAATACTTTTAATCACGGCCAAACTGATGACAACGGCCAAGGCTAATGTTACAAAAAAGTTTGAGACTATTAAAAGTGTAGAAGAAGTTAATGTGGTATCTAACATTTAAATGTGCCTCTAAGCCAGGAAGTATCTTTTAATCTAAGTAGTCTTTTTTAGATGCCTACACTATACGTTAGTAACACAACTTACGTATAATATAATTTTTAAACAGTGAAATTAATGCTTCTAAAGTATCAGGTAGCAAGGAAACATTCAATGACAATATAACGGAAAATCCGATAAAAGTTTCAAAGTAACAACATTTTGTGTTTGGACAGAGATTTATTAAACAAAATTTAAAGCCAATTAAAGTTGTCACGGCTTTAAACGACGCTGCGCATGCGCTGAGCCTCACGACAAATATATTTAGAAAGACGTGGAAAAGTTAATCTTTCCATACTACGAAAAGATTCGTTAACAGAGCCCTGAAGTATCCCTTTATATTTACTTACCAATTGTAAAGGATATATTATGTGTTTCAGCAGCTTTTTAAATAGATTAAGGGTTATATCAATAGTATTTTGTCTAGACTAGGGTGGATGACACAATGTGAAGCTACTATTCTATAACACATGTTTTGATCGCAACAAAGACTTTTTACACGTTCCATTATGATGTATAGGTGGAGCCACAAATGTAAAATTCTCTCGAAATTAATTATATAAGTGTGTAGGCCCATAACAAATTCTTCAAAAGCATGTAGGTAAAACTTGCCTTAAATTTAGGCATTATAATGCCTTCTAATAAAAAAAAATTTTCTCATAACATTTAATGACCCAACATCAAAATTACTCAGAGCTTAAAAAATATTTGCATTATGGTTTTAATTTACGCGTTGCACATTAACTTCACTTTTTATGTGCTCGACGAAATACCATATCTACAGTAAAAAAATGTTTTGTCTTCGTCAAAAATAATTCGCGCTAAAAGGATGCGTAAGCGCATCCCAAATGCTCACTTAGTCACTTCGTTAATTTCGGGAAGGTGAACTGGAATCTTTCTCTTTATTTTTTCACACAACTTCGATGGAACGGAGATGGCATATTTGTTTATTACATTAGGGCATGTTTTTTTTTTCGCCTCGGATTCGGTTGTGCGTTTGCGCCTAATTCACTTTGATTATGGAATGATTTGTGTCGTGGTTTCATTGCATTACCGTCTGTTTGCTCTTATATTCCCACACGCATGAACGGTCATTCATTTTCGTTCATTGAGTAACGGATTGTGGTTTATTTTTATTGAACTTAATTGGGACCTGCGACATTCAGCTATTACGCCACGAGGTTTCAGAGAAATAGATTTTGTTTAAACTGTTTTAAAGTCGGAATCGATTTAAAACTCAGACTTCATAAAGCCGAAATCAATTACATTAAAACCGTAATTGACACTAAAGCCCACTCAATAAAAGAGTCAACGATATATTTGATCTTACTGATTCGAATTTCTTTATCTTAGATGAAAACAAATGAAAATTTTCAAATTTTGAAAGATCGTTACTTTATTGTTCCCTTTCCAAATTATCTAATTTCCGCATTAGATGTGCCTAATAGATTTAAATTGCACTTTTTAATTTTTTTTTTATTGTTTACATCATTTAGAATTTCGATAGCACACCGGAAGGCGGAACTATTTGTTGAGGTCGTTGAACTGCTCAGCGAGTCAATGTCAGCGGCGGTAAAGCGCAAGGCGTGGGTCCAAGATTCGGCAAGTACAAGGGTGCGTACTTGCCGGTACAGGGTAGCAGGGTGCAACTGTCGCGGGGTAACGACCGGGCCGGGGTCGTCGGCCGGCGCCACGCGGCCGTGCGACCGAGCTATCCGATTGATTGGAGCGGGATGGCGCTACCTCCTCGTACCCTCACGATCTAACTACCCCAACTTTCAATAGAGGAAATAACACTTTGTTCCGTAACGGATAAGGTGTGATTCAGTTTGTCCGTTTAATCGGTGATAGAGCCTTTAGAGTTTGTTCGTGGGGAGGTAACCGACGCACACAGCTGCGTTAAGGGAAGTAGTTTTGCTCAAAATATTGATTTTTCCGTAGGGTTCGATGGGCCGCGTGGCTCGTGCGTGTGTGCGCTCCGCATGCGTGTGCCCTGTGCGTGTGTGCGTGCGCGTCTATTTTAGGTTGAGCACGTGGTCGTAGTTGTTGCTTGTTGACATGCGTTTTTATTTTTATGGCGGCTTTACGGTTCGATCGGTTAATTGAATTGCATCATTGTTTGTAATTTAAGCATTCGTGATTTATACAAGTGTATACAGTAGCATGTATTACGAATGTTCTGTTTTATTCTTGGTTCCATTACCCAAGGGCGTTATTTTTGACTAAAATTTGATATTTATTGTAAGCATTATTTACCTACTTTTTAATCAATATTCATTGTTTAAAGAAGATTGTTTTAAGATCTCTTGTATTGTAGATAGTAAAATTTGGTTATTTAACAGCAATCTTGCAAATTTATCTGAATATTTAAAATCCAACGATATTTGAAAAATCCATACTTTCCATACTTAATATTATAAATGCGAAAGTAACTCTGTCTGTTGTCTGTCTGTTTGTTACGCGTTAATTAAGTATAGAGATAGAATAGACCTTGCGGAACAACATAGGCTATCTTTTATCGCGCAAAAATGGATTGCAGGGGTTGAAATAGTTGATGAAAGTTTGTATGAAAATCGTCAATGTATAAACAGAGACAATATCTTTATGATTAGTAAAAATATTATACGATTTTCGACATTCAGGCAGGCAACAGCTAGTAAACAATAAAATTATAAACAGTTAAAATTAAATCTAGACTGCTTTAAGCTAAACTATAGGTAGACAAAACACACATTTTCTAAATCATAACAGTTTAAAAAGATTAGTCTGAGTCAGCACTTTACATTCAGTAAAACTGCTTAGCAATTTCTTAGTCTCAAGGTTCAGTAGACAGCAGGCGACTTGCAAATATCCACATACATACCTACCTACCTACAAACTTCTTTCTGTTTGCTGAATGTATTTTTAGCTATACATATATTCATATATCGTTATCGATGTACTAACACAGAGCCGGTTCAGGACTCACGCACACTCGCGCACTATCTTACCCTTGATTTTGCCAGCTCAAGGTCTCTACCCTCTCTGTACATCCACTCGCACCCTCAACAGTCCGCATAAGTCTATCCCCCTCTAAAGTGCGGACAATGCCGAATTTTCTCGACGAGCAGCCAGGTCGTTGACCTCCAACGACATACGTATTGGTAAATAAACATTGATGCTGAGTTACATAACAAATATAATAGTTGCACAGTCGATTATACCGATTAAATGAGTTGTTTGTGTACAGATTATATAGATAGTTGTGATTTATATAGTTTAAGAAAAAAATAATGAGTCATTCGCATATTCGTGACGTAATCATTATCATTATCATATAGAAGCATTATCTACATACATTACTCAAAATGGCAAAGCTATTCACCTTGTTTTATTTAAACAAATGAATTGACGATTGAAACTTTTTTCTATTTACGAATAGGTATATATTCAAAACAGGTTGAATATTTCGCATTAATGGTCGTAATTTGTTGAATTCGCAATGAAAATTTATTTAAATGCGATTTCTACATTCTGCGGTATTTTCTTTATCATTTGATACTATACAGTTATTCAGTATACCTACCTAATACAATATTTTTGTAGTATACGAGTAGGTACGGTACTTATTCGAAAGTTTACAGTAAGGTTGGTTTTCCATCTAAAAATATAAGTCTATAGTTTCTTATACGGGGATTTACTCAAATCACAGACCTAGTGTTCACCCTATTTATTACCAAATGATATAATAATCTCTTTTTTCCCTTGTGGATCAAACACACAACACGTGCGCATTTAAGAATGGTGAGGGGACCTTAAGCTTAAGCCGCTGCATCCATGTTCGCGTTGTTAAATTACAACTATTAAGACCTGCAGGATTTTTGATGTACAAAGATTCTTTGTATGGCTTCTATACAGGGGATGCTATAATGAGGGATCAAATAAAAGCGTATAACACATACTTTGAAAAATCAATAGTATAGGTACAGGTATATTCATAACTAGCTTTTCGCAGAGTGGTTACACTCACGTTTTTGGTTACTGCTCTGCTCCCTTCGCCAGTAGCATTACATAACCAAACCTCCCTAAAGTAAATATTCAAATCCGACTGGCAATTTCAGAAATTAACGCGTTCTAATAAACAAACAAACTCTTCTGCTATATATAATAGTATACTTATTCATCACTAATTTATGATGTAGTAGCAAAAATCTTTGAAATTGGTTAGTACTAATTTGACAATACTAATGTATTGTTTTCTTATTCCTGTTTTTAAATATATACTTAAGTAAACCCCAAATATATATCTACTTCGTTTATCTTCTACATCACCTACAGATAAATGGTACCTACAGAATGCTTGCAATATTGAGTCTGCCTGCATGAAGTTTATTAAATATCATACGTTTTAAAGAACTTATTAGTCCATCAATGTTTCTAAAGTAGACCAAAATAACAGCCTTCTAATAAATTTGGTCAACCCAAACTCTTATTTCAAAACAATTTAAACTTTCTCTTGCCAATCAATTACTTGTTTACTAGTTCCTAATAAATTTAGTGAAATCTATTTTATTCAAGAACATGAACCAATTGCGGTTTAAAACTTTACAAAACAACACTTTCACTAGTAAAATCAATTAGTCAATTTATGACGAGCGCTAACAATAAGTACCTAATTGCTATTTAGCATTTAATTAACGAGCGATGCACTCTGATCTTTTGCACAATACATTTGTATAGAGTTTTATTATCATTAACTGTCTGGTTTTACTACATATAAACGTCATATTTAAAAACATGCTTGGTGAACATTTACTATACTTAATATTAGGTAAAATTAAATTTTCAATAGACGATAAAAGATTTTTTTTTTCTTGCTTCAAATATTTGATTTCTTTCTCTGTATCATAAAAATACATGAAGTAAGTATTTAGATATTAATAGTTGTTTTTTTAAATCTTATTATTTCACAAGACAAACTGATTCATTTTATACACGAGCGTCAATTTAACAAACCTAAAGTGCAATAATATATTTCGTAAAGTCAGGCGAAAATTGGTTTTGTTCATAGTAACAGTATCTCAATGAACAACAACAACTGATTAAAAATAAACTAGTGTCCTATACCGTCCCATCCCGCGCTGAGCGTTTGATTACGTGATGGTAGTTATTGCTAGCGTCCGCCCCTGTGTGCTCTGTGCCCATCCCCGACCTGCCCCAACACCCGGCTCCGCACCACCCCCAGGACCTACGCCAACGCTGCAACGATGCACCCACATCTAGATATCTAGCCATCTAGATAGATGTCTGGACAACCCCCGCGCGCACACTAGCGCACGCCACCATAAGCCGGGTGCAACGTTGACATCGCCTATACGTAGAATACCTACGTTTAACTCCACTTGTTTATGTCCAATACGTTTCTAAAATAAGAAACTTCTATTATTTATTTTGGTTAAGCGATGAGTGGTGATATGATTGTTTTACAGCAACAGGCGTTAGTTGATTGAAGTATAAGTAGTATTATTTATTTATTTATTATTACATTTAAAGTCTATCTTACTTTGTGAATAAATGTTTTACAGATGTAAATTATAAAGGGATGGTTTTTAAAACTTGCATTTGAACCTACAATATTTCAACAATGAATGAAAATATGTTTACTGAATACAACTACTCCAAACTTACCTTTACAATTTTAGATTTTTGTTTTGCAATTATCAGCCAAATTAATTGCATATCAACATTCTACAGCAATAAACTTACGAAAAATGCAACTGAATATTACGTACTTGAGAGCGTAATAATAAATTCGTCTTGTTTCAAATCTACGAACATACCTACGTAGTTAGGTAGTCTGAACCTACCCCAACAAATGTACACACACATAGGTCTTAGCTCTGTCGTTGTAGCTAGTGCTTCAACGTAGGTAACGTTGGATGCACGCACACATACCAAGTGATATTTACGTGAAGTTCAATTATGCTATTGCAGGAAGGTTGCACATACCTATCTCTTTTATTTGAATCTGTGAACTTTTCAGCTTTATATTCTGTCAAGGACAATACATACACAAAATTTATGCATTTATCTTTATTGTTTTCGAATTGTTTTTATTCTGAAGTTTTATTATTATTATTATTTTTAAGTTTTTACTTGTTGTTGTATCTGTATTGAAATAGATTTGAATAAATAATCGAATAGATGTATTGTATCTACGGAATGTCTTTTTACTTGTTAAAATTTATCCTAGTTTTATATAAGTACTTAGGTATAGGATAACAATAAAATGCCTCATTCCTTCAATTAATTTATTTTCAAACTAACAATTTGATGTCGAGATATCGTTGATTTAAGGAATTAATCTAAAATTAAATAAAAGTTGTTTGGTGTTTGAACCTATTCCTGCCCTCTATTTATACAGAATATCAAATTAAATAACAATAACCTTGAGCTGGTGTGAGCGAATCGTTTATGATCCGGAAACGTTCCACTATTACAGCGCGTGCTACAACTGTAAATATTTTATACAGTTAAACAAATATGAAATTTAATCCAACTAAACTTAAGTTACAGTATTGTAAATATCATTTATATTATATATTTCCCCTAGACTTTCTCCTCCGTTTTTATATAAGTTAAAGTTCAGATTTTATTTACAAAATAATCTCGTGTCCAAGCGTTATTTAATGAAAACAATAATTTATTAGTGTAAAATTAATAATATAAAACTGTTATTATACTTATTATTATTATTATATTTTATTTAACTTTCGTTTATAAAGTATTCCATTATAGTTCTGCTATATACTATTTTGTTAACCTTTCTCGAATATTTAATATTTTATACTATTTATCATTTGTAGCTTCGTTGTAAGATATTCTAATCAACGAACACAAATATATGGCATGAAAATAGATTGAAAGCAGCGTCCTTATTTCTTTGGTTTCTTTTAAAATGAAACTTTAGTGACTAGCTCGAAACGCCTACGGCGTAGCGCTTGCTACGAGAAAGGAAATTTCACATGACATCAAATCTCAGATTTCGGTTTTTATTCATGGGATGTATTTGTAAACTGTTTCTGAATTTTAATATACTTTTTTTAATAATAATAACATTAGGTACTTTTAGCGTACAGTGAAATGTAATCGCTACATAAAAAAAATATTTTATATAATAATAATCCATTACAGTTATTACATAACTACTAAAATTAAGTTAAATTCAATACAACATCATTTAATTTTAGTGAGTATAAAAACTTTATAATGTTAATAATTATAATAAAGTTGTTTAATTGTGCTGCCATCTAGTGGCGAGTGGTGAAACAACACAAGTTTGATACTTTGACGCCAGATGGCAATGCCAGGTAGTTTAATTTAATTGTTACTATGATTAATAAAACTACTAATAATATAGGTGATTTAAATATATAGTTCGGTTTATTATTTAGGTAATTTGTATAAATCTATACATATAATAAAATTGGAGTGTCTGTTTGTAATACTGAAATAACCGATTTTACATACACCAAAATATTTTTTTTTACAATTTTTGTCTGTCTGTCTGTCTATTTGTTCCAGCTAATCTCTGAAATGGCTGGACCGATTTTGAAGGAACTTTTATAAGCAGGTAGCTGATGTAATAAGGAGTAACTTAGGTTACGTTTATTCCAATTTTTTTTTTTATTTTAGAAAATAAAAAAAAATAAAATAATGTTTATCGACTGTTAGGCGGAACGAAGTTCGCCGGGTCAGTTAGTTAATAAATAAATTCGTAATATATAAAAAATTTTAAAATTTTAGTAGTAATCTAAATTTTACATGAATATGAATACCAATCTCATTTTCACTTTTCGGTCGAGACAAATGAGATGTTTGCAATAGAAACTCTTTGTTAATAGAAAATGTAACATGTTCTGAAAATAGTCCTATTCTAGGATCGCTGCTAAGGAGTTGAGCGAATGATGACTAATTATTTTTGGGCAATTTGCCAGACTGAAATGCGAATATAGGGCGTCAGCGTCGTTGCTCCATACAAAACACTTCCCAAAGGTTAGTGTGCATCACATATCATGACGAGCAATAAAATAATTATTAGGTATGACCGTATGATGTTGACACACTGAGCTTATAAACGGGATCTAACTAGAATTTTATGATTTCTGATTACGAAATGGTTAAATTGTGTGGATGACATGAATGAAGATTGTATTTTATTTTTATTACTAGTCAAAAGTCAAAATATTTTAACTTTATAAATATCTATATTATAATAACCCTTAATTCTCCCTCGTTTCTGTATTTTAATTAGGGCCGTGAATTAAACATAAGGATATCGTTATGAAAAATTCAAAAGGTGCAAATGGGAAAGTGGTGCCTCGGCCAACAGAAACAAATCTGCAAACTTGTCAGTAACGAGGCTTGATCGTTGACATTCATAAATGTCAAACTTTCAGCTAAATTCCTTAGTTTATTGACTTTCCCGGAACAAATTAACAAAGAACATTTCACAAATCAATTTTATTTTAAAACTAGCTGTGCTTCACGGCTTCGCCCGCGCGTAAAATTTGTTTTATTGTATCCCTCGGGAACCAGACCGATTTACGGAATATAAAGTAGCCTATGTCCGTCTCCGGCACCGAATCTAGCTACATACCAATTTTCACCAAAATTGGTTCAGCCGTTTAGGCGCTGAGTGGTAACAAACACACATACACACATACAAACTTTCGCATTTATAGTTTATAGGATTATTAGCTATGAACTTACTTCAGATAAGTAGTACCTAGCTATTTATGATTTTCTTTTGTACTTAAAGACAACTCTTTAGCTTTATGTGGCGGGGGAATTTACAAACATATATAAACCTTTAACGGACACAAATTAGATTTCCGACTTCTTCACAAAAAAAAAATTAGAATACTTACTTGATAGAACTTTTATACGAATATGGTGACAAACAAGTGTTTCGAAATTTGAACTCCTATAATGTTAGCAGATGATTTCAGCACCTGATACTTTCTTTAGAGCCTTATCACGTTTCGGGATCGTCAATCTATCAAGATAACCCAATTGTCATGGGAACTGTGAGTTCCTCGTGATCTTACAATTATAAAGTAAATATTACACAGTTTTATAGCAAATAAATATGTACCGCGAATGTTATGCTCAGTGAGCGAACAAGCGACCTTCTTAGTTTTTTAAGCGGAATTTAAACATTGTTTGTAAATAATACGGTTCATGATTTTAACTGTATTCCTGCTATCATAGCCTGTGTCAGCATTCATCGAAGCGTATTGGTTACTAGGAACTTTGTATATTTTAGATATCCTTATACTGCTTTAGAAAGATAAAAGAATCTAGAGTACGTATATTTTTTTAGCATGATACAGAATTAAAATTTTCCTTTTACATTGCCAGTTATTTTCAGTTAAATTTATAAAGATCAAAGGTCTCATTCTTGCACAGGCTAAAAATTAATTCTTCATTACTAGGTACCTGAAATTTAGCAAGTATGTGGCTTATTTATATAGAAGAATTAGAGAAGACATTAAGGTGCAACTATATAATTCTATAAACCTACCAACACAATTTTAGAAACTGTTTTTCTTGTTCTTCAGTCATAACAATGGTACTTTTTTATATTTTCACGCTTTGTGTGAGTAAATAAATAACATTAAAATGTTCAATTTCTTTTTGTGTCTCTTTAATATACTGTGAATTGAATTTTCTACCTCTACTTCCATTTATTTTATTAATATCGGTATGCTTGTTCACATTGGGACTAGGATATCATATTGTTAATTATATTTATGCGACACAGTTAAGCTACATTTTTAGTTTCTAACATGTATTTCTATTCTAAACGACATACTTTCATTACATCAGATAGTTAGGGAGGTACTTTATTTAAATACACATATATAGATACCGTAACATTAGCTACCATCCATTCGTATCTACAAGTTAAAACAAATAGATAAGAAAACACGGATACAGATTTTGACAAAAGGCACTCGACATTCAGTTGCTATTACTATCAATTAAGAGTTATTTTAATAAAAATCTGTTACTCTCATTTAAGTCTCCCAACCTTATATGATTTTGTTTCACGCGAACAAAATGAATATTTAAACTTCGCACTGAAATGAAATATTATATTATTCAATACAAAAATAAATCGTGTGCGTTTAGTAAAAATGTCAAGAGTAATGAACTTGTTTGGGCAAGATTAAGAGTTTCATGGAATTTCGATGCGTATTAAAAACGTTTAGAATGAACTCGAAATATATCACATACATTTTCAGACATCGCTTCCTAAAGAAACTGTACAAAAATATTTGTTTGCACGCGTTAAACGTATAATTTAATTTAATTTGGTAAGAATTTAAAGAATTTAGATGCAATTTAAAATAGGTACGCAGATGAAGTGGTTTACGAAACAGCTATTAGCAATATAGTATTGATCATACTTATTCAGTTCCTAGGATATTAAGTGACCTTGGTTGACTGTCTGCGTAATACAGACCTTGTGAGAGTCTAGGATACAAAATTAAAACATGCTATGATCAACTCATCACTTACAACTTTGACGAAAATGTGTGTACTTTGTGCTTCAAAGTTTTATGTCTGTGAAGAGTTTTCTATGTTCGTTTAATTTAATATGTTCATTTTACCATACCACTTACCAATTAGATGTTAATAAATATAAAAATAATCGACTCTATATAGATATGATTACTCACAGAACACAAGGAAACGCGGACAGAACTAGCATATAACATCTAGTATTATTAACCCACACAAACAATCAGTCGCAATAACTTGATATACACGATGGTATATTATTAAAATTTGGGCTACGGTATTGAGGGTACTCGAGTTCACAGCGGGTTCTAGGACACATTGTCGCAACAGCAAGTTCGGACTTATCGTTATCAAGATAGGTATTTTGTATATCGAGTGCGCATTACACTGCTCACCTAATTCCTGAAGATACAGTATAACCTCCTTACTTGACCTAGATGGTGAAACACCTCTTTCCTGCTATAATCAGTAGTTAGGCTTTCTTTCTATTTTGATGAATTACGTCCGACAAGCGTCTTATTAATTTTTGGGTATTTTAGTTTAAGAAATACGTGTTCTTTTATCGTTTAGCATTGTAACTAAATCTATGTTTTTGACTTTTCATGGCAATTTATTCATTTAAAAAACACAATAACTCTTTTTTATTTTTTTGAAGTGTTACTTTTGTAATAATATTAGAATTGGTTTATGGATTATCATTTATATGCCAATAATAATATAGCTATTAACGGTCATAGTAATATTTTAAAACTTATATTCGCTAATTTTATTATAAATCTTAGACATTGTAATCTCGCCCAATATATTTACGGCCCTGACACACTTAGCAGTATATATTTGCTGTCTCTAAGATTTTTACTTCTGCATTTCAACAATATTAATTGGCAAAGTCAGTTTAACTGTTTTTACGAACACCAGTAGTCAACCCTACAGCACGTAATAGAAATAGAAAAGTTGTCAGTGTGTGCGTGAATTGCACTTGTAGTGTCGTTATGTGTGCAATAAATACTTTATGTATCCATCTCTTTCCTTCTCGACATTTCACTGATAGCTATGGCCTTGTCTAGTCACATCTAATGCTGGCATTAGTCTGTTTACATCGAGCCAGTTACTCTCTCGAGCACTAATACCTAACAAATATATATAACACCATTTTGAAGAATTAGATTAAATTAACTGGCACAGAATAACGCACTCCAATTAAAACTAATTTAGTAGGTTACGCGGCGTATTTTTGTCATAAAAAGCTGTATATACAGATGTTGAGCTAAAACTAATTTAACGGTCATTGGCATGGTTTTAAAGTTTACACAGAAACTTGCTACATTTTTGTGATCCAATTTGTTTAAATTTTTATTTTATTTGTTTCAGGTAAGATTGATTTACTGTTGGAGGCTAAAGGATGGTAAAGGTCACTAGCGTAAAATATCCAATTTTACATCAACTACTGTTTAATAACCTGTTTCACAGCTATCTTATTAATAGTATACTAATTATATAAATTCTAGCCATAATTAAAGATAGTAACTGCGTTAGTTAGTGTTACTCTATGAGTAGAAGTATTTGATGACTCTGGAGAGTGAGTCTTTATGAAGGATCGTACCAGTACTTAGCTAAGCTACTTGTACAAGTGCACTAGCTCATCAAGCACTCCTAATGTCCCTGTAGCGAGTGTTGACTGAGCCGGAGTGTTGACCGGTATGTAGGTTACACCGCGCAAACCGGCGAGCGCTCCCCGCGCCGCACTCTTCGCCCCGCACACCACGCAACTACTTCTATGATCCGTGCACTTTTAAACAAGAAAATGTCAAATGCACACTCCAGGGAGAGGACTGGGAGGAGTTCTACGCAAGTACAACTATAAGAAATAGGTTAACAGTTAACTATACCCTATTTCAAATACTTACCTATAGATTATTAGGTAGGCAGATACTTGTCAAGGAATCTAAAAATCTTAATTAATGCATAACCAATAGAATAATAGCATTTAAATAAGTATTCAATACAATTGCGATACGTAGGTAGTTATAGAAAATGATTCCATTTTTTAAATGTCAAAGTGCATTGGTTGGGAGCGACTAGCAACCGTTAAGTTGGTAACTATAGTTAGGAATTTGGGCTCTGGACCGTATAGCGGCGGCAAGGTGCCATCGACCAATTCTATTATTGGACGTGGGCCTATGTATTATATTTATATCAACCGCTACCCGTGGTCACTGGGGCAAGTTCGCTCGCTTCTTTAAACTCGCAATAAAAATCGGACAAGTTCGAGCTCGAGACCGTGGCCTGTGTAAACACTCCATATTTTTTGCCAATTTTCTCATTCATCGTAAGATAAAAATGAAAACAAACAGTTTTTGGCATTTTATATTTCAATTTATCTGAATTTCTAACAATTAGTTGTTATTTGCTAGATAGACCTTGAAAAATCTGTGCCTTATAGTATACAACTAGGTAATTAACGGAAGCTAAACTATCAATTAAATTATTATAATGTTGTACTATTTTTACATTTATTTATACAGTTTATAAGCACTTTATCATCTCAAGGCAACGGGTATGAAACAATGATAAGTAGGTGACCATCAAATTAGGAGATCGACAACCGGCCGTGACTCTATTTACAACTTTATTCCAGTCTAAATTCTGAAGGATTTTTGCGATAAGACAACACCAAATTCACATAAGACGACATTCAATATTTAATGCTGTAACAACGTTCAACTGTTTACCTATATCTTAAAATAACACTTTGTGACATATATTAAAATCTGTAGTCAAGGTCAGTTTACTTGTACAATCTGATTGCTAATAAAATAGTACAAATCATCACGGAGCTGCCGGTGACTGCGCGGCTTAATGCGCTCTGTGTCCTATATTTTATACGTTCATTTGTTCCCGTCGTCGAATGCATTTTAGTAAAAGTTAGCTTACTGCAACAGCCAAGGTTTTAACACCTGCATTGGAACGCAGCGGCTCAAACATTCTCATTACAAGCTGCTTCAAAGAAGCTCAAGATGAAAATGTGAACATGTAATTTATACAGTGAAAACAAAGTAATCAAGAAACATTATGCATTGTTTGGTAAATTTAGCTTTAGTGACGTAAAGCCACATATTCACACTTGTCAAGCTTTTTATAATAATGTGGAGTAATTAAAATCCAAACATCACGATAAAGTGATAAATCAAAGCGTAATTTGTGATGTCTGGCTGTTCGCCAAATACGGCGAGACTTCAGTCAAACGATTTACAAAACTGCGTACAATGATCTCTCCTCATTACTATAAATTATCGCTACGAAGTGAAAACAAAGACTCACTTTCTAAAGTGCAAGCGAAATGTGGTTCGGTTGCGTATCTCCTCTGCGCTCCATAGATCATCTTACGAGAACATTAACGAATGCGGACGTTTCGCAATAGCCCGCGCGGCGATCTGGTTACTACAAACACAGTTACACTCCACTCAAACATGATTTAATTCAAATATATTTGAACTTCAGATGATTTATGCTTAACGAATAATTATATTATAACGCAGACATTCATACTTATAACAAAGCTGTGAAGAAAACCAATCTCTTTAAAGATGTTTTGGGAAGAAATGTCATACCATTCAGGCATAACTACCTAAAGTAAAGAACGTTAACTCCAGCAGAGGCTAATCAACTTTGCAACACAATACAAAAAAATGCTCTCAGACATAAACATAAACTTAACTTGCATTTGAACTAAATTTACATTTAGTAGGAGAGATTAATAATGAAACTAAAAATGGTTTAATGCGAATGTAGAAAAGTGTTATTGCATTCCCGAAGGTTGTGCGTAATCGGTTGAATAACTTAACTAAGCACTACTGCCACTTAACAATATACCGCTTGTGTACCCTATACTTTACATTATCTTACTATAGTGAATAAACTGACCGTTTATTTTAATTAAATTGTTTTTTTTTTAAATTAATACTTACCGTTTATTTTAATTAATAGTTTTCTGTCAAACCAGGCTAAAATAAATTATTAAATATTTATAATATGAATAACAACCAGCAAGTATATTATATACGTAACGATGACTTTTACAAAGCTATAGGCATTTTCTACTTTTGCTTCGGCTTTACTGGAACACATAGCACAAAAGATCTCTATTGAAAAAGAGCCTTAAGGAAGCCATAAGGTAAAAGTACCTATTTAATTTTAATTCATGAAATTAAATTTTAATAACATTTGTATTCATATTTATAAAATAAGTAGCATACCTGCATGTATTTATCCATAGAAAAAATGACACAAATGCACAAGCCTCTCGATTGGTCGTTGGATATTAACTTGCGGGATGATAATTGGCTGCGTCAGCTTGCGTTTGCGCAGTTTTCATTATGTTAAGGCCACGCAGCAGAGGTCAGGTTACAGACCTTAATGCTTATTGGTGAATAATTGAAATGTCTAAAAATATAGTCATTTGCTGCAGAATGCAGGTTCAGCTTTATATTGCATTTTAGTATCTTGTAAGGATCACGATTACATTGTGTATTGAAGGTCGATACCTAGCACTGGAGGGCTTGACCTTGCTGATATATTTCTTATATTATGCGGATTTGAAAGGAGAATTGATTGAACGTCTTCATTTTATTTTAATAGAAGAGACGTTAACAGTCGTTCGTGTGAGCTTCGTTCTGAAATATAGAGCCAGTCTATCTCTTTCCATGGGTTTGTAAACCGTATACTAAGAAAACGGGCACTATTGCCCGTTTTCCTTGTATACGGTAAGTAAGTAAGAACAGAGTCGTTTTTTTTTGGAATTACAAATTCCAAAAAAAACGAAGCGCTAAGAAACTAATAAGCTAAGCTAAGAAACTAAGCTTAGTCTTTACTATTTTATATGTTTACTATACGTAAGAAACTATCTACTATTTAGTAATAGACTAGTTTTACTGATGCTCTAGTCACTAGTGCATCAGTAAGCTTAATATAATTACAAATTTATGTCATCCTTAAATACGTTTTCTATTTGCAATTGCCAGAATTGCTAATAAATGTCCAGTACTGAGTTAGTCTTATATCATTTACGAAATAAAATAGAAACGTTGTATGTATATCTTTTTATTATACAATTTACAAAAAGTCTGTTCAATTAGCATACTACTTTATTGTTCGACACAGTATATACCACAAAAGTGTTTTACCTATAAAAATAGATTTTGTAAACAAGGACGGAAAATTTCTTGAAAATATTGACGAAAGTGAACTAGTTGTCTAGGCTTTAAAGATTGACATGAAAGACAGTTTTTTTTCCGCGTGTGGAATTTCTGTGACACAAATACATTAGGAAGAGGATCTGATATTTAAGAGTGCTCGAACGACATAGATCTTGATTCTTGAACCTTTGTTCTAAGAAGTCATTTTTGTGTTGGCACTGAATGTGTCCGGAGTTTAAAACGCTGCTTGGCTTAATGTACAAGCGACAGCTTCTGTATCAATACTTACGTCTTTGTAGCATTCGTTGTGAATATAGGTTTAAATTATTATATCGACTGTCTTTATTAGTGATATCACAAATTATAATAGGTTTATCAGGTCTAATAGTATTTAATAGAGAAATTCATATCAAGATAATATAATTACTACTTAGTATCAAACCTTTTTGTCTTATTTATTAAAAAAATACATACTTTTGAGTAAAATAATAATCCAAAGATGATTGATATTATTATATTATTTGCTAAATCTATAGATGATATATCACTCACAAACGATAAGTTATTTTTATTTGTAAGATACATTATTTAATTCATAATTTATCTGTTCAAGTTAAAATGGGCAACAAAGTACTTTAGTGTATGTACTTTTAAAATAAATGTGCAATTTGACTCTAGCAGCTGACTCGAACGCGTGTTTCTTATATTTCAGACCCTATGCACGTGTCAATATATCAATATATCTATAGGTAGATGACAAATCACTAAAAAGAAAGTGACAAAACAAATAAATTTTCCATTTCTATCTTTAGAACCTATTAAAAATAAAAACATGATAAGTAATTTCGAATACAAAAGTGACTCATTTGCAACATTCCAAACTCATCACAACAAGTTTGAGCTAATAATATTCAATTTATTTTCTTGTATTTAGTGTTGTAGCTACAGTCAAACTCGTACCTCACTCCCATTACCAACGCCCATTTCATACTTACTACTTAGCGACGCCGTCGCGCCGCGCCACCACAATCGCTATAAACTTTTATTTTGCATCAAACGCCGCGGTCGGCGGCCGGCCTAGTTTTGCGATAGGAATAGGCGCCGCCCCCGCTTCTCGCCCTACCAGCCAAGTACCACTAGTTAAAGGACACACATTATAAGCTTTTCATCCGCTCCGTGCTCGTTCAAGCACCTTTTAACCCGTCAACACATACTAATGCTTTTGATTTCAAATTTGTAGGTCATAAGGAGAATGTACCTTTAGTGCCCTTTCTGTTCTGAATATGAACTTAAACTTAGTAGGTAATTGTAGATGATCTAGATTGCTTAATGTACTGTCATTGTATCGTGTTGAATGGTTTTGTTTTACTTAACCACGTTTGTAGGAAGTATAGGATTTCGGTAGTGACGTTTGAACCCACACGTGCTACTTATACCTAAGGTACTTATACGTATACCTTTTAAGATATGACTGACAAAATAACTTAAGTATGTGTTCAGAATACTGAACTTAGAATCTCGTATAAGGTCTAGGTACATTTTAGTATGAATAATGATATGACAAACAAATATAAGTTTAAGCCATGAAATCACATACATATATTTCGATCTATATATTTGCAGCATCAAGTAGTAAACTTTACTAAGCCTACTCACTACAACAGAAGCAATGCCCCTAACGGTGTAATGGTTTGTTAGAATTAGTACGTGCGATTAGGCACCCTCTGCCGAAACAGCTTAACACGTCCCTTTTAAACATTATTATACTGAAAGATCATTGGCGCGGTAAATGTGTGTAGAACAATCCTTGCTAACTGAGACCAGATTGAATCTCAAATGGAATTAGGTTAACAAAGTCATGTGCCAGCTTCATGATTTATTTCTATTATACATACTATGTTGAATTATTTTTTTGTTTTGTTGCATCATCTTCAAAATTTACTGCAATAGAAAAGACTGTCTTTTACTCTACATGTTAAGTTAGAAACAGTTTTATACCTCGGTAGCGCAGTGTCAGTGCCACGATAGAACAAAAACTCTGTGTATTCCGGAAATTATTAGTTGCATGTCTTGGTGTGCTTTGTATACGTGTATCTGTAATTCTGTATTTGTAAAATTATCGACGATACAGATCTTCTTTCCTAGTGCGTGATATATTATGTTTTTAAAAATAATACTAGAAACAAAATAGTTATTGAGTAACAGCAATTGACATCCATTATTATAAAAATATAGAGACGTGTCAACTTGGGAACTTCCTTCATTTTTAATTGGTTAATAAAATAATAAACATTGTTCCAAAAACATTATTTATTGCTATTATGTTATAAACAATGGCTAATAAATAATACTCGTAGCTATGACTTAGGCTTTTAGAAACTCTACATAATATCAAAACTTGTCACTTTTTTTAAGGCAAATTCCGCACGAGAACAAGACCTCGCGAGTGACTGGCATATTTGTAAAGTTCTCTGCAGCTTGCTTGTAAACTAATTAAGAACAACAACCATTGTACTTTATTATCATTAACTGTCAAATAATTAAATATAATTTGCATTATATTAAAATAAACTTGAGACTAAAATCGATTTAAGCTAATAAGTAGTAAATAACGTGGATAATAGTGTGCGAGCCGTTGCATCACAAGGCGAGCTAATGCGTGTGCAAGTTGCGGCCGTGTGATCCAAGCACATAACAGGGCTGCACCATAGTTCATTGGTATTATGTATTGCACTTCTTAGTTATTGCTAGCAAAAAACAAAGTAATCTCGAACATATTTATATGAGTGTCACTCATGAAAGTCACCGCACCACACCAAGTGGACCTAGGTATTGCTCATTTTCGTTATGTATGAAACAAACTCAACTTAATCTCATTTAGATCACATCTAACTTATTTAGATCACCGGAGTTAAACTTTTATGAACATCAAAATAACAAAATAAAAAAATATGAATAGAAAAATAAGCCAATGGATATTATGTATTGGACAATTCACTGACCAGATAGAGAATCAGGTAGAGGTACTATGTGCTAGCGACAAACTCAGACATCGTTTTTATTCATTAGAGTATTACTATCTTTAGTAAGGTATAATTTCCAACTAGTAACATAGCTAAAACAACACACTCGGAGACACACGACTCTTCTGAGAAGCTATTCTATATTTCACGAATAGCAAACAAGAACACAGCAGCGACCTAAAATGTTGGAGGCATGCCTTGTCCGTTGCGATCTCAGAAAAGTTTTAAAACAGAGTGCAGGATGGTTATCGTAATGAGGACGGTCTCTTGAGACTATACTCATAAAACGAAAATGCCCGATTGTCACCTCTGCCTCTTAGAAAAATCCCTTTCTTAGGCGATGCAAAATCCAATTTTCTTGTATCAAGGAATTTCTTCAATGGGTTAGGTTTAAATATAACAAAGTCTAAGTCTTATATACATGAAAGGCATCTGCAATGTCCATGTGATACTTATGATCTGGTATAGCCAAATCCAAAGAATGAAGGATTCGTTTCGTTATCTAAGCGTCCATAGGCTATGGTAATAGGCTGAAGAGTGCACAAAGCGGATAAAATTAAAAATATTATAACTGTTATGCCTATAATGTCATAATCAATAACAAGCAACCCTATCGGACTAAAATGCATGCGACACAGAACAGTCCTTCGATTACACCCGCTTCAGTGTGCGTTTTGTCACTACTCTTTACATGTGATTGCGTAGATCGTGTACATACATACACGCACAAACGTCCAGGCGCACTTGTAATGAGCTAAAATTATTTGCAATTTCCTTTCGGTTACATCTACGAACACCAAGACAACTAGGAATTTGTTAACATGTACGTGCGATATGTTCATACATTTAATTTAATTAAATTTTATCTGCAATCATAAATTTTTTTTATTACCAGTGGAGTAAAAGAACCCATTGGGTTTACCTCCTATTTTAAAACATGAAAACAGCAGGTTAAGCTCACAGTTTGCCTTGCGCATCCAAAGAAATACTGCCAGGATCATTTACTCTCACTATGAAAGCGATCTTCCCTAGGGTAAAGATACCTCTGGACTACGGTTCAACTTTCAATAAGATATATTACTTTAAAATCAAAATAACTGTTTTGTAGTATGTACATTGTACTCTCTAAAATGAGAGTTTTTATCGACAAGTATAACGTGTCAAGTAGTACATTACACGATGCCGGGCGTAGCAAGCACATCCTACACTTTGTTAAGTGTTAGTCAAAAATAAACCAAACCCTTTGAAGGACCTGTTATATATATTTTACGAATAAATAAAGAATATTAAAAGCGTGTTAATTGAACTTTTGATTGCTGATATAGTGCGAACGCGAGAGATAAGCGAATGACCTGGTACTCGTAGGTCGGAACTGTTGCCAGAGGCTCAACCTAATCGACACATTACATTACAACCAAATAGATATTTTTTTATGTGTTTATCATTATATTTTAATTCACCAAAATTATAATATTAATTTACAATTTAAGCGCATAATTGAGTTAAGCAATAATTATGTAACATTTCGAGTGTATGTTTATACTACGTTGTCTAAGTTCTGCCTTCGTCCATCAGGATATAAATTCAAGTTGAAACTCTAACAATAAGCTATTTATAAACAGTCATATCATGGAGGTGGTAATGCACCTTGACTTGAACCTAAATCCATCAACAATATAAATGCTGCCAAACAGTTTATTTACACATACAAACGTGTGAACGATCTCTTCATCACATATCAACAACATTTAACACAATGAGCCACAAAATATTTCAATTAGTTAACATCGACCGTCACGGTAATGGCAACTACTAATAAATGGATCCGCCTGTCCAATAAACAAACACGAAGACAAAACACTAACAAAAATGCATTTTGATACCTTTGTGCGTTTAAAAATACACAACCTTCAAGGCTAAGTACAATTTGTTGGTTAATTCGACACCGTATCTAACCTAGATTCAATCTTATATTATTCGGATCAATACATGGTGTGACCCGTAAAAAGTGTACGGAGGTACATGGAGATCCCTTACCCGTGTAACGCGTGAACTTCGACCTGGGTTTTGGAGGTCATTAACATTTGGGCGGGTTGGAACTAGGTCGGTGCGTCGTCGGGCTGCAGCGTTGCCACGACGACGCGCCGCCCGCCGCCGCGCTGCCGCCCCAGACAACCGCCCAATATAATACCTCCCAAAGTCCCAACACACCCGCTTTGTTTTGACACCACTCGTGATGCCGTCCCTATAACATAATTGACAAGCTATTTTTGGAATAGGTATTCATACATCTACGAATGAATTTGATTTATATATGCAATAGTATGCATATAGTACAGTACATACGAGTAAATATTCGTGTTTTCGAACACAACATGATTTTTAATCTCCTTCTCCAACATAATCAATATTTTTTAAGCGTTTATTATTTACACATTTGAAATTTTATTTTAACTGGCTAGTGGTAGCTACGGTATAAATCCAATTTAATTCGACATCGTAATATTCTAAACTACGTGATTATGAGGTATATATTTTGTACAAGTCATAAAATGTTATAGAGCATTTTTGTCAAGAATTAATAGAGTCTGAAATCTCAGTAGCAATCTCAGAGTCAAGCATAGTTACGCACTCTGGGAGCACTTTAAAATATAGTTACTTCAACGAATCTCTCTTCGATCGTATCACTTTGCCGTCCCACTCTCAATCTAATACAATTACAATAAAAGTGCACCAGTGAAATAATATGTACATAGCTATATGGCCTACAATACTTACGATGAGTCAGTACTAATCTATATTCACTTGAAGCACTATTCTTATCATAACTATAGCCGTTTCGAATGTTAAACTGAGTGTTCAAAGGACCCAAACAGGCGACTCTCCCGTCATGCCGGACGCATGGCAGCCTACTACAGAAACTGTGCACTTTGCTCGTAGTGAAATAATATTTCAAATAAATAAATTTAATAAATAAATAATAGTATAATAACTTTTTTTAAATTTTGATTATAAACCGTTGCTCTATGGCCATTTTGATGACGACTTTATAAATGAACTTAGCATTAAAATGCTACAAATTGTATCACAGTTTTATTAATTTGATCATGAAAAGTCCTAAATAGAACATAATTGAATGATTCCTCCGTCGATCATTACAAAATGTTTATCACATAAAATTATACATCTATAATAATAATGTAAAAGATAGCTTAGTTTACTTTATTATTATTCTTTTATAACCAAACCGCATAAATTATAATTATCACAAATTCTTAGCGTTTGAGGCAGCAGTGTTCCTTGCGCGTGCTTGCGTCACGATCCCGCTGTTGTACAAGGAACCTGAAAATAGGTCAAAAGGGGGCCGAACCACTGTCACTGTCATAGCACACAGCCACAGTTACACGTACATGCACATACACAAACCTAACAGCGCCCAAAATCAATGACGGCACGTGTAAATTTGTACGACCTTCGAAATTTTGAGAGGTCATCCTGCCGGTCCCGAACCATAGCTGATCCTCGTGAAAGCTTTTATGATTTTCATGAGCACGCTGATTAAGTAGTATGTATTAATTTTATAACGGTATTTAGACAACGGAGTGAGATTTTGATTAAAGAACTGCAGCATGTAGTATATTGTATTAGTTAAATGATGCACAGCGAATAGAATATAATTATCAATTTTAGTGGACGATTTTGGGATTTTTAAAAAGTAGGTAGACACTGATATTGTCCAAAATCGTAAAAAAAATTAAGGTAATCTTTTTTAAAACGTTCCACATAATATATAGGTAATAGAATGAGATATTTAAACAGTTAATTGTAAACTGTTGATTTAATTAGAATAAATGATAAGTCAAGCAAGAAACATTACATGACTTTGAAACAAAATGAACCCATTTTGCCAATTTTAGTGCCGGTAATGAAATAGTTTTACTAATTAATGATTCATTGCAAAATGCTTATCAGTCTGATAAAAAGTACATTTCTACTAAACTCACACAAAATTGTAGGTACTGAAAACAAGATTATTTTCATTTCATATGGTTGAAGTCCTTGAGAGTTTAGTGACACTACTGCCCCAATTACAGTGGAGCGTAAATAGAAGCCTTGCAAGGTCTTTCTCTAGAAACTTCTTTAATTTTATATTGCCCTTTTTAAGTTTTCTTTTACTTATAGATATTATGTCTTACTTCTCTTAAGACCGAAGTAGGGATAATTGAAAAGGGGTCTACTAAAATATGTCTTTCAATGCGTCTACCCACATTAATCAAAAATAAAATGTTTTTCACATAAGTTGTTAATGAGTGACTACGATTAATGCTGATAAATATTTTCCTAGAAAATAGAAAATGTTATTTTGAACTACTTCCAGGTCGGCACCGCTAACCTTAATTACTTTTTGCTATTTTAATACTAATGTGCTCGCAAAACATTTTCAAATAGTGTTAGATGATAGAACATGACAACCTCAATACCAGTGTAGATGCATCAAAAACAAGAAAAGTCAATATAGATTTTTGTGTTGTAGGTATGTTTGTGATTAACGGCCTATTTATCTAAATGTATGACTTTTTTATTTATTTAACATGAAACAGATGTAACAGAATTATCAAAATCATTCGTAAAGCATGAGAAACTACTAGCATCTTGTCAAATAAGAAATTAAAATAAGCGATTTCTGGATAATTTACAAGAATGTCTAATAGATAAATATTGTTGCAGAAATGGGAATGTAAATTAGGTTGGCACAATCTAAATAAAATATATAAAATAAAGCGGAAAAGTTTGTTTGTTTGAACTCGCTAATCTTTGGAACTACCAGTTGGATTTGAAAATTCTTTTTGCGTATGATACCCTAGGTTTCGAGGAAGGTTATAGGCTATGTAACATCACGCTACTGGCGACAGGAGCAGAGCAGTAACCAAAGACGCGGGTGAAACCGCGCCGCGTAAAGCTAGTGTAGAATATATGGAATACATAATAAATTGACAATTCTTAAAAAAATACAAACAAGACAGCTTTTAAAATGTTATGATATTTTAATCTCGATTTACTTCAATGTTAGTGACATACATGATGTTATCAAAGAAGGACATGAACTTTGGAATTGGATGAGGAAATTGAACAACTTTTATTTCTTCAATGTTATTACGAAAAATCTAGCTCTAAAACATTTACTTTATTCATAATTTTACTTTAGAGAGTAGGCGTCATATTTGATTGCGGCGCTTGAAGCCACAGCGTCTTCTGAATGGACACGTGTATTAATTAACCGAATGTATCATTAAAATACAGTGAAGACAAAATTCTTAGGGCCCCTGACATTGGGCTTTGACCTCACTACGCCTTTTGGCAGTCGCCTTGGCATTGCAACAGGGCCGCATTCAAAAGCCCGGCTCTAAAATTTACAGTGTGCATTGAACAACAATATCGACTGTCCTTTACCTTCGTTCGTATTGCCTTTTGATGCCTGCATTTTTCCGTCTATAGGCATTATTTTTAAAGTAACACGTTCAATTGTTAATTATAGAAGTTGGCGCGGTACGGTAGCTTTGTTCAATACACATACTTCGTGTTATTGTAAAGGTCAGTGGAGTTAATATCGGCCACTATCTCGTTGGATTGAATCTCAAAGTGCACGGTATTGCGCCACTTACAATAAAAAATAAAAGAAAATGCCATTAACTTGTCATTTTATAATAGACTAGCTGTTGCCCGCAACTCCGCCCGCGTAAATGTCGGTTACATCACGTATTATTATTATTTATAAAAGAATTTTTCAAAAATAAACGTAGCCTAAGTTACTCCTTATCATCAGCTACCCGCCATTAAAAGTCCCGTAAAAATCGGTCCAGTCATTTCAGAGATTAGCCGGAACAAACAAACAGACAGACAGACAAAAATTGTAAAAATGTTATTATATTTTTTTAAAAATAACAATAACATTTTTCCAGACAAAATAACATTTTTTGTTATGTATAGATTATTTTAAGATTACTTGTAGTAAATAGTTAACACAATTAAGTTTGTCTATAAATTTAAACAATAAATATAACGCACCAGCTTTCCGCGGCGCGGTTTCATTCGAGTCTTTGCTTACTGCTCTGCTTCCGTTGCCAGTAGCGTGATGTTACATAGCCTATAACTTTCCTCGAGACCTAGGCTATCATAAGCAAAATATTTTTCAAAGCCGACTAGTAGTTTTAAACATTAGCGCGTTCAAACAAACAAACAAAGTCTTCCGCTTTATATGAAAGTATAGATGAGCAAAACGATATGTATCCTTTTCAGCCAAATTTTAATAAGTAAAATACAGCCCTGGAGAATTGAATAACTTGACCTAACAACATGCATTAATAACAGTTTGTGCTACTTCCTTAAAAAAGTATTGACAATTAGTTAAATACAAACTTAAAAGTAAAAGTTACTAAATATTTGTGTAAACTTGCCATCAAGAATACATCCACATCTTGAACTAAACATCCACATCATAGAAAATGGCTGATATTACAATAATATTATCTCTACGTCAGGTACCTACGCCTCTATTATTGAACTTTAAACGTCATAATGTCAAAGGTTATATCAACAAACCTAACGCACAGAAGCGAATCTGATTAATCATCCTAGATAAATAATATAAAAATGAAAATGATTTATGATTAACTAATTATGATATCTGAAGAATCGTTTAATCATTAAACATGTTGAAGAAGTAGATTATGAGATAAAATTAGCAATTCAAAATGAAGTGCTAGGATGCACCGACGGTGCTCGTGGTAGCGCTTGCGCGGCGCCCCAGTTCTGAGTCCGAGGTCAGGAGTTCGTTCCCCGATATGTATTGATCGTTCCGTCGAGGCCGGAAGTGGGACTCCGGTGCAGTAGACCTCCATCGAGTCGCTAGCACCACCTTAGAATGTTTTAGACTTAAATTAAATAGACCATTTTAAAATAATAATCGTTGGAGTGTTTATTTCGACAAATTATTGTTTGTAGATATCTTAAACAACAATAGTTAATTTTATAAAAAAAAAACTTAAAAAGATGATTAAACAATATAAAAAAAAAGGTTTGATAATATTTCAACAAAAATCTTGAGTTTTATTTATTATTACTTGACGGTCCTTTCAATGTGAACAATGCCCATAAAAATTTTAAAATATACTTACCGACATTAGCAGAACATTTTGTAAAGTATTTATTTCCTTTCTAATAGGTACCTACATTTGACATTTCCTATTCGTATTATTAATGCGAAAGTTTGTGTGTGTATGTGTGTGTGTGTGTGTTTGTTACCACTTAGCGCCTAAACGGCTGCATCTGATCACGAAAATTAGTGTGTATATAGATTGGGTGCCGGAGACGGACGTAGGATAATTCTTATCCTGAAAATTGGTCTGGTTCCTGAGTTACCTGTGTACCATTTTTTGCGCGGGCAAAGCCACAGGGCGCAGCTAGTTAATTATATAGGTACGCGATTAGACAATGATATTAATAGTTTCAATTCTCAACAACTGACATTGGCATAAAATCAGTAGGAAAATAACTTCAGTTATAATGTAACTGGACTATACATATATGACCACACAGTTTTAAGTGTTCTCATCAGTTCTAGATTTAAATATGTATCTCTTATCTTCGTAGTGACCCATTTTACAATTGAGGATTTTAGGTAAAATTATAACTCTTTAAACTTGTAGTTGTATTTTATTTCTTTACAATTTTTTTACATATTGTAGTAAAAACAAAGCTTTTCGTCGAAAGGGTGACTAGGACTGAGATGTTTCGTATAGGTAATACTCGTGGAAGGCGTTCCTATTTGCCTTAATTCGGAAATAGTTTCAAAGGATGTACTAATTTTATTATTAGTTTCTCAACATAACATCCTTAGTCACCATGTACGACACGGACTGAAAAGGTTTAACCCTTAAACTTTTTAGAGTTTTTGTTTTAGGGAATATTTGTGTCTAATAATCTAGGCTGCTGAAATGTTATTGGCTTCTTGTAGAAAAACATAGAGACGACGGCAAAGGGCAATAAACGGCAAGTTGGCGTAAATATTTTTTTAATCAGTATGAAATATTTTTGGTGTAGTATATAATAAAGTATTATACTTACCAAATTTACACCTACTCGAAGTGTCCAACAAAACTCATAACCTTGCGTATAAAGAAATAGTTATTAATATTATCAGATATTAACGAGGACGTGCACACATGTGCTATTCAAAGAAAATCACATTGTTATTGGTATAAACGTAGTGACACACGGACGAATCATAGCAATGATATCTGCGGGGGAGTTATCGGCTCGATGGAAGTAGGGCTCGAGGTGGGTCAATGACGTTCGTTCACCCGCTGCAACCCGCACGTGCTGGCCTCGCATCCCACCCCTCTCGTGTCACCCCCTCAAGCCCCTAACAGGCCTGCGACTCACCCCTACTTTCGAAATGAATGATGATTGTTGCTAACCTTTCGAAATGTCACTAAATAAGTGCATTAATCATGTTCCTATCGTTTTAATAAATATATTTTTATTAACTGCAATTTGTCAACAAACAACATGCCACATGATGTGTATTACTAACGCCTAGCTAAAGATATTAAGCATACAGTTATAGGTAACTAGAGGTAACAACAAACTTTTACGGAAAATATCATAGCAATAGTGTCGTACTGCATTAATCAGATTTACGAAGGCGCATAAAATATTAATATTCTCAAAATGACTGGGAAAAATTGTTAAACATATTAAAATATTTATTTATATTTTATTTATTTATTAATATAGCCTATGTTATTTTTTTTTTATTTTTAAAATTGAATCATTTTTTTAAATCGGTGTCGTAGATTTTTAGTTAAATCGTTTCAAACAAACAAACAAACATACAAAAAATCAAATCTTTTCTTTTTATAATATTAGTTTAAATACGTAGGTATAAACATTGTGTAAAAAAAATAGATATTGTTCGTATATTAGGTAATGACAACGTCAAGGAGTTTTGATCGGATTATACATACATATAAGTAACATCCGAGTTAAACACTTAATTAAGGTTTAGGCTAGCTCACAGCTGACTGATCTGTGTCCTGAGCCTAGTGATTGCAGGTTAACGTATGCAATATGACGCACTAACCTATCTCTACTACAGAGTGTAGTATGTAGGTACGTATAAAACAGTTTCATTGCCATATTCCCGGAGATCGCTATATTTATCGGTCTGGTCTGTGGAGTGGGTGCGAGGTGCGGGGCGGCAGTTCGCGCAGGTACTACTAGGTGGGTCAATGACGTTCCTTCACCTATTGCAGCCTGCGCACCCTGAAACTAGGGCGGCTACGTACCACCCTCTCGCTACACGCTCAATGCACTTCAACCCTCCTTATGCAATAGGTACTATAGGGGTGCCATACCTCACACTTGGATCTATTAACGACACCTAATAAGCTAGAACTACATAGATCACTTATTCATAAATACCCTTTACGAATGTAAATAACATGAAATAATAGTAGTGTTATTATGAAGTTAAAAACTAAATAGATGGAGATAATTTAAGGAAAATATATTACCATTATTATTACCACAACCAAAATAACTGGGCGTTTTTGGGACGGTTATCGGTAGGTAGTGCAACCTTTCTCTTTTAAGCTATTTATAACAATTTACTTTATTTATTCCTTAACAGTACGATTTTAATCAGTTGTTTTGGTATATAAAATAAAGACCTTTTTGTTTTTGATCATGCTGTTTTCCTCTGATATTAAAGTCGTTGGGACGTAATAGTTATGGTAGTGAAGGTTATCGGATAAGCCGAACCCCTACCCAACAAGGTCTTCCATTTAATTCTAATATTATTGGTTGCGGCAAGTGGTGCTAGTTAAAGTAGGTATCTATTATAATGTTATCAAATACACACAAATATGCGTAGTGCTTTGATAACTGAGAAATTGTTTAGTATGATGTCATGTAGCGATAGACGTAACCCATATTAACATTTATTTACTCTTTAATAAAATACATAATTATTATTATAAAGATTCTCATCAATTTTATTGTCAATTATCATTTATAGTGATAGGAAAATGGCAGAAGATCTCACAAATGTACATATCTACTAATTAATTAGTAATCTTAACTTGGCTTTGAATTATCAACATTTCAACGTAAACTATAGATTAAGTTGTGTTCTTATTTATAATATATTCAAGCTTGTCTGAACTTTTGTAAACACGTACTATATACAATATTAGCCCGCAAGGTCAATGTATGTATGTAGATACATCTATTTTTCTATATTACGCACATTAAATAACTAAATACTGTGTTTCTATAAAAAAGTACATGAGTTATTTTCTGTTGACGAACTGTAGGTACAGGTCTTGTTCATAATTAAAAAGAATTTACATTCTAATGCTTATTGATTATACAACCTCATAAGTATACTTACGGTATTTTTTGCGAAACACTGTACAACTTACCTGACACGACATACGTGTGTGCATAATAGCTCTGCATGCGATAACTGTGACGTAACTTAGCAAGTGGAACAACAGGTAAACGTCAACGACACTAATCCAGTGAGTGTTTGACGAGAATTAGAACATTATTTAAGGGCAAGCTGACGCTCGCGATAAACTTATTACATCTAAGTACTGAACACAGTATAGCTACCAACAGTACGGGAGCCTTCGCTAACGTACTCGTAAAAGTAGATAGAATGTCTAAGTCAGCCAGGCCAGTAGGAGCCAAGGCTAGGTTGGGTGAATGTGCTACTAAAATTTAAACTTTATAGCTTGCTCTACAGAATAGAGAATGGCTTGATACAGGTCGTCAATGACGTTCGTTGACTCGAGCGTTCGATGCCGGCGCAGTGCTGTTTTCCTTCTCCGTTTTCATGCATTGATATTAGAAACTATTGATGCTGTTTCTGTTATAATATTAGCCTTGCAACTCACATCTATAATAACATGTAAGTACAACTACATCTATGTCGATATTTTTGATTACTAATTTTACTTTATCTTGAGCAATGATATTATTTCTAAAGCTTTAGAGAGAAACACGTTGTTAGCATTTAACTATGATGAACCTTGAATATATTTCATGTAAAAGGATAAAATCATTTAGCTATGTTGTTAATGAACTGTTTAGTTAGCCATCAATAATAAATATAAGTATTTTATTATTCCTGAACCTTGTGCCTATACAGAATATGTAACGTATGTATCTATATTTGTTCAGCCATAGAGAAGTTCGGAAAATTCTAAATGATAAAATGACATCGTTTCGGTCAGCCAATTGATAAAATTAATGTCGTTTGAAGATTCTGTACTTAACAATACTGTACATAGTAGTGTACAGTAGAAAGATAATAGAAATCAAGGTCTCAGCTGGATGTGCGGTGATTCCGCATCTGATCTATCATGTCGAAATACGTAGTTATTTTAAACGGCAGAAGGTTTATTTTATTTGTCGTGTTGCGAGTACAGCACCAGTTACGCAAGACCGCCGAGGCGCCTGTCGTTCACTACGGGTATGGTGCTAGTTACAGGGAATCGTGCGCACGTCAGAGGTCTCAGTGAAATGGGCGTTGAGCACGTTAGGTGGCTCGCAGCTCGTGACCCAATTTCGCAGCTGCTGGTTTCAGCAGCGGCTAGGGCGCTGCGGGGCGACATGAGGTGAGCGGGCGACGGAGCCACGACGGCCAGCGCGGCGGGAGGCGGGCGCGTGTCAATGCCGTTCGTTGACTCGAAGCAGCGCAGCGGCATCGACGCGGCCTCCGCCTTACATAACCAACGACAATGAGTGCTGGTCGAATGCGTGTGATATCATGTACCTTCTTTGATACGGCTGCTCGCCACTACTGATACACCCAAGCTGACTACCCACAGGGCATCGAACAGTCTCGAGTCTATACATGATTCATGATGAGAGCAACTATAATAGCCTATCGTCAATATTTTTTAGAAACTAATAAACTACCGTATGTATGAAAGGTTGCTTCTTGAGATATTTTATGGTGATGGTAGAAGATTGTTCAGGGTTACAATGTATGATGGAATAATTCTAGATTACCACAGAACCGCCTGTACATTATAATTCATTAATTTAATTGTAATAATTATTTATTAGTAATAATTGGTATGTAATTAACATTAATTATATTATAGAGTTTCAGTAGATCAAACATAGCAAGAATAAAAATGCAAACTTACTAAATTAGTCAAGCATTTCAACTTCTCAACAATGGTTATAAATCAATTAATAGATATGGCAAAACGGTGCGTATAAAAAGTACTTAGGTATCTCAATTAAGAAAATAGACACTCGTTATATTGCCTGCTTTTTTTTCATTTTTTGAATTATCATATCAGCAAAAATATGTCCACAGCTGGACTTAGGCCTCTCCCAATTTTCGCCACCGTAGCCGCCCGCCCGCCACCCTTTAGGTATTTTTTGAATAGTATTTATTAAATTTTTGTTACATTTTTTATGAATGAAAGTATTAAGAAAAGCATTTTCCTGTAATGCTTGACAGGGGCACTACAACGAGCACGTGAGGGCGGGCGGCTCAGAGCCCGAAAGTGAAAGATGCGCGGGCGCGGGGGTGGAGGCGGCGCGCGGGACGAGCGGACGGGCGAGCCGCGCCGCGCGCCAGCACTAGTAAGCCGAGTGCAGCGCGTCGCAGCCTCACGCAAACAAAACTTTAGTTACTAACCTACTTCCGTGCGGGCGCCAACCGCGAGCGCGTCTCCCGCTCCGTTGCACGCTCGTTCGCCCCGTGTGTACCACTGGCGTTACCGTCAGCGCTGCGTACCATACTTTATGACACGTTACAGTGATGAACTGTTTTAGAAAACGATTAAATAGGACTCTTTGAGCAGCTCTACCGGCTTCGGCCGTTGATTTTGAATGGACACAAATACGATAAAGCTGACCGGACGACAAGGGCAATTGAACAAAATGTTTTATGGTGAGATGACGTTGTGTACGTCTTGTACAGCTTTTATGTTTTTTTTATTTTTCACGTTGGCATGCACTTCTGAGTCTCGTCGTTTCATTCATTCTTTATTAATTAGACGGTCACGCACACACTGCACGTAAACACGTGTTTTTTTCAACTGAAAATTTCTACTTTTTTTATAAAACTCTAAACTGCGAAAATATTACAATTAAAATTGATTCTTAAATTTTTCGGTTAGATTACCGCAAAAAGAATACAGAAATATTATTTACTGGCTCTCTACGCTATTACATCTATAATGTAATACTTTTTAATGCAAGTATTATCAATATTTATCACTAGACAAATAATAGTACCCATTGCTTACTTTATTTATGTATCAATATTTTATTAGTTAGACCTACAAATCTACATACAAACCTGCTATATTTTTATTTCCTAAACCGCGAATTATATCGTATATGTGAGAGCTATATTGCTTTTCTTATTTCCTTAAATTAAATTATATTGTGTATCTATGTGTAGCTCTTATGTACATATTTGTTTTTAATTGTATCGTTACTAAAATTTACGTACCTAATAATGAATTTATAGTAAAACACTGTACAGCAGTTTCGTTCTTTTTAAGATCGGAAAACAATAATTTGACGTTTGATTAGCGGCCATATTGGATTTGTTTGTGCGTTGATAAAATCGCCCTCTAGCGACAAATGTCGTTAATATTTAATGATAAGACAATTTTTAGTTACTGTTTATACCCATTATATTACTAAAGCGTTGCTAGTAAATATCAGGCATCATAAATTAATATATAAGTAGGTTATCTTTTTACTATTATGTGTTATTTAACCATCCATTACCGCCTTACTCCTACAAAAATAAATAAATCTGATATTTATAAATAAGTACTTAAAACCAAAACTTGATTAAAATAAACAAAAATAAGATGAATATAATATAAGGTAATTACATTTTTATACAATCAGTTATTAAATAAAAAACATCCTTAAAAATATTATTTAAAATTTAAAATATATGTACAAAATAATTATCGACATTTTTAACTAGCTTTTACGACTGTTCTATTATAAACGTTAATATTTTCCAATAACCAGTAAAGAACTGAACTGAATGTAAAATCTATTATATAAATAAATCGTATTGTCAAATGCGTATGTATATCAAATTAATTATCAAAAAAAACAATACAAAAAATTTGTAACATGCTAAACATGTGGTTGAATTATTTACATACATAGAGATACTTAATACTAACGATGATCTCACGGTTATATTTTAATCCTTCGCCGCGCGTTTAACTCTATCAAACTCTACCACTAACTATTATAGTTAACGAACACATCTATAGACAATATAGGTAACTATAGTACTAGCCGTTACTGCTAACTGAACTCACTGCATTTTCACTCGATTTATCTTATCCGATTACGATACGTATACGTTTTACACAACATCACTCTACATGGAAGTCTAATTGGCTTTCTAGTTTAATCCGTCGTTTATTGTACGTTACGTATTTGAATTTATACTGAGTGTTCTATACATGGATGGGCGGTTTGTACCTCGAAGAACACTAAAACTACGAACCTGGTTATATTAGGTGATCTTATTAACTTTGTAATTCAAACGGGGATTCAAAAGCTGCAGAAGCGTAACTACCGGTTTAACGTCAACAATCTAACCTCAAAATATAAGTTTTGGCTGGCACGTAGCAATCGCTGTATATAAAATACTGCTATTCAACCTCTATACATACATACATACATATATATATATATATATATATATATATATATATATATATATATATATATATATATTGTATGTATGTACATATGTCAGAAGCTGCAGAAGCGTATATTGAAGATATATATATATATATATATATCATACTCATCTTTGATGAGAGCATGTACAAAAAACTTTATTGGGTATCTTACTATCCTACATTCAGATTCTAGTGTTAGTTGCTAGTTCGTTGAACAGCTCATAAAATGTATAAAACTTGACGAGCATATGTCTTAGGACAGCCAACTAGTGAATGACACCTCTGGTATAGATAGTGATGGATACGCGATAACTATGTAGAAATGAAATAATTCAAAATATATTTTCTAACAGTACAGTAGAATCATTACAAGAGGTGTAGGATACTATTGAAACTTCTTGCTCAATTAAGTCAAGTAATTTTCACATGATGGCTACTTAACCACCTACTTATCGATAGCTGTGCTTCTGATGCTTCTGAGGTCGATAAGCGAATATATATAATTAACAATATGCCATAGACAATAAACAATCAACATAATCCGTAGAGCTATGTATTCAGTAAGTATAAAAACATTGTGAAGTCGGTTTTTCGGTTTGATGAACGCTTTTCGGGAAAATAAATTTTAATATAAAGATTCAATACAGATTACGTCTACTACTAGCAAGCTACTTAACATGCCAGATCAACTTTGCTTGTTATTAAGAAATAATAATGTCGTTTTTAATTGTTAAACCGATCCAAATGGTTTGATATCCTACCTGTTTAACCCAATCGTTCCATTTTTCGGTAATTTTAATAAAACGTATGTAATGAGACGTAATTAATTAATTACGTAGGTAGTTACAATACAACGTTTGTGAAAGAGATATTTGAAGTTCATCAGGTTGACTTTAAATGCGACGATGTAATTGGCTCTAATTAATAAGAAGATTCTACAGTTTGATAACCTAACACCATCGGTAAATATTTTCGGTAATTTTGTATGTAAAACAACATAATACGGTAAATGATTACGTAGAATTAACCGCTAGTTACACCGTTTGTGAAAGGGTTGAAATTCATCAGGTTGATTTTAAATACGACGATATTTCGACAACATTGCAGTCGTCATGGCCAAGGCCTACCGGAGACCATTGACCATGTAACTTTCGAAATTTGTACCAGTTATTTTTATCGACATAAACTTTATATAAATTATTTTGTTGCTAATTCTATTTGTTTATTATATCCATAAATACACAAATACACAATACTTATTTTATTATGTATAGTATCTATAATATTAACTGAGCTGCTCCTTTATAATGCATAGATACCGCTCTAAGGCTTTAAAATTTTAATTTTATTATTGTGCTGTATTTTTATAATCAGTGTTATGTAAGTATGTATTACATAGCGCTATAACACAATTTCGAAATAATGTTATATTGCTATTCGTTTTAAACTGTAAACATAAATTTATACAAAGCAATGACGCGTATTTGGTATTGGTCAATAATATTTAGAGCGAGAATTATGTGAGTTCATTGCGTGGTAGGTACTAATTTGTAGGGAGTTCACGAATGTGCGTGTCGCGTACGCGAATGCGTCGGTGTGTGCATCGATTGAGTAGTTGCGCTTGTGTTTGTGTGGATTTTTGACTAAAACGCGCACACGGGCCTATCGTGTGGGCTCTTGAACGAAACTAGGTCGGTTCAGTGACCCATATGTTTATCTAACGATTGTGCGGTGTCGAGCGCGAAAGGCCCGCGCCCGTAGCGCCTCGCAGTGTTATCGTTATCTATGCGTTCGCGTTTTCGTTTAGGTTATCTACCGGGCAACCTGTCTTCTGTACTATATTGATTAATAATATAAACATGTTAGACACACGCGTTTGCAAATGCACTTTTTGTAATACTTTATGATTTATGTCTGAAACTGAAATGAAAGCACACTTAGTTCAATGCTGCTCTACACTGCCAGAAATTGAAACTCAGCGAAGATGCGGATGAAGTTACCTTATTTTTAAGTGCCACTCTTTACTTTTTGATCTTTTTTTGGCCATAACTTTGGTGGCCTTATAAAGATAGCACCCCTGATTCACACGTTTTTCCTGTTTATAATTGAAATTCCTCTTCTGAATCACGTAACAACTTAATGACTTTGAATGTAACTAAGATTTGTTACATTGATGTTACCTAGACCTAGAAATAACATATCCCTCAGTTTCAATCTTAAAGAACACTTGTTTTAGACTAGAAATAAGAAAAAGCACGAAGAGCTTATACTTCTTAAACCTAGAAGTAAGTACACCGTAATTTAGTACCTACAACGTAGCTCTGCTACCACGCATTAGCCAAAATAATTTTATAATTATAATAAAATCGTACTAGACTTTGATCTAGTATATTATATCTAGATGCCCACGCAGAGAAATTATATGTAAATTATATATAGTACCCACATAAAAAAATTGACTAACTACTTGTAAATCTCACCAAATACTTATTTGGCATTGTCTTACTTTCTCTTAAACTCGTAACGACATATACTTATCATTAAGTTTTTTTAACTTTTTAACTGCTAAATTACTTTACAGATAAGATCCTACTGAGTACGAGTGCAATACCAATGAAGTGTTGCGACTTGGCATGTACCCTCTCTATATAGAGCTAACCATATAGTTTTAGATACAGAGTTCGCTCAACTTTAAGCCTTGTTGCCGTAGAAATAAAGACGGGATTTAGTTTCAGTATGTCGTACATGATTGTAAGGCACCTATTACCGTTTACTCGCCAAGGACGGTGAAAGTTGAGAGAAAGGATGTGCAGTGAATGACGTCACACGTACAGAGGAGCTAATAATTCAAAGTAGTTGTTTCATTATACAAGTCACACCTTTAGTATATACCTAGCCATTGTTGCTTACAAATATTATTTAATATTTGAGTATATTTGACAATTTAGATACTTTGTTTGCAGTTTTAAAATAACTCACTCAGAAAAAACATGCACACATCTGATTATTATGACCTTAAGCTTTAAAGAGTCATCCGGCGCATTAGGTTCATAGCGATTTATGAATCAAATACAATATTACAACTAAAATGAAGTGTTCACAGATGAGTTTTATTAGCCAGCCTCACACGTATTATAATTAACTAACTATAGTCGCGACTTCGTGTTATTTACAAACTTAAATTTTTAGCAATTAGTACTGTACCTAAGCCGTTACCTTCGAACACTTGAAACTACTATCGCCCTTCATTTTCGTTAGCGCCGTCCATACTTTACCTTTATGAAGGTGAATGCTGGTAGAACCAACTAAAATCATCATTCACATAGTTTCGTCTCGCTCTTGATCACAATAACCGTTATTAGAGCGAGCGGGATGCAATAAATTGGCTGTTGTTATTAGTAGTTAGTCTAACACGCTTAGGCTTAAGGTCGCTTGGACAAAACGTAGATGCGTCAACGAACGCTGGCAAGGTGACGCATTGTCACTAGGAATGTATTAGGTATTGTAATAATGATGATGTTAAGTGCGTAATAGAGCTGCACATTGAAAAATTCATAAACGTAACATGTACATAAATGTAACGGGATCCAACTTACAGGTTGTAATTAGTTTTAGAACATTTTCGAGTTGAATTAAGTAAAAATATGAAATAAATATTTTAATATAATAGATTAACTACAAGACGGTGTTTAAAAAATGCTATGAAATCGTTGATACAAACACTGGTATGATCAAAACGCATAAGAATAAATTCAGAATAAATGACATGAGTCTAAATTAATGCTGAGTAATGTCTTTTTCATACAATTTATTTGCGCTATGTCAACACTGCAAACTGAGCAATAAACTTATTTAATGATAGAAGGTCAAGTAAAGCTGTTGACAAAATAATAACAAGTTTGTGCAACAGGAGTGGGTGCAAGTGCATAAATAACATTATGATAACGTTTTTCTAAGAAGTCCGAATGAATAATACATCCGTTTGTACTATAAACACTTCATTAGTATGCAGTCACTTAAATATTGCTACGTAGAGCAAGTTACGAGAACTCTGACATCTAACTACGGTTCATTCAGATTTTATTTTTAAGCTCTTAACGCTAGACTCCGATAGATGGCATTAGCTTTCTTGTTCAGTGCATGACTAATATTAAAAAATAAAATGAAAAATGTCTAAAATTATTTATAGGTAAGTATTTTTCGGAAGGAGTTATAGGAAGTCGTAATGGCCCAGTAGTGAAGGTACCCGCTTCGTAATCACAATTTGGGGCTTCGAATCCAAGCAAATACCAATCTGATTTTTCAAATCATGTGTACTTACTTTCTAAGTTTGTCTGGACATTACTGACTGACGGTGAAAGAAAAATAGTAATAGTAAAAAACCTGGACTTCTGAGGAAGTCTTAAATCGCCAATCCGCCTTGAGCAAGCGTGGCAATCAATAATAATAAAAATAATAATAATAATAAATCTTTATTTCAGAAATGTTTCCATAGTTTACAAAAAAAGAAATTAAAAAGAAGAACAATAAAATTAACATAATTATCAAATCACACATATCAACATACACTTTAGATTATGCGGCTATATCCAACCACTTTTTGTACATAGAACTGGCACATAACCTGCTACTAAAAAACAATGCTCATACCTTCTCTGTATGAGAAGAGGCTTTTCCTTGCAGTGGGATAACAATGGGCCGATATGATAAATATTTTTGAATTAATCTCTAGTGTATAGATTATATACAAATAATATTTTTGTTTTGAAAACAATGCTAGTATCCACACGCGCTTTCGGTTTAGTCAAAAGTAATCCAGTCAATCAGGCATATTGTAGGTTTCAATAAATGTAAATAAATTTCAAACTAGCTACGCCCTATGGCTTCGCCCGCGCCTAAAATGTATTTTGTTTTCCTCAGGAAGCAGACTAATTTTCGGGATAAAAAGTATCCGTCTCCGGCACCGAATCTATCCACATACCAATTTTCATCGAAATCGATTCAGCCGTTTAGCCGTTGAGTGGTAAAAAACACACACACATACACACAAACTTTGCATTTATAATACTAATATAATGAATTCGGATGTTTCAGTTACACCCGTAACTTACTTAACTCATTAAGCGCAAGCAAAACCTTGAGTTACGCTAACTTGGTTAAGTTTGCTGCATGTAACGACCTCAGCAACCTAAACCGAATTATGATAGATACAAAATATCTGAAATACGAAGAGAGTATTAAAGAAATTTATAATATTGATGTCAAGATTTTTATAGAATTTGCAAGTCAAATTTTATACTAAATTATTTTTAATAGAAAAATAGGCAAAATTTAGGTTCTAATGCTAAAGCATATTAAATTATGACAAAGAAGTTAAAACACCTTTGCTGAGATTGAAGTGCTAAAGATTTTTCATATATTATAATATGTACTGAGCGCAATGAGTACGCACGATAGCGACAGAATTCATTTAACTAGCCTACCTAATTTAGCATGAGATGTCTAATTAGGCAGCCTTACTAAATTCATCTGAGAAGTAAGTCATCTTCTTGTCATCGATTTTCAAAAAGTTTAAATATATGTTTGGTAAATTATGCAAATTAGGTAGTTCGTTCGCTTAATAATAATAATACCAGCCTGTTTTGTCCCATTGCAGGGCATAAGCCTCTTCTCATAATAAAGAGGAAGCATGAGCATTAATCACCAAACTTGCTCAAGGCGGATTGGCAATTTCAGACTTTCCCAGGTTTTAAAAATGTTCAATTCACCGTCAGTGAAAAATGTTCAAGATAAACTTAGAAAGTACTTGCCCGGATTCGTACCTACTACCTCGTGTTCTACGAATCAGGTGTCTTATCCACTGGGCCATTTCTACTTTAGTTAGTTCGCTTACTTTAGCATAATAGTTAGAAGTTGTACTACATCGAAGTTTGAAAAGACGTCGCATCTTTTAAAACTAGGTTAAGCTAACATAGCGACTTAGCTTGATTTGAAAAGATCAAATTTAACGCATAAAACATAACTATTAACCGTCATAATCGTACATATAAAATGTGGGTTACTTAATCTCTTAATACTTAATCTTAGTTATATACAATAAAGTCAGTGTTTTTTTTTTCCTTTTAACCGACTTCACAAAAGGAGGAGATTTTGTCCGCTTACTTCGTCTAAGCCGTGCAACAAATAATAATACAGTTTTCACTATCGATGAGAGAATTTCTGCCGAAAGATTTATAGTATAAAAATACCAATATTTTTACCTATTTGTAATTCTGTCTTAAATCATTATAGTTAAGTACCCTCGTGCGAAACCGGAGCCACTTGTTCACATATAAAATAATAGTAATTCGATGATCATAACGTTAGATACGTTAGGCGGGATGTCGGCCCGGTTGTCCTAGTTTCTACATGCAGTAGGTAGCTCCAGCGAGCACAGTCACCGTATACTCTGTGACTAGGACCGCGAGGGCGTGTACGTTCAACTGTCGTGTTGGATAATACCTAATAAAACTGATTTGTTTACCATTTTTCCTTATTAGGTTCATTACTTATAATCATTTTTCATTTATTAGGTGACACAGTAACTTAGAAAATTAATTAATTACTGTATACGGCCAGTTCAGCGATAAGGATAGAGTTGTGAGATTAACTGCGTTCTTCGATGTGTAGTATACTTGCATTTTATATTTCTAAACTATTTATAATTTACCTTTACAGGATGTTATGTATGTTTAAAACCACTTTAAAACTATTTTTTTTAGAATCACTACTATACGGACTTGTCTTTAACAAAATTTTATAAAACTGATGACAAATGCAGTTGTTCATACAAAGCATATGAGTGAAATAAAGAAACATGATAAATGAATTAAAAATGTCGAATATTATAAACAGATGGTTAGTCAGACTAGAGAGCGGGAGGTACACTGTCTAAAATTAAGGTCAATGATGATAAAACCGTAAAAACCGTCAGCTAACTACATTGTATGGTACTGTACTAGCAATTTGTTCGCTACAGGGTTACACACAGATTTTAAACGACGTTAGACAAAATGGTGTACAATTCAACAATATTTTTTAGTCTTTACTCTGAGTACAAAATTATATAGTAGCTATCTTTGGCCTAACATAACAGTACGTACTCTCTACCAGCCAACCTTTAAGTGATGCAGAGATGATCATTTTCTTAGCAAAAGGGAGTCTGTTGTTATTCTGTGTATAGAACGAAGAATGAACAAGTCTAGAAATATGAGAGAAATTAAAAACTAAAACTAGAAGAAGATTATTAGCAGAAAGATTATGTCATGTTAAGAGCGTAAAGATTGGAAATGGAATGGAAATGCAGCAGTAAGAAATCACAGATTACAGCTGCCTTTTATCTATGATATTATAGGAAACTGGAACATGTATGTATTAACATATAGTGTTTCATTGTGAAGCAGGCACATTAGATTTACATCAGTCATGAGCTGTCAGCGGATATAGTAGGCGATCTCCGCCTAACCGCCCACGTCCTGCTATAAACCTAAGTTACATGAACGAAGCGAGCCTTCTAGTGCAAAAAGGCAACAATACTTAATGATGCTTGGAACCTTATTTAAACATCAACCGTAAGGAAGGTTACGCGTATCTTAATTTACGATTTGCTTGTATATGATTTGATGTAGTAATTAGTATTTCCAATAATTATCAATTCATTGATTGGTATGTTGACAACACAAATAAAAAATAAATGCGTACAAAATCGGGCTTAGATTTGAAAACAGTCCTCTTGCGTCAAAAGCCGTTATGATGGCTGCTACTTGAATAGCTAGCCAGCCAATTTGTGGACCAGAAGTCATGAGAAAGGTTTTTAAATTAATTTAAACAACTAGTGTCTTAATATCCTTATATCTATTTCGAATTAATCTGCACAAATTTTACCGAAGTTGGCGGAGATACTTTAATAAAACAATTTGATCTCAATAAACGCCCAATATTTCGGTAACAGAACACCGCATAGTTATGCAATGAAATTATTGTGTACGAGTATGTTAGAGTTAGTGCACGTTTGTTCGAATGCAATAGGGTTTCCCACGCAAGCCATAGCAGCCCTGCACAATGGCCTTGTCGTTAAACCTTTGTACATCTACAATGTTATCGAGAAGTCAAGTCATGGACTCGCGCCTTCCACAGTTCCACTATTGTGTTTAATCTAATTGAGTAGGCACGTTACTGACTTGCAACAACCTTATTAGACAGCAATAATATACAATAATTAAACCATTAGTATGATAACGAGGATTTTACAATACATTACTCGTAAAGGTAACATAAATGAAAATCATTCAAATTTTTATAGGTGCTAAAACATTTTAAAATGCGACTTCCCATTTTATACACATTAAAATATTTTAAGTCTTGCCAACGACACAAACGTATATTTATCATTTAGTTCAAGAACACAATAATTGTCCATTTTGCGGCAATAAAAAAATCTTGATTCTCGTGAACAACTGTGCCTCAGTCATCTCCCGTAACAAAATGCGTGACATGTAAACACTCTCCATTACAAATTAAATGACACGTACATGTGGACCAATTAATCAACAGAGGTGAATGATTATCAAATCAAATTGAACTTGTGGACATTCTTATGGAAAGTGAGCGTAACTATACTATAAATAGATACTGACCTTTCGCTCTACGGATGCGTCAGCCAAAGTAACATGATTATGTAACTAACAATACACACGCACACAAATGTATAGCCAGTAGAATTTTTTGTATGTGTTAGTGTGTTTGTAAGCACGACCAGCGGCCAACGAAAGAGAAAGTGGTTAAGACCTCAATGGTGCCTGACCAGTGTTCAAATAGTGTTGTCTCATTCCAATTTATGATATCGATATAAGGACGGCAATGATACAAAGTCACGGCCTTATAAGTTACTCTTCATCTGTGTCTGCATACTAAATATACTAAATATTATTTATTTATGAGTGAGGCGTAATTTTCGGTAATGAACCGTACGTATGTGTAATTTGGCAATGTCCTTGTAACATTGTAACACATATTATACGTGAAAACAATGGCATTACTTCACAGTTTACTGCTGGCATCCGAATTTCTTCCAACACACTTATTGTAAGCAAATGTTTACAATTAAATAACAAATGGATATGTAAGTCTTAAAAAAACAATTATTATAATATTAATAATAAGAATTATAATTTATATGGACACTGAAAGCTAAATAAAGCAATTATTCAACAAAATTAAAATCGAGCTTTTATCGATAAACTAGATTTCAATAAGAAAGTTATTTAATGTTACACATTCAAAGACTTGCATATTTAACTATTATGTAATATTAGCGCGACGTTTTCTATCATAAAAGACAATAATTCACTCGAAATTTTATTACTGTGATATCTATAATTTTTTATTACTGTTAAGTAAGTAAGTAAGTAAGTTACATTGTATTAAAATATTGATTTTAGTTTGTATATGTATATGCATTACATATACAAACTAAAATCAATATTTTAATACAATATAACTTATATCAAATATATTCCGTTTGCACGTGAAACATCAATGATAAAAATAACCTCCGTTAAAATTTCAACTTACAAAATCTATCTATTTAAAGTTACATCACTAGTATCGGGTTGCATGGGATCGTGACCGCGTGGTACCGGTCCTACGGGAAGTACCGTAACTTACGCCCGGTACCGTTGTGTTGTGCCTGCTACGTGCGTCCGCGCCGCCTAGACCGCCAATTACTCTCGCTTTCGATCTAAAGCCTCTTTACGAAGACAATGAACTTTCTTCGCTTTTAATGTCTATCGTGCTTGCAATTTATGTAATCGATTCGATGTGAATTGTTTCTAATATTTTATTGTTGGCAATGAACATTATGTGTTTTTGTTCTAGTAATAAAAAACAAATTATAGCATTTGAACTCACTTTGATCGCAATTGAATACTCATTTAAGACTTGCTTATTTACTAAAAATATAACTGCGAATCTAAATAATAAGTCAAAATTGGGACGCTGACTACGTCAATCAAAGTCCGTAAAGCATGTAGTAAAACAGAAGATAAAATCGCGTGAAGCAAGCACTCAAAAACTGGAGCCTTGACCACGGGTGGCTGACATTAAAAACTCACGCGCCTTTCACGGCCCACTCAGGTGGACGTTGTATAACAGACTTTCCATTTCTTTGACAGAATTTAAGCTTCATCTCAACAACTTTAGCAGTTCCACCAGATAACATTCTATTAAAAATTCATTTTTAAATTATGACCAAGAAAAACAACTGTAATTAATGATGTTTCAAATGGTTATTTGTGACGTAACATCTTTTTTATTACCTGTAGAGTGATATTACGTGTTTATATACTTTTTTACTGCAACATGGTGTGCTAACATAAATCATATGACTCATGAAATCAATAGAGCTGTCACCTGTGATCCTTAATTTTGTACCAAAAGAGCTGCATAATTTGTTCCCTTGTAAACGTTCTTGACGACAGCGTATTCGAGTCGTTATTCGCAGTATCGTCTTGCGAAACTCGGCGGACTCGCTGCGAGTTAAGGTCGCCAATATGTGGCAATTTTCCCATTTCGAAGAGAAGCAAAACCTTGACCTACGAATTAAATTTAATTTCGCAACTCGCGCTTTAGCAGCCCCGTATATTGCAATATATTAGCCAAGTTAGTTGTTATTGTACTGTTTGTTATATGAGATACAATCATTATACATTCATGGAAACATGGCAAACGCATTATTAAACAATGTTATGAATTATAATGCATTTTTAAACGTGATAAAGCAAGTGCATCTTATTCATACAATTTATTATTTGCGTATCATATACAATTTTCTGCTTTAAACCATAACTTATTACACAAAAATATTGTCAAATAACTCCTATCTCTTCAAAATATATTCAACATATAAAATAGTGTGGGGCAGGGCAGCAACGTCAGGCAGGTGTCGCTGCGCGTGCGCCGCGCGTCACGTCGAGCGGAGGGGCGGAGTGGTTGCGCCACAGCGCGGGCGCTTTACGCAACGCGGCCGTTCACCCCGGAAGGCATTTTCCTCGCAGTTTCTTTAGCACTGTGTTACTGTGGCGAGCTGGCGTGACTCGCTCGCGTGTTTAATAACCTCCACTAACCCTCCCATCGGATCACAACCACTTAAAACTACAGACCTAATTATCTTATCGCATGAGACAAATATGTAAGCACTTGCACTGATGTCTGCTTTTAACTCTCACTAATACTGGAACTAGTCAGGATATTTTGCAGTTCTATAAATACAACAAGGTTACATTATGTCTGTATTACATAAGTAAATGAATTGTATGTGTATGGTTTCGTTAAGTGTTAAAAAACCATAAAAATAATAAAAGCCACACATTCTCGAAATTACGCTTGAAAACGTTTACACGTCGCGCGCCGCCAGTTTTGCTGTTTCGAAAGAAAGCTGTTCAGTGTGTCAGCGTATTCATTTATCCTTCCTTTAGGGAGAACATTAAACAAATGACTGCTGCTGTTTGTAACAGATTTTGCTGGCGATTATTTATTTCGATTATACTCATTTATAAAACTGTTGCTTGTTAAAATATTTCGCTTTGGAATTGTATGGCTTTTGGTCAATAAAAATTATAACGTGCATAGTCGATGTCGCAACACGTATCGCGTTTCAAAACAACAAAATAGATGCGAGCAGTAAACAGGGAAACTAAAATACCATGGAACAGAACGGATGAGGCCGCAGCAAATATTTCTTGTAGCTGGGTTAACGCCAGTTTATATGAGGAAATTCGTTATAGTGTTTTGGTCTCGTAGAAATTTCGTAACCGTGTGCAACTGGCCCACGTTGAGTCAAGTGTAAATTTATAAACAATACAATACGAACCTTTTTATTTTCGAAACAAAGTTTCACACAACTTTTCAAATTAAAATTACTTTCAATTGTGATTAATATGAGAATAGTATAGTACCTGCCACTTATACACGAGGTTGAGGATTTGAAATCGGTCCAATATTCTTAGAGTACTTTACAAGTTTATCTAGAATACCTTACAAACAGTCGACGAAAATAGGAAAATACAGAAACAATGTTTACCTTTTGGAGATCGCCGCAAACAATTTGACATGTTGCGTTGGTTTATGAATAGCAATTTCAAACTTTGTAATTTGTACAAGGAAAAAGTTAGAGTTAATTGTCGAAGTCCTGTTTTACATAATGTTTGACATTGCCTTCACCAACGTTACGCAATAATGCACTGGCCATCGAACACTCGCGAAATTATAACCACGTGTGCATTGTTAATTGTTAAGGGTACCTAACGATAGCACTGGATGACTAAGCCCGGTGACATTGTATACATGTAAGAATTTAGAGAGAACAGTTGATATAAAAAAGTCTAGAATAAAATAAGTCTCAATAGCTCTACCATGAGTTGTTTCACCAGTGGGAGTGTTAAGTATTTGAATGAAAATGAAATCGAAAGCGCCTCTGGTATTTACTGTGGAAACTAAATTTTCTCATGCAAATAATTTAGACTGTCACAAGCGCACTGACAGGTGAGACAAACAAACTCACTACTATTTTTATGAATCACTTCAGGGTTATTTAAAATCCACTTCTGTTATATTATATTATATGTATAGTTTAATATTTAGTTTAAAATTATCTAGTTTAACTTTGGGTCGCGATATATCTCGTCCAAATACCATAGCTTGTTTTAAGTCCTTTTTGTGATTACAATGTATTGCTTTCACTACCCAGTATGCAGCACAAGAATTAGCGGTAATATTCTCGGTCTAACTAAATCTTGCAAAACCGAGCTTTGTAGATATATAAGCGCAGCAACTATTTGGACAGTGTGTATGCATTTGTTTTGTATCTACTTATTATTTGTGTAAATACAGAATGATATTCCGCGCTTAAGTGTGTCTCTGATGATAAAAAAAAAATAAGAATAACTATTTATCGCACCGAATAACTACTCTGTCACATTTTACGTGATACAAAATAAAATACACCCAGATAAAAAAAATATATCTCAATTTATTTGTTGATACTATATTCATAGTACGTATGGTAATTGAAAAATCATTTAAGAGTTTAAAAATCAAATCAGTTGCAATGTATTTCTACAAAAAATGAAAGTGGATTATATACACCCACGTAAAAATAACCTACACACTATAATATAAACGAAATTGATTTTAAAAGCAACAACATTAATTAAGTATATCGATATTCTATTCGATAGTTTTTCTAATTAAATAAGCGGAGACTACTTTAAATTATTAACATAGATAAATTATAATATTCATACTACCACACCTTAGCGTTCGATCTTTTCAAAATGTATATTTCGCAAACAAAGCTTGATTGGTGACATCGACGTCATCAAATGTTGTGATGTTCTAAGTTACATACCCGCCTTAAATATACGATGTTAAGTATACCAGCCAACTACCAATGTTATATTTTTCAAAGTAGTATATACTTTTCAAGTTAAAACTTACTCTTAGTCGTTATAATCAACGTCAAATATAAAATTAGAAATCTCGATTAACTGCTAAAAGTACGAACATATTATATCTTATATAAAATTGAGTAAAATATTTGATGAATAACGTGTCATCTATTCTATTACCGTTCGAAGTTACTCAACACTTAGTGAGGGCATGCTAATACGGGGAAATTAAGCCATCTCATTAATATAGCCGTCCCAAATGTGCAAGGGTAAAGACCTTTTACGTAAGTCTGTTACGTGATGGTGAGAGGCAATGTCAGCCTTTACGATTGTTATGACAGGTAAGCAGCTTTAGATCCCCACACAACGCTTTGTAACAATTGATACAATACACCCACTTTTGTTCTACACTAATATCGGTTAATGAGACTTTATTTTGTTAGTTTCAAATACAAAAATGAAAGGTGGAGGTCAAATGATCTGCACATTCAATTCGTAACGAGTTTCAAAATATTAAGTAATACAACAGAGATGTTTTCACGATATAAATACTTATAACAACATTATGTCGCAAGAGCATAATAATTGAAATAAGCAAACCTCGTCGTTTTGAGTATGAATAAAATCTAAGACATCTACAACGTCTACGACAAACGCTACGACCTACGACGCGCTACGCACTAAATACTACACATTTTTTCACTTATCTGATCATAAATATGGTGCTAAAAACGTTTACCTAAAGTTGAACAGTCATTACACCTAAAACTCACACTAATACATTATAAATATCTTATAATCATGAGCATAAATAGATTCTGCTGCATATACATTTAATTTGCTTTCGCAACAAGGCAATGTATTACAGATCAAGGTTCCTCTTTATATTTAATAAAATTCGTCTTTTGTTTCGCTAGTGTTATGTGTCTAAAAAGGTCAATGAACAGCCTCGGTATTTCTACTATAGAACCTTGTATGAAATAACAGTATTTATCGTGCTTACGCGCTACCTTATTATGAATATTATTACGTTGAAATAAGGTTCAAATTGTATTTAAGAACATTTTAATAAAGAACCTTACGATTCGTTATTTAAGCATCAACATGCTCACTGAAATCCATCATAGGTTACGCAGTTGTTTTATTGCAATTTGAACTTAGCCACAGGGTATTAGATGCCGATATTATTTGGCATGGTATGTTATTTATGACATATCGTATTTAATGTATCGGTTGGTAGTGACGGCCAAAATGTTAGTTTGTTTATCGTTAGCACTCGTTCTTGACAGCGAAAAAGTGAAAACGGCTGCGGTGGCTGAGCGTTGCGATTGTGAAACTAGGCCCCGGCGCGAGGCCTCGTGACGATGGTGCGAGTACGCCAACAACAGACCCGCACTTATGTAATAGGAAATATGCCCCACTGTTGTTGATTCCTATTAACTATCTTCTATACAACTCGTATATATTCACATTATGAGGGCCATATCGTTACAATAGTAAATAGTCCTACTAATATTATAAATGCCAAAGTTTGTGCGTGTGAGTGTTTGTTACCACTCAGCGCCTTAACGGCTGAACCGATTTCTAAAAAAACATAGTATGTACTAAGTATTTGGTGCCAGAGACGGACATAGGATACTTTTTATTCCGAAAGTCTGTCTGATTCCTGAGTTATATTAATTAAACACATACGAATTTCCGCGGGGGTGAAGCCGCAGGGCAAAAGTAGTACTTAAATATAAGTAACAACACTTTCGAAACTTAATTCAAAACTAAAATTTTTTAGGGGTCATTTAAACAATTTTGCGCTAGTTATTATGCGCAAAATTATATGCCATTGACATTAAACTCAGCTTTTTTTAGCTACATATGTAAATACCTGCACAATTTTTTGCGAAGTATTTCGAAATACATGAGTTCGTACATTTTAATTAAAACTATTAAAATAAATGAAAGCATCGACTGTTTGGCCAAACGTATTAAACAAAAACTTTCTTCCAACAATAATAAGATCAATATGCGAGTGTTAGCATGTATTTTGGCAGTGTATATGCAATTATGGTTGTCCCGCATGCCAAATTTTATAACAATAGCGATGATTTGTGTCATTGACTTATAACTATTGTTCATTGTTAAAATTGACGCTGTTACTTTTATACAGTTTCAAGCCGCAAACCTAATTGAAACAACTACTTTAAACTAAACGTCATGTCTCATAAGAATGTAAGTTCATTAATAGTGTTTTTAATAAGGTATACGTTTTCATGTACGCTAATAAATTACTGTTTTCTATGACCTAATACATCAATTATTTCAACATTTAAAATACTGCACATTGCTACGATAATTGATCAACGTCATCACTATTGGTATCGGGGCTTGCAACCTAAGTTATCTAAACAAGTGAAAGAATAAATTAAACATATATAAAAAATACATGTTTTTACCTAAATATTAAAAAATAATTTAAGTTTACGGGTTTTCAGACAAACCAAGTACCATTAGTAGTAGTATAAGTTATAGTATAAGTTTAAGTATAAGTTTATGTAACATTTGTATAAATAAGTAATAGATAAACTAAATTTTCCGCTTAATGTTTGATAACAACAATACAGTTCAAATAAACTAATCACTCATTCATTACAAAAACAAGTGATAGTTTTTATGAGTTGACCGTGCTGTGACGGCCAGTGGGCTACAATTAACAAAATAGAATCAAGAACGAGGAAATGTCTACAGTACACTCATTTAGGTTCGCTTTGTCGTGATGTTTACGAATGGATGAGGTCATTCACACACCTTTATCGTGCGAGTCGGCAAAATTTGGATTGTCACCATGCGCGACGCATCAACCGATACATAAAAAGATCAAAACAACACGTCATTACAATCGGTCAACTGGTGCATGCAACTAAGTACTAAACTGTATAATAATAATATTTCCTTGCCACTTATATCCCGCATGTTGCGCGTATTGTTACCACTATTCTTATACGAGATTAATATTTCGGTAATTGTTACTTTGAAGGGTTCTTAGTGTTCGAAAATTGTATTAACCACTATCACTTACAAAGAATCGGTCAAGGAGAAGTCTCATATGGCAGGCCTATGTCCAGCTGTAGACGTCTACTAATTGAAATAATGACTTTAACTTGTGTGAAAGTATTATTTTATCCGAGAGACAACAAATCGACTATTTATTAAACAATATTGTTTGATAAACATAGGTTTGAAAGCTCTAATAACCCCGCCTATTAAATTTACCTGTGACTTTATTTGCGCTACTTGTAATAATTAATAATAAGCGATTAATCGCTAATTGTTAGATTATAATCTTTTTTCTAATCTAATCGAAGTTGTAACTACCACATACAGCAGTTTAAAGGTAAAATATTATATACTCATGTTTTATCATTAATTATCATAGTATTAAAATGGATGTAATAATGGATTTTGATTACTATTACCTATACAACCAAATTAAAGCTATTACAAATTTGACTGAATTCAAGTATATATATATTTGCATGGTGTACTACTTTAAATGTTTCAAATAAAATTATAGCTCTCACTTATATTCCTAATCAAGATTCGATCAGGTGTTCTAGAAAATAAACATGCTACCTATTTATTTATTGCTGTTATTTATATCGTAAAATTATGTCGTAACTATACAAAGTACATTTATCAACCCACTGACTTTATCATACAATGACTTTTGTGATTCGCTTACGTAGATATTATGTTTTGACAAATTATGCGAAATTGCTAGGTCTGATCTGTAAGGTAGGTCGTTCAACTTCAACTAGATCACCTAGTCTCGTCAAAACGTGTGAAAAACATCTTCAGTATCTACACAACGAATTCGTCGATATGGCTCAATAGACATCTGATAAACGATCCGAACTATGGGAATGAAATTTTGGGATTCGATGTAAAGAGTTGCGAAATAGTTTTGTTAACTCTTCAACAACAACAAAGATTGTCACTTTGTCAAAGATAACTAACTGAAAGTTTTTTGTAAATATCAAAGCAAATATTTGTTCAACGGAAGAATAAAATTGAGGCACGGCATTCAATGTTGATATCGATAACATTCATCCATGAGTAATTGATAAGGACCAATGTATTAAACATATAACACTTAAAAATACTGTACAAGGTATCACATTTCACAAGTTTTCAACGTAAATATTAATATGACGTAAGAGAAAAAGATTCCAACTTTTTTTCTATTGTTTGTATGTTGATTTAAATTTTAGGACACCTTGTATTTTATGATAATTTCTATTTTTTTAATTTCATTTTACGTTGGACTGAATTAACTAAACACAATCTGAAGTTAAAGTAATTTTGTGATATAGGTAACATAAAAAAATCAAATATTAAATTAAATAACTTTTAAAATTTGCTATGGTTCGTTTAAAGTTTATTGTCACATAAATAAATCAAAAACAGGCACGTTCCAAGAAAATACGTATGAGGTATCAAATACTGCATAGACTTCCTGTTTTCGTACCAAGAATGGGGTTATTCGGCCCAGTTCGCTTTCACCTATTCTTCAGATAGGCCACCCATACATAGCTTGTTGCGTCAATATTTCGAGTGGCCGTGTTTTCTTCGGGAGAATAGTTAACCCAGTTTCAGTCGATCCTAGCTAAATATACCGCGGCTACCTGACCGGCGCATAGAACCAGCATGAGGAGGAACGCAGTCAATGGTGACACGTAGTCAATCTTATTTCAAACATACCGTTTATATTTGTGTTGATTGCGTTATATCACGCTTCACTGTATAGTTTCTAACTTAGAATATATAAAGAGCTGTTACTGTGTGTATGAATCAGCGGAATAGTACAGGCCACGTGCGATGTAAAAATACATATGCATATGGCACATTTGGTAAAGAATTGAAATAACTTTGTGTACTGCAAGATGTTTTCCTGAGAATTAGGATTAATCACATCGATCATGAACTTAGTAAGATTTTTTTGCTTTATAAATAAATAGCACACGCAAACTACTAATAATACTCGATAAGGAATTAGAGATCAACTGTATATTTAACCACGACTTGAAAATCTGACGAGTTGAAAATCTATCGACTTGCAAATCTGACGAGTTGGAAATCACTCTTAAGACCGTTTAAGTAATAAATATAATATAGATAATAATTATATCAGTGTCAGCTTTGAAGCCGGTTGCACACATCGTAAAATCAACTGAGTGTAACGGTCTACCCATCACTATTAAGTAACTCGCTATTGCAATATCTGAATAACACGTTTTTGCAACATGCGGTAGTCTGTTAGCATCTCAAGATGATTATTCTCAGAACTTAATCAGTTCTGTGTTAATACAGCTATATTATTTTTATGTTTTGTTTAGTATAATTGGAATCTTGACATGTAACATATAACAGATTTTTAGCTTATTAAGCGTTATGTTCATAAATTAACGTTTGCTTAATATACAAATTAGCAGTAATTTTGAATGTTCGTATATTTATTTTAATAAAATAGCGTGGAATTTAAATTAGTACCAGTCATCATTATATTCGAACAATGAATCAAATGCGTAATCTAGATATTGGTGAATAGCGGCCAATGCGAATGAACTCGCTATGTAATTCAACACAAGTGTGCCATCGGCCCGGCTAACCTTTCAGACAAAAACTAGTTGGTACCTAATCGTCTAGTCTAAGTAGGTATCTATTGTCAGAGCGACAACCAAACATTGTTGACATACATTTTAATATTGATAATGATAATACGAAACGATAATGTAAACATAGGTAATAAGACTTACTTAAATATAAAAGAACGAAATCAAGATCAGGTTTTTACAACATAACAATTTGTGGTCCTTTGTGTCGAACAGTAAGATAATAGCAAGGTCACAGTGAACTATTTCGAAATTTAGAAATACTGGTTAATTTAAAATTTAAACTGAATTACGCATCCGCTGACGTATTTGTTATGTTAAAGTAAGTAATGGAGGCATCGGGCCGTGTTTGTAATTGTTTGAAGTCAATATTGGCAATGTCTAGAGCGACTTGTGCGGCGCGGTCATGATGAACAGCGCGTGCGCGTGCGTCTGACCTAGTTATGCGCTGGCGACCATTAGTACGCGCTACTAGACCACACACACTATACTTCCACTCTGCTCCTCTCACTCATCGGTAACACTGTGGGCCATCCTAGTCGCTTCTGAAACATCCCCACTAACCATACCAAATCCCTTTTCGGCAGTTCAATGACCCCGCTATCGAAATCCGCGCACTCACACGCGCGCCTCCGGACGAAACGGCCAGATAAAAAAAATGAAACAAAAAACTTCTCGTGTAACGGTGAATGAGTACGAGACAGAGATAACTATATTTCGGTAGTGTACTCATCGAGTGTAGGTCGGCTACGAAAAACACTGACGCAATTTTTACAGCGTACGTAATTGAGTACTGACGAAGTCAGCGGTGTGTGCGTGAGCGCCGAGAGCGACGCCCGCGTCCGCCGAAACGGAGGCGGAATATTTAGGTGAAAGTGTTTCGAATTTCGACATGACGACATTTGCGCGCAGTCGTTATCGTGATTTTGCCGAATCGAGAGGTTCGGAGAGTGCGCAGGTAACCGCGACGCGACTGCGACCCGCGCGTGCGCAACCCTCATTTATGAGCTCGTTCCGCAGGAAGTGCTTCGTACTCTGCATGCTGAACGTGTCTAGTGTTTGCGTTGGAAAACTATGCTGAGAGTTGGTGTTTCCAAAAATTTTCGGAGACGTAAATTAAAAAGGTGATCGGTGAATTCGGAACAAGGTGGTTCTTCGTGTGATGTGCGTGTTCCAACGCTAAGCAAGCTGTCGGAGGACGACAAGCTGGGGCCTAACGAGGCGCTCGACGCCTCCACACACGCGCACCAACTGCAGACAATGACCTCCACCATGGGTAAATATTTACAGTATTACTATACTAATCCAAACCATTCTTAATATGTTTCATAAATTAAAAAACAACAGCGACAATATCAAACATGTTTATAATGCTTTAATAAAAACACCATCATTATTGTACTAATACTGTCAACTTGGATGTAAGTATTACATTACTAACGCTAATTACACTAACCAACTTTGCAATTATTTACATTATTCACTATTTACTCACTTCTTCGTAGCCATTTGCTACGCGCCATGGACTACCACAACCGCAGGGATTTATGTATACTCTTATACCTTTAGAATACCAATATAATGCTATTGATATTTTTTAGTCTACACTATTTTTAATATATTTTTAAAATATTTTCACTTTTTTTGTTTGCGAAAAATAAAATTAAACATTACATTTAATTAATTATACACTGATAAATTTTATTTTTTATTCGTATGAACTTTTGTGTATTTTAATATACTTCTATTGTTAGACCACAAATTAACAAGTAATAAGTAATCAGTCGAAAAAAATGTACTACGTAAGTAAAACTTTGTCGTAGACTTGTGCTACGCGTTGTGCTACGCCGAACTATGCAGCTCGGTGAAGTTGATAAATAAACGTAGCTAAGTAATAATTTCTCTTCAAACGTGACTACAGTAACATTTTTGATATAATAATTAATTATATCACATACATTATTATGTCAAAATATTACTTTTATAAAATTGATCATACTAAAAACAACAAAGTAATTTTTAAACATTGTATGCGCCAGTCATTGACCACTCTATCGATTGTAGCTCCAGAAACCTACATATAGAAAAGAACAGCAAACAACAACTGGTCGTTGAATCACTCAAAAATGTTTCTTATATGTGTATTCCATCATTGACGACTTCAAAACAACAATTATTCTTAATATGCCATAAGACTTCGGATCATGTTTTAGATTTTTGTTATTGTTAAGGTTTTCGACACGATGTTTTCCTTCATTGTAAATCAATAAGGTACAAGATAAAATGAATAGACAACACATAATCATTTGGAAATGTCACATTAATAGGTACTTTTCCGGTTTCTAATTCACAATCTCATAGAAACGGACAGCGTAGTCATTAAGTAATCACGAAGCAAAATACGTAGCATATGTATACATATATAAATACCAGAAGTGTGCAAAGAAAAAACAATGAACTCAGTGGCTCAATGCCTTGTTGTGCAAACAACAGATTCGAAACTTATTTTCAAAAATAAATCGGCATAGTTGCAAAACAAAAGAGGCCCCGTTCTTGTGTTTCATTGAACGGTAACCGTGACATTCCCAAATCATCTCGTGGATCACGATCGTGACTCCACCGTCAGCTATGACCGGCTACTTTTACTTTCGTTAAAATATGGCTGCCCTTTGTCTATGCTCTATGACTGCGAGGTTGTTGATCTCGCGCCATTTTGCCGTTGCCGAAATGCGTTTTTTACGCTCACTTTCCAATGTGGTGAAAGCGAAAAGGTACAGAATGACACTGCTTCCTTTCATAGCATTGTAGTGGGAGGACGTCGAGTTACAATAATAATAGGTGTGTTAGTTCGCTTGTCAAAAAACACCATTGTTTGATAATTTGAATACATGCCAATCTATAACATTAGTACTGTGCAGTGTGGCCTCTGCTAACTGTTTTACACGACATGAGTTTTTCGCACGATATAAATGTGTACAAAGTGAGACAAAGTGTTTGCAAAATTCAAGATTCGGTCACCATTTCTAAGACAAATTGATTTACTAGTATATATATGTAGTCAATATAAATTAATATACATTATGGGAGTAAAAACACGAAATACGACTGACTGTCAATTAAATTGCTGTGTCAGTTGTATGTAGTATTTTCGTTTGTCATCATGTTTTGGTTCTAAATAGTTTAAATGTAGATACATAATTTTCAAGAGATGAGGCCCTCGGGTTATACCATCTACCAAAATGTGTAACTATGATGACAAAACTGGCCATCACGCAAGAAAACATGAAAGAGCTAGCCAAAACTCTAAAAACAACTAGAAAACCGAAACCGGCAAGAAATCTCTGTATACAAAATATCAAAATTTGTGAAAAATAATCAACAGATATAATATATTCTTAATTACGGAAACCAGCATGAGTGTGATTTGTGGGCTAATATAATAGTGTGCTTAAAATAAACCAAGTACTTTGTTATTGTTAAAAATAGGAAGTCGCTTGATCGGAAGTGTCAGTGTTAAAATTGGAACGATTTAGCTTTGAGCGCATGCGCAGTACAACCTGAATGTCAAGGTGTTTACGCCGGAGGTCGTAAGAGGCCGGAGGTCGTCGTCGAAGTCAAACGCATTTTGTAATCTTTGTAAATTCATTATATTGTACATCAATTTTATCAAACACGTAGCGGACTGCGGACTCAGGTCGGCTGAAGCAAGTAAAACATGTTTAGGTGGGGTTTCGTAGATGGTACCAATTTGCGGGATTTGTATGGTGTACCAAACAATGTCCCATCTTACATCGTACTCTGCATGCATTAACAGCTGCACGCAAGAGGACTTATTAACTGCTTCTGACAATGCAGTAAATGTGTCCGCCTTCTGGACCAGCACAATATAAATATAGTTTACCGTTGAAACGATAAGAAGAATAATATATAACACGCAGTGTGTTTGGATTGATCAGTACCACCCGGACTGTTATACATGTGCGTCATGTAAGTATGAATGGACAAACATAGCGTGATTATCTTTGTCATGATTAGGTACCTAGAAATAAATTAGGTTCTTATGAGTCTTTTATGAGTCATTTGCCAGACAGGTCTGTTTCAAAGTCTTTATTCAAGATTGTAGAGTACTCGTACTATGTTCACGTTAAATCTGTTTTATCATGACATTTGTACCACTTCTTGTACTCTTTACTTAAAGGTATAGGTATGCAGTGTAGGCAGGCTTTCCGCTAGGTGAACAGATGATACTTGAGGCCGAAATGGTAAGCTTCTAAGAAACTGATGATTCAATTCTCTAACATTCTTTGCTAATTTTTTTCTTTTTTTACCAAAGTGACTTTACCCCGCCCGGTAAGCAGTCAGTGGAATCCAGAAGTGGGTGCCACCATTCCAAAAGCCAGAGTCTTAAACTGCTGGTATGGTGGCCTCTACTATGGCGGCTGGGGTTAGGGGAAGGGAATGAGGAAGGTGAGGATAGGGGAAAAGAGGGAAATTGGGCCTCAGGCGCTCTCACTCACCAAACGAAACGCAGTAGTACGGATACTACTACTCTTACGTCAATCTTCTATGAGAGGGTAGTACCTTCCCAGACAATTCGGCCTATTCATGCTGAAACCAGCGTGGATACCGACTATCATATACCGACTATCATAGAAAATAAAATAACAGTTTATCAATGAATATTTAACAAAACAATATTAGGATAAAAATGTACAAAATAAGTCAACATCCAATTAGCAGAGAATCTATAATACAATACAGCTCCGAAACTTCGGCTTACCTAGTAGTGCTTATAGTACCTACAACGTGCAGGCGGTCGTTGGCGCCGAATCAGGCAGCTGACCTCGCATGCGACACTGACATTGCGACCGGAACCGCCAGACTACTTTCTGTACATAACACGGCCACTTCAAGATGAATACTCTTTCAACTACAACTCTTATCAACAAAGAACATCTTTAATCGGTCGACTTATCTTCATTCAGTCTCGGAAACTTAAGTCGTTTACTAAATCAATTTTGAGATAATTTACATTGCTAAAATTAAATAATTAAGCTCTTCCTAGTCATTTATCTTCTTGTTAGTTTGCAATATTTTAAATAGGCTTTGATTGAATTGAAATGACTTAATCAAAATATCTAATTTTAGGACTTGGTCACCGTTTTAATCAGTCTGCTCTGCACAGATAAATCCACTCCATGCACTCCTTTAGGAGTAAGTGCATTTATTATCTTTTTACATAACAGCATAATCAAATTCTATTGCTAATGGCATTTAAACAATATTTTCCTTTTCTCATAAAAGTCTATTGCAACGCTGACATCTTCATCAACATGCATTGTTGGGCACAGTCAACCTGACACATACCAAAAATTTTAAAATTTTTAGTCATACGCACATAATAATATTGTACAGATTTCCATATTTTTTTCATTGGTGTTGGCATTTATTGATAACAAACCTGTCAATAAGTACAATAAATTACTGATTTAGTAAATTTTGAATTTTATATACTTACCTACCTTTTCCACTTCAATTTTCTTCCTTTAATAACTTAGAACCAAGAATGAATAACTCGTAACGTATTATTTATATCGTAACATGATTCTGTGGTTCATTAGCCAATAATACAGCAATCTAAATTATAGCTTGCATTTTCTGAATACTTATTCGAGCCGCTTAAGTAGATATGATGCAAGACAAACTATTAGTTATTAGTACACAGATCAACCTTGAGCACTCTAACATTCACGTAACTCGAAACTGGCTTGTGCATATCTTGGTACATTTGGACTTCTTTGACTAAAAACTCGTTCGATTAAAATAGACTTGTTTAGCGTATCGTTTTTTAAATTACCTATATCAATAGCCTACTTGCTTCAATGATATCCAAAAAATGAGTTAAGCATCGATAATACAATAATATAGCACATTTAACTATTACACACATTTAAAAAACTTGGTGATAGAAACAAGCCAATTCCGATTCCGTTGACAACTCCACAATTAGTTCAAAATTTTTAATGATACTATTTTTACTAACTATATCATTTATTTCTAACATACAACATCGTGACAAAAGCTGGCTTTTTGACAAGCATAAATTTTAGTTTGCCTTGAGTAAACTTGATGATTAAAGAAAAAGAGGCATGTTCTACTTACTTATACTATCGCCTAATAATAGTTCAATTATTCTTTAACTAAGCTTTTTGTGAGTACGACGTCATTAACTGGCGATCCACTGATTACTACTGAAATATATACTTCAATGGGCCAATCATTCAACCAGAAATTACACAATAATACAGCAGGTGTCATTCAACACAGGATGGACAGCAGCGCTCTATGATAAGACTGCCAGCAGTCGCAAAACTCGCAAGCATCTCTTTAGTAGGTGAGGCTTATGTCTAGCAGTGGACATCTTAGAGCCTTATAAAAATATCGTCACAGTATATAAGATAGAACTGAAAAATAAAAATTACATACAAATTAGGGTAATACCAGATACCTACATTGTAGATTCAATTCTGCAAACTAAGTAGTAAAACTGCACAAGTATTTCTAGCCAACAAATATAATGAATTGCTCTTAATTTCGAAGTACAAACTTACATGCAACACGTGATGCGACATGCTGTTAGCCTGTTACCAGTGGTATACAAGTAGACACTTTCATGGTTTAATAAATAGTTGATAAACTATGATGGCGCGCTGCCAACGTGTCTTCGCGAGGAATTTTTATAACTTCATCGTTTCTGTGTACACAATATGGCCACGTCACATCTTGAACGTATTGACTTTTATAAAACTTGTAGCGTTATATTTGATAAACATCTCGGGATATTTAATTACGCAATCCATATTTTAGCGATCCGCACAGACTCCGCATGTATGTACTACATCGTTAAAAATATCAGCTTATTGATATAAACCTTTGATGCATAGATATGTATATTTTCTAAACAATATTAAAAAACGTATCAAAATTAGAAGAAGTTAGCGGAGAAACGAGCAGTAGAAAACAGCAAATTAAAGTAAGTACCTACATATGGTACAAAGAAAGAACAAACTATAAAGCTAATTAATCTAATTCGAGTGGCTACTTACGCCTGATAATAGAAAGATTAAAAGTATTGATAACATTAATATTGTTCATCACATGTTTTTTAATGCACTGAAACATGAGATTTTAGAAACCTTTTAATCGCGGACATAAAAGTGTCTACGCTCATATTAACATTTGTAACATGTGTACATATGAAGTCTACAATGTAACAACAACTGATTGTCCAAATGAATGATTAAGCTTGCCAAAATTCTATAATATCTATGAATTGATATTGTTTGGCAAGTGCATATGAGACCTATCGAACGGTAGTCAATTTGTCTAAGTTACTTTTTATCTAGAATTGTTTTGTACAAGTAAAATTTTGTAAGTAGATATATTATTAATATCGAGCGTTAGTAGCTAAACTAGCTTTCATAAAAATCAAGGTTAAATATAAAGGTGTAACATCCAAAGATTAAGTTAGGCTGAATAGAGAAACGGCGGAATTGTAGGCGATAAGTAGCAAGCCTTGGAGGTCAAATCTCTTCCGGTCTGTCCGTATAGTAGATTGCTTTCGGACTTCGGTTAATGACACGTGCACTAAGCCCTTCAAATCAAGCTTGGCTTGTAGGAAATACTGTCCTTAAATAATTTTCCAGGTCGCACGCATATTATTTACCTAGCACGGTAAAAGAAGCAAGATTTTGTATACTACCAGAGCTAACTGCCTGAATATACCTCGATGAGCTTTTAACCTTATTTTTGATACTCTTTAAGTGTAAATTAACAGTCGACGTGATATCCTAAACAATTTATAAATAAAAAATATTCCTTTTAATACTTATTAAATAGCCACAAAGAATACAAATATACGTGGACAATAGATAAAAACTTATTTAATAAACAACATTAATGAATGCAATTAAACAAAGCGGGTCGGTACGGAGGAGCGGTCAAGTGACCGACCCTGGGTAAGGACACATGCGCGAGCGCACACTTCCGTGTGATCTTGCTTTAGGCGGGAACGTTCAAGACCAACGAATTCCATTATCCCTTTATCTACACGCATACATGAATACAAATGAATATTATCAAATAAATCGGCATTCAAATACATTAATTAATTCGTTTTTATTTATATTTCTAACGATTAGCTGTTTGTTGATTGTGAACAGAAAGAAAATGATATTTTATGTTATCTTTTTTCAAACATTGAATGAAAACTACCGGTTTTGATATAGTTTTGCTAAAATATGATTACTTTTGGTGGTATTTACATTGCAGTACATGATTTAGATTCATTACATTACTTTCGAAGAAATGAAAGTGCGGTAAAATTTCAGCTGAGACAGTTGTAATTAAATCAGCCAGCATTACATTCGTGCCAATAAACCAACAAAACAACGTTATACCTTGTTTAATATATATAAAAATGTGTTAGCATAACTTGTGTGGACCTTCAAAAGGTTAGTGACCACTTTAACTAAACAAACAAAGCCGTACATTAATGATTTCCGCTTCCACGGCCATGTGATCTGATGCGTAGGGCCTCAAAGTACAAATTATTCAGTAAAGACAACATAGTTGTGCATTTTACTAACACATACACAAGAACAACCCACGTCTAATTTACATAAAGCTTAGAGGAGTATAGTTTCTTTAACTTGTGTCAGTCGTCAAAATCATCGTCAATCGAATGTGCATTTTTTCGTGTACTGAAAACCTAACCTACTCACTAACAGTAACTCAATCAATACTATCTAGGTAATGTTACCATCGATCCTTCGCCAGTCGTGCTAATATAATACAATATTACAGTGCTACCTTTCTCAAAGAAAGTTTTTGGAGGATCGGCAATGTACGTGCGATGCTCAAAGCATCCTCGGTGATTCAAATATATATCTCGACTGTTGAGACAATAAAAATGTCATCATTCTTATTTCAGTAGGCAAATATCTATTACTGCACTTAAGCGTCCACCAAATATCTGTACTTGGTCATGAACCAACACAGGTTGCTCGACACCTGTACCAGCTCTCAGATTCACCTTACGCAAGGCCTACGCTACGTCTTCCGGTTAAAATGTACCTACACATTTATATTTATTTACGATTTTGTTCAGATTCATAGTGTAATATAAGTTTTATATTTATACGACTCACATGCAGTGACACATAAACACATAAAAAACTGTATTATTGCATTATGTCTACACAATATAAAAGGTTACATTGTAAAAAAATACTAAGTATGTTATTGACTTGAGTTTCGGCAACGATTGTATATAGTAAACTCTAAGTCAATAACATGCTTAGTATTTTTTTTACAATGTAACCTTTTATATTGTGTAGACATAATGCAGTAATACACAACATATGTTTTTTATATATCCACGGAAGTTAAACCCACGACCTCGTCAAAAAATCTTGTAAAGACGTTGAATCGCTTCGCGAATAATTTTATTGAGTCAATCTAGACGTCATTATCAAGGTCTTTGACTCATTCTAGTTTATTTTAGACACATGCTAGTTCATGTATTGTTGACAAAATAGCGGAGAACATTGCACTCGAATCTGTCTAATTTAATTTGCTAGATTCAGCCCGCTACCAATGTAATACCTATTTTGAGACGCATGTTTTTACAGTTTCTAAATGAAGTACATAAACTGTTTTTATTGTCTACGGTGGCAAATGAGCCACTTGATAGTGTGTGGTAACCGCAACACCTGGACTTTTGCAATTCGGGGAACGAACTAATTCGCTGCCTACCGTGCTTCATACGTTCAGTGTCGGTCATTATCCTTTTCCGTTTGCCGTTTTCTGGGTGTGATTTCAAAGTATTGATTTCTTCTGTACATTCTTACTCACTTTGTAAGATCACGATAATTTTAATTAGTGGTCTTGTATGATACCTACAGATCGAAAAGTAGTTAGATCTGATAAAGATTGTAATGAAATTTTCAACTTTAATATAAACTTAAAATTGATCAAGTCAACATTAAATCACACTTTGCACTTACATAAGTAATTATTTTACATATATTATTTTCCTTAATTGCTTGGGCTTAGATTTATTGTGGTATTTCACAGATTGGACTTAAAGTTCCAAAATAATACTAATTACATTATAAATATCGCCCACAGGTGTTTCACTCATAATTTTTGCTTTATCGCATATTCACCATACAACTCACCTTTTCTTGTACTCAAACTACATGCACATACTTAACATATTTCAGTCACGCTCATACACATACACTTTATTACCACAACAACTTACTCCTGCAATCACCATGGTCCTGCTCTGCTAGGCGTCCCTACCTGTTAGTTTCTAGTTATATTTTATGTAAATTTTTAGTTATTATCTTAATTTTAGTTCATGGTCTAGTACTGCGTAACCGCGGGTGGAGCACTGGTGACCTGTGTCACAGGTTTATTTTAAACCTATTTCAGGTACCAGCCCCTTACAATGTGGAAGCTATTAACACGGCAATAGCTTATTGGTTAATAATGTAAGAAAACATTGTGTTGGAAAATAAAGTTTATTTCATTTCATTGAAAGTGTACAAACACTCGAGTTAACAGGTGGGATATCAGTCCGATCTTGGGTACCGTAGGTACACTGGTTGAAGGATGAGTATATAACACCTCACGTTGCCAAATTGTATTTGCCTCTGCAAACATACTTGGCTTCAGCGACTTTATTATGGTATATATAAATATAAAATCAGCGAAGATATATAGTTCCATAGCAGTGGCGAAGAGTGACGTTTTATAAGAGGGAAGCCGGCGCAAAAATTGCTTACCTTGAAGCACGACGTATGGTCTATTTCTACACTATAATAGATATTATAGTCTTTGTGATTTATCTCAAAGGAAAGCCGGTAGGAATCGGGTTATATGGACCCTTCGCCACTGTTCCATAGACAATATCACCATTAAATAAATATAAATGATGATGAAGGGTTATTAAATAGAAGGGTTATTTCTAGAGCGTAACTAAGCGGTTGTTATATAATGAACCTAATACTTTAACATAATATCTTTGTTTTATATCTGAGTGTAGTTTGTCTATTACTATTCTAAAAACAAAGACATTTTAATTGTTTAACATTAAACGTATTTACTTTGATTTCCGCCCTGTATCATCTGCATTTCATGAGCATACTAAATATCATGCGATACTGAGCTACAATATTCTAATATTCCGGTCAAGAAGCCTGGCTCGAAGCTCTTTAAGTACCACTTAACCCAGCCTGAATCGAACTCGGCAGCTACGCAGCGCGGCTATTGCTCTACCTTTACTCTAGCATGGCAGTCTAATTCAGATAAACTGAGTACTTGACATACAATTATCTCAACAATTCCAGCATACGCACACTGATGGCACTGCCATTCTTATAAGCCAAGATTAACAGTGTAGAATCCTTGCGAACACCGAACTATGACATTCCTGGAGACTACTAAACCTACTGTCTTGTACTCTGCAACGAATTTAACATCAAACAATATTATTTTCTTAAAAATCCTTCAAAAGCAGAGTCACGGGTTAACGTCATAGTTCAAGTTACGACAGTTTTCCCATAACAAATAAAAATTGGTTACATCATCAAGTAACATGTGGGTTGCTATGTCACGGTGCACTGTACGTCGAGCGCGGATTCATTAAACTGTGCAGTGACGTATTAATGGCTCAATCCTTATCAATGATGGTGTGAGCTATAAATATTTTCACCTACGTATTTTTCTCGTATTCTACGTCAATGTTATAACACTAGGTTATAAATATACGACGTACAATGTCGTGATTTAATGCGGTCACGCAATGAAAATGTAGTGAAAAACGTAGTTATGTTCATTAAGCAAAAATTCGTTGACACTTACGATTTTGGAAAAGGAAAATTTGGAAAAGACTTTTAAATTTCTTTTTTGCTACATGCTTATTAATTAGCTACGTATACATTAAATGTAAACTACTTTATTCACGTCACGAATTAAAAACAACATAAAATATATACACTTACGATACAAGATTATTTTTAAAAACAAAAGGTTAAAAAACCTATTTCCCAAAATTATCGCACAATTTTAGAACCACGTGACAATAAAATTGAAAGGAGCATTGAACTATCGTGGGCTTTATAAATAATCGTGTATCTACACTTACTTATTATATAATTGATTTGTAACTACAGGCAAATATTTACTATTATACGTAAACAGTTTCATGAAGTCTCATCAATTGGCATTAATTGTTCACAATATACATACAGTCTAATTTGTTATTATCGTTTCATGACGACAAATTGTGTTACATCACTTCGTCATCGTACAGTATTTAAATATCATTGCATTATGTATATTATCTAATATTTACTAAATCTATATTACCTAAGATTATGTTTGGATAACTTCAGTATATATAATAATAATTCACATACAGACAACGATATTGGAATAATATATAAATAAAAAGTTGACATCAATTTGTTATATAACGTCACCCACGGTGGTAGTTAATTTCGTAAATCTCTTGTAAAGTGCAATTGAAAAAGATTATTTATGTAAATATGTAACCTACATTCACGGTCACCACGTAAATAATGACGTTGTGTTGGACGCATTCAATATTTACAAGCTGAGTCGCCATACACTTCTACCATTCAGCATGCGCGCATACAATATCTACTACAAATTCCATTACCTGCGTTATCAACGCTATAAATATTTTTACATGGATGAATGGAAGCTCGACGACATCGAAATATAACACGGGGTCAAGCGCTGCAGGCCCGTAGTCAGTATAAACCATGAACCGAGTTGACATTGAAAATAAAATATTTTATTTATCCGTGGAAAAAAATAAATTCAAACACGATGCACGATCGCTACTCTATCATATCCGGATCTTACTACATACAAAGACCTGACATGTCCCCGGACTGCCGTAAGTAATTAATAGATACTTTCGCAGAATTATTTATTTTTTATTTATTTATATATTTTTTATTTATTTATTTAGGTTTGCTTACAGTTGTTACATTGTTACTTATTGATAAACAATCTCTAATATCTTATGCTAATGTACAACCATTTAAAGCTAACACTACATACAATTATAATATTATTGTTGAAATATTATAATTGTAAGAATATAAAAAAATATTAATATTATTTATTTTTATGTTTATGTTTATTTATTAACTATTAAGAAATTATATTAGTATCAACAATTAAAATATTAACTTGTCAATTATATCTATAAAATAATTTTAAATATTTTTGTTTGTAAATAATTATTTCTTTTAAATCATTTGTTCAATTTTCATTAGGTACAAAATACAAAAGTCTTATATAATAATTTATGGATAGATATATTTTCGGCTGCCTGTACTAGAATACTCCTGTATCACAGGTGATACAAGTACTGAATTTTGTTTAAAAAGGTAAAAATGTGTGTTTCAGATCTATTTAAAGATGAAACCATAGTTTATTTATTATTTATTTATTTATTATATTCAACTGCTCACTACACTAACAGTTTCCCAAAACGTGTAGTGAGCCACTACAAACTATTTTATTGCATTATATACATTACATTTGAATTACACATAGATACGTTTACAGATTTATTAATTACAAATTTTATATACACATAATTACATGATAAATAAATGACACAAATTTTTAAAAAAATATTCATTTTAGTAAAAAAAATATCAGCGTCTGGATACTGAGCAACCAGAGAGTTGAGCAGTGCAATTGCCTGACTCGTGGGTGCGTATTTTGATGTGCACGTTCGTACCTGTGGTACGGCAAGCAAGGGCAAATAATCTAACGAGTTAATAAAATTAAAATATATATAAAGGAGACTGATAACCTTCCATACATATTCGGGCCCAAATGTAATAAGATAAAACTTATGTCAATTAATAGCTAGTGTATTTAATAACGTTCTCTTAAAATTCTGGACATTTTGACAATCTGAGTGAAAAGTTACTAAGGTCAAAAGATTTGGTAAAAGTAAGGTTATAAAATATCCACATCTGTTAAAAAACCTATCTAGTTTAATTTTTTATTCTGTAGTTTATGATCGAACAATGAAACGGTCAGACCAGCTATCAGATGTTACCTACTGTAATAAAGTACACCTATGTACAAGTCATAAACGATGTTGCTGCCTAATACTGTCAAAAAGACATCACCTTAGTTTTATTTTTTCGGTTATTTATAGTTTTCTTTATATTTCAACACTCAAGTCTATAGTAAATTTATTCGCATAGTAATAAAACACATTAAACATTTAGTTATTCGCGAAAAATAAATCCTTTTAACAAAAATTTATATTTAATAATAAATAAATTATAAAATACCGCCTTTTTTAAACTCATCCAAAGATTTAATTAAAAACCGATCTCAAGAAACAATAAAAATATAAATCTATTATTTTAAATTAATTTATTTTTTTATTTGTCAACAGGAATAATGACACTCAGCCGCGGCCCGTGTGACCTCGACAACATGAGTCTGTTCCAAGACCTCAAACTCAAGAGGCGGAAAGTTGACTCCCGATGTAGTAGCGATGGTGAGTAGACTTATGCATGCAAATAAGCTATTAGATTTTTTAATGGGAATTAAATTTAATGTAATTAAATAATAAATAAAAGTCACATATTTTTGTTCTGTCATACAATATAATTTATTATTGTTGCATATATTGACATAGAGTCGAGATTGTATTTGTTTTGAATTCTGCCAGTGTGACTAAAAATAGAACCTTATTTTAGCAATGAAAATTATTTAAGCTTAATATTTTGACTATGTTTATATCGTCTATGCGTTTAGAAAAAGAACACCATGTCCGATCACATACCACAAGTGTTATAGGAACACAAAGGGCTTACGACTGACTGATTGTTATTGTAAATAAATAGCGACCAAGAAGTAAGGTCGTGATAGTCGCGGTGCTTGTTATTCGTGAGATGTCGTCCATACTTGTGACGCAGATCACGGACTGCTATCACTTTCAACTGTCGTTCACTCCTTTGTCACTTGTAATTTCATTTTCATTTATACGTGCTCCTCACATTTTGTACACTAGACATAGAGCGCGGTATTCGTTTTTTGAATTAAAATAACAACTAAGATCATTTTTAAAATTAAACTTGAGCCACATAGCAATGTAATCGTGTAATTAAATGATTGTCATCTTTAACAAATAGAAAGTTCGAATACAAAACGCTAATAGTCGTAACGATATTTTCCTAAAATGATTATAAAATAATAATAATATTTTATTTACTTATTCTTTCATACATATAAATACTAATACGTTAGTATTACCTGCTAACTTCTCTATTAAAAAATTAACACAGCTTCGAAAGTGCTCTAAATCGTATATTCTATGAACTGAAAACAACTCTCAGTTAACTATTTTGTTAACAAGCTTTTGGGCTTCCGAATGTTGACTTTCTAACTAGACGTTCAGTGACCCTTGTCATATTAACAGTGTAATAATGGCATACAACTATAATTACTCACATACTTGATTAGAATAAATAAGAAAGAATTATCACAATTAATTCACCTACATCGATTAGGTAAGTACGAATAAAATCATACTGATATTAACAACTTGATATTCGTAAACAAATTAGTGTTTGATAATGTTCATCTCTTTAAGTTAAATAACAGTTGGTCATAACAGGTCGTGAGAGAGTCTCGACTGGTTCCGAGAAATGTAACTTTCCTTTCACTCACAAAAAAATCTGCCGAAAACAGATCCGGTTCAACAAGTTACAGTCGCCGCCGCGCGGTTATGAGTAGCTGTTATAATCTCTGTAATATTTCCAATAATATGACAGACTCCGGAACCATTTGTTTTTCTATTTATCTTGTTATTTTAAATGTCATTGACATCGTGAAAGTTGGCAAATTTTAAGTTTAACAGTAATAAAACAAGCATTCATGTTACATTTAACTTTTAAGACTGAAAAGCAGAACAATTATAACAATATACTTAATTTAAAATTTCATTCATAAAAAATAAAACTACTACATAGATAAATTCATCTTAATTTGAACGTCTAAAAAATACAAAGCACACGCTACTTTATTCAAACAATAACAGTGAACTTGTGAAAAATAACCGTTTGCGTAATAAATATGATATTTTTGTAGTTTTAAATATTCATTAACAGTTACGTAACAATGATGTAGCGAGTGAAGTCACCGTGTTAAAGAAAGTTTACGTAAACCCACGAAAGGTGAAAGCAATAAATAGCGGTGCTGTAATTATTGCTATTGTGGCCTCATGAATAATGTATGAGAGAAAGATATTCACTGTCATATAACGTAACACCGCGCTCGAGGCGGTTACATTGAAGATGATTTAAGTGCAAAATTTTGCAGTTTATTTTGCTCTACACTCGAGTGTATTATTTTTATATAATTTATGCAATCAACAAACTTCTGTGCTAGTCATTAAACGCGATGCTAAACCAATATATTTAAATTATGCAACTTCATCATATTTAATTGAAGTATTCATTTAGATAGGTGCTTTGAAAATAATTTGTTTTCGATCTTTTTATATAATTTAATTTAGATGCTAAATTTAAATTAATTACGTATTAGATTAAATCAAAATAGCCGCCAATATTGCAGTTTTAATCGTGTATATAACTCTTATAGCCATCTCTTTTAGAGCTATTATCATATATAAATAACGGTTAGTAGTAGCAGTTAACGTGAGGCACAAATGACGATTACCTATCTGTGACGCAAGGATTCCTCACGTCATTGTGACACGCCCCTACGCAGACTGACCCATCACTACGCGTTCCACGAGATAATAATATGAAAACACTGTGCATATTTACTTAGGTATTTATAGAAAACGTAACAGAATAAAATGATACACGTTTTCACTATTTATGTAGTACGGTTTTGAATCCAATTTTGAGAACGATTTAATTCTTGTTTTTCTTTTTAATGACAACCAACTCGACCAATCTATACTATTATATAAAGCGGAAGAGTTTGTTTGTTTGAACGCACTAATCTCTGGAACTATCAGTTGGATATGAATATTTTCTGTATGATAGCCCAGTTTTTGAAGAAGGTTATAGGCTATAAAACATCACGCTACTGGCGATGGCAGCAGAGCAGTAAGCAAGAAGCTTTCTCGAGAACTGGGCTATGATACGTAAAACTAATTTTTCAAATTCAACTGGTAGTTCCAGAAATTAACGCGTACAAACAAACAAACTCTTCCACTTTATATAATAGTATAGATACATATATATAAAATTTAAACTGTCATAATTAAATTCTACACTACCAGAGAATTAATAGTACTTTAATATGGCATAGGTATAAACTGCAATGTTAAGCTAGATTAGTCGTAAAATGTATGGAACATAATTATGTAATATTACGACGTAGCTTCAAAGCATTTTTTATTTCATATATAGTACGTACATATATATATTTGGTAATAAAAGCCATTAATCTATGTATCGTAGTACCGACTACAGTATAACTAAAAGGCCTTGCGATAATCGACGCTTCGCTCGGTCCGTCAACAAATTACTGCTGAAACCTATTTAAATATAAAAAAACAATGTTTGTATCGTCACGCTATTTTCTCTTGCATGGCGACAAACCTGACAGCCAGTGACAACTATAAGGAATCACTTGAAACGTCTTACTGGAGCTATGGAATCGCCCGCTTCTTATCCGCACGGTCTCACTCTAAACTGGGTATGTATTTTTAAAATAATAATGAAATACGTATATAATATAAAATAAAATAAAATAAATAATTTATTATACATATAAATATGCAGATTTTATTGAATGATGTTGTAGTTCTAAATCCTAATCATTTGTAGATTTGTGTTAATTTTGAGAGACTATAAACGTGCAATTATTAAGTAAATAAGTAAATGAATTTAAAAAATCTCGACTTCTCGGACTTCAATTACATTTTATTGAATTGTTTTTATTTTACCTTAAATAAGAACAATTCAATAAAATCGACTTTTCAAACTTATTTTATTTACTTTGACATGAAGTAGTTAATACTTATAAACGTGTTGACAGTAATTATCTTCTCTGTCGTTATTAATTATGCCGACAACTAACATGACTCTGGCAGCTCGCTTCCAGTAGTTTTGGCTACATGGAGCCCAAAGGACATGATATTATAATATGATAAGATATAATAAATCCATTATTGTTTTGCCGGTTTTTCCTTTAATTTTCGCTACATACCTACATAAATATCTTTGTTGATCAAAAAATACTTGATAAAAATAAGCTCGAATTGTTAAATAATACCTTAAGCCTTAGAAAAATAAGCTAAGACTTGTTTCTGCCTTTGTTACAAAAATGTAAAGCTTTACAAATAGAGCTCATTATGTATAGTTAAAGCTTACAAATAGAATATTCGAAATTAAAAGAAAGCTGAGAATTTCCTTGTGAAAACGAATATTTAGGTTCTAGGTTTTTTATCAATCTAAACAATTTAGTGACTTTAAAACTTACAATAATTTAAACATATGTTTTTTTTCTATGATAATAATTATATTTATTATATGTACATATAATTATTTAATGTTTGTGAGAACAACTTCTTAGCAGCTATATTAATAAAATATTTCCTTTATCTTTATTTTTTTCCATGACAGTCCACAACCTAAGAAAAGGCTTAAGTGTAGATAGTTTCCCTTATATATCTATTAGGATCTTTTTAATGTTTTCTAATAATCCTCTCTCACTAGTAATTACCCATTATGTGTTTCACAAATTACCAACGCTTTTGACATCCATTATGAAATAGTGTTTAGTAATTCTCGGGTTATTACCGGCTGGTTTTGTCAAATTATTTAAACACCACGTAATCTATACGTGTATAAATATAAAGACGTATTGCGTAACAGTCATAAATAAAATCTATTATAATTATTCATTTATTTCATGTTTATTTCTCACTTTCATACTATGGCAAATGTATAAAATAATCATTATCATTTTATTAACATTCATTTATATTTGTAAGTATTATAATTTAGCTGTTATAAGTTATAACAAGCGATAGGTCTGAATAAAAATTTATTTTGATACCGCCCGAATGTCTACGACAGCTTTTCATTATATCCTGGTAACTATTGATATAATAATTGCTTTGTCTACTAATATAAATACTTGTGCAATATCTTAAAATAAGTCAAAAGTACGGGAATATAAGAAAATCAATCAATGATGATGATTAGCTGGAATACTGCCGATAAAAACAATGCGTGCCTTCCTTTAATAATATATTTATATTAATATTTATAAAACTGCGTTTAAAAGCTGATCTTGAATACTGAATGAAACAAACGAATTTGTGAAATATCATTGTCATTATAGCAATTATACTACATTATCCTTAAAACAATAAAGACTCTGCACTATTTCGACATTTTAGCAATTAATACAGTTCATGGCGTCATATTGTTATAGAGGTAAACATTAAAATTGTTCTCGACGGAAATCTGATAAAAATAATACGTGGCAAGTGGTATTGTTAGGTCCGACGCCCTGACACGTGGCGTTACGGTGCCTCAGGGACGTCAGGGGAGGCGCCGTAGCAGGGGGTTGACCTAGTTTTTGTATGTCGGTGACCGCGGCCGACCTTCGAGCCTGCAGCGACCGAATAAACGATCGCGTTCATCCGCCCCGAAATAAAAGAGTAGCGACTTGCGTAACCTTTTTATTTGTTGACTACCTGATGTGCAAGAGGTTGTATTGTACACGCCAATCTAAGAGTAAACTAATTACTAAAATACGTTACTGTAAGCTCTACTTCAAACAAAACAATGAACTCCTTAACTAGCGTAATCGGTACCTATACAGGAAAACTGACCGTTTGCAACAACGCAGTGGTCATAAACAACTAGTACCTAATCAGAACACAACGTTCGTTTATCTAGGCGTTTGTGTGAGTCTACCTAGAACCTCTAGAGGCATGTGTTGCATCACGCGGCTAGAAAGATCGGTCCCCACCAATGATGTGGCAAAGGACGCGGAGTGAAATAGAGATCGTCCTCGAAGCGAGAGCGGTGCACGCGTTGCACTAGTCATTGTGCGGTTGCACTTCGCACGCACGGCCGTCTGAGTGACCTAATAGCAGCTGGAGGGAGGGACCGGGAAGCGCTGCGCGGGGAGCGGGGCGCGACTGCCGCGAGTGCGGTAGGTCGGGCTCACTGCGCGCGCCCGCTTGCCGTCGCGCCGCCGACAGTGGAAAACTTTCTTCGCGACTTTTCCTCGTGTAAACAAAACCGCACAAAAATTTGCGCCCGCGCGTACGGATCGGCTAAATGTGCGCCCTTACTCAATGAAGTTTATCGCTACATTACTTATTATATTGCACTCAAATTTTCATCTATCCACATACTTCGAAATTGGCAAATTAAATCTTTGTGGACAGTTATGTGATTAAATAAAAGCCCTATCTTAATTCAACGAACTATTGACCGTGTTTGCAATGTAAGGCAGGTCACGTGAAAGGGTAAAGACTACGCCTATGGATTTAGTAATAAAAAGTCGGTAAAGCTTAGTATTTAATAAGTACTTTTCAATTTAATGCATTTTCAATAAATGGGTCTGGTACTGCGGTACTATTAACCAAAAGCTTTTAAAGTTTAGTATTCTTATCTACGTATAATTTCTCTTTACAATATAATTGATATCCTAAAAAGAAGTGTTGCTGTGCGTTTATCTAGATCTATGTATATTAATACAATAATAACTTATTAAACAATGTTTTGTCATTACAAATTACTTAAATTTATTTAGTGAGTCCTTTTAAAACACTCAAAGTTTACCACATTTTCTTAAATAGTGTATCATATATATATAAAAGTCGATTTTATGCAAATAATATAGATATGTAACAGTGTATGTTATAATGATAGTGATATAACATGATTAGCGTTATTGTTGTGTGACGTAGAACCCTTTATAATGTGGTTGTGTGTGTGGTGTGTCGGCGCTGTGTGGTGCGCAGGCGCAACGCTTCCGGGCGCCGCATCTGCGCTAGCGGCGCTTTCACTTTCTCCTCGCGCGGCGCGCTGCATCTCGTACGCGCGCCGACATCGACCGCCTCCACACCTCGACCGTGCCTGCACCGTTCTCCGCGACCCGTACACACGCTTCCTATATTTTCCACATCTATTCCGGATAGTTACATAAAACTGCATACTGTGCTAAAACTTCATAGAACTTGATCGTCAGATATAGATGCGTAGATCATACCTCGCTAGATCAGCCTATAACGATTAAATGTGTTCCAAAACTTTATCCATAAATAATATAATAGATTAGTATGTGGCCGGGGCGGTGCGGCAGTGGCGGCGGCGCTCACATCGTGACGCAACCGACTAGCTAATCTAGTCGGCGGCGTCGGGAAGTGCAGTGTCGCGTCCCCGCGTCGCGCCCCGCGCGCTCTAACTACGATCACGTCGCGCGGTCATTGACATTTCACCTAGTTTCTGCAATTGTCGCTTCTGAAAAGTCTATGGTGTTCTTTTTCTATTTCGTCGAGACAAGAGGTCGCTCGTTACTTTTGCTGACTGTGCCACGTGTTCTCACAGGCGAGTCGGCCGCCGATACCAGCACGTCGTCGCCAGACCCGGGCCCGCCGTCGCCGCGCATGGCCGATGCGGGGTGCAGCACACCGCCGCACCCGCCGCCCGTGTTCGACGGCGGCGGCTCTCCATCGCCGTCGCCAGCCTGTCACCCCACCGTCATCCGCTCCGCACCACCCCACTCTGTTATCAAGTTTGAGGGTGCGGCGGTAAAAGCGGAGAGCTCTCCGGCTAGTGCTAAACCAGATGCGACGCAATCCTCACAGTTGTCCTCTGTAAAGCTAGAGGGTACAACGGAACCACCCCACTCCTACAGGCCACGCGCTCTCGCACCGCCACCACCAGGGTCCCACACGTCCTTAGCACCGGGGCCCTGGCCACCTGCCGCCTGTATCAACGGTGTGAAGCCGGAACTTATAGGTGGACACTTCCCACCGCAACAACTCGAATCTAAACCGGGGTCGCGAGGCTCGACACAATGGCGAGGTACACCCGCCGTCATCATGGGCGAGTCGGGTGGAGTTCGAACGATGTTTTGGACACTACCTGCACCCACACCTACGGGCGAGCCGGCTGCTAGTGCATCACATACGCCGACACCGCCAACTCCTGATCCCGCAACGTGTAGTGAAGAATCAGCTGCACGGCTGCTCCTTAATTTAGGCGGTGAGTTGAGGCGGCCTCGAGGGCCTCCACTCAACATGGAGTTGCTCTGGGCGGGTGACGTTTCTCAGTTACCCGCACATCAACAACTCACCGCATTAAACCTAAGTGCAGCGGCAGGCAATGTTGCTGGAGCATCACAAATGGCGGGTGCCAGTGCACTCGCGCTACCCAGACCAGAACTACGTGCATATGCACCAGAGGCGGAACGCGATGAAGACGAACAACCAATGATTTGCATGATTTGTGAGGATAAGGCCACAGGACTACACTATGGCATTATTACATGTGAAGGATGCAAAGGTTTCTTTAAGAGAACTGTACAGAATCGACGCGTTTATACATGCGTCGCCGATGGTGGCTGTGAAATAACAAAAGCGCAGAGGAATAGATGCCAATATTGCCGATTTAAGAAATGCATCGAACAAGGAATGGTATTACAAGGTGCGTATTTATTTATATTGATAACTAGCTTCCCGTGGCGCGTTTTCACCCACGTCTTTGCTTACTGCTCTGCTCCCGTCGCCAGTAGCGTGATGTTACATAGGAATATAGAAAAGTGTTTTTTTTTTCAGGCAATTTTTAAAATTTTTCTTTCTGTAAGAACCATCCTCGTACTTCAAGGAATATTATAAAAAAAGAATTAGCGAAATCGGTTCAGCTGCTCTCGATTAGCGCTTAGCGACACATTTAGCAATTTATTTTTATATTATAGATAATACTTTTACTTTCATATCAATGCCGCACAATGATAATAAGACATAATAAAGCTATAAATAGTGTACCTCATATTTAGACACCTCTCTATAATGTGACTCTATTAGGTGATTGTAAATAAATTTCATAACCAAAGCAAATAACATATATTATGTTCATAACTTTAAAACTTATATATTTTCAATACAGCTGTACGAGAAGACCGAATGCCAGGTGGAAGAAATAGTGGTGCCGTCTACAACTTGTACAAAGTGAAATACAAAAAACATAAGAAAGCAAACAAGGCTGCGACGGCGACAAGTAGAGCGTCTCCGCCAGAAAAGCATAAGGACCCTTTACCACCAATCCCATCTCACGTAGTCAACGGCACCATTCTTAAGACTGCGTTAACAAACCCTAGTGAGGTAAGCATTTTTACAATAAAAACCACGACTTAGAATACAATTTACAGTTTTATAATTTTTTTATAAATTTCAGGTTGTTCATTTAAGAGCACGACTGGAAAGTGCTGTATCGTCATCGCGAGATCGTGCTGTACCTCTTGAAAGAGCGTTACACATGATTCGTGCGCTAATTGATTGCGACGCAATGGAGGATATCGCCACGGTACGGCATCTACCAGATCTGCTCCATGACACCTCAGAAATAGGAGACAAATTATGCAAAATTGGGGACTCGATTGTGCATAAAATGGTTGCTTGGACGAAAAAACTACCGTTTATTATGGAAATACCAATGGAAATACATTCCAAACTGTTGATGGAGAAATGGCACGAGATATCAGTGCTGACGACAGCGGCGTACCAGGCGATGCACGGAAAGCACGCGCACGCGCCGCCCTCGTCGGATCATGAACAAGACTTCATGCAAGAGGTGAGTCTTAAACTATATACATATAACCGCATAAATAAGAATGTTACAAAAGCACATAGGTATCTAGGAAGACATACAAAATATTGTTCCACACAATTTGATTAACGAGCCCTAGATGTGGCTCAAGCACGCTCCAGGTCGCAAGCTGCAAAGACTTCCGCCACATGCGGCGGAGTGCAGTTACGTGATCTGCAACGCTTGCGCAACTCATAGTAGAAAGTCGCCGGCTGGCAGACAGCTAGTTGCACTCGGACGTTAGCACACTCGCATAACCTCCTCTGTTAGCCCATTACTAGCTAACTTATACCATGCACTAGTTGTAGAATGTCTCTATTGCCTTCTTGATAGGTGATTTGTAACTGTTAGCTCGTTATTTATGTGACAGTATACAATACAACAGATTTTATTGTATCTGTTATAAGCGATATATGTTAGAGATAGCTATAATATGTTATTATTGTGACTGTAATGTTAGCGAAAACAAATGCTATCTTTACAGTATGTATCTCGATACATACTGTAAAGATAGCATTTGTTTAATATATAATATGTGTGTATTTTGTAGGATTACGACCCGCAAATTACACTTATTACATAAACCGGTGCCGTAATGGCGGTAGTTAGTTATACAGAAAGTATTTTCATTGTCTAGAGCATTTCCTCACATTCGATATTATGTAAATGTAACATTATGTTCGATGCTCTATAGTTTTTGCTATTCACTTTTTGTAACTAAAAATGGTTACGCATGCAGATGAAGCGCTATCTAATTTTGAAGTCGTTTGTAGATATTAAAGGAAATTGTATAATAGTATGCTAATCACCTTCTTGAAAGCAAAAAGTTTTGAACAAATAACTTCTTATATGAAAGCTGTTATTCATCAAAGTTACGAAACAATCTCTGTAAGCTTATGTTATTTGGTAGAACTAGAAGGTAACTCTTTTAGTTTTCACATCTTTTATTACTAGGGATATTTGAATGGTTGCAACTGTACTATTTTGATGTTTATAGTGTACAAATTATGCACTAAGTACTAGTACTTTGTTTCGAATGAATTTTACTGTTACGAGGAAAACTCCTCTCCGTAAGGCTTCATAATGATGTGTGAATAAAGGACGAGAAGAAAAAGCTCTTTCTGTACACATGATATAATTTGTAAGTGATATTCTAATGCATATGCAATTCTATACGTTACGGTAAACTCTTACTTTTGTTTCTATTTGACGGTCATAGACTTGTTTCTTTTTTGATTGGTATAAAAAATAGCAATGACACTGCCTCAAAAACGTAATGACATCAAGATTTCGAGTTCGATTCCAAAGATGACCAAATACTGGTGGATATATCAATAAATGTTATTTCAATTCGGTGTCTAAAATTGGCTAATATACCTCTGTGGATCCCTTTCAAAGCTACAATGTGATGATATATAAGTAACAGTAACTGAGAATTTCAATCTTGAACAGGTAAACGCGAACCTGAGGACGCTGCAGAACTGCCTGACGTCACTGATGGGTAGACCGATTACTCTAGAGCAATTACGGCTGGACGTCGGCCTGGTCGTGGAGAAGATGACACAGATCACCTGCGTCTTCCGCCGCATACAGCTACGGATGGAGGAGTATGTCTGCCTCAAGGTCTACATACTGCTGAATCAAGGTGAGCTTATTTTATTTTTGTACATTTTCCTAGTAATTCAGGCACCATATGGTTAGCCTACACTAAAGCGGCAGTCCAATTACTCCCCCTCCGGTCCTCTTCCCTTTTCCTTTCTCATCCCCTTCCCTTCCTATAACGGCTTGGTTTTCTAAGCTTTTTTGTTTCTGCAATGGTAACGGTTATATAGTATAGGATACGGATACGACTTACCTGCGTGGACCGTATGCTTGTTTGCATAAAGTTGTTTAAAAAAGCGTTATAGGCCGTTGAACTTGTATTGTAGTCTTCAAGGCACTAGTTAACCAGAATCTATCCTTTTTCTTTTTACATGAGCAGAGATCTCAATGACTTGGTAACGTTAACATATATATTGCTTGGTTTTGTTTACTTACTTTATATTGTGTTGCCTGTACCTAATAGAGAACTTCTCGTCTTAAACTTACGGCCAGGGAGCTTTGACGGTTGAAATCTTTTGTACATTATTTTTGTTCTAGGTTTACTTCCGATATAATGTTTTCCTTTCCCTATATAAATACGTCCGAGATCCGTAAAGACAATAACAATTATAGAAAATACGTACTTTGTATTTTAGCGAAATAGATTTTTATAAAGTCATGTTTCAGTATGAGCATTGAATAAAGCTTAGTCTTTTAGTCTAAATAGTCTAAATTTATAACACAATTTTATTGTACAATAATAATAAAAGTGTATGTCCGATTAGACTCAAGAACTTGATTAGATTGTATTATATGGTATTTGTCCATATTACGTATTACTTAATATTAGATTTGTCTGAAATAGACCGTTGGTACTGAAGTGTGAAGAGACCTAAAATAGTAACATTAAGATCGATGAGGTGAATGTCCTCTATATCGGCTAATTTATCGCTTGTATTAATTTGCACAAACATTAGTATGACGTCAAATTTCACATCTTAGAAGAAATCTCTCATTATAAAATATGTGTTAGTCGGCAGCTGGATAACCTTTCACCGCATTGCAGATCAATGAGGTCGGTCATTATTTAGGCTATATAAATAGTATGAATCGAAACGCTTCCTTGTTTACAAAATTAATTACAAGTACGCACATTCATTCCGACTTTAATATCAAATAACATTAGGGTACACAACATACTGCAAAATGATTACTACACTGTCTATTCGACGCAAAGAAAAAGTCTCATGCATTCAGATGAGTTCAGTTTGCTGTGTCAACGCACTTGTTGTAATCCAGTTACAGAGGGGGTGCATTGGCCCACGATTCATGTAGGTCAGTTTTTTTACGCAAGCTAGGCATCCTACGAGTGACGTTGCGTCGCCGTCGTCGGCCTGACTCATTTTGTTACTTGTTTTATAAATACTAGTCTCTACCTACATTTTAAAAACGTGAGCCGCTCGTTTTTAACTATAGTCTATTTACATAATTTGTAATAAATTGATTTTGCTATAACAAAACAAGAGTAAGTATTAGTCTTTCAATTTCTATATTTGAATTATGAACGTAATTTTACTTTCATACAGTCCACGATTCCATGGATAATTTGTCAAAAAGAAAAGTAAAATTTGTGCTTATATAAACGATATATAGACTTTCTACTTTTATATTCATTAAAAGCTTTTGAGTAGTTCAGAGTAATGGTTAATTTTATCAAGTGATTGATGGTCACAATACTTAATGTGACAAGGCAATAAAATTCACGGAATATTGTGAGTGCGATTCTCCATAAGCTGGGCAAAGTGTTTGTAAAATTATTACTATGTATGTTACATGTAACCTACTTGCGAGAAGTCGAGAACTCGTGACACCTATTAGGGACAACTTCGGGGTGTTGATAAGAATTTCACTTGCCGGACTGATCTACTAATATGATATGAAAGTATCACCATGTTTATAATATCAAGCCACACAAACCAAACGCATTTATTAGTGAACGATACAAAATATTGTAACGATAATACAAATACGGAACCTTCAAGTCTAAGTAGCTGAAAACATATTTTGATTAGTTCCAGCGTAGGTACGTTAATTTTTAATAGTTAACTGAGATTGAGACACAATAGAATCTATGAAGCTCGAAGCGGAAACTCATTTAACCTTCAGCGATTATAAACATGTTTTACATGGTTAATCGCAGCCGTTGGTAAAGCACCGTGGTTGTGCGTCCTAGTGGCTCGTGTGTGTGTAGGGAAACTGTGACATCCTGTGTTATCGCACTGAACTAGGTCGCACTACGCTCTAGCGCCGTGTTTGAAAATTATTTTCACCGTGTATGCGCATTACGAACACTGTTTATCAAACTATGAAAGTACTTAGTAAGTGTTTAGCTGCACGACTAAGTACTGCTTGTTACGTTGCACCGTCTTTATATTAAAATAAATTTACGGCAGTAAGTTTAACTTAAACGTTACTGACTGGCGGTGATATCAAACATCCTGATGAAACTTGGACTGTAACAAAAATACCTATATAGGACATAGGACCCCAAAAGGTCGAATATGATTCGTCTATATATTTCCCGAATTACACCGTTCAATGTTTACATTATAAATGAGCAGACTCTACTACTCATTAGTAAAACGACTAAATTAAAAGTTGCATAACTTTTTAGCAGCATTTTCTAGTCATATAACCAGCTTACATCGTCAAGTGGGAAAAACAATCTCAATTCTAAAGTTCATTGAACGTCTCTATCAAAAGTCTAATGATAATCTTATTTGCAACAAATAGCAGGTGGGTAAAATATGCACTAGCACATTACATATATAATATAACACTTGCTTATTTACCAGTTTTCAAAAAACCGAGCTATCAAATAAAATTGGATTCATACTCTTGATAACCTATTTATAAACTGATTGACTTGTGCGTACTTTGTTTTATTGATTCTATTTCTACTGAAAATACCTTTTAATTAGTAAACGTGAATTATTTTTTATATATGTTTTTTAATAAATATACAGTTATTTTTTGATAGATGTTGAAGATCAATTAATGGTTTGTTTACGATTTTGATATTTGGTTTTCTCTTTATAAATATTTATGTATGTACGTACTAGCTACATACTATAGTGAGTAGGTAGTAGCTGCGGTTCACGGTGAAATGGAAAGCGTTTGCGCAACCGCGCCGCTATTTCTATGTGTATGTTTGTGCATGTGCGCGCTTGTTAGATACAAGTAACTACACTATGTTGCGTATGAACACTATTGAGTAATGTATTAGAATTTTAATAACGTATCTATATAGTTCTTTCGATGTTGGAGGAAATAGCTTAATTACAGTACGTAATAAAATATAGATTAATCCTACTAAATGAGAAATCAGTAGGTATGCTCAAATGACATCATATCATATAATAATTATAATAATTTATTTATTTTGCTCAAATATGGTACATATAAGGTCTTAGTTATTATAATAAGTTCATACACCATAACTGTACAATTTAATCAAACGATGTGTCGTTAACCCTTAAAGAATTAATACTATCGTGTTGCATTCAAAAGCGCATTGTGTATAATAAATAATGTAGAGTTAGTTACGTCAGCTAAAACGGGACAGCATTTCACTCTCGGAGCGGAAAGCGCGACGCGGAAGGCGAACTTTCTCTTTTGCTGCGCAGAGCGTGCATTGAAAAAAACGCAAGCGCAGATTATAGAATGAACAAAGTACCGCTACGTCTCGCGCACAGATTTACGTAACCTACGCCACTACTACATACGCGCATTACGAAAATGCTCACTGATAGCATCCGATAAAATATTAACATCATGTTATTATATTTATGCATACAGAGAATACTAAATGTAGCTACGTCGATAGCCACATACAATGAATTTCAACAAATAACGTAATATATTCTACGGTTTTATTAGATATTGTTCAGCAAAAATAAACAAACATCAATTAAAATGTAGTCGCAATAACAGCACACACGAAACAGTCGCGCGTACAATATCGTAGAAAAATGCTTGCGTGCGAGCGAGACGACAACAGCGAGTGAGGACGCGAGTGAGCTCGAGCGGAGGTCAACGGCTAGCCGCGGTCGTTGCCCTGCTATCGGAGTGACCTACTGAGCGCGTGACGTCAGCGCCGCACCGCGCGCACTCTGGCATTGGTTCACCGCTACCGCGCAGCGCCATCTACAAGCGAGTAGGAATACCATACAGATCGCATTGCCTCATTGTAGGAAATATAATTAATCAATACCATTCAATGCCATTTGCTCGGTTACTATGACTTGTTGACCTTTTATTAAATCATTACTTGGTCAATTTTGAACGTGTTATGTTTTGTTTCAGAAGTGGAACTGGAGGGTATTCAGGACCGTTACGTGCAAGTGCTGCGCAGTTATTTGGAACACGCAGCTCCACATCATCCCGGTAGATTACAGGAACTCTTCGCTAGGATACCTGAGGTGATAATTCACTTGAAATAGCATAATATAATGGCAACAAATCTTAATTAAAGTCAATAATATCGCAGAAACATTTATACCGACATCGACACGAGCTCGTTACGAAGGGATAACATAACAGATTTATCGCCAGCACCGCCGCAATGTAAAACATACCAGTCACAATAGAAAGTCCTTTGGAAAGTTTTTGATTTCACGATACTAAGTAGCGTTTTCACTTTGCAGATCCAAGCGGCGGCGAACCTGTTACTGGAGAGCAAAATGTTCTACGTACCTTTCGTGCTGAATTCGGCGGAGATCAGATAGTATATGGCGCAGCAGGGCGTCTAGTTCTCGATGTACGAGCGGCTAAACCCCCGCCCGCGCCCCTGCCGCCCCCTCGTCTTATGATCGCCGTGACACCACCATGTGTTCAAGAGTTCTCACAGAGAGACCGCGTGCGCCGAGTTTGTGACGCTGCAGGCTGCAGCTCTGCAGCTCCAGCACAACAGTTCGTACAAATGTTCCTAGGCGACGTCAGCCGCGTTCGGACTGGGTCAGGCGACGCCGCGACGCACGAACTTGTTAATCACCAGTGCGTTCAGTGTACGTCACTCAGACAGGACAGTGCGGTACTTTTACCTTTGTTGAGTCTATGAGTGTATTGGTTTATTGTTTAGTAGAGGAATTAAAACGTCCCAATTGACAGACTGATTTATTATTAAATAATTATTACGTAAGGTACCAGGGACTTGAATGCGTGTTTTATACGTGGTAGTGTATACTACATAGTGTTAAATAGAATAAAATATATATTATATTATGTTACTATTTAAATTTGTCAGTGGAAGAATCGCATAATATATTATTTGTGTAAATATAGATAAGTGTACTTTATAATATAGGTAGTTAAGATGTTGTTTTAGACAGAATTGTTTCTTGTAAATGAAATATTGCTGTTTTAGTTTGCATTTTATATCTTCTAGAATTAACCGGTAGACTAATTACTGGGTGTGTAATATTGAGAATTTCAATTTAATTTTATATGACTTGTTCGTAGGTATATAATGTAAGTAGCACTAAGTACCTACTCTCAGTGTTTACCAAGACTGCTTGTATACAACTGTACTGTTTATAAACTAACAATACCGGCGCGATGCACAGTGGCTCGCGCCTACTTATAGTCACAATTTATGCATTTTTATTGCCAATATTTCGCATAACACTTGTGCATGTTTCGTTCTGAATGTTTCACTTTTTTGAACCTTTAGCATTACCATGAGTTAAGATGCGTTGTTTCAACGGTGACAGCTTACAATATTTATATAAGAAACCTTTGTCCTTAGAGTAACTGGCTATGGCCTAGGCAAATATTTTACACAGTCCCCACAAATATACGTCAACTCATGATAAAGCTGCAGATTTAACTAGATGTAAGTGGGAGCGCAAAAATAGGAGGAGCGGTGCGCATGCGTGCGCGTTGCCGGCGCATAGACCGCATTATTGATGCATTTCTAAGCTGACAACGTTATCTTTAATTATGTGCGTAGGTGCTTCGGACATTTATTAATCTTATACTTGGCTTCCTTTTATGTGTTCAAATGTAATTGTGCTCAATGTACCAGGATTTTGTTGGGATATACAAAATAGTCATTATTTGTCTCATTTCATTTAGAAAAGTATTATTGCCTCGGTGCCTCCGAAACATACTTCTTTTAGAATATTGGTTCATTTTCGATTACATAACATATTTCCTTGCACTTTCGGTTTTATCGCAGTATTTCCGATCATTTCATTAACAAATCAGAATATGCATAAAACATTTTTTTAAATCCATCAAATTTCTTCAAACTATATCAAGTTATTCATCGTCACCTGTCAACACCACATTCATCTTTGAGCATTCCTGTACAATGTACATGTATGAAGCCATAGAAACACCACCTCATTTCTTAACACATTTACAGCATTGAACTGCTTATTTGTTGTGATTGAATCACAACAAATAAGCAGCATTGAAACCCATTTATCTACATTTTAGTAACAACCAAAACGACATCACTAACCCTCATATCAAACTAACTATACAAATACATAAATAAGGCATCTAACAATAATAATAAAATCACATATTATAAACAATAAGTAAAAGACTCAAATTTTACACTGTCAGGAAACACTGCCTCTCATTTTCTTACAATTTATTCACCGTTATCGTTGAATAACACTCGTATTAATCGTTAATGTTAAAATTTGTACTAAACGTTCCATCAACGGTGAACAGTTACCATTAGATATAGGAGGCGATGTAAGCCGCTTAAAGTTAAGTAATTACAACCAAAAAGTTCGTTCTAAGGACTTAGGTTCTAGTTGATTAGATTTTTTATGCCTTAATTTTCACACGGTCGACGTCGGCGTAGACAGCAAGCAGTAGTCGTCACTATCTCACATATAACATAGAGTACTTCACCAGCTGTGACCACTGCTGGCGCTGTACACACGGCTGACTGCGGAGAGTTGTCGTTTGCAAGCCTGCAGCACAGTCGACATTACAAACAAGTTGTAATATTAGATATTCCTGTTACCTGAATGAGCGATACACGTCCGTTCCTCATCGTGTTACCATTAGTTAAGTGTTAGCGGTTATTAAATGTGTTTTGTACATTATAATTAGTTTGAATACAACCAGTTACAATACTGCCATCAAATGCCTAAATAAATAGTTTTCAATTAATTTTGTTATATTACGTACGTTTTAATTAAGCTAATGACGTTGGTGAAATTATTAGTTAATTGTGATAGTAAAACAGTGATAATTATATCGGAGTCGCAACGTTCCACGCGTAGTCGTTGAGCCGCGCATGCCGGCCGCGCCCGCGCCGTCCCGTGCCGGCTCGCGCACGCGTACGGTGCACAACACTAATATTCGGTCTCACTACGTGAACCCTTCACGATGATTGGGTAACTATATTTATTTATTATTTTTTATCTAATTTAATTATAATAATTAGTTCTTAAAACACCATCAGAACGACGGTGGTAAATCTAAAGTCTGAGGTAAAGATGCCTTTATAGATTTTTAAACATGTAATGACGGAAATCGTAAATATAACTAGAATCGCGAATCGTGCATCGTTCTACTAATATGTCATGTATGTAAATGATAAATGTATGTAAGTAATATTGACACATATTTTGTTAGCTCATAGCGTATTGTTAAGGCGAAACTAACGGCAGTGTATCAAAATGGAATAGATAAGTAAGAATGTTATTGGCGTTGTACAAAGGATAGTATTGTTAGTGTAAACAATGAAATTGGCGCATTACTGGCGAGTACCTAATTAGAATAGTACACGAGAGCCCGAGAGGCTATACAATCAATGTAAATACAATTATGCTTCGACGTATTAGGTGGCCGCTCGCTTTCGTTGCACTTCTAAATTATTTGCTAAACTGTGGAATGTGGCTTTTTTCGCCTCTTCGTCTAATTTATATACAAAACTCGTAGTGTATAATATAAATACATTTTTGAATATCAAAATTGACTGACCGATTCATAATAAAAAAATATATATAATTTGCTTGTGCTTGCTGTTTTAATTTTAATGAGTTTGCATATAAATTTAGTGCTGTCAGTTTCGGTGGGAAGTTTTTCAGCCGACTCTTCAGACGGTCACAGCCGGTTTATGACTTACTTGTGGGTGTATATAAGTAACATCAACATAAAAAATAACACACCGATAACCGTCAAGACTGCCCAGATTACTGATGATAGTACTTACAATAGTACCAACTTTTACAATAAGATCGTCAATTACCTGAAATAATTAGACATGAACCTACATTGAAATTAATATAATATAAAGTAGGTACAAATTGTAATCGCAAAATGTGGGCACCCAAGCCCCACAAGTTCGTCATCGGCTCGTAGATAATACTGCAAAAATATTTTGACTGATATAGTTATGTAATAAACATAATAATGTTAACATATTTATAAGGGTGTAACAAAAAACTTAATGCATTTCACAATTTCTTTACAGTCCATAAGAGAATAATTAATTACAACTAAGATATTGTGGCGGCATATTTTCACATCTGTAGAGTAAGGTTTGTTGTGTATAAAAATAGCGTTTCAAGTATTTCGGGTAAAAGAAGGGTTGAAAATTTGTATACATTGGATTTGTATTAAAATAGTTATGAAATCAAGTGTACGCCATAAGAGAATATATATTTGGAGACGTTGACGAATGTTTGTTGTATGTAATTACATGTCACAGATGGATATTTGAACTCTAAGTACATATAGATATATATTCTACGAGTTATACTTCATGTTTTAATCAAGTAATAACAGTAATCAATTTTTGTTACAGTTACATAAACAAACACGTTTCGCTTGTCTCTTACTAAGTTGTATGTTTAGATACATATTGTGTCCACTTTTACTAAATTTATTAGATGCTCGAAGTCACTGGATGTTTATATTCACGTTCACTGTAAATCGCTGCAAGTGTACACTCATGTAGTCACGCGATGTACCAACTGGCACTACTAACCGTGCGAACACGTACAGATACATCCGTGCAGCGGAGTCAACACCTGTAGCGGCTACGATTTATTTATAAGAGTTCAATGTGATTGAGTGTGCTGTATTTCACGTATTTAGTTGGGCTCGCTCAATACCAAGACTTATCGCTTTCAGAACTAGCATATACTTTTAAGTATTATCGATACATTAGGGTTCTATGTTTATACGTAGCAATTCACATTAGTTGATTGCTGTAGTTTTCTCGATGGTATAAAGGCTGTTGTTATAATTCGACCAAGTTAAGATATACAGTGACTGTTAGCAGTATGTACTGAGGAGTTTGTCTACTACTATTGTCTGAATTGTCTCGTTGTGTGGTGCGCCGGCATTAGTCAATGATTGTGTACTGGTTTGCCAAGAGAAGTTACCTACAGTTGTTTAGTTAGCGATGCATAACGTGTTTGTACTTTAATTTGTTTTTTAGTTGTACTCTTGGAAATCAATGGTTAATAATTTAAGAAAATAAATTGTATGTGAAATATATATATTATCTTTCATTTAACCTTTGAAGTAAAGTATTATTTAAAATTTACAGCAACCAACAATTGTCCATAATAATTTATTCTATACTATACTATATACTACTATCATCAGGCCAACCAATATTTATTGAATAGTTTGTGTGGTTTCCGATTTAGCATATAGAACCGTTTCTCGTCTTACCGGGACTGTTGTAAAAGGTACATACGTAAGGAAATACCAAGCAACAAACGACAACGTTGCAAGTACATACCTGTGCACTAAGTGAAACTTTACATGTTTCGGTTTTTCGTAGATGGTTAAGTACCTACACGTCTTCAGGCTCAATGTTTGTTATAATCACGAAGAATATTCTTCAGTGCTGCTACCCGTTACCTAGAATTGTACTAGTCTCTTACAACAACCTTAGTGTAGAGACAAAGTGATTCCATGATTTAGGATATGATGTTTAATGATCTTTCCGATTACTGTTATTGCAAGATGAAGTACAACTCGTTAACATATTAAAATTTAGTTTGCTACTAAGCTGTATTCTTTTTCAATCTATGCCTTGTTTTGAAATTTACATGCCACTTGCCATACGACGTTAGTTTTATTTTAGCGAATTCATTGATTGTTAGTTATGTGGATGTGAATTCATACATAAGTCTTTATGTACTTAGAGTACATAAAATAAAGTACGAGAGTCATTCTTGAATTCGTCAAATGTTTCTAACTTATTAAACTCATTCCTCTACAAGATATGTCCATCACTAGTTCCATGTCCATTACTGGTGCAATTACCTTATTTCAGTTGTCGTCCTTTTCAAACTTAACAATACCTAACGCTTTAATTAAAATATATATAAGTAGGTAGCCAGACCTAAACAGAGAGCACTACAACCTCAAAAAAGGTTATTGCCTTCGCCGCCATCTAGCTCTAAATCTTATATCCTCGATTTGTAGAACGTTAAACAGGAAAATAAAAATATTAACGTCTAGAAAACGTAATATAATAATAATAACAATACGATATCTATAGGATTATTTTACTGGCAGCACGCCGCTTTGTGAAAAACCAACAGTATCGTGGTAAGCAGTTGCCGTAACTTAAAGATGCCTCCAATGATGTCGATCGATTCACAAGTTGGGATACTGATCCTGTGACGAAATTTCTTAAACGCATAGGAAATATACCAATTTTGAGCCGACGCTCTTTGAAAACATTAACCTCATCAATAATGATGTGCTTCGTTCACACAATGGAGTCCCGTACAGGACATCAAAAAAAACTTAAAAAAATTTAAGAAGTTAAACTATTAACTGTCAATCGAAAGAACAATTTCTTCGTTATTTGGCAGGTAGATCCAATTACGAATTAACCACTATGATCTCTTTATTACAGATCAAATGTGTGCTTTAGCGATAAATCATTGATTTTTGTTGTTTTATCGATTCCTGATAAGTAATTAGATTAAGTTATAAATATAATCTTTAACAAAACAAAAACCGACTTTAAACAGGAAACTAAAAAGTATTGATGCATCAGCATGCCTAGTGCGTAGTGGTATTAGTATTCCTATGTAAAATTTCAATCTTAATTATAAAGGTAATATTATATAAGTAAGCCCAACAAAAGATAACTTCTATAAATCTTTGAGGGATTTCCTTGACTGATAGACAGTCAAGGAAATCCCTCTCTAACATCAGACCTGTAATGCACTTATAACCGGTTAACCCGCGGTTAGGTCAACTTTGGTTACTGCTCTGCTCTCGTCGCTTTTGTAGGGTGATGCATTATAAGCCAAAAACCTTCTTAAGAACTAGGCTATACGCAAAAATAATTATTCAAATCCTACTGGTAGTTCTAGAGATTAGCGCGTTCAAACAAACAAACTCTTTCGCTTTATTAGTATAGACAGAATGCCCCTATTGGCAAAACTTTCAAAAAATGTGTTTCCGTCTATTTCGTTTCAAGGGACGCTAGCGACGCAGAGCAATAACCAAACATGTAACTTAGCGCAGATGAAACCACGCCGCGAAAAGCTAGTTTAATAATAAATAAAGTATATAGTTTGTAAGGTACTCTTCTTTAACTTAATCCTATTATAGACATCAGAAATCGATAAAACAACAAAAATCTATGGTTTATCGCTAAAGCATACTTTCGATCTGTACCTAATAAAGAGGGTAATTCGACCAAACGTTCAGGGATCTAATAGTATCTTCGGCCAAATAACGAATGGGAAATTGTTCTTTCGGTCGACTCGACCTACTGCAGGTAGGTACATACCTACTATATTAAAAATGTTTAATGTTTTTATTACAATTATATGAAAAGTTAAAGACTTAGTTTATCTTCTCATACACAAAATAGAGTCCATATTTTGTAGAGTATCCTATAACTTGTTTTGGTACTGAACCATCTTGTCATTAAATAACAAGCAATAGAATTTAGCATTTTAGAGTGGACATTTACAAAATGTTTAATCAATGAGACAGTTCGATCCTGAAACGCGAAGAGCCAGCCATCGATCGCTTCCTGGGATCGGATTTTCTTTTCCCTAAATTGATTTTGCAGTTAAGTTTAATTTAATGAGTCCGCTGAGTTACTTCTGCCAGAATCGAGTGAAAATGAATCTTCATATGGTGCTATTTTTAATGTTCTATCATAAATAATAATTCAAAAATGTAGGCGAATTCATAATTTTTTTGTAGTTTACACTGCCATCTTGTGTCGAATAGTAAAACTAGGATACAACTTTGAACATTTTACTTTAGATGGCAGCACAAGTACTCGTGCAAAATAAAAATGCTTCTGGTTAGGTAGTAATGAAGAATTTTATTATTTTTATTATTACCATCCAGTTTTAGTATTTTTGTTTTTTGCTTTTACTAACACCGCTACTTTTGTATAATATAAAATAATGTGTGTCCAGATAAATACACAAAATAATATATATATATTATCTGTAATATTGACCCGCCTCTACATAAAGTTCTTTATGCCTAGTAAGCTCTATGCCTTTCTGTCAAATTTGTCTGCCGCTTGCCACATGTCAGTTAATAAATAGTTGATTTTTACTATTTTTTTAACGTACTACAAGCACAAAAAATGGTAAGTCATGCTGTACAATTAGTTCCTAAATACATTTCCAATATATTGTTACCAAATACAATGTATGACGCTAATTTACTACAAGAAAGGAACATCATGCATGGTGTCACAGTTTATGAATAATTCTGTTTTTAGAAACCCCTTATGCTTCAAGGGCACGAGCGTGCCATAACTCAGATCAGATATAATCGCGAAGGTGACTTGCTGTTCTCGGCTGCAAAAGACGCAAAACCCAACGTTTGGTGGTCTTTGAATGGTGAACGCCTTGGCACTTTCAATGGACATGGCGGCGTCGTCTGGTGTCTTGATGTGGACTGGCAAACCATAAACCTCATCACCGGAGGAGGTGACAGTTCATGCAGGTTCGTACACTTTTAGAATTTATTATCATTCTGAAAGTTTGGTTATGTGACATTGTTTTGGAAGCTATTTCTCCATTTATATTGATAATTAATTAAAATATCGTTAACATAATATATGTTTATGTAAATAAATTAGAAGGAAACCATGAAATTTAAACTTTTGAAATCAAAGGGCTAATAATATTTTCGGCCAATTAAAATAATGTTCTTCAGATTCATGGATTTCCTCACCTTCTTAAAATATCCTAACACTTCCATATCACAAATTAAGCCTTATAACTACCCAGTCACTGGAAGGATTGCTGCAAATCTACAAATTTTTTATTAAAAGCAAATATTTTTTTTTTTTCAATTTAAAAACAATTTTCCAGATTATGGGATTTGGAGACTGGTAAGAACATTGCGACAATAAAGTCAAATTCATCAGTGAGGACATGCAACTTCAGCTTCAGTGCATACCAAGCCGCATACACTACAGACAAAGCCATGGGGCACCCTTGTGAGGTAAGAAAAACTTTAAAGACTGAAGTTGCTTTACTTAATTGTTAAAATTACAATTTCAGTCAATCACAGTGTAAGCATTTGTACAACAGAAGCAGTCCTTTACATTGTAAACAACAATAACACAACAACCATACAATACTATCTAGACCCAAACAAAAAATATGTTATAGCTGAGATATGGGTACTAGAATAATTATGATACATAATGTTTAATAATTATGTAAATAATAGGGTAATTTAAAAAAATATATTTATATTTCTATCCACTCAAACGTCCACGCCGCGAACCGTCAATGCACAGAAACGTCACGATGAAAGTGTTTAATTTCGCGCTAGAAATCGTTCGGTATGTCTACCGACAAAAACGTTTGTCAAAGGAATTTATACGACCTATATTAAAATTAAAAATACCGTATTATAGCTTAATGTATAGACAATATGATTATTTAAAGTATAGTCTCCAAGCCCAGATTGAAAAATTTAAAATAAATGGAGAACTTTAGATATCTAGATATTTTTCCTCATATGTCAACATTATTGGTTTTTTGTAAAAACACCATGCAATCTGCAACAGTTTTAACTATGGTGAAAGAAACTAGACTATATTTGCTTTAAAACGAGATCAAAACATTTATGCTCTATGCATCATAACTATTTTTGATAAATTAAACAAAAGAGGTCTGGTTATCGTGATTTTCGATGCAATCGCGAGATGTCTGAATGTGCAAAATGGCCGCCCTGGGCTGTGCAGACGAGATACTTTCTTTGATTTTCTAATGTTACTTAAATTATTTTGCAGTTCTACTTTACTATTTTAGTGAATTAAATTAATACCCTATAGGTAAAAAAGTTGTTACATTGTTGTGCATTAATATAAGCAGACATGTAAAAGAGGAAAACAAAATAATATTTAGAACACAAAATCCGACACCAATATCTCGTCTGCACAGACCTTTTACACGTAACCGTCAAAGAACACTCCAGTGCCTATTGCGTGAGCGCATTCTATCGATGTATTTACTTACTTTGAATCTGCTTAAAACACTGTGAATTGTATTGTAAACATATATTATACTTAATCTAGATAAAATAATTAAAGTAAGGACATTCATTCAATCACAAAATATGTATTCACTTAAGTTTTATAACCAAAAATTTGCAGCCATTTTGACATACGATGAACCATCTCCAATGTAATTAGATAATTTTTCAACCATAGCGCAAATAAAACTATGATTCTCTTATATCATGGACACGAGCAAATCTTAAGAAAAGTTTTGATATAATACACTATACGATTTAAGTAATAAGAAAGAAGAACTTACGACATAATTGCGGACACTCCTCAGCGTGACGCACACACAAAAGTCACTCAACTTCAAACTGATATATAAAAACAGATTAAAAAGAAATGCATTTTTTGTACATTTAGGCGCCATCTACGTTTAGTTGCGCGTCTTAAATACCAGACAATATGCAAAAAGGAGTTTTATTACAACCGTATAAAGCTGATTTGTATCACTGCCTATAGACGACACTCTAGTGTACCCGGGCGTAAGATGACAAAAACTTTTTAGTTACTCAAGTGTCTCCTGACGTTTGAGTGGCTATACTTGTTTTGAAATTATTGTTGCTCATAAACAAGTATGATTTACATTTTTCATGTTTGCAACTCGAAGATTTCTTTCATCTGTGTTGATTTTAGTTTTTGTTTTTATATCTTTTCTCTAAATTTGGTTATTTGAATATCCTATCATTTTGCCAATTCATAAGCTTTTCCAAGCCTAGGAAAGCTATGTTTAAATATTATGAGAATTTTATTAAGATATATGGTTAAATTTTAGGTCTTCATCATTGATACAAGAACAGTTGATGAGTCCATGTCTGGCCAAGCTCCAATTCTTAAGTGGGAAATCACAGACTCCAAAGTGACATCAATGGTTTGGGGCATCATGGATGAAACCATCATCACTGGACATGAAGCCGGCGACTTAATACAGTGGGATCTCAGGGTATATATTTTTTTATTATTATTATATAATATTTTATACTAGCTGCGCCCCACGGCTTCGCCCGCGCGTAAAATATGTTTTGTTGTATCCCTCGGGAACCAGACCGATTTTCGGGATAAAAAGTAGCCTCTGACACCGAATCTATCTACATACAAATTTTCATCGTAATTGATTCAGCCGTTTAGGCGCTGAGTAGTAAAAAATACACACACAAACTTTCGCATTTGTAATAATAATAGGATGAGTTGTATCATTATTTAATATACTGTTTAAGTTGTCACTAAAGGCTTTATTTAGCAAAAAATGTAAAAAGAAACAAACTTCTCTCAAAAAACTCTACTTATCATCATTATTAGATCACTCAACTCATTTTTAAATTCTGATACTTACAGACTGGCAAGAAAATCCATTCCATAAAGGAGCACACACACCAAATTAATGACATGCAGCTGTCACGAGATGGTACAATGTTCATTACAGCTTCCAAGGATCAGACCGCCAAATTGTTTGATACAAATTCCTTGGAACTACTCAAAGAATACAAAACTGAGCGACCCGTCAATTCTGCCGCTCTGAGCCCTATCCTTGACCATGTAGTACTTGGTGGTGGACAAGACGCTATGGAAGTAACCACCACGTCCACTCGACAGGGTAAATTCGACGCAAGATTCTTCCATCTTGTATTCGAAGAAGAGTTTGGTAGAATCAAAGGACATTTCGGTCCCATTAACAGTTTGGCATTCCACCCAGATGGCAAGAGTTACGCGTCTGGTGGTGAAGACGGTTATGTTCGCGTTCAGAGTTTTGACCAATCCTATTTTGATTATACCTTTGATTACAACAGAGAATAAATTACACAAAAGGTATTATAGTTTTGATTACAACTGATTATACCTTTGATTACAACAGAGAATAAATTACATAAAAGGTATTATAGTAATTTAATGAATATTGTAAATGTCAATAAAAACGATTTTTAATAAATGGTCATTAATTGTTTAATTTTACTTTAAAATTGATTAATTGGATTAATCATCATATCGGCCCATTATTATCCCACTGCAGGAAAAAGCCTTTTTCATACAAAGAAGGCATTAGCATTGATTGGTGTGCGTCAAGATGAAGGGACCAAGTCTTGGATGTCTGTCATACATATACAAAAGATTAATACCATTAATCTACTATTTGCTACCTTTGCTATAAGTTTAGCTACCTCTTCATTAGGCATATTATTTAACAAAATCTTTGGTCCCTCCATTATGACGTCAAGTTGGAGGGACCAAACCGATAGACTGCTGATATACCTATTGCTCCCTGGATTGTCCTACCTAGTTAGTATTTTAATACCTTAATCCTACCTTAATAATATTGATTTAGATTGACCGATACATTTATCCTCCTGCCTACCAGAGGTACTTTTTGTTTGATATGTTGCTGAAACTTTAGTATTATATTTCTAACTAATTGAAATGTATCCAAAAATTAGTGAAAAAAATTTTATCTCCCGGAAAATGGTTTTTCACTATGTCCTTTATAAAAGACAAAGTGACGATATTACTATGTCATTCATGTAGGACATAGAAAGGTTTTAGAAAATAAATTGTAATAAAATAGGTTTGTAATCTAAAAAAAGAAACAATATTTAATCTTATGGTTTATTATTAGAAAATATAAAAAAAAAGAAAATATAACTAAACGTTTTCTCAAACAAAACTACCATAATTAGACATTATTCTCCAAAAACAAACAAAAATTAACTAATAATCATCATTATTTACTAAGAAGCCGTAAATTAGGAACATAAGTAGAGATAAAAAAGTAGGAATAAAACTTATAGGTATACTAACCCTAGTTTCTGAAAGACTGATCATCGAAAAATTAACTAATGACCTGTTAAATCTCATGTCAAGTACCTAAAAGCATGCTTAGAGCATGGATAATTAGTTTAATTTGATTAATTAAACTAATTATTCATGCTTTTAGAAACCTAATTGGTACTTCACATGAGATTTAACAGTGATTAGGTGATTAGTTAATTTTTCATTGATCAGCCTTTAGAAACTGGGGGTAAGACTACTCATTACCCTCAAGAAAATTGAATAACAATTCTGATTTGGCGTAAAACATACGTAAATATAACATTTTTACAAAAATCCAGACCAGTAGGTACCTATCAATTTGAGGGTACTGAATTGCTGACATTATCATAGTGATTCTTGTGTATGTTTTTAGTTTTCTCAAAGTTATAAATTGATTTACCTGTCTCGATCTACCTCAAAATATGTGTTCTATTCGAACAGTCAACTATAGTTGTCAAAATGTCATTTTCGATATATTGATCGTAGAACCTATCCCATTCCCAATCTGAAGTTTCGATATGTATGTAAGCTGGCTGCATTAAATCGTTAATTGCGGTTCTTTTTAAGGTGTCTATTGCCCATTTGACTTGTTTGGCGATTTCTGATCGCAATGTGTCGAATAGATAGAGATGGTGGTTCAGAGAGTTTTGAGCCACGTCCGCGACTAAATCCGCGTCCACGTCCACATTTTGTACTTTCATGTCCTCTTGAGCGAGATCGCGATAAATAACTGTCGGACAGCGCTAAAGTAACTGGTAAAGGAATCAGAGCATAATCATCTTCGTCTGAGCTTACTAGTCTAATGATAACTCGCTCTTTGAGCCAGTTCTGGAGGCAGAAACTCTGGATCGTCGTCAGTGTCATCCCCGGAAAAGTCTAATTTAGACTTTCAATGCAGGAATTTTCTGTTTATACCTAAAAAAATAAAAAATAATTGAAAATATCTTCCAATGTCCTACACAAAGTACAGTAGAAGTAAAAATATCAAAACTTTAACTAGGTACCTACATTTGTTCTTTGCATAGGACATAGGAAAACAATTCAAGGCTACCCAAACATTATTTATTTTTACGCAAAAATATCAATCTATATGTACGTCTCGAAGTATTAATTACTAATTAATTATACAAAATCTACAAATTATTTAGAATTTGATAAGATTTTAATAGATTAACTTACCTGTGCGTGAGCACACGGCTGCGTGTCCACCCTCTGACACCATTTTAAAATAAAATTAGAGATGTGAAGTATCACTTCAACTGGTTTTCATATATCTAAATATCCAATAGATGTCACTGTTCTATAAAATTAGTCTTTTCGTTCAAAAATAAAGCTGCAGAATTTTTAAATTCTTATGTACTATGAGTAGTACAGATGTAGGTACGAGGTTATAGTTATAAAAATATCGACTATTACAAGTTGGTTGTATAGCTCATCTTGACACAGCCACCATCGCGAACTGAAATCTAATTACATGACGAATTAGTCGGTAATTAGTCCATATTACTCGCCAAATTCCATAATTGGTCGGTCTTTCTGAAGCAAGATATTTGAAATAGTTTTTTTTTATACAATTAGGTTATGTACAGTCGGAGAGATTTATGAATGAATGAATAATATTTATTATACATATTAATATCTGTTATATCGATATTAAAAACTCTATTAAACAAGAGAGTTATAGAATAAATAAAAAATCATGGAATTATAGAAAAGAATCTTAATACCGATTTCCAAAAAGAAGGAGATTATGTTCTGTTTCATATTTTTGATCTTGATATTTATATGGATTAACTTTTTGTTGTTCGATTAAAAATCTATCCTATTCATTAAAATCATGTTCCTACTGCCATATGGAAATAAAGTAGGTATACCAACAGTCAGATTTACGTATTGAATAAAAGTAATAGTATCGAAGTTATACGCTCATTTCATCATTTTCTACATTAGGTCATTCTAAAAAATGATATTAGACACTCAAAATATACAGTTACATGTTGTATTTTCATTTATTTTGTTTATTCAATTAATCAATAGCGCCGACTGTACTTGGATTGCTAAAGGAATGGAAAAAAGGAATTTCAAATATCTCGCTTCAGAAGGACTGACCAATTCTGGAATTTTAAGACTAATTTAGAATAATTGCCGACTAACTCTGGGCATAATCAGATATTCGCTATACCTATGGTTTTCGAGATATAGGTGGTTGTGCTAACCTAAGCGCTCAGTTTGACATAGCTACCAATATCCCCTATATCTATTGAACGGAGGGCCATAGAATCCTGAAATGTTGTGTTTAATGTCTACTAATTACCGACTAATTCGTCATGTAATTAGATTTTCGGTTCGCGATGGTGGCTGTGCCAAGATGAGCCATACGATCAACTTGTATTAGTCGATATTTTCAAAACTATGTATATAACGCTCAATCCGAATCAATATTATTAAGGTAGGATTAAGGTATTAAAACACTAACTAGGTAGAACAATCCAGGGAGCCGAAGATATATCAGCAGTCTATCGTTTTGGTCCCTCCAACTTGAAGTCATAATGGAGGGACCAAAGATTTTGTTAAATAATATGCGTAATGAAGAGGTAGCTAAAATTATAGCAAAGGTAGCTGTAATGTATATCGGTTTACCCACATTATTAATTATAATTAGGATATAAGGTGAAACATTTTTGTAACTCTCAGTTGGCAATATACGCTCGCAATCGACTAACGCATTTTTATTTCTACCGTGAAGTACAGACATTACAGTGGCGACGAGTTTATTACGTGTACCTGTGCATACTACTGAAGATAAAATGTCGGCGGGAAAAATCGGCAAAATAAAGGACTTTGATATGAAGTCAGGCAACTGGACCTTATACGTGGAACGTCTGGAAATGTATTTCAAGGTAAATAAAGTGGACAAGGACATGTGGTTGGCGATACTGATCACCGGCGTGGGTGATGAAACGTACGAGTTGCTGAGTACATTATGCAGTCCTAGAAGACCGGCGGAAATAACGTATGAAGAAGCCGTTACAATTTTGAAAAATCACCTTCAACCTAAGCCGGCTGTCATGGCGGAACGGTATCGGTTTCGGCAAAGAAGACAAAAAGACGATGAAACTATAACGCAATACTTGACTGAAATAAAAAAACTATCGAAAACCTGTGAGTTTGCAGTAAATTTAGAAGAAAATCTGCGGGATCAGTTTGTATGCGGAGTGAAAAGTGACGTCATCAGACAAAGACTATTTGCAGAAGACAACTTGACGTATTCGGGAGCAGTTAGATTGGCTTGTGGCCTAGAAGCGGCAGAACGGGACGCGGCATTCGTCGAATCAAAGTCAAGCGGGGAAATTCCGGTGACCGTACACACCTTCAAGACAAAGCAGCAGTCGGAGAAGCATAAGCAGTACGCGGACCGGGACCGAGCAGCGCGGCACACGGATAAGGGCACCGCTGATTGTGCGGCATGCGGCTGGCGCGGGCATACCAAGGACGATTGCCGTTACAAGCGTTTTGTGTGCAGCAAATGCAAACAAATGGGACATTTGAGACGAGTTTGTCCACGTTCGGGGCCGAGTCAAAGTATAAAGAGGCGGGGCGTGAACCACTTCGATGTCATGTCAAATGAACAGTCGGCGGCAAGCCGGGAGGAATCCAGTGCTGATGAGCTGGAGGAGGAAATACACCAACTGTGTTTAAATGGCTATACTCCGGTAAGCTTATCATTACTTATAGATGATAACAACATCAAGATGGAAATAGATACCGGTTCTGCGGTATCATGTATTAGTAAAAAAACGTACGATAGATATTTTTGTACAAGACCCATTGAGCCGTAAATTTTATGATGGTAGTAATATAAAGCCATTAGGAGTTATAAGACCGAAAGTTCAGTACAAAGATAAGATAATATATTTAGAATTGTTTGTTATTGACGGTGGTACAACATCTTTGCTAGGCCGACAGTGGTTATCGGAATTAAAGATTAAAATACCCCCATTTCAACAATCAATTAATCATATGGTTAACAGAAATTGTGATGTGAATTTTTTATTAAATAGGTATAAAGAACTGTTTGGCAGCGGGTTGGGACGGTACACTGGTGGAAAAGCAACGCTCCGTTTACGGGAGGGAGCGACCCCCGTATTTTGTCGGCCGCGACCGCTGCCTTACGCTCTGAGAGGTCCAGTAGATGCGGAATTGGATAGTATGCTGCGCGCAGGAATCATCGAGCCGGTCGAGTGCTCGGACTGGGCGACACCCTTGGTACCGGTACGTAAAGCTGACGGAGGACTCCGTATTTGTGCTGATTACAAAGTCACTTTAAATCCTGTCTTACTGGTCGATAAGTACCCACTACCGAAGATCGATGATCTATTAGTAAGCCTAAACGGAGCTGCCCTATTTTCTAAAATTGATCTATCCCTGACTTATAACCAAGTTGAGCTGGATGAATCTAAGGAACTGACCGTAATAAACACCCATAGAGGTTTGTTTAAAATAGACTCGTGTTTGGCTTGTCTTCTAGTCCGGGTAGTCTTCTAGTACCTCCTAGTACGTATTATGTCAAACATGCTTAGTGATATACCGGGGGTGGAAATATTCCTGGATGACGTCATTATAGGGACGTCGGGAACACAGGATAAGCATTTAGAAATTTTAGGATTGGTATTTCAGAGATTACAAAAGCACGGCATGAGGCTGAAAAGAAATAAATGTTCTTTCATGGTAGATGAAGTCAAGTAGGTACTTAGGATATATTATATCTAAAGAGGGTATTAAGGTAGATGCGGATAAAGTGAGTGCTATACTAAAAATGCCCCGACCGAAAGATATTAGGGAATTGCGTTCTTTCTTAGGATTAGTTAATTTTTATGCAAAGTTTGTGAAAAATTTAAGCAGTATAATGTCACCCCTTTATGAACTTTTAAAGAATAATGTACTATGGAAATGGAGTATTAAATGCGAAGAAGCATTTGCGAAAGTTAAAAAAATATTGACAAGCGCGGAAGTATTAGCTCATTATGACCTAAATAAACCATTAGTGTTGACGTGCGACGCGAGCGCGCGGGGTATAGGCGGCGTTCTCACACAGCCAGGAGCCGATGGCCACGAACGGCCGGTTGTGTATGTGTCGCGCACGTTGAATAATGCCGAGAAACATTATTCTCAAATTGATCGCGAAGCATTAGCTATTGTATTTTGTTTACAAAGATTGCATCAGTTTGTCTATGGGCGACGGTTTCTTTTGCGAACGGATCATAAACCATTAGTTAGCATATTTGGACCAAAACATGGCGTGCCGACGATGGCAGCAAGTCGATTACAACGTTGGGCGATAATTTTATCTGCCTATACTTATGATATAGAATACGTAAATACAAAACAAAACGGTGCGGACGGATTGTCGAGACTACCGGTTACGTGTAGCAGCGATGAGTCATGGCACGTACCTGAGCAAACTTATTTACATTTCGCACAAAACGCATTGTTACTGGATTACAATATAGTTAAGCAACAAACTATGAAAGATCCAATGTTAGGTAAAGTTTTAAGCTATATACGTGATATGTGGCCCACAGATAACGAAATTAGGGAATTGCAGCCATATGTTAACCGTCGTAGGGAACTATATGAGGAGTTAGGTTGTGTCATGTGGGGGCATAGGGTAGTGATTCCAGAGAGCTGTCGAGCTAGGGTGTTACTAGAATTACATGAGTCTCATATGGGCATTGTCAAGACGAAGGCATTAGCTAGGAGTTATGTTTGGTGGCCGGGCATAGACGAAGCGGTGGAGGCGACGTGTCGGGAATGCACGGTGTGTGCGGGGGAGGCAGACGCACCGCAGCGACACGCAATCTCACCGTGGCCTTGGCCGTCTAGACCATGGGCAAGGGTACATCTAGATTTTTAGGGCCTATTTTTGGGAAAACATATTTAGTTATGGTTGATGCAAGGACTAAATGGTTAGAGGTATTTCCCGTGACGAGTACGGCGGCTAGTTTTACCATTGAAAAACTTATGGAAGTGTTTTCTAGATGGGGCCTGCCTAGACAAATAGTATCTGACAATGGACCCCCCTTTACAAGTAAAGAAATTTCAGAGTTTTTAACCAGTAATGGCGTGGAACACATTTTTTCTGCTCCATACCACCCAGCATCAAATGGAGCCGCGGAAAATGCAGTGCGTACGGTTAAAAGAATTATTAAGAAAACAGTCAAACAAAATGAAAATATTAATTTATTTTTAAATACTTTTCTCTTACATTATCGTAATACGGAACACTGTTCTACGGGTGAAAGTCCAGCGACTTTAATGCTAGGCAGAAATATACGTACGAAATTAGATGCTTTACGGCCAAATAGAGAAAACAAAATTAGGAGTGCTCAGGAGCAGCAAATCATACAGGGAACGGGGGTAAGACGTTCCTTGCAATCAGGGGAGGAAGTATGGTTGAGGCAGTATAGGGGCAATGAAAAGTGGTGTCCAGGACAAGTAGTTAGAAAGATGGGCACTACGGACTATAGGGTGGTAGATAATTGGGGAAAGGAAACCCATAGACATATTGACCAATTAAGACAGAGATCGCGTAGTTCATTAATTTGTCCAACCAGCACATCGGAACGGAGTTCTCTCGAGGTGGAACGTCTAAAAGGATCTGCGGTGGCGCTAATGCCATCGGACACGGCAGTGGATACGCAGCCGACACAGGTCACACAGATCCCTCAGAGCGTAAGGGAGTTGGTTCAGGATCGCGCCGTAAATGTCGATGTACCGCCATCCACACCCGCTTCTAATGTAGTTTCTAACAATGAAGGTAACCATTGTCGTAAATCTGCAGATGTTGTTTCAGAAGTCAAATCACGTCCTATACGTGCATGTCGTTTAAAAAGACCACCCGTATATTGTAATGATTAATCATAAAATAGTTCCAATAATGCTAAGTATATTTTTAAGTTATACATATGTATTTAGAATAATATCGATATAAATAGTGTAATTTAAGGGGGAGAGTTGTAATGTATATCGGTTTACCCACATTATTAATTATAATTAGGATATAAGGTGAAACATTTTTGTAACTCTCAGTTGGCAATATACGCTCGCAATCGACTAACGCATTTTTATTTCTACCGTGAAGTACAGACATTACAGTAGCAAATAGTAGATTAATGGTATTAATCTTTTGTATATGTATGACAGACATCCAAGACTTAGTCCCTTCATCTTGACGCACACGTTTCCTCATTATTGTTTTCTTCATCGTCAGTCAGTAGTGTCCAAATAAACTTAAAAAGTACCTTATCATTTAAAGAATCGCATTGGTGCTTGCCAGGGTTCGAACCCCCGAACTCGGTGTTTACGAAGCGGGTGCCCTTATCACTGGGCCATTACGACATTTAATTGGATTAATAAAAACTTATAATTACTTGAACCTCTATTACATGATTATACCTAAGTAGGTAATTAGATTCACTCACAAGTTTGAAATGTGAAAAAAAATAGGCTGGCACAGAACCAGTAGTGATGCTTACATCTTAATCTTTGTCCAGCAAATAATGACAGGCAATTTAGGTACTTAATTTGTTAATTAGTTTAATATTTTATGTGATAAAAAAAATATATACATATATTGTATGCAACAATTTATTATATAAAACATCATTTCATTACACTTGGGGAATACTCTTAACCTACGAATAATAATATGTGCAGAAATGTAACTCAAGTAACTATTAATGGATACCGATTAACAGCCATACAACATCCTTTCAATAGCCATGCATTAAGTCTTATTCATTAGTAGTTGCAGTTTCTCAGCTTCTCTTAGATCAACATGACGTTGTTATGAGGTGTGGAATGTTATGTTTTCATTACTATTTGTATAGAATATACCTATTTTTCTTTTTATTACACAAAAACGGACTCGTAGCATGTTGTCCAACTTCACCTTTAAGGCCGGCGCCCACTGACAACGCGGTACGGCACGGCGTACCTAAGCCGGCCTAAAGTGCGTTTCTATGAACATACGAGTATTGCTCATATCAGCGGCGCAAGTGCCCCGCCCACAAGGCACTTGTGCGCTTCCTCTCTTGCCCCGCGCCCCGCGCCCCGCTCAGGCCGCGCGCCATTCGCCGAAGACACGACGCGCCGCCGCACACCTCGGCATGCCGTGACGTGCCGCGGCACGCCCCGGAATGCTGCGGTTTAATTGTATCGAAATAAAGTAATATTAATTCTAAACAAGAAGAAATAAGGATAAATCTATCTTGATCTTGATTTAATCTTTGCTGTGCCATGTCGTCAGTCGGCGACAGCTTTTATACTTTTCTTTCATATGATTTTTTTTACATTCTAAAACATGAGGAACATGTTATTATCTAGAGTTAATCAACTCAAAATGCCTAAAAACAGTCTGTATCTATCCGTGGCCCCTAACAGCTTGATTCATATAATATGGAAAACTGTCAGCACCATATAAATGATCCAGTAATTTAGCAACGCCAAGGATGAATATTTTGCATGGTACCATATTGGAGCTTGAGTTACATTCCTTCACAGAGTATGATTCGTAACCTTTAAATTACGCTTACAATAGTTCAGAGAAAGTAAGGCGTGGTGTGTTGCGGTGGAACTTCTCTTTCACTGTCAGGGACCGCTTGGAATAATTTAGCAGTTCTGTCATTCACTGTGTTGAATTCTAGTATAGATGCCACATTACCGCAGCGGTAACAGTAGTTGGGAGCTGACCATACGGTCACCAAGCGCTTGTCAAACATGTATTTGTATCCTGCAAAAAATATCATTTTGAATGGTGTGAAGGAGTGCAAGTAAATATCAGCCAAAATATATTTTCTAAAAATAAGACTACAATCTACCTTATGGCAAGAAGTTATTGTAGCTTATGGATACTTGCAAGACCAGCGTCGCGTGTCGCAGACAAAACCTCGTCGCGGCGACATGCAACTTTTTCTGAATCATTTCAGTACATCCCTATCATAGTGATAAAAAGTTTCTTTAAAACCTTACTGTATGTGGCTTAGTAGCTTTAAGGTGCAAAGATGAACTACTAGTTGATGATCATGCCCAGCTATGGCAGCGCATGTTGAGTTGCGAAAAACCACTTACTTATATAAAATTCACTAATTATTTTTTGAGTCTTTATTGTGTTTATAAACAAACCTTCATTTACTAATTGATGCGCTCGGCAAATTAAATTTAAGTCATTGTAAGTCATAAAAAGCTCTGTGACGTAGCTGCCGAATAACCATCCTGCGCCTCGTGGACTGACAGACCTGCAATACAAGACTAAATATAAATAAGAGGCGAACAAGTTGTCAATAGATATTTCAGCAAGCATGAATCCGCACACAGTTGTAAGAGCCATTAGAGGCTAACAGCCTACGCAAAACAAAAATGAAATCAACTTTAATTTTAATGTATACCTGTCACACAGAGAGGTGACATAAAACAATGATTAAAGAATTATTTTATCTTTGTGTCGCATCAAAACAATTACATCATCATTCGACAATCCTATAGCTGACATCAGATTGCATGCTACCTACAGATTTCAATATACTATACAACATACTCCTTGGTTCTCTAGCCTCCTGTTAGTAACAACATCAACTCGTGAGTTAATTGGTAACAACTTAAAGCAATAGAAGATACATAACATACATGGGATGATGCACCCGATGAGTTGGTGAGGCGAAGCTGAATGCCCAACAATATAGGATCAAAGATGATATTTGCAACTATGACTACCTAACCAACTTCGCATATCTAAAAGTCTAAGTACAGAGAAACAAGCTTATCAAAAGTATCATAATTATATTTGAAAACTGAATAATACTAAGTACATCCTTAGTATGAGATGGTACTTGACAGTTACCATGAATTCATGCAAGGATATTTAGATATATTGTACCAATGACCAATGACATCATTGGGTTTTGGGTTATATCTGTTTTGAATACTCACCACATCTTTATATCAGCAGGATCTGACCACAGAAGATCACAGAATGCACCTTTATGAGGTATCTGTTGATTTCTGTCAATACATCGAATTTGATCTAGCAATGATATATCTGGAGATAAACCTCCATGTACACACAGAACTGTTTCATCTATAATCTGTAACATAAAATATATAGGACTTTATTTTATTTTCTTCACCTTTGTAAACTTTTTTTTATTGAAAGTTTGAGTAGTGCTAACAAACATTGTAGGACACAACTGGGTAAAACAACCTTTTTGTTAAAAAGCAAAATAAATTGAAAATACTTACTGCTGCAACAGTGAGCAAATCAAACACTCGACAGCAATCTTTCCAAGCGTTTGCATTGCCATACTTATTGAGGCATTCATCGTAGAACCCATACACTTTTGTTATTTGACATGTTTCATGGTTACCCCGAAGTAAAGTAATCCTAAAATAAACATTACTTTGTAAATTTTGTTGCTATATACTTATTCTCTAAAATGGGTAGTAATTTATTAAAAGAAGCTTTATTGTTCCACTACAGGGCCACTGCCTCACACTTTCTTTACATGTACAAGTCTGTCCTTGTTAGTACTACATAGCCACAGCATAGGACTTAAAAAAACTGTTGTAGCATAATACATTAGGTATTTACATACCTAATGCATGATCGCGTGAATTCCCGTATATTTAGTTTTACTATATCATGCAACGCGAAAGTTTAAAAGTACATAATACATTACACAAAGAAAGTGGTAAATCAAAAACATTTAACAAAAAACAGAAAACTGTATTAGAAACAAATACATACCTGTCGGGATACCTTGCTTTTAGTGCCATTAATAGAGTTAATGTTTCTAAGCTGTAGTAGCCACGGTCAACATAGTCGCCCATGAATATATACTTTGTATGTGGTATCTGCCCACCTATGTGGAATAATTCCTCTAGATCATAGAACTGAAAATTTTTTATTATTTTTTATTTATTATTATTCATAAACAATTTACATTGTATTTGAACTTACAGCATAAAACATGAAATACAATTTAATTATAATTAGAAAAACTTAGAAAAATTAAATAGTCTAAAACATTATTGTTACCCTTTAGGTATTTCTTATAAAACTTATCAAAATGACGCACTTCGTAAACAATAAATATCAGCAGATTTTCTAATTAAATCTAGATAAAAAAAATTCTTTGTTGATATGGAGAGGCTGTTTCAAGAATATATACATTATTTGAACATAAGATATACGATACAATTGAAAATAAGTAAATAAGCGTAATTTAATTAACTACTACTGAATTTACCTGGCCATGTATATCACCGCAGACAGTTACAGGTGTCTCTACCGGTTGAACATTGGGCTCCTCCAACAACAAGTCACACACAATATTGCACAGCTCCCGCAAATCATCTTCAGGCAAATATTTACACCTCTTCGCGATCTCTATCCACTTATCCACGTCCATCATTATTGTGATAAAGTAAAGTATTCCACAAAAAGAGATCGTTTATTTTATTAACTTGATTAGCCGACGATTTTAGAAGAGTTGATTAGTGCGGGGTGGTAAAATCACTAGAGTGTGATTCTAAGACAATCGATATATTATTAGAATATCGTGCGTCGTCGTAATGTAACTTACGAAAAAAAATTACAAATGAAGACAATAACATTGATTAAACTAGTAGTATATATTTTTTCATTGAAATGTATGATTAAATTACATAAATCCCGATTTTAGTATAGGATTTCCTATTTAACACAAATTAATGATAACATTGAATTGACTTGAGTACTCGAATTATTCGATCAACGCACAACGCACACACCGCACACATCTCTAGTCAAAGTCAAGATTGTCAAAGTGCAATGATGTCAAAATAAATGACAAATATAAATGACATTTGTAATGTTGATACCGATTATTTTTATATACCAGATCATAAAAGAGAATAGATTACACTATTATTTTATCAAAATATAAATTTTAGCTTTATCAAAAATGCGTTTTAAAGATAAAGGCAACTACGAGAATCATTTAAAAAAAATAAGAAGGTTCGCGCATTAGGTAGGTACATGATAAGTGGTACCTAGTAGTAGAATGACTGAAAATTATTAGCAGCAGTAAGTATCAACTTAGTCTGTGGTAAGTATACTCTAAAACTCTAAACAGGGGAAACACCAGGGGAAACCTTGAATAACAGTGAGAACATAGATTATACACTTCAATTCACTTCATAGACTGCTTAAACTGAGTGAGTTAACTGAGTTGATTGAGAATGAGGATATTAAGCTGAGAAACAACTCAGAATACTTAAAATAATTATAATATTTCGACTTGACAATCCTTGATCCGTAGTTACTTACGTTATGAATCTTTAAAACACTAATTCAGTGATGAATCCGGTTTTTCAATTTGGTGAGGAGGGGGCTTGACCGTTGGAACCCAGAGATGAACTAAGGTAGCGAGCTTGTAGCGCTTGTACGGTGTTCAAGTGGAATAATATGTCTCCATGGACCCCCGGGCGATTCAAGTGGATTAATGAGTCTTCGTGGACCCTCCGAACGGTACAGACAGAAGGTCAAGTAGAATGCACCGGTAAGAACTAGTGATGGAGCGGAACAAGTGATAACGCACTACCGGCACTACCCGTTCTCGTCTGATTACCAAGTATATGGATCTTAGTCCCACCTACTGGACACACCAACAAAAAGGTAGTTTTGTTGTTTTGAAAACCACTCTCTTTACTTGCAGTAAAACCATGTCTTAGTAAGTAATAATTTTAGTAGAGCCACAATTCTTCGTACTTAATACGGATGGTTTGAAGAAGGAAGACTGATTGACCGATACGATTTGATTTCATGAGGGGTTTTCATTTTATATGTATAACGTTCCCGTAGTAGTAGGTACCTACCCGTCCGGTTCGTACAATTACGTCAATTTTTCTAATATGTCAGAATCTCAGTTTGCCTTAGTCCCAAAACGCCTTAAAACCAAAATGACTGAAATCCTATTATCTGATTTTATAAAGGTACGAATTGCAAAATGACTGGTATATAACTGAAGGAGCCAGTGATAGAGCTAATAAGGTATAAAGTATATTAAATAAAGTGGAAGAGTTTGTGTTTGTTTGTTTGAACGCGCTAATCTCTGATAGCCCGAGAAAGGTTATGTAACATCACGCTACTGGCGACGGGAGCAGAGCAGGAAGCGTCGCGGCAAGCTAGTAAAGTATAAGGGGTATCGATTTCTCGTCTATCCCACCTGTTCTGTTAGCAGAACTATGGACATTTTTTTTGCGCATTAGTTCTGTCATCTGTGAGTTCTGTGACCCTGACTAGTGAACTTATAAAAATTACTTTCAATGTGGGAAAGTAAGTAATACCCATATCTAATGCATTTAAGAAAAACTAATTATGTCATAAACATAAATCCAACGAAAATCGGAAAATGAAAAGACAGTCGTAAGAACTAAAGAAAATCAGAAAAATAAAAGATAGTCGTAAAAATATCATACGAAAAAAACAAATGAACATCGCGAAACAATCACTTTTGGTAATATTATGGTACGGGATGTCGAAAAACAAGTGCAACCAATTTTGAACCTTATCAACACTTTTTTAATTTGTCAATAAGGTCGAAATTTGCTTGTTACTAATATTTTCAAGCCTTCGATAACTCTAGTTTTTCTTGTGATTAGCATGTCTCAGAAATACATATTGCACTATAAGTTTATAGGATAATCTACGATAAAAGCTTCAAATATATCTAGTTTATTAAGCTCTGGATGTTCTGAAACAGTAGTCTAAATTGTACTTCTTGGGTTACGAAAGGAATCTTTTCCACCGTATTTTTTACTACTTTGGCTTCGATTATTGGTAGTTTTTTGGTATTTCGTTGTATTTGTGTTAACAATTTTACCATCTTTATACAATTTGTTGTTCCTAATAATTGCGTGTAAGCCATTTTGGCGAGCTCGAAACATCTCTTCTCGTAGCAAACGTCGTTCACTTATTGCTTTTTTGTCCAAATATTCTGATAGAGACAAACCGGTGCCGTAGAGAGAGCTGTTGTTCTCCAGGATATGTTTTGTCATTCTTTTGCTAAGTAGCTCAACAACTAATGGACGGTTGGTGGTTCCTCGTTTGCCTATTCTATACATTCTTCTATATAGCCAGTTAAATCTACATTTAGAAGATCGTAGAATAGTAGAACTAACCTATTGTATAGGTCATTTTCGGGTTCATTATAGTACTCGGTAAACCCATATAAGACCAATTTCTTAGAATTGCTGTCGGTACACAAGTCATAATTAATTTCCGGGGAGTGTTTGCTGTTTATTTTCTCAATTTCATTTCGTAATTTTTCATTTTCTAGTTTTAAGTTTGTTATTTGAATGTTAATTTGTTTGATGTCTGAAGTAATTTAGTTTCACATTGGAAGTCCTCTCTGAGTTTTGTAATAGCTTTGTTTATTTCAAATTGTATGGTGCTTTGAATTTCAGTGATTATTGACTTATTGTTTTGAATTTCACTCAAGTTTTCTAAAGTAATGGAAAACATGACATGCAAACTGTGTAAGTGTAAGTACGATTTGATTTGTGCTAACATTACCGAAACTAACTTCAAAAAAATGTCTTTAGACAAAAAACAGCATTGGGAATGTCAGGCTTGCCTATGCAAAATACCAAAACTAAATTACTTAGAAAACAGAACGAGGAAAGACTAGAAGACATCAAACAAATTAACATTCAAATAACAAACTTAAAACTAGAAAATGAAAAATTACGAAATGAAATTGAGAAAATAAACAGCAAACACTCCCCGGAAATTAATTATGACTTGTGTACCGACAGCAATTCTAAGAAATTGGTCTTATATGGGTTTACCGAGTACTATAATGAACCCGAAAATGACCTATACAATAGGTTAGTTCTACTATTCTACGATCTTCTAAATGTAGATTTAACTGGCTATATAGAAGAATGTATAGAATAGGCAAACGAGGAACCACCAACCGTCCATTAGTTGTTGAGCTACTTAGCAAAAGAATGACAAAACATATCCTGGAGAACAACAGCTCTCTCTACGGCACCGGTTTGTCTCTATCAGAATATTTGGACAAAAAAGCAATAAGTGAACGACGTTTGCTACGAGAAGAGATGTTTCGAGCTCGCCAAAATGGCTTACACGCAATTATTAGGAACAACAAATTGTATAAAGATGGTAAAATTGTTAACACAAATACAACGAAATACCAAAAAACTACCAATAATCGAAGCCAAAGTAGTAAAAAATACGGTGGAAAAGATTCCTTTCGTAACCCAAGAAGTACAATTTAGACTACTGTTTCAGAACATCCAGAGCTTAATAAACTAGATATATTTGAAGCTTTTATCGTAGTTATCCTATATACTTATAGTGCAATTTGTATTTCTGAGACATGCTTATCACAAGAAAAACTAGAGTTATCGAGTGCTTGAAAATATTAGTAACAAGCAAATTTCGACCTTATTGACAAATTAAAAAAGTGTTGATAGTACCTATCATAATGAACGATTGATTCTCTGTGTACAGGCTCTGGATTAGAGCGACAAGATGTTCAGGAACTCCCATTTCCAGCAATACACTCCATAGTTGATCCCAATTTACGCAGTCGAAAGCTTTCTTATAATCTATAAAGCACAGGGTTACGGGGCTGTTGAATTCTCTGCTTTTCTCAATTACTTGGCGGACGTTCAATATTTGTTCCCGCGTTCTCTTGCCCTTAACAAAACCTGCCTGCTCTTCGGGTATCTGTCGGCTTAGAAAATATTTAAGTCGGTTGATGACATGGAGAAGGATCTTACTCGCATGTGATATTAACGCTATCGTTCTGTAATTTCCATTCTTTTGAAGAGCCTTTCTTATGTATGGGTATGAACACCGATTCTGTCCAGTCTTTCAGCCATTTTCCTGTTTTCCAGATGGTGTTGCATATATCGGTGATACCTTTTGCGCCGTTATGACCAAGGTTTTTTAGTATTTTGGCCGTAATTACCATCTTTGCCTGGGGACTTCTTGCACTTAATATTATTATTATAATGAACTGCTACATAGGCACATAGTAGGACAGACAGAAATAGGTCTTCCTCGTAGTCCTACTAATAGCACATAGTAGGACAGACAGAAATAAGTCTCCCTTGTGGTCCTACTAGTAGAAAAGAGAGAGAAATTGGTCCCCCTCGTGGTCCTGCTAGTAGCACAAATTAGTAGGACCCCGAGAAAACGGTGCGTTGAAACCCAATAACATTGAAAAATTTATAGTTCGGGGAATCAAATTGGACTTTTTTTTACAAAATATTGGAATAGTATATTTATATAAATATCGCCGTGATCGCGCCATCGAAACGCACACCCGGAAGAGTACCTTAGGTATCTTGAGGTTCGGTCCACGGGTACACTGATTTTTTTTGTACATTTCAAAAGCGAACAGTGGATTGCTGTGAGCAAGTGATTGATTAAATAAAACAATTTGTATAAACTAAAGAATTTATTTGTGAAAACAAACATGCAAATACATTTTTCGAATGTTATTACATTTTGTTATTCATTAGGTGTGGTGCTTTCTTTATATTATGCTGCTGTGAACGGGTTAAAATAATAGCGATTACATGTACTACTATGAACTAAATGCTAAAAAGCACATTATGTGTCGAAATACAACAGATGAAATGTATGGGACGGATTTTTATATTTTGATGCTTTTTATAAATTAAAGCAAGCTCTTAACTTCGATTGGCTTTATATGTCTTAGTACAACATAATAAAAAAAACACGTCTCTAATCTTCTGGTGACAACAGTTTTAATGGTTTTGTTCTTCACTATTATCTATTTATTAAATCTAAAATCGGCCGTTTTCTTTACTTTTGTAAATTCTCTTAGGTTTTAAAGAAAACAAGTCCGATACGCAATAATATCACCAAGGGAGTTGCCAAGGCATCAATAATCACAGAATGCTATATTGGAGAGACGCGCCATAAAATAAACGATTACGTCGAAATAAAAAAAAAAAACAAAAACAAAATAAGTACCATTGAAGGTCAAGATCACTATAATAATATGAGTAAACTTCATGAACTTCAAAACCAAGTGTGATACAAACCACAATAAAAAGCACATAAGGTTAATAATTCCTGTGTTAACTTCAGTTAATATTAAAAAGACCTACTAATCTAAAACATTACTCAACAAAACAATGATACATAAAAATAATAATAAAGCATGTCTAGCAATTTTGAGTTTCTTTGTCTTACTTTGAAATTCTCAACTTTTACCGTTATAAAAACTACTTAATCCCGAGAGAGTACCACCAAGTGATCACAGATTTTGAAAAGTCCGTTCATTTATCAGTACAAAAGTAACTAACGTTTTGAAACGGATTTACCTATTATCTACGATAAATATGAAAGCTGATGCATGCCCAGTAATCGACCTCACTTGCAGTGGGATTAGACCGCTACCATTTAATGTACAGTCACAACAATTTTTAAAGTAACAAATGATTTCACTAGGTATAATATTTAACAAATTATGAGCATGTATCTGTTTTCACAATTTTCTATATTATTACGAAGATATGCTATCATAATTATTATCTATTTGCTAATTACGTTTGGGAGCCAGTACTTGTTTGAATAAAATTACAAATGCATAATTCCTTTGGCAAATACAAAGTCACTTATAAAACACGCAACCTCACTAGTGACCATACAGTAGTCAAACAGTAAATAAATTAAATTTGAAACTCAACAATTAATAAGTACTGGCATTCAAACATACCGGAGGTGAAACCATTAACTGTTGGCGTGTGAAATACATTCTTTTATAGAGTTTCAATAAAAGAAATATCTCTCTTTTTAACCCCCGTTCCTAGTTATTGTATCGTTGAACACATAGCTGTGAATAGTGAGCGCCAGGTGCCGATTTTTGATTAACCAAAAAGACCCTGTTACATGTAATAGGCTACACGTTTTAAGCTTAACTATACCTATGGTTACACACTCATACTTATATATAATAACAAGAAGAATAAATATATTACTAATGTTAAAAGCTTAGCTGTAATATCTGTACTACTACCAAACCAGTTCATTTAAAACATAGATTTAAAAAGTACACATAATACTTCATTAAGCAAATCAATGTACATACAAGCTTCTAAGCATTAGATTCACTTACGACCCCAAAAACGGAATAAAGCCAATCATTATCTTTCAGCAAACATTAATACGCTATCGACGCTTCCGAGCGAGGTTAGCGTCAAAATAAACTTAACAACTACACATACAAGCGATTATGCTATAACCAAAAAATATATATATATAGGTAGGTAATTCATATTAGTTAAGATACTTTTTCTGGGCTTGACATCTACTTTGAATGCTGAGTACCATCGTAACATACCATCATGTAAACTACGCGATTTTAGCTTAAAAATAAAACCATGTGCTCCTATAAATTATTCATAAGCAGAGATCCAAAATCAGGGTTAACGGGAACAGTTACGATATAGGAAACCGCCCTATAACTACCTTACAAGCGATTAAACAAAATTAACACTAAAACATGCAAATATGATTCAAGATCTCAGGTAATCAGAATTACATTCAGATATCTCAGAAATACTCTATGTTCGAAACACATTTTGGTAATAATTTATATAATAAAAACAATTGTATTGCAAATACTGAGGTAAGAGAGGACAGTTTCGATCGGCAGATCATAAGACCGGTTACGGCGATCCACACACTGACCCGCATTACGCCGTGGGAAACATCTACACCGCGCGTGAATGCGTTTTTAGTGTGTTGCACCACGCGTGATTTCAATACAAAGAGAGATACTTACAAACAACTGAAGAACACGCACGCCCGCGCTACTCTATGTGATGCGGGGCAGTGTGGGGATCGCCTAAATTGACAGGGTTGCGAAGTGACGATTGATGTGTCATAGCGATCACTTGAAGTGTCCGAGGACGAACGCGTCCATGACCTTGGGCACGTGCTCGTCGATACCGATGATATCGAGCACTCCCTCGTGAGACCCGTCTGTAGTGGCCACACGGTGAGACGCTAAGTTCATCACGATCAGTCTGAAAGGCGAATACTTCATTAATATGCAGTACAATTAAATTTCACCAAGGGTAATCCCCTAAAATACTCCGCATACAGGACAGAAGACACACACGTACAACACACTACAAACACTCCCAATTGGTGCATTCCTGTGCATTTGAACGCTTGTCCTTGAAATAGCCAACCACAGCGCAGCTTTTACATTTCGCGGAACCCGCTTCTGCTCCTTATTTTTGTGTGGTCGATCCAGAACAAACAAATTTTAATGTGGTATCTTTTAGAGAGAAAACTATGGATGTCACACTATAAATGTTGATATACATACTTGGCATCTTTTAGTTTAACTTCAGCTCTATAGCGTTCGAGCGCCCTCACGGGGCAGTGGTCGGGTGTCCCCCCGTCGGCGGGCGGCGCGCCGTACCGCGCGCCCGGGCCGCGGCCGCCGCGCGCGAGCTGGTCCAGCTCCATGTAGCGCGTGGCGCGGTCCACCATGTTGATGAACACGTCGAACTCCTGCTTGGTCTTGGTGGCCCACTGGATTGGAGCGTCTAATTGTACGCGACCCAGGTTAGCTTTCTGTAACAAGTTATCATTCTTAGTTATAAAGTTTATGTTACAGCAAATCTGACTTCGTAAGACGTGCATTATGGGTACATTTAATGGGAATGTTCTTTACTGAACATTTATTTAGTATGATCTATTATGAATCATACTATATCAGAATAATTAAACACAAATATAATTTCCGTATTATGCTAGTCGTTATGTTTAGTAGTTACTAACAGATCACCATAATTTTCTAATGCTACTCAAGGTCTCTATCTATCTTTAATACTACTGAAAACCAAGCCTATAGTCAGAATAAAGAAGAAATTTTTTCAAAACTAATAGCGAAGACCCAACTCTAAGATAATAGATAATAAAAATATACAATTAGGTAGGTGAATGATAACATACTCGTAAGACAAACTCGGCCTCTTCAATGCTGCTAAAATTGCGCTCAATAGTGACGACTTGTATTCCCTCTTCAGTGAACACCGCCAGTTTGACTTGCTTCTCCCTCTTTAATATTTGTAAAGCAAGGATTATAGCTGCAAACACGTAAAAAATCATTATTGGACGACCATGACTGACCTCGAGACTCGCATCTTCTATTTATTCGACCCTCGTAATATTCACAAAGGATAGTTAACTATATTCTGTCGCTGCCACTTTGTAATTCACGTTATTTGTAAAAAAAAAGTGGGTGAATGGTATTACCGGTATAAAGAGGGACGCTAAAATAGGTAAGCTCTATTCAAATGGATCAGTAACGCATCAAATGAGCACACGTGTAAAATTTGCATTATCTATACATAAATAATATAGTATTTATTGGAGTAACAGAATTAAAACAAAATTATTGCGCGAATGGATTTCTAGAGATCAACATAAAATATAGTCTCCATTTTATTTCATAAAAATTTAGATACTTGATCCTATCCATAATACCATTTGCAAGTAATTATCAATCGAATAACCAAGTCACCAGTGGCGAAGCGTCCATATAACACGATTCCTGCCGGCTTCCTTTTTAAAATATGCCCTGACCTCCTTATACCTATATGCTTGAGTGTCTACTCAAAGTCTAACTGGCCTTCTGAAACTCAATGTATTTTAGTCCCACCGGCTTCCCTCCTCGGCAAAGTGACTCTTCGCTACTGCAAGTCACAGCAATCTTTGTCGAAGCCCCTATAAGCTAAAGATTTGTTTGAACGCGTCAATCTCTGGAGCTACCTATTCTTTTTGTATTTGATAGCCTTATTCATGAGGAAGAATATAGGCTACATAAATAACATCACGCTAGGAGCCACGGGAGCAGAGCACTAATGAAAGACGTATATTGACAGCTAGTCATTGATAGTCTCACTCACCAGCATGTCCCGGTGTGATGTTCTTGTTGTAGAAGCATTCTGCTAGCAAGTGCTTCTTGCTTTTCTTCTCAGAGTCAGCGTCGCCACCGGCGCCGCCAGCGGTTGTTTTAGTCGCGGTCTTCTTACCCTTCTTTGGTACTACGAAATTCTTGCAGAAATGACGACCTGTTAAAAGTAGCAATATATAAATTATACTGGTGGTGGCATAGGTTACCGTTACCGGCTTATAAATACCGCATTAATATTTATTTGTTCTGAGTCAAGTTCACGAAAATAACGAGGAGTAGGCGATGGTGGATGTTCACATTCATAATTTTGAGTGAATTCTAATATCCTCTCACTACACACGTTCAAACCGCTCTCGCGTCTCGTAATTAACTAAAGCGCACGAAGTGCAGCCAACCGCATAAACTTTGTCGCGATAAATCCCTTTGATGTGCGGCAATTTATCAACAGCAGCGCGAAGGGCATTCGTATTCGCGAAGATGATTCGAAATAGGGGAATTCTTTGGCTAGACGTATCGCGACAACGCAAATCTTCGCGTTATTGCGATAGTGTGGCCCCAGCGTTAAGGAATTATCTGTAAGCTAGGCAGCACTTAGTAAACCTACCTTTAAACATGTGGTGTCTCATATCCATAGTGATCAAATAGCGCGCATTTGTAGCTGGGGTAAGCAGCCAAGTATGGTCTATCAAGTTGTTGAGTGCGGCAAGTACGGTAGGGCTTGGTGGCTGGTCAATTCCTGTGAATCGAAAATAAATATTAATCACCAAATAATAATTATAAAGTCGCTAACTATGGGTCTTATCAGAAGGTTCAAAGTCGCTCAGAGGACGATAGAGCGGGCAATGTTAGGCGTCTTCCTGCGCGATCATTTAAGAAACAAAGAAATCCGCAGGCGAACCGATGTGGCTCGCAGAGTTGCTTCTCTGAAGTAGTAATGGACAGAACACATAGCTTGCAGAACTGACGGCCGTTAGGGCAGAAAGAGCGGCGACCACGAGCCGGAAGACGACCTCACAAGGTGACCGATGACCATATAAAGGTGGCGGGCAACCGATGGATGAGGGCGGCTCACGACTGGCTAAGTGGCGAAAGTCGGGGGAGGCCTATGTCCAGCAGTGGACGTCTTTTGGCTGATATGACGATGATGATGAATGAATATAAAATCGCTGTTTTTTTGCCTGTTTCTCTGCAAACTTCTTCTAAACTACGCAACAGATTTTGATACAGTTTTCTGATAAAATCTTAGTGAATTTCAAAAAAATTGTAATTATGTCGCATGAAGTCGGGATGGGTCGCTATGATATACCCAACGATTTTAAGAATAATAGAGGGAAGTGAATGGATAAAATTAAATTAATAACTATTTGCAGTCACAAATTACTACCGAACCAAGTGAATCATGTTCATAACCCACCATAAGCTCATTTTGTCAATCCATCTAAATGTAAGTAGGTCGAAATTCGTCTGAAGACAGATTTCCTTGGCAATGAGCTTGTTATCATTTTATTAGACACTGGCATTTTACTAAGTACACTGTTGATATGTTAGTATTAAAACGTCCTAAGAGCATTTTAAACAATATATCTTACAAGTTTGACAGTTTTCGCGTTATAATCATGGACTGCAAGGGTGAATCGTTTAGTGCTATCTTCGTGAATCTAATACTGTTATTGTGCTCCTATTTCGCGCGCATTTATAGATGTCGCAGGCAAATTGTGTTAATCGGCCGTTTACAATTTGCCTCGGCATATTACATAACGCCGGATAATATGTTAGGTCAGCATTGTGTATACCTAATTTGGGATGTATAAACTGGTTTGAGAAGAAATTTAATATAATTCGTTTAAAGCACTCGCCGGCCGCTGCCGCGGCACGCTCGCTACGCTCACACGGCTCGTGCGCAGTGGGTCACATTTCTAACCTAACCCAATCTGCCTTCGGCATAAAAAATAACGCGCCGATGACAACGAGCGTTTACAAAATGCCGAGGCAGTATGTAAACGGCGGCTTAATTCATTTTGCCTGCGACATATATATCAACTATTATTCTGGCTAGTTAGTTGCAATGCTTCAAGCGTGGCAATACAGTCTCTCAGTCTCTAAAAATATCGAATAAACTAATTTAAAGTTCATAAAATTATAAAACAACTATTCATTTTACATTGGTACCTACTATTTTTCTTAATTAATGAGAGTTTGTGAACACTTAAAAGAAAATCGCAACCGTGACTAGTTAATTTTAATTTAAAACAACGCTTACTTATTTTATTTATAATACTAATTTTATAAACGTAAAAGTATGTTTTCTTACCCTTCTTCAATATGAATAAAATTACATATTGATGTGGTTTTTCTATAAATAAAGTCCGAGAGCACGAGAGTGGCATGGGCTACTTTTGACTACGAAAAAATAGGTCAAAACCCAGAGAAGAAAAATATTATATCGTTTATCATATAATAACGGCATTTTCCTCAACAACATTAAATGGCGTTATGGCATTTATAAAACTGCTGAAGTTTGTTTATTTTATTTAAATAAAACAGAATATGATTGATTTTGTACGACGAATAAACAAAAATAAAACAGATCATGAATTATGAAATTATACGAATTACGGCACTCCTGTTTTTTTAATCTCTGTTTGATCCACGAATGGAAAATATATTATTTGTATACAGATTTCTGATCACCCGGGTGTAGCCAGTGTAGGTTACGAGGCTTAAGCATCAATATACCAAGTAATGAATAATTCATAAGTTAGCTTACCCCAATGTTTAACTTCCTTTGGATGTCGCCTAGTGGTGGTCCACATCCACAGACCGGTCTCGCTGTCAAATATTTGTCGAGTGCGGCGACGTTGTTCCTTCTCAGCCGCCACTTTAGCTTTTTCGTGCTTCATTGGCCTTTAAGAGTAAATATGTTCATTGCAATATACCTGATTACTGAAATTTTCGCAGTTCATTTTTAGTTTTTGAAGATTTTTGTTCAAAAATACCGCGGAAGGCACCGTGAACCTGAACTTTTGGAACGAATATTTGTGGACCTTATAAATATTTGTCTTGTGTGAAAATTTCAACAGACATTAGGAGGATGTTTTTAATTCTTACAAATATCGAGAACTAAATGTGCAATATTTTAAAAAGATACAAAAAGAATTACTAAAAAGAATAATAAATATAGATTATAAATAAAACTTAGTCTTTAACAGAAGTTTTCATTCCATATAGTACATAACTGAGATACATTTAAAACAGATTCAAATAAATTGATCACTTTGATTAACTTACTTGCACTTCTTCTTATAATTGCACAGTGTAATATAAACCGCTAGTGGTGTCACTTTCGACTTCTTAATCACATCCTGGTTACTGAGTAGAGACACCAAAATGGCGGTAGTTGTGGAATCATTGGTCAAAAAACCCATGTTATGGATGCGTTGCAGGTGATATAACATTTCCTCTAATGTGAATTGGGGTAAAACTGCATTCCACACCTAAGGACCAAAATAAACAAATTTTTATTATAGTATCTCAAACTTTTTTTTACTGTTCCTTCTAGGAATAATCTTGTAGTTCCAATTTCGAGTGACCAAAGAAATTTTGTTGTATAGTCGATCATAAAATTGCCACCCACCACCACAAAACAATAATGTCTATTTTTGCTTGCAAGATACCTTAGACAGTTGTCACTGGCATGAGTCTTATCGAAATTTAATTTTTGGTAAAAGTGATAAAGCATATAGTGGTCCACTATACACTAAACTTTGATGTCAACTGTGATTTTCAACAAGACATCAGTATGAAATCAGTAGTTATAGAGCTGGTCACTTATCCTGAGATATGCAATAAGCCTGCAAAAAGCACTCAATATAAATGTGCATTGCATTAAGAGCAGCTTTATTTTTAAATTTCAAGAAATAAATATTGTAACATACGTCCTGTGAAGTCAGCAAGTGACCTGGCACATGGTCCAGTTTATACTGATTAGCAGTAGCAAGAGCGGCAGCGGCTACAGGATCCTCACAATGTCTCATGTCTTCCACTTTTGTAATGTATTCGAATATCTCCTTGGTCTCTTGTTTGTCACCCAATAGCTGCTTAGCACGTTTCAGACCAAATATAGCATATTTCACAACCGCATCACGAGCTATGGTAAACCAAATAACACATTTATTATTGAAAACTTTTTTATTCCTATTAGATGCATATTTAAAAAGTATTTATATAATTACAGGAATCTAAAAAAAATACTTACAAAATATATAAAATAATATAAATACTACTACTGAACAATATATATACCATAATCGTTTTCAGGTATTTTCACATGGGATTTTCGCAACAGAGTCTTATGTGATCGTCCGTGACGAGCACGCACTCTGGTCATCTCCTTTGCAAGTTCCATGGGATCCTTAGTTGTGTACCATTCCTTGACACTCTTACACCATCCTCGGCCATTACCTGAGTAAAAAATTTGATAATTGGTGGTCACAAATTGGAATCTTAACAGAGGAGAAGCAGCTAATAAGAATAAAAATCCACACTAATTGTATGCTGTTATTTAGAGCACTTGTCATCTCATTGATTGTGTCATTGTGTCATTCATAATATTCTCACAAAACTTTTCAAAATAAAATCAGATAATTGACAATATGTATATTTATATTGTAATATATATTTGTGAATTTCTAAACTAGAACCTAGAACTAGACCAATACATAACTATTGAACCCACAATAAAATGACTAATGACCACATTGATATGCATAAGATGCAATAGCTATGAAAGAAAATGTTGGCTTAAACCCTCTGCATTGCAAAACATTGTATGATGTATAAATATTTGTTACCAATCTGTGTGTTCTGTGGTTCATTATTTATATACTCGTTTTATAAAATTTGTAAATAAATAAATTAAGGCTACAATAGAGATTTAGAACCATTAGTGATTGTTAAATATATCACCATATTTTATAATCAATGAATTATTATTTTTGCATTTATGGTAGGCACCTCGAGATAACAAAAAATGCAAATTTTAAATAATTGTTTATAATCAAATAGACCAAAATAAAGTTCTTACCAGTTTTCAACAGCCTTGTAAATTTGTTAAAGAGCATCATTTGTTCAGGAGTGATACAAATCTCTGCAGCGGCTTTATAAGTGGCTTCTTTAACTGAACAGTTGCCAACCAAGAGGCATTTTGCCAAAGCAAAAGCTATAGTCTCGAATCTGGTGTACCAACCATCTTTACCAGCCTGAAAAGTAATAAATCTTGTAAATAAGTCTTTCAAGTTTGCTTTCTGTTCTGTTCACTAGTAAGTAAAAAGTATTGTAATATTTGAAACTAATAAAATAAAATTGTTAGTTTCCTTTTTTATAACTAGTTAATATTGTAATTAATTTCAATTACCTTCAATATTATATTGACCACTTCTATGTTGTTCACACCAGCCTCAAAAGCCTCATTGATAACTGTCAGCTTGTCAGCTTCAAAATACTTGTGAGAAGTCCAACACCCAGGGTAATATTTAGGAGCTTCATTTCCAGTATGTAAGAATCGCGTGAGCCTGTTGCACAGCTTAGGATCAAGCACACCCGGCTCCGTCATTATCCTTGATGACAATAATCGCTTTACTTTAATTCGTAAAGTATATCAAAAAGCAAAATATTGCATAGACAATGCAAATTTTCACCGTCGTATTATCATTCAGATTTCATCCAAAAATTTTCGTCTCACCTCAAACCTGAGAAGAATGCCGTAAGCAAAGGTAAATGCACTGAACGTTTGAAACTATTATTTTTTTGTCGGTATTCGAGCGAAACATGTGCCACAATAAATTGAGGATGTGGCTAGAAAAAATGACAATCGAGGCTGAATCGACACCATAAAAAAGTGGAACAAAAAGAAAGTGCAGTAGAAATTATCAACAAAATTAATACACAATATTCCCCCTAAGTGAGACATAAACAAATGCCACCTAAAAGTAATATTTTATCTTCAAAGAAAGTAATTAATAAATTATTTTCGAGCTACCTTGTTCTTCGTTTTACTGTCGAAATTGACAAGTCAAAGTCAGTCAGTGACCAATGACATGACAGCTTTACTTTTTTACTTCAAACGTATTTCAAATTTTATTTTGAATTTAAACTTTATATCTTTATCTTTTCTATTCTATACTTTATCAAATATTAGTTTAAATTACTTAACCCATTACTTTTGCCTCGATAACGCCAATGACTGTATTAAAGGAACAATAATTATTATTGCATAGGGAGAGCCTGGTAACACAATATTTAAAGTCGAGAAGCGTGAATGTATAGATAGGTTTCTCTTCTTCCTGTTTCGCGCTCGCCTGTTCTCCGTTCGGTGGCGGTTTTTTGCCTGCTTTAAAGGGTTTCTCGGGCGAGAAAAGAGAAAGGTATCGGAACGGCGACGGTAGAAGTGGCATCAATCGGACGTGTGTGCTTAGGTAAATTTTATGCTTTGCATGTATTTATTGTATCTTTGTTAGTTTCTTTTACTTTTGGGATAAACTAGGGTTTGAATGTTAAAAAATGTGGTCCAACGAATCAGAATAATTAAAGTTCATAGAATATTTTTACGCATTTTTCAGCCCATTTTTTTTATAATTTTGTTTTTGGTTTTAATATTTACGAGATTATAATATGTCAATGCACTAAATACCATAGCCGCTGCACTGTTAAAGTCGTCCATTTCGGACTCGGTCGAGAACCCAAGTGAGAAGTGAGAACTTCACGTGAGTGTGAATAGTTTTTCGGTTCCCGCACAATATTTCAAAGAGACTTCTCGCCGAGACTTCTCGCGGGAGTGTGTATTAGACTAGCGTCTATTTTAAAAACTCAACTCCATAAATACGATTTGAGGGTTGTTACTAATGTAAAAGAAGTCGAGTCCTAAGAAAAGACTCGAGTTCAAGACTAAAAGATTCAAGTCGTTTTTATTAGTCTGAACTCTTGTTTTTTAATTGTTATTTGTTCCAAATTATAGCGTATATTTTTCACAAAGCTTTTTATTATTTTCTACGGCTTCCAGTGCAAATACTCAATTTTCATCATGGCGTCCGTGCGCGATGATGTCAATATTACGGGAATAATATTAATTGTGGAAATTTTAAAATTACACATTTGGAGTTATTCTTTTAACTGTAGCAAGCACATAACCCACACTATTGTCCTCGTGGTAAATAGTTACACATAAAAATATAAAAAGAAAGCGAACAGACTACTTCTGCATCGTTTACGATACTCATACATAATATATTTATTTAAATAGTGTGAAAGAGCAATTAAATAATTTAATTAGTTTTTCAAGTATATTTCTGTTTTTTTTTTCGTTTTATTACTGGCGGCGGTGAAGTGGCTTCTACTTCCAAAACAAACGCCATTTTATTTTCTTTGGAAAATGTAGACATACAACATAGTTCACAGAGTAGACTGGACCAGACTGGACCGTGCGATGAGTTTTCCGGTCGTCTGTTCCGCGGAGCGCACCGCGCACCATCACTTTGGTGCGGCCGTACCAAATCCGGTCGCCTATTAGCACTTTAAAAGTAAAATAATGTAATCGTTAGCCACTTACAAAACTGTTTTTAAAATGTCTAATAAGGTCCATCCGCACACATAATATTGTTTCATTCATAAACTTCGTAGATCACCATTCGAACTCGTCAGTGTCAGTGACCTGATAGACCACTTTATCATCATCATCTTATTACCGAACGATGCTATATAAGACTTATACGGTTGTTTTCATTGTAGTTTTTTGATGTATCATAATAATTTTATTAGTTTGTAACTGTTCATAAAAATGCAAACTATTTCTTAATATAATAGATCCTTAAGTTAGAGTTAATATGTCTTCGCGATTATTCCCTCTTGCCAAGGTACACGACAATTTTTCCTTGTGCCTTCAGTTCTTTGTGCTAGTATTAAAATAGTTTTTTCTATTATGCATGTGAAGGAACACGACATTTTGTCGTGTTCTGTACGTTTAGCCCCCGTATCCACCGAAAAGCAGCAGAAAAAATAAATTTCTTTGCGTCACCAACCAGAAGGGTTTGCTCTACGTTGTACCTTTTACTGTACAGTATCGACCAAATCCATTTTCGGACAATGTAAACAAACAGTTTTTTCAAAATTTTTCTATCAAAAACTCCATAAACGATGACACATGGGTTTATACACATTCTGTTCACTATATACTTCATTTTGCAAATATTTCTACTAATGATTAATAATCAAATCTAATATATTCTAAAATTACGAATTACTTTTTGCGGTCGAATTATGACGTCAAAATGATTGACAGTTTTATTTTTTCTGTACTCTATATTGTCTTTGAAAACCAATGTTGTAATTTATCAGAAGAAATAAGTTTAACCAATACATATCATAGGTACATAATATTTTGTTATTTGCCCTCGCAAGTCTATTAACAATCTTAATAGCCAATGATTTAAATTTTATCTTAGGCAAAACAAAAATACCAAGGTCCGTAAAGGGTGTGTTTATTAATTAAAAGAAAGTACAAAATAAAAAAATAAAAATTAAAAAGATCAAAAGCTTGCCGAGTTTGGGTCATTATTCTACTTTTGGAAGTAGATTTTTTTTTATCTTTAATTGAGTTAATTTGTTTTATTGTAATATAGTATAATAAAATCGTAACATACATACAAATTCCATATAATCAATATTTCGCAATTTTTATCAGGCGGGAAAATATTCAAAAGTATCCCAGTATTCCATTTCAGTCCGTGGTCAAATATTTGTAATTAGAGGTCAATGCTTAATTTAAATTATATTTATTTATACATTAGGTAAATTGTTTGTCTTATTATCTTATAGTTTATAAGTCAACGGTTACAATAAAATACAATACCATATTATTATTTAACATAAATACAAGTATTTGGAGTAATAAAAATAACAAATCAAATAGAATTAATCGATTACGCAAATGGAGTATTAGTAAACGTAATATTATTTAAAAATGTTAGAAAAAAAGAATGAGAAATTATTATTTAATTATGTATGATGACATTAATTTTATTTTTATCATCCTTTTCCCCATCACCAGTAAATTCATGAAACTATAGACAATGGCAATATGGAGGATTGTTTACATTGTCCGAAATTAGATTTGGAATGGACTATACAGCATGAGGCAAATGGAAAGGACAATGGGTAGTTGATATCTAACCTGTGGTTGATGATTGGTTGGTATTGGTCTGTGGTTGATAATTTGACATTGACATTTGACAGTTTAAACGCATTCAAACGTCTTAAATAATTGCTTGTATAATTTGTCTATTAATTTATTAATTTGTGAATAACCTCTTGATCTTTTATCAACAAAAATAAAACCATAAACTGGCGAATTGTTTTACTACATTATCGAAATATAATTTTTAATACCTTCAAAGCTATACAAACTATTTGAGATCCTACATGAGCTTACATTTAGAAGAAGTTAACGAAACACAACAACTCATGCAGAATGAGGGTGAAGAAGATGAACAAAAAGTTTCACAGGCGGCGACGTCTCCAGTTACAAGTAATAAATTATCTAGTGGTAATGCTAGTCTTACCTCCAAAAATCAAGGGCAAACCACGGGCGCTGGCAATAGTAGTTTGAATGAGTCAACTAAAATATCGTACGTCAGTGAAAGGAGACTACATAGAGATTTGATGCGTTCAAATAATAAACCAAAAAACGTGCCAAAGGGTGCACCCGACGTCAAACATATGGAAAAGGCTCTTTTGGAATTACTGGATGACTTTCACACTGGCAAACTTAGTGCTTTTGGTACAGGCTGCAGTATGGAGCAAATGATTAACATAAGAGATCAACAGGAACATTTGGCGCGGTTACATTTTCGTCTGTGCGCTGATGTTGAGAAGCCTGAGAAAACAGAGGATAACTTCGAAAATTCAGCATCTAGGGATAAAATGTCACAGTTGGTTCAGAGCTTAGCACAGCTTTCGGCTTCAATAGAGCATTTGCACTCAGATGTTAACAGTGCTAATGCTAAATGCCAGCCACAAGCAGAGACTAATGAAAAGCAATAGGATATTTGAAATAGAAATTTTAACATGATAAGTAGGTACCTATAATACATGTAGTATATTATTCTATAAGTTTTATGCCAGGTAATTAGGTTGCAAAGTTGACTAACATAACACACACATAGAACGACATGGCAAAGCTAAGAGGCTACAAGATGACATGGCCATAGAACCTATCCCATCATTGTCAAGATACTTGGGAAGGACTACTTCAAGTAGTGAACTACTGTTTTTTTTTTTAAACTTCTATGACACTTTTATTATAACTATACAATCCTATTAATATTAAAGATGCGAAAGTTTGTGTGTGTGTATGTTAACACTCAGCGCCTAAATGCCTAAAGCGATTTCGATGAAAATTGATAAGTAGATATATTCAGTGCGGACATAGGCTACTTTTACTGAGGGATACGACAAAACTTATTGTACGCGCGGGCGAAGCCGTGGAGCGCAGCTAGTACATATAATAAATACCATATGAAAATTGACAATCTTTGTAGCAATAGGTGGGTAAGTCTCTCAAGTCAAATTTATAATTATAATTAAATGAATTAAAATAATTATTTGTGTTTTCAATATTTGTGCTTCAAGGGGTGTTGGCAGTAATTTATAAAATTAAATATCAGTAGTTGTTAAAATTATACCATGGTACAGTGACATGTGGTGTGTGCATCATTCTAGCAAAATATTGTCTTTAACACATTTAAATGTTATAGATTTTTTTTTGTATTAGCCTACCTAAGTGTGTTAGCCTACTCAAGTTGCCCAGCTTCTGTAATTGTAATGCACATTTTAAAATTTGTTACACTTATATTTTTGTAGTTATATTTTTATTTATTTATTTAAAACTTCCTGCATATAATTGCACAAGGCGGACTTAATGCCTAAGGCATTTTCTGCCAGTCAACCTTAGGGCGTTGGAGAGATAAACATGGCAGGTGACAAAAATAAAAAAGTAAAGTTGATCAAAAGAACAATAGTTAAATTAGGATACATAACTATTAAAAACTATTAATATATATAAAAAAAAAACAAATAATATACATATAAATATAATAACATAATTTATATGTATATTATATCACAAAAACATTTTCTGTTGGGGTAACGTTTCTGCAACCAGACATTTTCTTTTTTAATGGGAATAATGGAATAAATATTAGCTACTTATTTAATTAATTCTCTAGATGAGGTAAATGTTGCAACTTATTTTATATTTTTATGTCTTTAGCTGCGAAGTTATTTCCTGTAGTATACTTACAGCACTTGGATTGATAATGAATAAAGTATAAGTACATTTAATTTTTTTTTTTTTTTACTTTTAAACTTTCGCGTTGCATGATATAGTAGAACTAAATATACGGGAATTCACGCGATCATGCATTAGGTATTTACATACCTTATTTTGCTTGACGTTTCGACCAGGTTACACCGGCCGTGGTCACAAGCAGTCGTGAATTCCCCTATATTTAGTTCTACTATAAGTACATTTAAATCACTTTTTAAAACGCTACGAGACTTTCAGTAAACTTAATGCACCTACACGTGTACAAAATGTTCACTTAAAATCTATGAAATTTATTTTAATGCTGAAAGTGTTTTAAATGTACTTATAGTTTACTTTATTCACCTAGGAGCATCAATTACGGATCTTTCAGTAAACTTAATGCACCTAGGTGCATGAATCCAGGTGCTTTAAGTATACTACAGGAGTTATTTGAGATTCTGCTGGAGCAATGTTTGTGGTTTTGCTGGATCTCCGAAACGGTTAGGCGGATTTTTATCATCTTTTTTAAATGATTACTGAAGAAATAGTTTTAATTAATTGTGCAATAAAAAAACAAAAATAATGCATTGTTTCAAAGTTATTTATCTAAATATAAAAACACTAATACGTCCTAACACTTTGAATAAAAGCTCTAAGGACTATTTATTGTATGTAACATACACATACTATTATTAAGAGTATATTAGGCTATTGCGTATTAGTCAAATATTAGGATAAAATACAGAACGCCTAACGAATACTGATTTATTTCATATTGACCGAATAATAGTGAGACCGAGCGAGAGTCGGCTCTATTTGTCGATATAGTAATTCAATACTTACCTACATAGGTAATATGAATATTTGTTAGAATTTGTTGAAGTCAAGTTTATTTCATAATATTAATATTAATGGCGAGTTAAATATGTGATTAAAGCTTTCCTTTGTATAGAAATTGAATTTGTATTTTTTGTTGTTTTTATGCTTGTATCTTTCTGTGTGTAATAATTATTATAATTAAATGAATTAGTATTGTGGCGATTTTCGCGAGTTTGATCCAGGATTTGAATCTGGGGAAGGCTTGAGAGACAGATTTGGATTTGAGGGGCAGGAGAGGTTAGTACCAAGGTAAACACTTTATGTAAGTACATAGGTACATTTTTTAGAGCTTATAAGTGCGTTTAGAGGGACTTGAGCGCTAAGTTTCTCCTCCTTTGGATCCGCCACTGCCACAGTCATTTTGGAATCAGATTATTGAATTTTATTAAACCAAATAGAAACCTAGAGTGAAAAGAAACAGTCAGTACTTCATATTCGACTAGCGAATTTGAGTTGGATAACTAATATTTGACTACTTAATATGTAATAGGTATGTTATCTTAATAAGAGATAATGATTATTTAAGAATATCTAAAACAGACCATATTGAACCATTTCTACTATCTTCTAAAATGTTGTTGGTATTACACTCAGTGTTGCCAGTGACCGATTGTCAAAAGTTACACGAGACAGCTCAAAAAGTAACATTTTCAAAGCAAAAGTAACATTTTCTTTAATGTAGAAAAACTATTTTTATTAAGTACGTAAAAAAGCTTTTAATTTACCTTTGATAAGCTTCGTAGGTATCAATTTGAACCTGAAACCTAGTCATACAATTAAAAAAAAAAATGTTTCAGTTTCTTTCATTAGAGCTATATTACTTACTATTTAACTAATTATTTTTAAAACAAAAATATTAATTTTAACAATAAATCTAATTATGAAACTTTTTAAATTATTAATTTTAACTTTTATAAGTTACGGAAAAGTAACATTTTGAGTCATGTAACATTAAGATAACATAAAAGGGCCAGAAGAAACATAAAATGTTACAAAGTAACATACTGGCAACGCTGAATTCATCTTATACGTTTAGTACAGACGCGTACACTGTTATAAACATAACAATATTACAATATCTGTACGTACTATGAAATCATTATTTTTATCTTTCGGCTTCTTATTAGATATCTATTATGTGCACAATTGCACATACTTACCAAGAATCGTCAACAGCTCGAATCGTCTTTCGGTGGGATGGGGCGAAAGGGTACTTCATTAGGGGTTTAGTGTGCTATGCAAACGATGAAGTACCCTTTCGCCCCATCCCTCCCTCGTCCAACAGTGTACGCGACTGTACCAAACTCATATATTGTATTATACTAAATATTTCAGAAGATAGCATAAAGTACTACTCGGTCGCTTATTTGCTACCATCCAACCTGGTCGGGTTCCCACGGTCATGCACTTTCTAATGTGTTTTATTTTAATAGCTCGTTAATTATTGTATGTACTAAGCTCAAATTTTACAGGTATAAACCTGAACTAACTAACTATTAATACATCATTCAGTTTATATAATAAGCACATACAGGTTTATCGGTGGCTAAATAACTCCGCGCGCATTGTGACCGTAAACGTGGATCATTAGTCTCCACCCCACCTGATAGTAAGCAGTCAGTGGAATCCAGAAGTCGTGGCCAGCATACCAAAAGCCATCATCTTAAACTACTGGTGTGGTGGCTATGGCGGCTGGGAACGCGGTTAGGGGCAGAGGATGAAGGAGGTGAGGAAAGAGGAAAAGGGGGAAATTGAGCATCCGCATCTTTTTTTTTTTTTTTTTTTATAGTATAGCCTACCAAAGTGACTCCACCCCGCCTGATGTTAAGCAGTCAGTGGAATCCAGAAGTGGCGGCCACTATACCAAAAGCCACGTTTTAAACTGCTGGTATGGTGGCCTCCACTATGGCGGCTGGGAATGGGGTTAGGGGAAAGAAATGAGGGACGTGAGGAAAGAGGAAAGGTGGGAAATTGGGCCTCCGGCGCTCTCACTCGCCGAACGAAACGCTGTAGTACGGATACTACTACTCTTAAGTCGATCTTCTATGAGAGGGTAGTACTTCCCCGGACGATCCGGCCCATTCATGCTGAAATCAGCGTAGATCTACTACCGTAAAAACTAACTGAATTAAATGAACTGAATGAAACTAACTGAATTTCATCATAATTTGATAATTACTAACAGGATACTAATGAAACTTTACATACATTTGAAGGCAGTTACAAGCTAAAAAATAACGTATAAATAGTCTTTAGAACTTATTCAAAGTGTTAGGACGTAGTGTTTTAATATTTAGATATCTTTAGAACGGTGAATTATTTTTGTTTTTTTATTGCACAATTAATTAAAACTAATTCTTCAGTAATCATTAACAAAAGTTGATAAAAATCTGCCTAACCGTTTCGGAGATCCAGCAAACCCACAAACATTGCTTCAGCAGAATCTCAAATAACTTCTCAGCTAAAGACAGAATAAATAAAGAATAAGTTGCAACATTTACCTCGTCTAGAAAACTAATTATAGCTAATATATATTTCAATATTCCCATTAAAAAAGAAATTGTCTGGCTGCAGTGACGTTACCCCAGCAGAAAATGTTTTTGTGAAATAACTAAAAAACTTTAAAAAAATGTGCGCAATAATTTCAGAAGCTGGGCAACTGAAAATCTATAACATTTAAATTACTATTTTCGACATTATCTTGCTGGGATAACGCTATATTGTTGGAACTGTAAGTTTAAGGTTTAAGGCATTACTACAACCAAAAAAGCTTAACTCTACATTTTAAATGTGCATCAGTTATTTACATGGCAACTTAAAGAACTAAGTATAATTACTTTTTACAGACCACTATCAGAAATAAATAAAACTGTTTTATCATTGATGCAATTATATTTATTAACATCTTACTGGTTTTGAATATAAGTAAGTAAAAATGCTTATTTACTCAATATAAAAGTCCCTATTTATAATCACTAGAATATTTTTTTGGTCTATTTACTAGACTCGCCAGCGAGTTCAGCTACATTTAGCGATGCATTCAACACTAAAATATAGGACAATTTTACAATAGACATATTATTTGCATAAAATTATTACTTTCCAGTAATTTACAAAATCATTCAATTACACATAGTAATCAAATATCTGTATGACTAAAATGTCATTTGCATTATAAAAGGTATCAAACTTACAATTTAATATAAAAAATCTGTTAAATTTGCTATAGGTACCCTACCTACATATAGCAAATTCCCTAAAACAAATTTAACAGCATTGATAAACAATATGACACTTTTCTGACTTTTTTATACTTACAATTAAGAAGATAAATAATTATTAAACGAAATTCCGTTGTTTTAGTCCGGGTTTTATAAGGCTAGTTGTTCAAACTAGGACAGAAAGCTAGTTTTCTTCTAAATTGTCTTGGCTTGGAACATGCTAGTTCTTACAAGAGGATATTGCGTCGCGGTTAGAAAAACACAACGAAACGTGTCAAATTTTACGCCACCAGTTGGTGCCACTTCAATTTTCCCATTGGGCCATCAGAGGTTATAAACTTTCAATAAAATAATCTAAATATATAAAAATGAATCCCTATTTCCCTTGGTCATGGCATCACGCGTGAACGGCTAGATCAAATTCGTTAATTCTTTTTTGTTGTGTTTGTTATTGTCAGGAGAAGGTTCTTAAGCAAGAAAAACTAAGAAAATTGCTCGGTGATTTAGAAAGTTTAAGATACTTAACTACCATATCGTTACTACTTATTATAAAATAAAGTCGGTTCCTGCTGTCTGTCCCTATGTATGCTTAGATCTTTAAAACTACGCAACGGATTTTGATGCGGATTTTTTTAATTGATAGAGTGATTCAAGAGGAAGGTTTATATGTATGTAACATGCATAATATAGTAAAGAAACATTGATAAATTTACATGTTTTTAATGTGATGTCGTAAATAAACAATTTTTTTACGCTTACATTGCAACGCTGGCTAAACCCTACAAGATAGATCAAAATAATGTACTACAGTATTGTACACCTTAAAAAGGTCTACAAAAGAGTCCGCGAGAGTATATGTCTATCTCTAAGGAATAACCCACAATAACCATTTTTATCCTTTACATTTTATGAGAAATAATGGCTTATTTCCGAAGCGGTTTTAAGCAATACAGCATTTATCCTTACCAAATTAAGTACCTTAAATACATTGTGCATTTAATATAAATCAATAATGCCCTTTGGAGCATGTATTTTAAATAAATATATTCAAAGATATTACAGATTAAATTGCAGGGAGGGATATAGCGGCAGGGGGCCGGCATTCTGTATTAAAATTAAATATACTGCAGAATGTGTAAATACAATGTTCACAGCATTTATTTTTCTTCGCACGGGCAATGCTGTTACTAAATATAGTATAAGCATTGCACCCGTGCGAAGCCGGGGCGGGTCGCTAGTTTTAAATAAAAAAAAACCCGACTTCAAACGGGAAGGAAACTTAAAAGTTAAAAATAAGTTTACTTAGCAGAAAGTAATTCGTATTTTGATTTAGTTAATCAGATATGATTAAATAAGTATTTTATAATTTTGAAGTTGGTGCCAAGTAATCGGTGGTCGAATTGAGAAACCTCCTCCTTTTTTTGAAGTCGGTTAAAAAGCGCTTGACAACTAGACCTGACGCATCGGTGCTGCCACCTCGTAAGCGCCATTTTAGAAAACCCTTTAAGCAATTATCTATGGACATCATGGCTCAATGACACAATGGTAAGCACGTGAATTATCTATTTTGTAAATTTACATTAAATTGCCGAAACGAGCACTGAAAAATATTTGTTTTGATAGCGCTGTCAAAATAGAAGACCTTTTACCAAAGTGGCACCAACTGGTGGCGAAAATTTTCCTAAACACCCTCACTAACGTCTCTATCGCAAAAATTTTATTTTTAACAAACAAGTTTTAATAGATCACCAGTTCGACGCGTGGTATTTTTGTATTTTAAGTTAATTTTTCAGCATGAAAAAAAAAGTCAAGCTGCAGCGTCTATCTAATTAAGTATATAAGTTCGCATCTGCAATTACAAATATAATACTATAATTTCTTCTTTCTTTTATACAAAGGTACGCAATGTTTGCTGTACTTATTTCTAGCGAAACTAAAATTTAACCTATGCTTATTCATACTTATTACCCTTTAAAATTATAAATGCTCATTTTGGTTAAGAGAGGAATGTATAAAGTTAGACAAAATGCTTAACAAAAGATGTGTTGGACAAAAATGTAATGCTTTTGTGAACATGAAACTAATCTTCTAAATAAATATACTGTAAGTAAGTATCTGTGCATCATCACGACTTTTACAAGTTATTAGAGTAGAGAATAACGATGTGCGAAATACGGTTTATTACTCAATGATTCATAGATAACACAGAAATAATCACATGTATAATCAATTAATCATACCTACTCATTTAGGTACGACCAGCTTCAATTGATATTTTTCTTCCAATAAATAGTCATCTTACATCATGAACAATCACTAAAGAATAATAATATGCTGGGTACATCCTTTTTCTAAATTGAATCACAATTATGGGATTTGAAAAGCACTTTTTGGATTTAAAATATATTTTGTTTGTTATATAATCTGATAATAATCGATGTTTTATGTTTCTAATGACAATCACGGCATGATGGATGGCATCTCTTGCCATTTACTCGACAACGACAGCCTCCACTAGTATCTCCGACACCGCGCGGGCCCCATCGCCGGCCTTTAGTGGCCCAACATATCTCTGTCTTACATGCCGGACATTTCATCCAGTCGCATCCCTGGTTCTTAGTGATGACAGCACTGCATTTTGGACATTTTAAAGCTTTACCTTGCGCAATCCACTTGTTTAACAATGTATCGGTAGTCTTATCAGCAGCTACCTGCTTCAGACTACTATGATATTGCTGACATGTTTGACCAACATGGATAGCCTGAAAGTTGAAAACACTCATTATAATTTTTAATCTGGGTGATTCTGTAAGTAATTAAAGGAACAGTAGGATATAATTTATTTTTAAACCTGTAGTGACCCACAGTATTTTTATCTAGGATGGTAGTTAAGCAAGTATCCTATGACACAACAACTATAGCTAGAGGTAGTGATAACTGCCTGCAGACCTGCACCTGAACCATATTTGTTTAAAATAGGGTATTACATCCATTTTTGAAAAGTGTCTCAATCAGATTCTAAGTGCTTATGAACCACTAAAAATTCACAAAAATTTTATTTAATCTATATAATCAAGTGCCGTAAAAATGCATTAAAATTTTTACGTAAAAACATGGCGACTACTATTTATGATTTTATGAAACAGAATATACTGAATATAACTGAATTTTAAAATTTAGTTTGCTATTTTATGAACTAAAACTAACGTTTTGCGATTGCTTTTTATCTAAACTATCTCAATATATATTTTTAGTTGTTTTTAAATAACCTATTGTAGCACTTCGACTGGTACCGCTAGCACGAAAAAACATTGAAAACATTACTACTGCAGCCAAAAGCACAGTTTCTTCTGTTGTTAATTATCCCAACTATGCTGCTCTAGTTTGAAAATAATCTCACTGAACTGTCCTTAATTCGCTCCCCATATGCTAATTGTCTTTGCATAGATAATACCATTTGAAAGAAGTTAATTATACATGTTTATATATTATATAAAATATATTTACCTGACACGGTATACAATTGGCCAGTTTGCATACAGGACACGGAAATAATTGGACTTCTGGTTCGCAAAGGGCCCAGCCTTTACAATCTTTCGTGCGACAATGGAATGCGTTACGAGATCCACTTTCTGCCATTGCTAAACCTCGTGCCAACCAACGTTCGTAATCTTCTGGAGACAGCAACGCACGGATTTCTCGCTCCTGTATTTTGCCTGGACATCCTGTAGCCGGGCAGGGTATATCAGTTTCCTCACAATGACGTACCACATCCGCCAGGCAGCCTTTGCAAAAAGTGTGTACGCATTCGCGTAATACTACTCCAAGACCAGACAAGTATTCCTCCATGCAAATTTCACATTCAAAATTCTCCACATTTGGCACAAGTGCTTGTTGTTCCAAATGTACCAGCTCGGTATAAAGGTCTGTTTTGAATGGTCGTTCAGTTTTATCATCATTTGTTAACTCATCAACTTTTATTATTAAAGTGGATCCATTTTCCACTAGATAGATTGAATCTGCTTGTGATTCTGAAATTATTTAATAGATACAAGCTGATAATTTATGAAGGTACTTAAATTATAATACTTATGGGTTACAGTAAAGTCTGTTAAACTACCAATCAACCTAATATATTCTATTACATATGCACTATGTTAACATAATATTATTATAGTAATATAAACCCTACCACCCACTGAATTCACTAAATAAGATTATAAAAACTCCTACACCTATATGAGATGATTATTTTGATATGATATTTACATAAATAATATTATGATTATGCATGCATAAAAGTATGTTGGATAATTCTAAAGTATAATTTTGTGTGTGAATTACATTAAAATATGTATAGCAATGACTTGTGAGATAATTACCTAGTAATACAAAATACCTGTATTTTTTAAATAATAAATATATTATTGCCTATATACTTATAAGCATAATTATGGTTTTTTAAGTGGTTAGAATATAAATAAAAATTTAATGTTCAGTTCTGCTAAGACTCAGAGTATAGAAGAAATATTTAGGAAGACTAGAACTTGTAAACATAATATTGAACAAGCACAACATTACAATAGCTATTAATAAATCCTACTCCTAAGATTCTTTACAGAATCAAGTGATAATTCTTGGCACTAAAAAACTTACATACCTAATAATGCTATTTTTACAAAAACAATTGATGAAATCCATTATTCTTGAGGACTTTCCTACAAGTTGGGCATCTTTTACTAGTTTGGACAGCAGTTTTTAAGCAACCCATACAAAATACATGCCCACAAATTGTTGAACCAATTGCAGTACCAGAAAGACTTTCCATACAAATTGGACAATCACCTATGGTTCCGGATGTTTTCTCTGGAGTGGATGGATGTTCAATATTACTATTTTCACTAATATTGCCAGGTACATTTATACGCTTTTTTTTCTTTGATGTACGTTTTGGTGTCTGTAATGGTCCAGATCTGCTTGTGCAATTGTTTTGATTTTGACTTGTGGTAGCAATAGATGGATGAACATAACTGTTTCTACTGGTAGTAGTGTTCTCAGTGGTTCCAGATGATAAGTTGTTTATTCTACTTCTTGATGCTTCAGGTAATAGTGAACTTAAGCCAGGAAAATGCATACTTTGAGGTGCATTAGACATCTGTCCATTATCAGGCGGGATAGAATTATGTCTAAAAAAATTAGTAACTTCATGTATAATCTGTAGTGTTTCTAGTCCCGTTGAACTGACTGGGACAACATTTCCAACATTTGTTGAATTTCCAGGATTTGTAGTAGGCAAACGGCTATATTCACTTAAGGGTTTATGAAGTGTTATATAGTGTTTTGATGTTATATCTGCCCTCTCATCGCTGTCAGTAATGTCAACCACTTCACAATTAGAATTTGTCTGTGCATTTAAATTTTCACTGAAATTTTCAGGTTTTACTGAGTTCTGAGGTTTTATCTTATGAGGAATGGTAGAGACATCCACATCAATGATTACATTTGTAGTATCTGGTATTTTTGATTGAAATTTATTGAATTTAGTAAGAACAGTTTGATTTTGTTCAATCAAAGCGTCAATGTCAATAACTTCTTCTGTTACATTAGCAGTATTATTAGTAATATTAGTATTTGTAATTGTCCCCAAAAATGGATAATCAATATCAATAACCTCAGTGCGATCAATTTTATGTTTAGCTGTATTTGAAGTAGTTTCTATAATTACACAATCATCATCATCAATATTATGTATATTATCACTTTCTGTAACATTAGTTGCGTTGATTTCTACATTGTTAACCTTTTCTGTTTTTACATTATCATTTATTGTAATAGTTTCTATGGGCATTTCAACAATCTCTATGTTGTCATCATCTTGATTTGGTGGCTTGTCATTAGATACAGCATTAGAAACAGCAATTTGTTTTGAACTAATATTAGAAACAGCAATTTCTTTCAAACTGTCATTAGATACAGCTATTTCTTTTAAGCTTTTATTAAATAATTCATCATTTTTAATAAAAGTTTGATTATCTTTAGAAGTGCTAGGCAGAGGACAAAATGTTAGTGACACTGAATGAGCATATAATGCAGGGGGACTTAATTTATATTCAATTGTATCACTACTATCTGAACTATTGCCATCTATATTTGGTTTCTGAATTTTGTTAACATGTACTACATCATCAAAACTTAATTTTCTTTTTTGTTGCTCATTGGTATCTAATATAATATTAGTGCTATGGTCAGTATAATTAACTAAATTTGAAGATATTGAAGGATGTGTTAAGTCCTGTAATTTATTGTGATTTCTGTCAACTTTTTGCATTTTTTTTGGGGATATCTCTGTATTATATGCTTTAGATTCATAATTATTAGCCAGTATTTCCTTTACTTGCTCTGTTATTCTGGCACAAAGAGTAGGCGAAAAAATAACATCACTGTTGTTGACTAGTACTTCGGGTGTAGTAGATCTTTCCTGAACAGGTTTGGAATGAGGCTCTTCACCATCGTCATCAGAATCTTGAAATAATAATTCAAGCTCCGCTAATGATGGCATAGGCTTTCCGTTAGGGCAAACTCTCTTGGTATTATTACTCTGTCGCTTGGCACGAACATTATTTCGAGTCTTAAGTTTCTTCATTTGCAGTTGCTGGGACATAGCAATGCCGTCTGTGTCAGGTTTATTTATCTTTCTTTTTTTGGGTCTATTTTCTTTCTGATTCGACGAATTGTTGCCCGAACTTGTTCTTTTTGATACAGCTCGTTCATCTTTCATGTTTTTTTTACTACTCTGCTTTGATTTCGGCATTTAATCGATTTTTAAACAACTTTGCTAATGTACTACTAAAACGTTTTACTAGAGTGCACACTTTCTAAAATAGTAGTTACCGGTAACAGTACGACACACAGTCTCATACATAACTAAATGAATCACAATAGGGCACACCATATAGAATATTAAATGGTGTTTTTCTTCAAAGAACAAAACAACAAAATAAACAAAAAAATATGGTAGAAATCACAGAAAAGTCAGAAAGAAATTATTCTGAAAATTAGAGATGGGCGTTTTTAAAATAACGTTGTTGAGCACCGATGTCAGTATTCGTTGACGGCATCCGATGTCAAAACATCGAGCAACGGATGCTGGCAACAACGGCTATTCTATTATATTATATTCTATCTTATATGGCACACCGTCACCGGCAACGGTATCGACACCAACCACCAAAACTCAAAACTGGCAACGGAACGACACGTATCACGAACGATGGCGAGTATCACCGGCACCTTGATTGTTCAGAATAATACACAGACAGTATACTTATTAATAATATATCTGTAGAATAATAACTAAATGTGAAATAAAAACTAAACTATTTTCCAAAGACGGGTAGATATTTTAAATGAACGCAGAACACGTCATTTTACATCTAAATTAGAACAATTCATTTTCTTATAATTAAATTGTTTTTATTGTATTAGATTAACATTACAAAAAATTATCGATGTATATGTATCATTCAACTAGTAGTTGCGATGTACGATGCGCATCGCGTCATCGATGTCGGAAACGCCAATCCAGTGCGCCGTAACAACATAGAATACCACAACTCTATAGTCTATACCGGTGGCCGGCACCGGTGACAAAATCAACGGTGTTGGCAACGGATGCCGGTTGGACGACACCGGTGCGCATCGATGACAAAAAATAACGAAAACGCCCATAGCTACTGAAAATACATAGACAATAGACATGCGTCCAATATCACATAACGTAACTAACAACGGCTACCAACCTAGTAACTAAACGTGACTAAACGTATCGATATCCAAAAACTCACCAACCGCTATCACAATAACCAAAATAAAGTCGCGAATGAAAGTTGGCAGCATTAGCAACTAATAACTGAAATAATTAAGGCTTCTCTCTCTAATTATTATATGGTGCTTAGGTGCGTAAAAGAGATGAAGCGAATATCGTAGCGCTCGATTGGTTGGCATTATCAAGTTGAGTTTTGTAAAATGGACTTCAAATATATACTTGAAAATCAAAATCACATTTTATCTTCATATGAAGATAAAATGTGATTTTGATTTTCAAACAATTCGAATATTAAGTTATTAGCTATCGCTAAGTACTACGAGAGTAAGATAGTTAGTTAGCCAAAGTAACCGCTGTCCGATGACGCTATCATATTGGTATCGCCAGCCATTGTTTGTTTACGTTTTGATTTGATATTTTTTAGTCTAGCTAGAGCGTGTGCAGTGCAATCGTGTTTTGTTATGCTTTGTTTTGTTGCGGAGTAAAATTATTTAAATATAAATGAGTATTTTGAATTCTATGATATTAGATAATAAATATTATGTACTGCATTCCTAATTAGTTTGTGTTCCTTTAATTGTATACTTCATAGAACTTAACTTTATTTTTCAAAATATAATATAAGTAGATTGTTCCCTATGCGTCAAAAATTTAGCTAGCCAGTGCCAAACAAACACTCGTTCCATCTGAGTCAAATAAATATCGGATTATCGATTCAATAGCTTGATAGCTGTACGATGTTCGCAACTATCTATTTAATGTCAGAGAATCAACTGGATTGCAACCTGTCCGGTTGCTTTTCGGGAGATACGGGTACGCGCCCCCGGCACCTCGAGCCTTCATTATCGTACACCTATACATCCGCGATTTGAAGTCCCCGTCTTTCCTTCCCTCTCCTGACTATAGTGGTAGAGTCTAACCTAGACCCGCACGGGTTGGTACCACAATTCTACCTATTTCGGCCGTAATAGCAGCTCAGCTGTGTTTCGTACGAAGGGGGAAACAGCCGTTACTGTGTTCCTATTTCCTTTCCCAATTGGGTGGCGAAGTTTTGGTGATGCTTGAGACGTGCGGTGATAAAAGTCTTGGCCTGTTCGTTGAGCGTGACGAGTTGACGCGGGGTCCTGGGAGACCCGATGGGAATGGTTATCCGTCGGCCACCTGCTAGTCAGTAGGGAACCCGAACCCGTGTGTATCCCGCACGGGAGGCTGCCCCGCCAGCTGGCGAAAATCCCGTCTCATAGCCGTCGTGCCGGAATGGGAGACCGGAGTGGATCCCGGCAGTTGTGAGCGGGGGGGCATCGGGGGCCCTTCCGTGCCCCGCGTCAGCTTTTCACTCAACTCCCGGATTGATCGGGTCCAACACACCGCTCTTTCTTTGGGTATCACCTTGATTTCGCCTCCCAAATTACACCTCACCTCCACTCTCTCTACAAACCATGGCTACAAGAAAAAGAAAGAGCAACGTATTTACAGCGGACACCAAATCCACATTTAAAATGGATTTCTGCAATATCAGGAGTCTTCACAGTAATCTCGACGCCGTCCATCAACACCTTGAATCGGCGCGGCCTGCCTTGCTCTTTTTAACGGAGACGCAGATATGTACCCCGGACGATATATATCGTACCTTAAATACCCCGGCTACGAGCTGGAACATGCTTTCCACCGGAAGGTTGTGGTCTGTGTTTTCGTACGGGGTGATATCTGCTGTCGCCGCCTTCGGGCCCTCGAACGCCGGGACCTATCAATATTATGGCTGCGGGTAGACCATGGGGGTCTTACCCGAATCTACTCGTGCCATTACAGGTCTCCGGCCAGTGATATGGGAGTCACCCAAATAACCGAGAACGTCCAAGGGGGGATTGACCAAATATTGGAATAGCATCCGTCTGCGGAGGTGGTGGTCTTAGGTGACTTCAACGTTCACCATAAAGAATGGCTGGGGTCCCGGACCACTGACCTCCCGGGCAGAACTGTCTTCAATATGGCCTCGGCCTATGGCTTCTCTCAACTGGTAATGCAGCCCACCCGCATTCCAGACGTAGAGGGTCATGAACCTTCTTTGTTGGATCTTCTGCTGACTAGTCACTCAAACGGCTATGGGGTAGTAGTTGATGCTCCACTCGGATCATCTGACCACTGCCTTATCCGTAGTAAAGCCCCTGTTGTGAGACCCGATCGCTCTTCGGCAACCGGGTCTCGCAGAGTCTGGCGATATAGCTCAGCAGATTGGGATGGGCTTCGTGAATTTGTCGCGTCCTACCCATGGAAGCGGCTTTGCTTCTCCTCCGGAAATCCCGATACATGTGCGGACTGCATTACCGATACGGTGCTTCAGGGGATGGAATTATTCATCCCAACGCAAAAATCCCGGTCGGCGGTCGCAGTCGCCCCTGGTTAACAAAACCTGCAGGCAGGCGACGCACCTTAAGCAGTCCGCATATAGAGCCTGGAACAGTGCTAGGCAACGCCAGGACCCGCGGGTCAGGGAAGAAAAGCGTAAGTTCAATGCCGCTTCCAGATTCAACAAGAAGGTTATCGCTGAGGCCAAAGCAGAACACGTTGCCAGAATTGGCGAGAGGCTAGAAAGCTATCCTTCAGGGAGCCGTGTATTCTGGTCTTTCGCCAAGGCTGCCCAAGGCAACTTCTGCTCGTCCAATCTCCCGCCACTGCGCAAACAAGACGACATACTGGTCCATAGTGCAAAGGAAAAGACTGACACTTTAGGCCAATTCTTTGCCTCGAACTCGACTCTAGACGACGGGGGAGTCACTCACCCAACATCTCGCGGTGTGAAAGCTCAATGCCGGAAATCCGCATCACTCAACGCGCGGTCAGGCGAGAGCTCAGGCTCCTAGATGTCCACAAGTCGAGTGGACCAGATGGCGTCCCCGCAGTGGTTCTGAAGACGTGCGCCCCTGAGTTGACCCCGTTTTAACGCGCCTTTATCGTCTCTCATATAACGCTAATAGGATTCCATCTTCGTGAAAGGTAGCTAACGTCCACCCGATCCCTAAAAAGGGTGACCGGTCGGACCCGTCAACACAGGCCGATAGCGATAACATCCTTGCTGTCCAAGGTTCTGGAACGAGTTATCAACTCCCAACTCCTGAGGTACCTTGAGGAGCACCAGCTGATAAGCGACCGCCAGTACGGTTTCCGTCACGGTCGGTCAGCTGGTGATCTTCTCGTGTACCTCACACACCGTTGGGCAGAAGCCTAGGGCGAAGCTCTGGCTGTCAGCCTTGATATTGCCAAGGCGTTTGACAGGGTCTGGCACAAAGCACTTCTATCGAAGCTACCATCCTATGGAATCCCCGAGGGACTCTGCAGATGGATTGCCATCTTCCTGGATGGTCGGAGCATTAAGGTCGTTGTTGATGGTGCTTGCTCCGATACCATGATGGTTAATGCTGGCGTACCACAAGGCTCAGTGCTCTCCCCAACGCTGTTTATTCTGCATATCAATGACATGTTAACCATTGAGAACATGCATTGCTATGCAAATGACAGCACGGGTGACGCGCGGTACACTAGCCAACAGAATGTCCCGGTTACAACGGTTACAACTTGTGTCTGAAGTTGAGGGCTCTCTCGGGCGGGCTCTCGAATGGGGTGAGAAGAACTTAGTTCATTTCAACCCCACGAAGACACAAGTATGCGCGTTCACTGCGAAGAAGGACCCTTTTGTTATAGCGCCTCAGTTCCAAGGAGTTTTTCTCCGTATCTCCGATGACATTGGGATCCTCGGCATTCAAATATCCAGCAAGGTCCAATTTGGGAGTCATTTAGAAGACAAAGCCAAACTGGCGAGCAAAAAGCTGGGCGTCCTGAACAGAGCCAGACGGTACTTTACGTCATCTCAACGGCTTGTGCTATACAAAGCACAAGTCCGACCGTACGTGGAGTACTGTTCTCTCCTGTGGGCAGGAGCCCCCAAATACCAGCTCGACCCACTTGACTCCCTCCAACGGCGAGCTGTTCGAATCGTCGACGATCCCAATCTCACAGACAAATTGGAGTCACTGGAGCAGCGGAGGGACTTTGGCTCTCTATGCGTGCTCTATCGTATGTTTAACGGGGAGTGCTCTGAGGAACTGTTTGACTTGGTGCCATCGTCTCCTTTCTATCATCGCACCACTCGACATCGCAGCAAAGTTCATCCATACTACCTGGACACGATCTCGTCTAGCACGGTTCGTTTTCAGCGTTCATTTCTCCCACGTACGTGCAGGCTCTGGAACGAACTACCAGCTGCAGTGTTTCCTGAGCGCTGTGACATGTCCTTCTTCAAACGAGGTTTAAAGAGAACATTAATATCACAGTTTATAGTAGGCAGCGGCTTCGCAGAGCCCCTGGCATTGCAGAAGTCTATGAGCGACAGTTACCACTTACCATCAGGTGGGCTGTTGGCTCGTCTGCCGCTGTAGGCAATAAATAATAATAAAAAAAAAACTAATTCAGTTTGTAGCTATCTAACTAACCAAGACACGGACACCGATATTAAGCAACGGCTATTGATATCGATATTATAACCAAATACCGGCTATCCAACGACTATCAAATTAATATAAGTAAACCCTCTTACACCCAACTTAAATAAAACTAATTGTAAAAAATAAATAATTACTAACGTAACCCCGTAAAATATTTAAAATATGATTTAAGAATTGTATACTTGTATATTAAATTGTGTACTTGTAGTATTTTTTGGTAATTTTCTTACAAAATTTAATTGTTATTTGGTAACAATGTACATAATTATACTAGTTCACTCTCAACACGCAATGTACCTACTAGATTTTATAGTAATTTTTTAATTTTAAGTAATTTTGGATTTTGGTTAATTATGATGCTGGTGTTGAAACTAATAATTTAGATTTAACAACTATTTAAAATTCTGTTTTGGACACTGTTTTTTTACCTAAATAAAAAGAAAACCTTACCTTACTAAAAATGAGGATAAAATAGATATTTTGTTGATCAAATAATTCAGTAAGCTTGAACATAGGTATTTACCTTGAATAGTTAGTTCATATAATTATTTATTTGTAGATCAACTACTTACTATTGACACTCCAATTATTAAAAAGATAAAAATAAAAAAATACCTACTCACATCATTTATTTTAAAAAGTACTCATTTACAATAGATAAATTAGATTTTAGAGGATCAAATAATATTATCTCATATTGCCTATTATGTTGCAGATTGACGCAGACAACGATCACTAATCGTGGTTGCGGAATTAAATGCATGCTGGGAGCCATAAAAGCGTGGCAAGAGAGCTTCTGTGGGTACAGCTCGGTGTAGCTTGCACACGATCTGCAACGAGTTGGGCTGTATGTTCTGTGCTTTTTCTTTCACTTGCAAACATTGCAAATTATTTTTAATGTTCAGTTTTGTCGTAAGATACCTTGGATATCAACATGGACATCGGCATTTTTAACCGACTTCAAAAAGGATTGTTACCTCATATCTCGGTCATTTATGGACCGATTTAAAAAAAACTTTTTTTATTTGAAAGGGTAAACTTTGAAATTGGTCCCATTTTTTTATTATAAGAAATGGTTCAGTAGTTGTATGTTTGTTACAACAGAACTCGGTCATTTATAAACCAATTTGAAAAATTCTTTTTTTATTTGAAAGGGTATACTCTGAAATCGGGTCCCATGGCTTCAATTTTATATTTTGTAACAAAAAACACTTGAACCCGTCAAAATACTTATCACAAACATTTTAAAACGTATGCAAGGAGTGAAGACGTGTAAAGCGACACGTCGATGTCTTTTGCGACGAATTTTCTGACATTGACATGTCCATGCTTCAAGTGCGAAGTGATTTTAAAATTCATTTTTTTGTTAGAAACGAAGTGGCCCTGGATGGGTGACCATTTGTGTCATTTCATTTTCAGCGTCTTCATTCTTTAGAAGCAGTGGACTATGGTTATCACTATAATTTGGTAGTCCTTAACCCAAGTTGGAGGTTTTATGGTCGTAAGAAAATACAACAGCAACGGGCGGCCTTAAATCTGCCTTTACAGATGCCTTGTAAATTTTTCCACTGTTTATTTTTTGTATATCTATTAGGCGATTGCTCGGTCAGTTAAATTATGATTTTTGATGATTCTTTATTGTTGGTAGATCATCACTTTTTTGTTTTGATTTGTTGTTTCTTGGATTCAGGGTTTAGCGATCAGCAAAAGTGTTGACAAGGACTTTATATCTCTATTTACAATCTTACCTCTCGTCTCTACTTTCTTTCAAACGGCGCGGCGCTGTCTCATTTGCGCAGCACGTTTAGTAGGTCTACCCATATTGAATATATTTATACACAATTAATTCCCACTAAAAGTTTAAAAATAAAATTATTTTTAGAAAAAAAAATGAAAACCGACTTCAAACAATACCTACATGTTCAATTCTTAACTAAAAAGTAGAAAATAATATTAAAATTACTTCATAGCAAAGAACATTAAAGGGGAATCAACGCAATCCTTGATACCTATAATACTTTACTATTTATAGTTTTTAATCAGTTATTTTGGAGTCGGTGCCAGTCAAGAAGGATCTTTAATTCTGTCTTTGCAACAAACTTTTGAAATGCACGGGGCGGTAATGGCACGCGTGGGGGATATGCCTGAGTGCACTACCCGAACGCTGTCATACGCGTGAAGGCAGACGTCATTGATAGTTGTGTTCGTATATAATAAAATTTGACGCGCACTTGGTACCACGGGTTTAAAAAAGTTATCTATTAGGTAAGTGTTATTTTTATTATCTTAATTTCGACTTCCTCTGTGGTTTTGTATTTCTACTACCTACAATCTATCACCCAGAGGTTTCAAATCACGGGTCAAGTAAATTGATACAGAAATTTTCTGTCGATAAATCGGTTTGGAATCTGGAATTGTACCTAGTAAATGGCAAGAAGCTCAGCCTGGTTATGTGAGATACAGAATCTAATGAAACCCAACATAACTACACTTTTGCCTTCCCTTTTAGAGAAAAATCGTGTAGCTATATGATATTTCACTTACTTATCTACTTATCCTGTTTTAGCTACTTTACTATCTGTGCGCAGTTTGATAATTGATTAAACCACCTACCTATAGGAATAATATGTTAAAATAAACTTCACATTATTAATTTCATATTATTAACAAGAAACTATCACAAAACAAGTTTCTCAGAATTACCACAGTTTGCTCATTATGCGAATAGCTAATAAAAGTTAGACGAGAATGTGTGATTTCTACAGGAAGCTTATATAAGCGAAGTCGTAGCTCGGTGCGGCACTATAATGAGGCCTACAGAGAGCACCTACCACGGTCAACACGGCACTCTTGTCGGTTGTCGGTCAGTCGCGCTCTGCGTCTCCCGTCGAACGCGCGTCCCGTGCGAAACGCAGAATAATCGCAACCTCCTAACATTTAACACGATATTTCAATTAAAATATCAATTTATAATAACACGAAATTAGTGGTAACTATATATACTCATACTATTGTCGTGATCTTGTTTTTTTCGAAACATCAAACAGATAGATAATAGAATTCATCTATCATTCTAACACTATTGGAAAAGTTTTGAATATTGCATGAAGCGCGAAAGGCTATCGTGGTCAATGTTTTATGTAAAGTTTGTGTTCTTTCATAGGTTTTGTTAAGAAAAGTGTCTTTTGTATTAGTATTAATTAGGGACTTGCTTCCACCTTCATTATCATACTTTTAATTCATCTTAGCTTAAATTCGTTAACTCAAACAACATTTCATAACTCTACTTTTTCTTAAAATATACAGTTGGTCACAGGAAGTGTTGCTATAAAGCTATTTTCTTTATAATTTTCCATTTATTTTTCAAGGCCAAGTGTTGCTGTCGACATAAAACGAATGTAACGATACTGGTCGAGGTGGGTTTCTAGTAAAACCTATTTTGAACTGAATATGAATACGAAAATTTTCGTATTCATATTTGTTTTTTATATAGTCTCATTTCACTTAGACAATCTTTCATGATTATGTAATAAAACAATGGCAGACTATATTTTTAATAGGATCTTTAATATTTTTTATTCTATATTGAGTGCGTCACCAGTATGTGAGAAAAACATTTTTCTTTCTTTTTATCTTCACTAGATTATTTAATAAAGATATCCTCTAGGATTAAAATAAAATATAAAGGCATTTACACCAATTATTTTAATAGTTTTGTAGTGCGTATCGTTTCAATACTGCTTTAACTTACTGAGTGACTGATATTATAATAATAGGCAACCAAGTATGAGCCAGATTTCGCAGCTTTTATTAATGTTACTTTATATTTTATTACATTATAAACTGTATTTCTTAAATTATTTACCCGATTGTTTTTTTAAATGTTTGATGGGTATGTATGTGTATGTGAGGTAAATTTAGAGAATTAAAACATGTTTACATAGTATTGATTAGTTAATTATAAAAATATTAGGTCAGCTTACACTAACGATACACCTGTTTACGTGTAACGTCTACGAATCAATAGAATAAAATAATAGTTACCTCCATCGGCAATTGAATTCTCAATTTTAAATTAATCGTGTTCGTCATTTATTCAATTTAAAATTCAAACTCGGTTTCGTCCCACTTCGTTCGCGGAACAAAAGATCATCGGAACAATATTATCCAATTCAACAACAGTCTCCATTTATTGAATGATTACTTTATTTGAATAAAGAATAGTATATTTTCGAATAGGATCTGTTAACGTATGTAATCGTGATAATTTCTCATTTGCCAATATGTGTATATATTTTTATCTTTTATATACTTCTACACATAACATCACGCTGTTATCCCAGAAAGCATGGGCAGTAAAACAACGCTCACAGACTGAAAGATTTAGAGCAATTTTTAAGTCTGAGTAACTAAATTGCTGTAGTTACTTACTAAAATAATATATTAAAAAATATTGTGAGTCCATACTGTTTGTAATTTTATTGTGGGTACCTATAATGAAATTTAATAAATATTTTTATTTGAAACCATCAATTTTATAGTTAAACTGGCTGCATCCGTCATGCGTTGCAATGCCACGTAATTTATATAAAAAAAAGTTGGGCTAGGAACCGTCACGACCGTTCCCAGAACACCCTCGCAAAGTTTCATTACAATCTGATCATTGATTTTTAGGGTTCTGTACCCTGTAAGACCCTTCTGTAAGAGTAAAACGGTAAAAGGCTGTATCTTATAAACCGTGATAGACAGATGATGTATTCCTGTTGCCGCTATAACAACAAATACTAAAAAACAGAATAAAATTAATATTTAAGGGGGCTCCCATACAACAAACGTGATATTTTTGCTCGATATTGGTAACGGCAACAGGTAGACGCTTGAAATATTCGCAGAATATTTATGCAGTCAAGATTTTTTTGCCGGTTTTATAGATAACTAGATGCGCCCTGCGGCTTTGCCCGCGCGAAAATTACTATGTGTTTAATTAATGTAACTCGGGAATCAGAGCGATTTTGGGGATAAAAAGTAGTTCCCGAAGCCAAATCTATCTACATACTAATTTTCATCGAAATCGGTTTAGCGGTTTAAATTTAATATGGTGGTTAAGTATTCTTAAACTTTCTAAATCACCGCGCAATTTTCTTAGTTTTTCTTTCATAAGAACCTTCTCCTGATAACAAACACAACAAAAAAAGAATTAACGAAATTGATTTAGCCGTTCACGCGTGATGCCATGACCAAGGAAAATAGGGATTCATCTAATATATAAAATTCTCATGTCACGGTGTACGGTATTGAACTCCTCCGAAACGGCTCGACCGATTTTCGTGAAATTTTGTATGCATATCGGCTAGGGTTGAGAATCGGACAACATCTATTTTACATCCCCCTAAATGTTAAGAGAGAATTAAATAAATGATATGAGAGAAAAGATGAGAAGGAAGTGAGTGGGAAGTATGGGGCAAGGTAGGAGAAGGGAGATGTAAGTGAGGGGTAAGCAAGGGGGAAATGAGGGAGAAGCCAGGGAAAGGAAGAGGGAAATGACGGGGAAAGGAGAGGGGAGGTAGGGGGAGGGGGGAGAGAGGGAAGAAGCGGAATGGGAGGAGTGGGGAAGAAGGGAGAGGGGAATAGGGGAAAGTAGTGAAAAGTTTACGGAGGATATCTGTAGGTAGGTGAAAGAGGGTTTTTAGAATGGGAGATTAGAAATATCTATTTATATAAAAATAAATCCCTATTTCCCTTGGTCACGGCATCACGCGTGAACGACTGGACCGAGTCCGTTAATTCTTTTTTTGTTGTATTTGTTACTGTCAGGAGAAGGTTCTGCGAAAAATTAGATAATAATTAAAACAGGACAACGTCTGTCGGGTCCGCTAGTTTTTATATACAATATATATATTATATAGATGGTAAGGAACCCTTCGTGCGCGAGTCCGACTCGCATTTGGCCAATTTTTATATAATATTAAAGGTAATGATTTAAAATTGTAATTTAGAATGAGGGATTTTTTAAATCATTGAAAAAATATCTGCTACGAGTTACGTAGCGCTACGTAGCTACGGTGTAGCGCGTAGCAATAAACTTCTACAACACATTAGAAACATAAAAATACTTTCTCCGTACACTGCTGCTGGCTTTTAGTAGGCTTTCTATCTGTTTTTATGGGTTTTTTCGGTCTGCAATGTGCCATATATATGTAGCGGGAGAGCACGTGACTCGCCTAGCTAAAGACTTACTGATAAAAGTTATAAAGCAAATTATACCTCTGCTGCCAACTCAATTGGATGTCTTTGCCTGTAGTACAAGTTTATTATTAAAAAGTTAAAAGTTGCTTGTAATTTGATATTGTACCGTACATTTGCATATTATTATCGTTTTGATTACTTTGAATTTATATAATGTTGCAAATATTTAATTATATTTGGGTAAATACATAGAGATAAATAGGGACAAATTTATTTTGTTGATCATGACGCAATTCTGAATTATTGTGGAAGTAGGTAAGTAAGAATAGAGCGAAATACTCATATAAACTTAACATATGATACGTGTGACACAGACTTATTTTGCAGGCAAACAATTACAAATATCATAGTTTTTTTACTATTGCTTAAAACGCAATAGGTCGTAATACTCTTTGTGGGCAAAGTTTTCGCAGTTGTGCGACAGAGTGAAAGATAATTTATTACTGAGGGAAAAGAAAATCTAGTAAAGCAACTGCAAGTATACCAAATAATGTATTATTTATTAAAAACGCGGCTTTTAAACGGTTCACAGGTTATTAGAGTTATTATGATTCTTTTGTCAAAGATTTTGATAAAAAAATTTTTTTACTCATCTGCCTCGGTGGTTCAGGTCTATAGCATACGGACTGTCACGGAGAGGTCTCTAGCTATTAACCTGCAGTTTTTAAATTATGCTTAGTAAATGTCCTCTGTTACATGCGCCCCACATAGCTGACAAAACGCGATTGCAACACACCGTCTACCTCTTCGGATAAAAAAACATGATGCTATTTAATGTTATGTTTTTTATTATGATATCACTTTTTACTCTTTATTCTCCATGCGTAAGATGCTTTTTTAAGCATAGAGATACATATAAAGTTTATTATTATTTGTTTTGGCTAAGAATGGAACCCACATACGACACAAATGACATTTGACAGGTGAGGTTACCACTAGGTCAGATGTGCTATCGAAAAAAAAATTATACCTATAATTCTGCTTAGCTTTGGTGCATTTCATATCGACGATTCGTATCTATGTCACGGCCAATTGTTGGAAAATAAATAATTCAATGGGTTGTTTACAATTGAGAATAGTATGATAATGTGTTTGTAAGTAGGTACTATAATTGTTGTCGTGTTTACTAGTGGTAATGGACCTGCTTCGTTTGTACAGGGTTAGCTTTAGAAACTCGGCACATTAATGTAAGATGTGTACTTTTCATGTCTCATCTCGTACTTCACTATGTAAGCAAAGAAAAACATTTTGTTTGCTGTTTATATTTGTTTCATTGCATATTGTGACTCATACTAAAAACCGTGCAAGTCTGACTTGTGCACCGACGCTTCCGTACAAAATTTCGTAAGCGAAAAGATAAAGTTTACGTTTCCTTTAAAAATGTTTTGCCTTTATGTATGATAGATAAAAATTTTTGACTGTAGGTAATTTTTAATAGCATTGCTAAATTTTAGGATTCCTTTGATTTAAATTTTAAACAAATTTCGGCAATTTAACACCAAAATTACCTTATTTTCTATTCCTTAGTAATTTTACTTATATGATCATTCTTTATGACTTTTAGATGCAGTAGACTAATTAATGTGTTTGATGTTAATTTTAACTTGATACCTTTACGGGTTTTTCAGAGTCTGACAGTTAAGTGTATAACAAAGGGTACTGTTTTTTAAGATACGATAAGAATTGAAGCACGTATAAGATAGTGTTAAATGTGCGTAGTTTTTATTGTAACAGTTACAGAACTGTCTAGTAAACATAACTATTAATGCGAAGTAAGTACATTCGATTCGTCCTTCGACTAAATCCCATCAACTTCTTGTTTTCTATGTCGGCAAGCAAAAAGGGAATCGGATGTTGATTTATTCTCGTTCGATTCGTTTCCTTTTCCTATTGAGATAAAGTAGCTTTTTTGTTTTACATTCGTCTTGGCTCGCAAATGAAATTAAAATACCCAGACATAATGAATATATAATAATACTGAGACTTTGTTGTCTTTTACGATATTTGGACCTTATTTTAGGGACCATGAATTTATTATTTAAAAAGTAACTTGTTTATATATAATAGGTATACCGCATCTTTAGGGCAAAAACGGAAATAATAATAAAAAAAAAAAAAAAAAATATGCCTCTTCGGATATGATTATCTTGTGTTGACTGCTATAAAGCTTGATCGTAAATTTGAATTGAAATTATTTTACCTCAATAGGTGCGATATTATTCACTCACGTTGCACTAACGGTATTTCAACTTAAAAGACCGTAAATACAATATTTAATGAACAGTTTCTAATTCTTTAACTTTTGTTACATATTAGTTACCACTAACGGTTAAAGTTGTAACGTTAATAATTGAAGTGTAGCTCCGTGTACCATGTAATGTGGCAGTAGTGTTGATTGTTGACATGGAGAGACGATCGGAGGAACATCGACTTCGAGCAGCTGCATCGCAAGACCAAGGTATGTGCAAAAGTTTGCTTACGTATTAAAACTAAACATAATTTATTATTCTATATTTTCATGCAAATTTTGTTTGTGTGTGGAGTGTATTAGATATTCTATATTTTGCAGCGGTTATCTAATTGTGCAAGGAACAATTAACCTGCTATCATTTGCAGTTATAGTAGCGAAGTTATGAAGTTTTAATTTGATATTCAGTCTCATACATAATACAGTAACGTAATGTATATTAAAATTGGCTGTAGGTTGACTGGCTGACATTTTGTAATTTTTAACGTTCATAAGTGTTAATTCAATTAACCCAAATGAATAATTATATCTTTGACTTTGACTTTGAAATAATTTGCATCCATGTCGGGCAAAGTAATGGTATTTTAATTATAAACCAAAGCCTCTGTTTTCTTCTCTGTTTTTTCAATAACTTTTATTTCACGCAACGAGTTTTGATACGGTTCTCACTATCATTCAGAAAATTTCTTTCGTTTATTTCCTGCCGGACCAGAACTCTGATAGGTAGATAATTTTAAATAATATAAAACACGGACTGCAGTGAATCTGCAGTTAAATTTCATGTAAATTTTAAATGATAATGCATTATTTTAAGTAATTATCAATATTGTCCTCATGGTTCATTGCTAAGCAAAACAAGAGCAATGCTATGGACTCTGAGTCGTCCATGAATTACAGTTACCACTTACCATCACGTGCGCTGTTTGCTCGTCTGCCACTGTCGGCAATAAAAAAAAATGAAATAAAAATCGCAAAGGCTTATGCATTCACATTAATTCTTCACAAAATTCACGTATGTGTACCAATATTATAAAAAGTAGAACACAAATACAGAGTTCTAGTTTTTAACTTTTGTGTTTGTTCAGTAACTGGGTTGTACTTTATACTTATCGAAAATAACGATATCACGAACAAAATGACACAATTTAACTAATTTATCTTCTTATATTTTATACTTTAGAACGTGCCGTCAAAGTCTACTAAAATAAAGAAAGTAGGTACCTAAGTATATTATTATTAGTTACTTCATAGATATAATGTTTTTTGTGCGTGTGAGTCGTGGCAACCATATTTAGCTTTGGATTTAATAAGCCATAGACGCCAAATGAGATGCTAAAATAGACAGATATGTAAAGCAGAAACTCAACTCAGGTAAAATGAAAAATGGCGACAGTTCAGAGGACAAACATACAATATGATATTATGTGCTCGTGCCTATCTAAAATTAAAGTGCAAAGCTTGTAAATGACAATACCTGTCGTGTGTCGTAGAGAACCGTTGATAGCTGAAACAGTGCAGTTAAAAAAATATTCAAAACTGATTAGAACAATTGAAATCTAAAAGTAATTCAAGGTGTATATACATATAACGTAATATAGTGCAACGTATCAGTTCTAAAAGTAAACGGGCCTGCTAGTTAAATGAAATGCTAATCAGCCGTTAATTTCTTTTTTCTAAAGCACACGGACTCTACTAACCTAATAGTTAGACTCCAAACGGTTTAAAAATTGTACTATCTACAGTACTAGATTGCTTACTTACTCCAGTAGTTGAATCAGCACTGCCAGCACAGCCTATCCTGTTGGAAAAGGCAATGGCGTAAAAGAAACGCATTCACTATGAGCATACCTGTTTTAATTAAAACTTTAATGTACTCTACTGCTACCACTGAGCGAAATTTTTAATAAATGCTAGTCCTATTTGTTTAATCAATCTAACATCTATTCGAATAGTGTTCAGGTTTCTGTACAGCGTTAAACTTCGGCATTGCATGTAGAAACTGTGTCATTATGGAAAATTTGTTACATATGTAAATTCATTCCTTCTAGCCCGTTTACTATCCCCAACATAAGTTTTAATCACAAAAAAAGCTAAAAAATGTATTTCTCTGTTTTTAATGGCCTGTTATGAATCAAACATAATCCGCAACCTGCCGCAGGCAATATAACGAAAAAATAAGGTGCTGGTATTAAAATAAGTTAAGCGTAATAATAACAAAATTTATATCGTTGATATTGATTTTTATGTAGTATTAGAAACACATAGAGGTAAAATAATGAACTTTGTCAAAAAATCAAAAAAAAATGTGTCCTCTGACAGTTAGTTTAGGGTCCCAGAGCTTAACTAGGTGTACATTGACCTATGTTACATAGTCTATAAACCTTACCCGAGATCTGAGCTATCGTACGCAATAATTATTTTAAAATCTGACTGGTAGTTCCAGAGATTAGCGCGTTCAAATAAACAAACTCTTCTACTTTATATAATACGCGAGCTTTCCGCAGCGCGGTTTTACCTGCGTATTTGCTTACTGCTTTGCTCCCGTCGCCAGTAGCGTGATATTACATAGCCTTTAACCTTCCTCGAGAACTGGGCTGTCATGCGCAAAAATAATTTTCAAATCCGTTGGTAGTTCTAGATTAGCGCGTTCAAAGAAACAAACAAACTCTTCCGCTTTTTAATTATATACAAGATAGTAAAGGACAACCTTCATCTTTCACTTTGTGTTACGATCAATATCATCATTATCATCATATCAGCCAAAAGACGTCCACTGCTGGACATCCTGCAGGCCTCCCCCAATTTTCGCCAACGTGGCCGGTCGTTCGCCGCCCTCATCCATCGGTTGCCCGCCACCCTTATAAGGTCGTCGGTCCACCTTGTGAGGGGTCTGCCCACGCTGCGTCTTCCGGTTCGTGGTCGCCACTCTAGAACCTTTCTGTCCCAGCGGCCGTCAGTTCTGCGAGCTTATCCTGCCCATTGCCACTTCAGAGAAGCAACTCTGCGCGCCACGTCAGTTGCTTTGGTTCGCCTACGGATTTCTTCGTTTCTCAAACGATCGCGCAGGGAGACGCCTAACATAGCCCGCTCCATCGCCCTCTAAGAGACTTTGAGCCTTCGGATAAGACCCATAGTTAGCGACCACGTCTCTGCTCCGTATGTCATCACTGGCAACACACACTGGTCAAAGACCTTGGTCTTGAGACACTGCGGTAGTGCGGACGAGAAGATATGTTGTAGCTTCCCGAACGCTGCCCAGCCGCGCCGGATTCGACGAGTGACCTCTTTCTCGAAATCGGACTTACCTAATCGGACTGTTTGTCCCAGGTATATGTACTCGTCAACGAATTCGAGCATCGAGCCTCCGACCGTAATAGGAGTGGGTGTAACATGGACATTGGTCATGACTTTAGTCTTGTCCATGTTCATATTTAGGCCCACTTGTCGAGAGACTCTACTGAGGTCATCGAGCATTGCACTGAGCTCCTCCACGGTCTCAGCCATGGCTACGATATCGTCCGCGAATCGAAGGTGAGTGATGTACTCGCCATTAATGTTGATGCCAAGTCCATTCCAGGTCAGAAGCTTGATAACGTCCTCCAGTGCAGTGGTGAACAGTTTCGGAGATATAACATCTCCCTGTCGTACTCCTCGCTGCAACTGGATAGGCCTTGAGCTTTGACCATTAATTCATACTGACATGGTGGCGTTTTCATACAAACATTTCAGCACTTCAATATATCGATAGTCAATATGGCACCGTTTGGAGAGACTGCAGCACGGCCCAGGTCTCGATCGAATCAAAAGCTTATCCATAGTCCACAAACGCTAAGCATAGGGGCCGGTTATACTCTGTGGACATATGTATAACCTGCCGCAGCGTATGTATGTGGTCTATGGTACTAAAACCTTTTTGGAAACGCCGTTACCGTGGCCGCTACCGTAGCCAGGAATAGCGGGATGACCGGGGACTGGGGGCCATTTCTTCTGGCGTAGCTCCATTTGGGGGGATGTTGCCATAATCGCCACGCTTGGCAGGCGGGTTGGCAATCGCAGTGGTGGTAGCTTTATCAAAGGATGCTGCTGCCCGTCCTGTGTTGTGCTGATTTTTCTACCACTCGTTTTCGTAACGGTTTAACCACCGTTATTCGGTAGACTGATGTACTGACACCATTTTGTCCTTAATCGCCTTGTATGACACCCACGGACAGAGAGGGTTGGGACCTTTCTTTCCCGGCCACCACGCGGGAAATCAATTTACATAATATAAAATCAAATTAAATAATTTATTTACATAATACAGATTACATTTGACCATCTCCGTATACTACCATTTCTGATGTGCTAAATTTTTAGGTACAAATTATTTACTTAAGTAATATGCATAGCTTACATTTACTCACATACTCAATTTAACCATTAGAAGTCCGAACAAACCACAGAGTAGTATGTGTTTTCTAATAAATATGTGTTAAGTCTATGTTTGAATATATTTATGTCATTTATGCTCCATGTTCTTTGGGATTCTTTTATATACTTTCGGAACCATGATAAGTACATTTTTGTCATATAGTGCTTTAGTGAGAGTTGAATGTGATCTTTTGCTAACTAAGCTTTGGAACATTGGTGGATTCGATTTAACAAAAATGGCTTACTCATAAATATAGAGTGATGGTAAGGTTAAAATGCCTAATTCTTTGAAATGTGGCCTGCAGCTGTCGGGTAATTGTAGCTGGCGTATGGCTTTGACGCATTTCTTTTGTGCCATATGCCTTATGAACCGAATTTTTCCAAAAAATAATGCCATACTTTAATGTCGCTGAATCATACTGATATTTTTTTTTCTGAAACCTTTTTGTTCTAAAGCAAATAAATTATAACATTTAGATAATGATAAATGTATATAAACAACTATATATAAATATTTCGTTTTAATTATTTTTGAAAAGACAGAAGTGCGTGCAACGTTCATATAAATTTTTAGCGCTTTCTTAAAAAATGCCATGCTCAATACAGAGGTTTATTTATAATGTAGCTTAGGATGAGGGAAATAATGTTGGTAACCTCCTTTATAATATTTATTTATTTATTAAAACTTCATATACATAAAGAGTAGATTGGTGGACTTATTGCCTGAGGCATTATGTACCAGTCAACTAAAACAGTATAATAATGGTACTTATATCGTCATAGCCGTATTTTTAGTAAAATATAAATAAATGCAAAATAACATGATTGGGATGTTTTTCGCTTTTTAACCCCCGACGCAAAAACGACGGGGTGTTAAAAGTTTGACGTCTCTCTCTCTCTCGCGCTTTCTCTCTCTCTCTCTCTCTCTCTCTCTCTCTGTCTCTTTCTGTGTGTATGTGTGTGTATGTGCGTGCGTGCGTGCGTGCGTGCGTGCGTGGATGCGTGCGTGGGTGCGTGCGTGCGTGCGTGCGTACGTGCGTAACGTACGTACGTAAGTTTGAAGCCTCACAAACAACCATCGCTGACCTACGTAACGAAGTAAAAGAGTTACGAAATACTATATTGGTATTTAGGTCAGCCGAGGCTTCAAACGTAAATACGAAACGCGGAGCATTCGTGTGTTCACCGGCAGCAAATTTCGCATCAACGATATCTGAAACGTCGCCGTCCGTCGTCGCGACTGCGCGCAGTGACCCCGTTGTCCCCGCGCGCCCCGCTGCGTCCGCGCCCGCTGCACGCGTCAGCGTTACGTCATCTCCTTGACGTGACTATGCGCGCGCCGTAACTCCGCTCGCCGCAGTAGAACATCAGGGTGCCAAAACGGTGAATGATAAAGAAAAGAACTCCACACCCATCTCCACTCAAAGCTGTGTTCCGGATGATGATGGATTTGTGAAAGTCCAAAAGAAACGTAGGAGTCAAACGTGCCGAAATAAGTGTGGTACAGCACCCACAGGGCCCAACTTCCTGTTGAAACCTGCCGTACCTACTACGCTACTTTATATCTCGCGCCTGCATCACTCCACAACGACTCAGGACCTCGTGGAGTACATCAAGGTCAAGGCCACTTACATCGTGAGGGTGGAGCCTTTGGAGTCAAGTCACAGCGTGAACTTCAAATCTTTCGTGGCGCGTGTGCCGACGAAGGCCCTTGAAACCTTAACCAAAGAAGATTTCTGGCCGAAGGGTGTGCTGTTCCGGCGGTTCCGGGGCAGGCTGCGAGACAACGGCACCAAAACCAACCGACAGGCACAACGAGAAGTGTCATCATAAATAGTTATTTTCAATATATATATTTTAGGTTAAGGTATTCATTAATTAGCTTTTATTTAAATAGTGTGTAGTATACTTATATTATAATGTATGTATGATAGTCAGTAAGATATATATATATAAATAGCCAGCAAAGTTAAACGTTTCCTTAACTCTATAGATAAGACACAATGTGAAAAGTCAGTTCTAGAATATCGAAACAGGTATAACAGATTATATAAAAAGGTCATTAGTGAAGCCAAACGTAATTATGTTAGGAAACAAATAGAAAAAGCATCAGATTCCTGTTGAGTCATTCACTCAACACGGCGACAGTAGCGGCACGAAGGGAGGTGAGGGGGTGCAGCGGTCATCGACCTTGCGCGTACAGCGAGCGAGTGAGAAGCCAGTCAGCTGTTTAAGCCTACGACGAACACCCGCGCTCGCGCATACATATTTATCTTTACAGTTATCTTGTCTGTTCACGTAGATACGATTTTATTGTAGTACAGTCTCCAATACAGTAATCTAATTTATACAGTCCACTAGCATTTTATTTATACCACTTAACCGTCGTGGATCACCTACACGACACAACATTTTGGTCCTTCGATTATTTTTTACATAATGCCTTAGTATCATATTTTTTGCCACATCATGGTGTCATAAAGGAATCGAGCTCTACCACGAAGCTGCGTGTTGTGTTCGATGCCTCAGCATCAACCACCACAGGTAAGTCGTTTAACGACATACAAATGGTTGGTCCGTCTCTTCAAGATGATTTATTATCAATTTTGCTTCGCTTCCGACAGCACAAAGTGGTTGTCAGTGCAGACATCGAAAAGATGTACCGGCAAACACTGGTCAATGATGTGCATCGGCCGTTGCAGAAAATTCTGTGGAGGGAGGATCCTAGTCATCCATTAAAGACATACACACTTAATACAGTAACGTACGGTACTGCCTCGGCACCTTTCTTGGCTACTAGATGCCTTATTCAACTATCTAGAGAGTGTTCAGATCCAACTATTAGTTTTACAATAGCGCGCGATTTTTATGTTGATGATTATTTGTCCGGCGGGTCATCTGTTTTGTGGGTCATTGATAAATGTCGTCAAGTTATTAATGTCCTACAATCAGCACAGTACAATCTACGCAAATGGCAATCAAACTCATTGGAAGTGTTGCAAGCTCTTTCTAATTCAGAACATTATACAGATGTGTCTGACTTTGTTGACTTGAGCATTAACGAGTTGTCCAAGACTTTAGGACTTAATTGGAGATGTTCAAGTGACACATTTTCATTTTGCATAAATTTGACTCTTACTGGTGAGACTACGAAGCGTCAAATATTATCAATAATATCCCAAATATTTGATCCTATCGGCTTAGTGGTACCATGCATTGTAGAGGCTAAATTGATCATGCAACGACTATGGCTTGCAAAATGTTCTTGGGACGAGCCTATTCCCGAAGACATTCAACACAATTGGAGTATTTTTCAAAATACTTTGCCTCTTCTAAATAAATTTGAAATACCCCGATGGGTATCATGCGACTCACCACGTTCTATACAGCTTCATGTATTTACTGACGCCTCTGAAAAGGCCTACGGTGCTTGTGTTTATGTCCACAGCGTGTCGCAGGATGGGCAGACATCTGTACATCTTTTAACTGCTAAAAGTAGAGTGGCTCCTATAAAGCCCACTACTATACCTCGGCTCGAACTCTGTGCAGCATTACTCGGTACCCGGTTATACTTAAAGGTTAGTCAGTCGCTTACCTTTCACATAGATAATGTCACATTTTGGTGTGACTCTACCATTGTCCTAGGCTGGTTATCCTCATCACCGACACAACTAAAGCCCTTTGTTCGGCACCGCGTATCTGAGATTCAAGATGCTGTAGGTCAGTATATGTGGCGTTATGTTCCTTCTCTTGAAAACCCCGCAGACCTCGCTTCGCGTGGACTTAGTGCCGATAAGTTATTGTTATCCTCTTTATGGTGGGGGGGACCACAATTTCTTCGTGATGCACCTTCTTCTTGGCCTTTGTTTCCACATCCTCAAGATAAACCATACGTTATGGAAACCATATCGTCTTATCATGTTGATACGTCACTTTCTACTGAAAACATATTTTCTTCATTATTTAACAAATTTTCGAGCTTCAATAAATTACAACGTGTGATGACGTATATCATGCGATTTATTAATAAATGTAAAAAACATTCGCCAGAGAGTGGTCCACTCACAAGCATAGAGTTGACTACTTCATTAAATAATATATTAAAACTCAGTCAACAAGAGTCGTTCCCTGTAGAGTATGACCTATTAATATCAGGGAAACAACTTCCTACTAAAAATAAACTTTTGTCGTTATCTCCTTTTGCAGATACATCTTGTGGGTTGATACGGGTTGGTGGCAGATTAGAAAACTCATTTTACGACTACAACGTAAAGCATCCAATTCTGTTATCTAGCTCTCATATCATTTGCAAATTATTATTTAATATGTACCATCTACAACTTATGCATGCCGGACCCCAACTTTTACTCGCCACGGTTCGTCACAACTATTATCCCATTGGCGGTAAAAACTTAGCGAAGAAGGTAGTCCATCAGTGTGTTAAATGTTGTAGAATCAAGGCTAATACGGTACAGCCTGTCATGGGTAACCTTCCAAAGCAACGGCTACACTTAGAGTTTCCGTTTCTAGATACAGGAGTAGATTACGCGGGACCTATCATGATAGCTGACCGTAAAGGCAGAGGTTGCAGGCTTATCAAATGTTTTATTTGTGTGTTTGTGTGTTTAGCTACAAGGGCTGTTCATCTTGAACTCGTGTCAGATCTCACGAAAGAAGCCTTCTTAGCTGCCATGAATCGATTTATTGCTCGCAGGGGTAAACCACGTAGTGTATTTTCCGACAACGGTACTACATTCGTTGGCGCCTTCAATGAGTTGGCAGACCTTCTTTCACAAGATTTACATTTCTGTGAGATTGATCCAGGTATCAAATTTTCTTTTATACCAGCCTATACGCCACACTTTGGTGGATTATGGGAATCGGCTGTTAAGTCTACAAAGCATCATCTCAGGCGGATCCTTGGCTTAACTAATCTAACATTTGAAGAGATGGCTACGTGTTTGATACAAGTTGAAGCCATACTCAATTCAAGGCCCATAACTCCTCTATCCAATAATCCTTCAGACCTTGTTCCATTGACCCCTGCTCACTTCTTAATTGGTCGATCTCTGATTTTGCTGCCACACCCACAGATACAGGACCGCGCCATCAACACATTACAAAGGTTTCGCCGGATAGAATATCTGAAGCAGCATTTTTGGGATCGTTTCTCGCAGGAGTATATCATTTGGCTACAAAACAAAACGAAATGGTTGAAATCGTCGGGTGAACTGAAAGAAGGAATGCTTGTTGTCATTAAGGACAAGGGTTCACCACCATTACTATGGCTCTTAGGACGCATCATACATGTTCTGCCTGGTAAAGATGGCATCGCGAGAGTCGCCGACATCCGCACACGTAAGGGTGTCATTCGGCGAGCTTTTAATAACATTTGCCCACTTCCAGTCACTGCTGTTGAAGAGACTTCAACCGGGGGAGTATGTTGAGTCATTCACTCAACACGGCGACAGTAGCGGCACGAAGGGAGGTGAGGGGGTGCAGCGGTCATCGACCTTGCGCGTACAGCGAGCGAGTGAGAAGCCAGTCAGCTGTTTAAGCCTACGACGAACACCCGCGCTCGCGCATACATATTTATCTTTACAGTTATCTTGTCTGTTCACGTAGATACGATTTTATTGTAGTACAGTCTCCAATACAGTAATCTAATTTATACAGTCCACTAGCATTTTATTTATACCACTTAACCGTCGTGGATCACCTACACGACACAACATTCCAGTAAGGAAATCTGGAAGATAGTCAATTTGCGTTGCAACAGAACTAAAACATTTGGTGATGACCAAATCATGCTTAAACTAAATAACATAAGTACTAATAATGCTTTAGATGTAGCTAATATCTTCTCAAAACAGTTTGACAAGTCAGTGTGCTTAAATTCATGTAATAAAAAATTAGCTATGACGCATTTAAATGATAGCATGGACAGAGTAGATATAAATATGAGTTTTGCTATGGTGACTGCCTCTGAGATTTATAATATGGTGAACAAAATGATCTGTAAATCATCTGTTGGCTTTGACGAAATACCATTGACTATTATTAAAAATAATATAGATCTATTAGCAGAGCCGTTAGCATCACTCTTTAACGAGTGCATTGAAGTAGGTCTATTTTCAGATCAGTTTAAAATTGCAAGGGTCCTCCCAGTTTTTAAAAAAGGTAAAAAGACAGATCCTTCGAATTATAGACCAATTTCCCTGTTACCAGTATTCTCAAAGCTATTAGAAAAAATTATGAAGGATAGACTTATGAAGCATTTAAGATTACACAACGTATTAAAGAACGAGCAATACGGATACCAAAAATCAATAGGTACTACCGATGCCATAAAATCTTTAATTGATGAAGTCGTCTGTAATTTAAATGAAAAGCGTAAAGTAGCAGGTATTTTCCTAGATCTTAGCTCCGGGTTTGATACCGTTGACCACAGTATACTTTTAGACAAACTGGAACACTATGGTGTTAGAGACGTAGCCTTAAAATTATTTGAATCCTATTTACATAACAGGCGACAATATGTAGAAGTTAGATCTGTGCTGAACGAAGAAGAAAAGATTTGTAAATCCAACCTAACAACAGTATTCTGTGGTGTTCCCCAGGGATCTGTTTTGCGCCCCATTTTCTTTATCCTGTTCATTAATGACCTGATCGTATTTATAAAAAACCGTATATCCGATACCAAAGTCATCATCTTCGCTGACGATACAAACGCCATAATATCAGCAAATAATATGGTTGACTTGGAATCAAAGGTCAATAAAGCATTAATAGCGTTCGAAGAATGGTTTGGTATAAACAATTTAAAACTAAACACAAACAAAACAAAATGTTTATTATTTAAATCTACTGTGAGGAAAAATAGTAGTCTGAAAGTAGTGTCTTCTGGTGATATAATTGAGGTGGTAGATAATGTTAAATTTTTGGGCGTTAATATAGATGCTATGTTAAACGGGAAGCAAGAGACTTTAGCCATAGCTAAGTCTATTAGTTCTGCATGCTACGCAATAAGAAATCTGAGAGAAGTACTCACAGTAAGACAGCTTAGGATGGTATACTTTGCTTTGGTTGAAAGTAAGCTTAGATACAGCATAATTTTCTGGGGAAATAGCTTCAAATATAATATAAGCACGACATTTATTTTACAAAAAAGGGCTGTCAGAACACTTCTTCGCCTGAAACAAACTGATTCATGTAGAGAACATTTTATAAAACTTAAAATTTTAACAGTCCCGTGTCTCTATATATTGGTATTATTGTCTAACTTTATAAAAAATCTCCATAAAATTGAAACTGACGAAGAAAGAAAGATTAGAGATACCACCCGTAGGAAAGATATACCATCCACAATACAACCAAAACTCAATGTTGTGAAACACAGTACAAGAGTACAATCAGTTTGGTTATACAATAAGCTACCCACAGAGTTTAAAAGTATTTATAGTGTGAACTTATTTAAAAATAAACTAAAAACATATTTATTGGGGAGAGGCTATTATAGCATTGACGAGTTTATTAATGACATACACTAGATTTTAATAACTGCTTTGAAAATATGGATCTGTATTGAAATGGAATTTAATAATGGAATTGAATTTGTTGTTATTATTATTATTTTTTAATTTACTATTATATTGGACATTTTATTTATCATTATATTAGACATTTTTATATTATGTTAGACATTTATTTTAATTTAATTTATTTTAATAATTGTTATGAAATTGGTACATATATTGTGAAATTTAATAATGTTAATTTCAAATGTGTTATTTATAATAGAATGTTAATAATAATAATAATAATATTCTACCACATTTACACAGCGCCATCTAGCCCCAAATTAAGCAATTATATTTGCTTGTGTTATGGATGTACTAAACAACTGATAAACTACTTATATACATTGTATTTTTGTTTTTGTTGTAAATACATACATATTATAGATAAATATGTTAATATGTTATGTAGTTATTATTAATTTTAAGTAGTTTTAACAGATTTTCAACACAATGTAGTATTGTTATGAAATAAATACTTATGACTTATGACTTATGACTTATTGAAAAATTGTATTCCCGATGGTACCCAAGATACAAGCACTAGCTTAGTTTGGGACCAAAGGGTACTTATTTGTAATAAAATGTAATTTATATTTATGAAATAAATTTAATTGAATTGAATTGTATCTCCAATTTAGTAATGAAGTTTCAGAAATGTATCAAACGTAACAGTCACTATACTATTATTTTGGTAACCGTAGATAGTTACAGTATGAAATTCATGAAGTATGAACTGTGTGTAAAAAGAAGAGTGTGTGTACTCATGTACGCACTTAAGAAGTTATACTTCTTTGGCGTAACAATCCAAAAATACCAAATAGTAACACAACGCATACATAAATATTTATTTTTGCGCTATTATTTTTTTTTCGCGTCATAATTTAAAAAAAAAAATATGGCGCAAAAATAAATTTTATTTTAATTATATTTTATGATTTTTCATTATTGTTGCATGCTATTTATGTATATTTATAATTACTAACTTCATGGTGTAAAAGGTTCGCAACTAACTTCAGGGTGTTGCTTTTTTCTGTCGGTGTGCGCGCGTGTTATAAAATAGTAATAATTTGAATTACTAATTGTTATGAATTTGATTACTGATTCTTATATTTTATGCAAATATAAGTAATTTCATAAAATCTATTTATTTATTACAAATAAATCAATAAATAGATCATCTAAAATAAATATGTTATAAAGAACATCATTTATTTAAGTTATGAATATAGGTTATGTTTGTAATACTTTGTCAAGGAACCACATGTTCTTTTCAAAGCAAGAATCTTATACTTAGCTATGTACTTAATAAATCTTTCTATATTTTTTAAAAACGTTTGTAACGAATCTTAAATCATAAAATCATTAGATTATGAATACAGTTGTTTTAGCGTTATCTGTCACACAGTATAAAAGAAACGGACTCTAACGATGTGATGCATTCTGTGTCCGGTCGTCATAGCGAGCAGTGCTCAGTAATATTGTAATACGAGTTATAAAAGTTAAGTATGATTTATATTATAATTCTAATCCTAATTTTAATGTAATATTGTATTGTAAGAAACATGGTAATTGCTATAATGTGTCGGTATTGAATAGATAATGTATTATATCATATTATTTACTTATGTTGTTTCTTCTTTTCATATATAAACCCCGTAAAGATAGCTAAAATAAATTATATAGCTTTGAGATGTTGTTTTCTTATAACATTGCTTAAATATATGTTTATACATTTAGACCTGAACACAAATTTATGATTGTACATTTATATATAATTGATAGTTACTTATATGTATATAGTATTTTTGGCAATATACATAATCAATAGTATTTGACGCAGTACTAATAACAGTATATTTCCAGGCACCTCTTTAAAATTAACCAAGCAATGCTCGAGGAGTTGCTCACGGCCATCCGTGATGTTCTTTCCAGCAACAAACGACAAGACGACGTGGCGCTACCAGTGTTCGATCCGTCCACCAGCGACAACGGCGCAGCTGTATGTGTGACAACGTTGACAAGCTTGGAGAAGAGATTGGATGGAGTGGTATAGCAAAAGTTGCAAAAGCAGGTGAGGCCCTTAAGGGCTCTGCGTTAACTTCTGGAACTCTTCGTGGGAGCGGTCAAGCAGAAAGATATGTTTCCATTGTAATTAACATGCTAACAAAGTGTAACATGTCAGATTGGCCGAACGAATTATACTGATTAAAGTTTAGTAGATAATATTGGTAACTGTGGCTGTGCCTGTGGTTCTACCAATGCTGTGCTTTTGATCAGATGGCTGTGCCTGTGGACCTATGCCTGTGCTTAGTTCTGTGGCTCTATCTTTGGTTCTGTGGCTGTGTCTTTGATCTTGTGGCTGTGCGTTTGGTTTCACCTGTGGCTGTGCCTGTGGTTCTACCAGTGCTGTGCTTTTGATTACATGGCTGTGCCTGTGGACCTATGCCTGTGCTTAGTTCTGTGGCTGTATCTTCGGTTCTGTGGCTGTGTCTTTAATCTTGTGGCTGTGCTTTTTGGTTTTACCTGTGGCTGTGCCTGTGTTTATAATTATCTGTTGCCACATGTTTCAAATAAAATATATTCATATTAAATAAATTATAATCTGTCAACATATTGTAGGTATAGTAGAGATAAATATAATATCAAAAAAAAATTAAGATATTTGTTGTACTCCGAGAACGTAGCACATTTTCAGAATGGCCGTGTTATAAAATAGTAATAATTTGAATTACTAATTGTTATGAATTTGATTACTGATTCTTATATTTTATGCAAATATAAGTAATTTCATAAAATCTATTTATTTATTACAAATAAATCAATAAATAGATCATCTAAAATAAATATGTTATAAAGAACATCATTTATTTAAGTTATGAATATAGGTTATGTTTGTAATACTTTGTCAAGGAACCACATGTTCTTTTCAAAGCAAGAATCTTATACTTAGCTATGTACTTAATAAATCTTTCTATATTTTTTAAAAACGTTTGTAACGAATCTTAAATCATAAAATCATTAGATTATGAATACAGTTGTTTTAGCGTTATCTGTCACACAGTATAAAAGAAACGGACTCTAACGATGTGATGCATTCTGTGTCCGGTCGTCATAGCGAGCAGTGCTCAGTAATATTGTAATACGAGTTATAAAAGTTAAGTATGATTTATATTATAATTCTAATCCTAATTTTAATGTAATATTGTATTGTAAGAAACATGGTAATTGCTATAATGTGTCGGTATTGAATAGATAATGTATTATATCATATTATTTACTTATGTTGTTTCTTCTTTTCATATATAAACCCCGTAAAGATAGCTAAAATAAATTATATAGCTTTGAGATGTTGTTTTCTTATAACATTGCTTAAATATATGTTTATACATTTAGACCTGAACACAAATTTATGATTGTACATTTATATATAATTGATAGTTACTTATATGTATATAGTATTTTTGGCAATATACATAATCAATATTTTTACTAGTATATAATACTATATTTACTATAATCTAACACGCGCATCGTAAAAATGCACTCTCATCATTTTTCTCAATCGCGCCAAAAGAAGTATAACTTCAAAAGTATCGGCGAAAACATCTTGACAAGACATGTGTTTGCTTGTTTATGATATCTTTGTATATTCCACTCGAGTACACTTTATTGCACTGAAAAATCAATTGGATGATACTGTACGGAATTTTCTTCTCGCCTTAAAGCGGAACGTAAAAAAAAAATTTTTGCTTAAAATTTTAAACTAAAATTCCGATTATGAAACATCTATACATGATGCCGAGTTAATCTAGATATATTTATATCTAGATTAACTCTTATATACGTCTAGTGTGATGTGCAAATTACCCTAGTTTGTGAATGAAATCTCTAACAATCTACAAAAACATTTGTTAGTCACACAATATTTTCTATAGTGTTTTTAAATATGTTCAGAATATCTCTAAATTATATTAATACTAAAATAGTTAATTATATTATCTCCCTCTCCACAACATAAACAGTTTGTTTTTATTTTAAACTAGCGGTTGCCCGCGACGTTAGCGTGAAAATTCAAATGTGTGCGTGAATGAGAATATTCCCTGCTTGAGCTTACGGCAATCGTACATTGTATCAGTAATAAATATCCGGCAAATCCCATTTAAATTTATTTACTCGCCTACCACCAACTCCTATTTTTCCACAGGTTAGTTTTTAAATATAAAAAAAATAGTATTTTCTAACGATGAGTTTCACTTATTCGATGCAATGATTAATTATTGTGTTATCATAGCTCTCCTTGCTTAGAAAATGCTGAGTCCTTGTTCTGAGTGTACAATATGGTAACTATAGCAACTTCATTTGACGTAGTTTGATTAAGTTTTTGAACATGACCATGTGTCAAAATAAAATATTTTTAAATCAAAAGCACTAAGGAGTGACATCAACTTCGAAGCAAAACATGCAACAGCAAAATACAAACTACTATTTTTTTCTTTTTTGACCCTGTATTAGGATGAATTTCAATAAAATACGAAACAAGTCTTTCATTAATTCTGTTAAAGAATGTTTATGCAAAATTTTAAGTAGATTAGACCAAGGAATCACATTGTTTCATACAAACTTTGCCCCCCGTTTTCACCCCCTTTGGAGTCAAATTTTACAAAATCCCGTCTTAGTGAGCACCTACGTCATAAAAGGAATCCTCATGCAAAATTTAAGAACCCTAGCACTTATAGTTTCTGAGATTTCGTAATGAGTGAGTCAGTGAGTGAGTGACCTTTCGCTTTTTTATATATAGATTGACTGAATGACAGATTGCCACCTTTGATCATTAACGACTCATATACTTTAATTTTATCGTAGATGTTGAATGTAGATTAATAAAGTTTGATAAAAATTTATGCGGTCTTGTAAGGATTTTATTGCTATATTTTATAACTAACTGTCTGCAGAAGGGTTTCCTCTTGCGTCTTTGGTTACTGGTGTGTCCCCATGGGACGTAGCATAATGTTATATAGCTATAAATATAACCTTCCCCAATAATTGGGCTATCTAATATTAAATGCATATATTTTTTCAAATCTGACTAGTTGTCTTAGAGGTTAGTGTGCAAACAAACTCTTCTGTTTTATATATATATATATATATATATATATATATTACATTAGTCGAACAAAGTGACTCCACTCTGCTTGATGGTAAGCAATCACTGGAATCCCAAAGTGTAAAAAATAGTACTTAATGGACGGCTTCTAGTTGCGTACTGTGTAGACCCCTGACATTGCAAAATTTCAATTTGAATAGATAGGATTCTGTGTTTTCTGTAACACACGGTCAACGCTAGCCTTCATCCGAAATTATGCTTGACCCTTCTAATTTCCTATTGATCCAAAAGCTTTTGTTTTTCAGGATTTCTAATGCAAAAGGTCTTTATTAAACATCCATTTGATACGATCCTCATTATGGTCATGTTATTTAATTTTAAAATGCTAAAATCAATAATAGTTCTTATAATTGATTTTTACATTAATTATTTCTTGTATCATTATACTGTTGTAGATAAAAAGAATAACTGTGTGAAATGTTCTTGACTAGTATTTATAGCAATCCTTAAAGTAATGTTTGGTAGTGGATGTCTCCAGTCTCAAAGAAACAAACAAACTGCCGCTTTATATATTAGTATAGACTAAACGTTCGCTTTGCTACGGTATCGGTCAAAAGTTTCAAACACAAACGCCTACATAAAATATAATTGCAGTATTACCTACATCTGCGAAATAATAATTGCTATATTGCTTATTTAATTTAATTTTGCTGTCTTCTATATTGACGATTTACCAATATTGAAATTCTGTTCTGAAGTATGTGAAACATAATAAATTATAGCGTATGTTACCCGGTTCATTTATTGATTGCTAAAGTTAAAAGAATTTTCAAATCGGTAACGTAGCTAGGTTTTTAGTTAACAAATCAACAAATAAACATCTTTTCTCTTTATAATATAAGTTTAGATGAGTCTACTTATCAATCTCAGGTATAAACTATTTTAATAACTAGCTGTTGCCGCAGTTCCGCCTGCGTGAATGTCGGTTATCGCATAACATTTTGTTTCCGCTAAATACAAAGTTTCATGATTTTATCTTCTACATTGACCGTCATCCAAACTTTTATTAATAATAATAATAATAATAATATTCTACCACATTCACACAGCGCCATCTAGCCCCAAATTAAGCAATTATATTTGCTTGTGTTATGGGTACTAAACAACTGATATACTACTTATATACATTTTTTTTTTTTTTTGTAAATACATACATATTATAGATAAATTACACCCAGACACAGAACAAACAATCATGCTCATCACACAAAGGTTCGTCCTGGGTGGGAATCGAACCCACGACCTCCGGCTTAGCAGTCAGGGTTACTAACCACTAGACCAACAGGCCAGTCAAATTCAGTTATTACCTACCCCTTTTGCCATTCTTCGCGATAAAAATTTTTGTGCCTATGTTGTTACTCAAAGTATAGTCTATCCCTATACCAAATTTCGTCCAAAATCGGTTCAGTGGTTTAGGCGTGAAAGTGTAACAGATAGAGCGACAGAGTTACTTTCATATTAATAATATTAGTATCGATAGCAAATATTCAGACAACATTTGTTTTATAAAGGCGAGAAGTATTACCTAGTATATTATGTTTGTTTTTGTCTAAGAAAACTTTAATTTAGAGTATTTCTATTAGAGAATTATTATTTACTAAGTGCCAGCGAGCTAACTGCCAAATTATATTAAAATAAATGAGTCCTCTATGTTAATTTCAAGAATATTTTTGGAAAGGCTTAGGTACAGAAATTGGTGCTGTCATAATAAAAAAAGTTGCTTAATCCTTTCAGTCGGTAGAGAAAACCAGAAAATAGGACTCGGTTTAATTATTTTAGTTTATTCTATAATGTGAATTCACTAGCGATTTAGTATCATTTTACCTGTTGTTTTTTTATAATGAATGAAGTGGCTTTTTAATTAAAATGTGTAATATTAGAACTTAGTTATGTTTTATTTACTAGATTATTACTTAAACATAATCTCCTATAATGTTCATATAAGTAAACTAAATCTTAATTAAATCAAAATAATCATAAGCTGCATATATTTTATTTTTGACGAAGTTATAGGTTTGAGCTGACAGTAAGCAATATTGACTAATATTACAATTTTTACATCATTGCTGCAGATTCATTAATCTCTAAAAATAAATTATTCAGTACGCCTTTAAAGTAAAGCCAATATACTTATTTGTCGATTGCGCTGCGGTCTCGGTCTCAAAGGCACTGTTACGATCTGAGCCTTGAATTAATTTCTCTAACTACTGTAACTACAGATAGAATACCGGATTAAAGTCCCTCCCATTACTGAGGCAAGAGGTCAGTTGTTCATGAACTTGGAAAATAATAGGATGAGCTAAGTGCGGTTGTTTGGATTTGCAGATTTGCGGTCTGGTCTAGTCAAGTAAAGCGCATAATATAGCATATTGCTACGCTTTTCGAAGACTATTAAAACTGTTTGTTATAAATAAAACAAATATGTATTTACTTGATACCTATATTACGTTCTCAGTACGTTAGTTACAGATTTGGGTAAATTACTGAAATTTGATGTGCGTACAATCAATATTGCTCAAAATTCAGCTCATTCTTCAACTGTTATAATGGGTGGTGGTAATGATGATATTATATATTTTTATGCATGAGCGTTGACCTGATAGTTTAGAAAAAATAAATCTACTTGAACACCTATGTTTAATTTTTCTGTAAAATATATGATTTATTAAAACCTCTGCATTCAATAGTGTTAGTAAACGTATTGTAATGATGACTTTGGGTCATCTCAGCTCTCAAGGAGATTAATATATTATTTAAAGTTTCTTGTTCTCTTCGTGTTATCGAAGCCAAACACATTATTCATTTTAATACTTTGTTCATTTTTCATGCTGATGAAGAGCGAGCGAGTCCGACTTGCACTCGACTGGTTTTTTTAAGATAAGTAGAAATCAGTAAGATTTTTCTTAGAAAGAATTCGCGATCCCTATTGAGGCAACTAGGGAACTATATCAAGATCGCAATTACGGTAACATTTTTTGAGTGATGTTGTATTCCTATTGCACAACATTTTCCTTTTCTATAAGCACACTTTCCATCCAGTGACCACAAGCTGTTGCATTGTCTGCCTCTCTTTTGACAAATACAAGCATAATTTAATAAATTTAACTTAATTCATGCATCTTAATGACTACTTAATAGGCCTTGAATCACAAGTAATTAAACGATTTAGTAGTTAAGTGATTAAGTAGAATAGAATCGAATCTTTTTTTGATTAAGTAAATGCGCTTCCCTCCTTCGCCCATTTAATGGCGGTAGTGTTTTTCTACAAAAGTGTGTACTAAATGAGATTAGATGAATGAAATACGGTAAACTCAGATAAAGTTGAGTACTAATTAACACTCGCCCGAATAAAAGTCGATATTGTTCTAAACTCTTAATTACTTTCTTAAAGAAGTCCATGTTTTAGTTTCTCAAGACTGTACTTGCGCTTTGTAAAGCTACTCATTGTCTCACGGACGAACCTGCTTTCGCTTTGTCGAGTACAATTTGAAAATTGCCTGCAATTAATTCAAACTAGACTAAATTTAATTGTCTCCAGTCGAAGACCCTAGAATGCTTTTAGTTTAGTACGATTTTCTTTTAAGGAAGATCAAGTTAGCAGAGGTCTTGAAGAAATGTCTCTGAACTAGAAATTGAACAGAAACAATTTCGGATATCTAATACAATGCACTGCAAGATAAATTTTATTATTATTATTTATTTAGTTATTTATTTACAAAGATAATTACATCTTAACAGTAATTTTTATAATATTATAATTATAACTTAGCATAACATTACTGAAGTACTATAGTGTGAAGAGTCTGGTGATAAAATAAAGTGGCTTAAGGTTGTTAATTCTTTTCATGGCTCCACATTTTCAGTAAACGGCCCGTAGCCAAATTAACTGACATCGTTTGCACTGTTTCTTGTTATTTTCTCAACTAATGGCTGTCTTAGGAATGGCATGTATCATTAATTTATTAAATGAATTTTTAGTTTAAGTTAATTTTTTTTATATTTTTTTATATTAGCTTTCCAAACTGACTCCACTCTGCCTGATGGTAAGCAGTCAGTGGAATCCAGAATTGGCGGACACCATTCCAAAAGCCAAACTACTGGTATGGTGGCCTCCACTATGGCGGATTAGTGAGATGCTTTTTCACGCTCCGCTTAAAAGACCCAGGATAAAAATTAGATGGGAACACATGCGCTGGCAAAGAGTTCCAGGCTTTAATTGAGCAAAATACAAAAGTATGAAGTGCTGAACCGTTTGGTTTGAGACTCTTTGGATTCCACTGTGTAAGCGTGGCACTTTAATCCCGCAGGTGTCGTTCTGGATAAAAAGGGAGAGGGTGGGATTAATTCAAAAAGCTCTTCAGAACACTCTCCAAGGCGATAGAAGACGGTCATTGAGGCGATGTCTCTTCGCAGCTGTAAAGGCTCAAGGGTCTTAGTAGCCTCCGGGCTTCCGATGATACGGGCTGCTCGCCGCTGCAACCTATCGAGTGCATCCAGTAAGTACTGTGCGGAGCCATCCCAAAGATGTGAGCAGTACTCCACGCAGGAACCTGTGTCTTATAAGGAAGACAGAGCTGCTCGGGCGTGAAGTACCGCCTCACCCTGTTCAGGACAACGAGTTTACAGGAGGCGGTTTTAATGACGCACTCGATGTAATTCTTGGAGTTGAGATTTCGGCTGATGTTCATACGCAGGATACTTGGGCGATAGCCCAAGTATCCTGCGTATGAACATCAGGATACTGTAGTGGTAACGCTGCGTTCTGAAGAGAGGGAAGGGGAAGGAACGTAGATTTTTTTGTAGAGAACGCGCAGACCTGTGTTTTCTTGGCATTGAACTCGACCAAATTCTCACAACCCCATTTAGAAATGCGGTATAAAACCTGGTTGAGCTCAGCGACAAATTCTAGGCATTTTGACTCGATGTCAGTCTGTTTAGCCGCAGGATGTCCGAGATATCGCCCATGCACTGTACTATCATCTGCATAGCAATGAATGTTACCAAGGGACAACATGTCATTGACATGCAGAAGATACAGGGTGGGCGATGAGAGTTATGCTATGAATTGTTTTTTAACGTGACGTCACTAATAGAAAATTACACTTATAATTAAACTACGGGCGTTGAACTACTTATTGTAATTATTAATAGAATTTCAATCGTTTAGGTGCAGAATGTACAAGTTGAAAAATGTCCAGTGGTTGCAAAATGTCCAGGTTGCAAAATGTCCAGGTTCCAAAATGTCCAGGTTGCAAAATGTCAAGGTTGCAAAATGTCCAGGTTGCAGACTTTTACTTAGACCAAAATTTGTATTACTCACGAAATTAATTTCAATTTTGAATGTATATCGTATCTAACTTTGGTTTAAATATATGCTACTTTCAGCTAGTGTTCTATTGTTCGGATACATTAAACTCGAAGGGAAAGTTTTAATATAGAGTGAACTATATTACATAGTAAACGAAGTTAAAGTTGTAGTATGTAGTAACGATATACTTCTGAGGCAATATCTAATACACCTTTATTACTTACTAGTTTTCCGTATCGCAGTTTCATTCGCGTTAAATTACATCTTTGGTTACTGCTTCGCTCCCGTCGCTCGTAGAGTCATGTTTCATATGTACCCTTTCTATAAACTTCCATAAAAACTGGGCTAACAAAATCAAAAATAATTATTCAAATCCGACTGGTAGACGATAGTTCTCGTTCAAACAAATTATTTCGCTTTATATAGTAGTACTTGCTTACCGCAGCGCGGTTTCACCCGCGTGTTTGGTTACTGCTCTGCTTCCTTCTCCAGTAGCGTGTTGTTAGAAAGAATAATTCAACAAAAAGACTTACTCAAATCCGACCGGTAGTTTCAGAGATTAGCGCGTTCAAACAAACACACTCTTGTGCTTTTTATAATAGTATAGACAATATCCTCTACTATTTAAGGACTAGATAATAATGTGACTTCTTTACGACTATTAGACCGGGTAAATATTTGTGAGAACTATTTGATTACAGCATAAATATTTTGAGTTTCAGAACAAACTAACCGATAATATTATACTTAGTTATTCCCTTTTATTACAGGCCAAAATGTTCACAAATTGTTAGGATTCTCGGGCAAGCATTACCTCTTAGACGGATCTAGTTTCACAGTGGTTTATTAATGGGGTTATTACTACAGAGTTATGATTCAACGCAATTTGGCTTAAAGCACTTATAAGTAATTCTCTGTGTTCATACATATCAAAATCTTTATCTATTTAGTTCAAAGATAAAGAGTTTTATTATAAAATAAGAATTTGGAGATACATACATATTGTGTTATTTTATACGTCTAGCTGCTGTCTAGTAAAATCTTAATGTCTAGTTCCATTAAGTACATTATCATTAAGTAGAAATTCAACAGGGCCTAATTAATAGAATATACACGGCCAAACTCGGTAGTGAACCTTGACCTATCATTGTTACCTTGTTAAAATAAGGAATGCTGTACTGTAGACCAACACATAGGTAATCCATCTTGCTGGAAGTACAACGCGACCCATAGGAATTAGATAACAAGATTAACTGGCTTTTGGCGAGAAATGGGAGTATTAGCTTCAAGTGCTTTACGAGTATATAGAAACTAAAAATATTCGTTGAATACATATTAGTCAGTACCTATACCTCCTTAACTATAAATATTTTTAATATTCTACTTAATTACATTTATTGGTCCTTGGCGGAACTTACTGAAATTAGCTTTAATATTGTTATACCTGAGTATTAACTCGTACCTACTAGTAAACCCCTTTCACACAGCGTTTAAAGATGACCATAAAAAAATATGCAATAAATTTAGGTAGGTAGGTAACTTTTTATTAGCTTGGTAATCAATGTATTAAGGACTTTATTATCTTTGCATAAGTTTGGGAATATGTTATCACAGAATCCCTTAATAACATGTATAATAAAAGAAGTAAGCGAAATCCAATAAAAATTTGGTCTTCACTAATATTGCTATATACTTGCATATTCCACATTTTCGGAATCAGCAGTAGTCGTTCTGTATGCAAATAATATAACATTATCATACATAAAACCTGCAATTCAGGCATTGTTACCGCGCAGTAATAATCCAGGTCCAATAGGCATTATGTTCGAGTTCTCATTTACATTTTTATGAAGGGAATATGACAAGTATTTTAAGTATTGGAGATTCTTGAGATGAGTTTCATATAATATTTGGGGAATGTCATGGCCCAAAATGTAAATGGTGTACTAATACGTAGAGTTGCTATTTATATTTTTAAAGTTTGCATTTTGTTTTTTAATAATAATATAATTTAGAAATTTTTAGTTAGTCTAGTTGTTCGTTTTTGTTGAAATTGGTACACAGGATTAGGTGTGTAGAGCATTAAAGTCGGAATAGATACTAAGTATACTTAGTATATTTGCCTGTATTTTTGCATTTACACATTAGTAACAGAACTTATAATTTTTTTATATTATTTAAATTTTTTTATATTATTTATGTGTTTAAAACAACATTAGCAACACCAAATTTATGATTATGAACTATCACAACTAAAGAAGCTATCAATTCAAACTTGGGCAATGTTTTATATTATTCTGACTTTGATGGACGAAAGAGTTCATCTTATGATGGCAGTAATATACTCAGACATAGACTCATTGAAACTCTTTAATCAGTAGTTTGAATTCTTGAATCGTTGATACCATTTAGAATTCTAAGAAAAATTTAAACCTAAAAGACACATTACTAGTGTTTTTGCATAAACAATAAAAATATAAAATATATTCTATATTATTGTGGTGTGTTCCGACGTGGCGAATTCTAATGTATGAAATCGGCGCGGTCCTTGGACGCAGGTAGGTCAGTGGAATAAAATGTTTGACCCATATTTTTTGTGAGTATGAATAATATTTATTTCAATTTGAATTTTGGTTTGCGGGACCAGTTGGGTATATTAGAATTTGTCGTGCGTTGAGCTCCGTATCTCAAGAGGCAAAATAAAACCTTTGTAGGATCACTTTGTTGTCCGCCTGTCTGTCTATCAAGACATGTAAGAGCAGAAATCAGAAATCAAGCAAAAACTTATATTGAATATTTTTGTCTGCTGATCACAGTTTCAAGGGGTTAAAGTCAAGGTTTTATATGAAGGCAATCAAAAGATACGGGTATGTACGGGTCGTTCGTGTTATTTATATTGACTACAAGTTTGTAAGGCACCCTCGGTGCGCGTGATCGACTCACACTTTTTGCATCGTTTTTATTAGCTTACCAATTTGACTTCGTTTGACCTGATTGTAAACAGTCAGCAAGGTCCATGAGTGTTAGACACCATTCCAAATACCATCGTGTAAAACTACTGGTGACTCTCACTATGAAGGCGAAAAGATTTTCACGTTCCCAAGTTTTATTTTATATCAATTTGTTTATTTATTTTATTATTATTCACACCTAAGTTCTTATTCTCTCGCAGCTGAGTAAATATTCTCGTAAAATCTTGTTTCGTGCTTACAGATTTTTGGCACGAACTACGGAAACTGCTGAAAATGAGATTATGCGCCATGAAGATAGGGGTTATCACTAGGTACTTTAGATTGTGTGTCGTTTGTGGCGAAATACACATGATACCTTTTAGCTGAGTATAATATCACAAGGTTTATAGGTTAGGTCTAATGAATTATGTTAAAACTTTGAAGGTAAGGCAGATTATTTTGTTAAAATGTAAGCTATTCTATGTTCTCTCTGTATATGACTCTTTTTCTCACATATAAAGCTAAATAATTGAAGTTTTTAAATAAAGAATTAAATGCCAGGTTTGGTCAATAAGCCACGTCATTAGATTAAAGTGTGTAGCTCTGAAATTTTATTTTAAAGTTATGAACAGTATCATATTCAGTGACTCGATTCATATTATAAATCGTAGTAGCTAACCTCGCCTTTGTTCTCTCTGGGATACAACATAGCACAATATATCTATAGATAAATTTACTCATACAATCCAAAGATTGTGCATTATACTGGGCATCAGAGCACTGAATTACCTATAGATTGGCAATTTCAACGTGCTATACAATTATTGTTCACTTGAGGGGCTTTGTTTGTTATATCGCCACCTATTTATGCGTACGTATGTTTCGAAGCCTCTTAACTTTTATTAACACAAGAAACGTTATTTATGGTTTTAAGTATGTCGAACCTTTGCTTGTATAAATCGTTTATAACATTTCAAAGTTCTAAATACGTCAATTTTCGTTTAGCTCGCTTAAGTATTGATCGTTTCAAGTTCAATTTTGACGGAAATTAACTAATTGCTGTTCAAGGTAAGTTATTACGCCACTTATTGTTAATTATGTGAATATTTGTTTGGTTACATTACTCCAATTAATTTTGTTAAAGAGTAATTAATGTCATACTGAAGATATAATTTTATTCAAATATGAGGAGCTCCTGTATCTCGAAATAATTTAATAATATCACTACTGTGTCACTTTAAGACGTGTTCTCGTACAGAGAAGGAATAAACATGCATTACCACTGCTGATTCTAGATAAATTGGCAATTTGGTACATACAAGTAGATATATTACCAATTCTAAGCTTCGTCATTATATTTCAACTCATAACAATAATGACATAATAAACTTAAAAACTTAAAAAACCACTTGATTTCTGACCGATTGATCAGAACACAAAACTTTAGAAAAATGCCACTGGAAAGTACGAGTATATTTTGATAGCGAGGAATACTGAAAAACAAAATATATCGTGTGTTAAAGTTGTTTTCATAAATGTTTGCAGATATTGGTTATTTAATACATTTATTTTGTTTGCAATGTTTTGGTTTTATGCAGCTTTTCAAAAGAAACATTATTTATGCTTAAAAGTAATATATCTCTGCCATTGCCACTACTTTTCCGTGACAAACAACGTCATAAATCATGGGAATGCTACCTGCAGTACGAATAGCCATAGTATCTCCCATTAACCTATATAGAAGTACTGAATATTTCAAGTTGCCTTGCGATAGTTTCGACATTTAGCAGGTTAAAAGAAAAGGACTGATGTTATGAGCGCAAAATAATTGTATTTATTCATGAATTTCATTTCATAGTGTAAATTGTTCATTCTACAACGAGTTGAAAATACTTTAATAATAATTGTAAGCGAAATTAAATTCAGCTTAGATCCACGCTGGTTTCAGCATGATTGGGTTGAATCGACTGGGGAAGTACTACTCTCTCATAGAAGATCGACGTAAGATTAGTAGTATCCGTACTGCTGTGTTTCGTTCGGTGAGTAAGAGTGCCGAAGACTCAATTTCCCCCTTTCCTCTTTCTTCACCTCCCTAATTCCCCTACCCCATTAATTCCCAGCCGCCATAGTAGAGGCCACCATACCAGTAGTTTAAAACGATGGCCTTATGGTATGGTGGTCACCACTTCAGGATTCCACTGACTGCTTATTTACCATCAGGCGAAGTGGAGTCACTTTGGTAGGCTAATATTAAAAAAGGGTAAACTTTGAAAATATTTAAATGAAATATATAATTATAAAAAATGGTTTATGAGTTTGGCTTTCGTTTTATATTTTGTAATAAAAACGTAAGCAAGGAGTAAAGAGGTTTTGTTTATGACAAATTTTCTGACCTGGACATGTCCATGCTACAATAATTGTGAACCATTTTAAAATTATTGGATGGGTGACAATTTGTGGTATTTCATTTTGAGCATCTTCATGCTTTGGAAGCAGTGGATGTGTAGTTGTTAAGTGACGTTGAAGGTTCATGGTTTTGGGAAATTCCAACAGCGGGCGGCCATAAACCTACCTTTACAGCAACACTGTTTTTTTTTTTTGTATGTATATTACGTGATTTCTTCCTTAGTTAAATTTTGATTTTTGATTATTCTTTTTTGTTGTTGTTTCATCACTTTTTTGTTTTTGTTTGTAGTTTCCGAGATGCAGTGTTGCAAAAGTTTTAACAAGGACTTTTGTATCTCTATTTACAATCTTCCCTCTCGTTACTACTTTTTTCCAAACGGCGCTGCCTCATTTCGACTAAACGTGCTGAGCAAATGAGGCAGCGCCGTCTACCCATATTACATATATTAACAATACACATAAACTTCTCACAAAAAATTTAAAAAACCGACTTCAAATCTACATGATCAATTCTTTACTAAAAAGCAGAAAATAATATTGTAATTACTTCAAAGCAAAGAACCTTGAAGGGAAATCAACAAAATCATTGATACTTATATAATACTTTACTATTTTATTACTAATAATAATTAGTTACTATACTATACTACTAATTTATAATTAGTTATTTTTGGAGTTGATGCCAGCCAAGAAGGATCTTATCAGCTTATTAGCTTCCGTTCGATTTCTTTTATTAAATTTTTATTTTACATATCATAATAATAGATTAATCAATTAGGTTATTATTGTTAGAAGGTTATATATTTATTAGGGTCATTAAGATCATTTATCTTCTTTCCTTCTTCTTTTATATATTTTTCACTTTATCAAATTTTATTTTCATCAAACTCAGTTCAGTGGTTTAATCGTGAAAGCGTAACAGACAGACAGACAAACAAAGTTACTTTCGCATTTATAATATTAGTATGGAAGTATGGATTTACAACCGCGTTAACACACTGTCATCATTCATCACGAACATTACGTTCTATAAGGAAACAACTACTTACGTTTTAGTATATTTTTAGTATAAATTAGAGGTTCATCAGATAATAATATATCAGATAGGCAATAATGATTTAATGAATTCAGTTTTAAGCTTGTTTCAAATTATTTTGCAGGTAAAAATAATAATTATAACGAAAAATTTTGGTTCGGTTTTTGTATGCAAAGAAATACGCATATTTTGCGGTAGGTACCTACTTATCCTAAACTTAACCGATAACTATCAGTTTTCTGAGAATACAAAAATCTTTTGCAAATTTCCGTGAAAGTTAGCAGACCTAAAGAAAATTGTTATATTTCTTTTTAACTTTGTCCATTCATCACTTTATGAACAGTTATTAGATAAATAGGGTAAGAATACACAGAAGTTTTAAGAATCCATTTTTAATTTTATCAGCCGTCGGCAAGTAAAAAACAAAAACACTAAAGACACAGAGATACTTTTAAAAGTTCGAGAAATATCGTCGAGGAAAACTTATATAAATCAAGCACTACAGATTATTACAATTACAGAGTTACTTTTTATTCTTTTTAAGCGTCTTGGAGAGAAAGTCATTTTCTCTTTGTGATGTTCGCTGCGAAATTGAAGAGATATAACAATCATAAAAAGTTAAAAGCGGAAGAGCGCTGGAAAAAAATATAGATACCTTTATAGAAATTTTATCTTAGTTGAAAGTACCTAAGTTTTCTTTGTCAAGTTTAGCCCAATCTAGTTTACCTACTAGTTAAGGGCAGATTGTTGTCGCTTTATGGTTCTTTATTGCCAAACTGTAATGTCATCAACGTTATCATATGAACTGATTGTTTGCGTTCGACATTCGTTCGATGTCAGCAAATATAGGTGAAGTTTTCCCCTGTTTTCTCGTAGTCCCAGGATTTTGTCCCTTTAATGGGACCACGAGGGAGAACTGTTTCTCATAGTCCCATTGTTGTGAACCTACATCCTGTATAGTGGTTACCAAAAAAATAATAATAAAAATATCAACTTTATATTATTATTATATTAAAAAATATACCTATATATTTTTTATCTCAATTTTTCTAAAAATGCTCCACCGAAATATAACCGTGGATCAGCTGTAGTTGGTAATTCATAATGTTGTCATCCCGCTTTGAAAATTCTCGTCTTCTTTCTGATGATTTAGAGAATTCTTGTTCTCTATCAACCAGAATGTTTAATAGGCGTAATATAGGTTTGGGAGGGCGTTTCTTCATCTCTTTATTTAATTGCGAACAATATTCTACCAAGGATTTTATATACCGTACTTATTATTTCTTATTTAACAGAATTATTAAGTAATCAATGTCAGTCAAGTGTCATTTATTCATCATCTAACTCTAACCATGCACTCTAAAAAGTTTATCTATGCAGGAAGAATTATTTATATACAGGAGGATAATTATGTTACCGAACATATTAATGGGACTATGAGAAACAGTTGTCCCTCGTGGTCCCATTAAAGGGACAAAATCCTGGGACTACGAGAAAACAGGGAAGTTTTCTAACTTGTGTGTAATAATAAAGTAGTTTTTGTTATTAATAATATTTCATTACCAACAATAATAACACTGAAAAAGTTAAGTGGCCGGATCATACGGTTCAGGCCGATACCTCAAGGCAGACTCGTTGAGTTATTATTATCACCATTGTAATTTAGTTTTAAAGGATTCTCTACACTCTATTTAGTAAGATGATTTCTTTTTGCCCGACTGCCGCAGCAAGGAGGGTAATATTTTCGAACGTATGTATGTATGTATATATGTATGTATGTTAGTGAGTATGTATGTCTTTTTCATTGGCACGCTCTACAGCCTAAATGGCTTGATGGATTTTAACGTATGAGGTGTCATTAGATTCGTATTCACTGTAGGAGTTATATAGGGTATATAAAATTTTATTATAGCGTCAGCACGAGAAAAAAAATAATTTCTTTCTTTTCACTTTGTTTTAGGCAGGCGGGATTTTTGTTTTCATCAATAATATATACTGCTTGTTCACTGGCCCAATTTTAAATAGTCTCTCTCAGTCACCGAGCATTTCATCACTTAAACTTCAATTGAAAACCTGAAAACGCCGGACATACGAACTGATTATACTGTACTGGGCAATTGTTTTCAAAAAAGACAGTTAAAATTTATATTGTATACATTTTTAATGCTCATATTTTTTTCTAAATTAGACGTATGAAGAAGTGTTTGATTAATCAGTTTCGAAAATAACTGCTTTTACACCGATCTTAGGATAGGTACTTTTACGCAATTTATTTATTTTTCTAAAAATATTTATCCTAAATACAAAATACCAGTAGTAGGTAATTTGGCTGCTCAGTAAAAACTAATTCCGGGTAATTTGTGTTGCCAGCCTTTAAGTTTAAGTTTCAGTCGTTATTTTTTGTTTGTATATACAACTTTTAGTAACTCTATTGTTTAATTGTTTGAAAGCTATTAAAAATTCTATTATTATCAACTAAATGTATAATTACATACTTGGTAATGCAGATCTCAGTAAATTATTGTATTGGGTCAACACCAATCTATCGTTCTGTATTAGCAATTTATTGGTATTGTTGGCGGTTTGTTTAATTATAAGTTATTCATTCGTAGTCGGCATACGATCAAACTGATCGGGATACGATGAATTACTAAATAATGTTTGATCGATATGGAATATAATATTCCCATTTACCATTACTCTCGCACTCTTTCTCTTGAGAAGAGATTGGACTCTTAGGTCAAAAGCTGGGTATCGAGAACATAATGATCATGGCACACTAATGGAGGTCATAGGAGCAAGTTGTTCCTTCTCTGGTTTTACGAAACCTGAGAGTTACATACTAACCTCAATCATTTATTAATATTATGTTTATTAGCAATTAATAAATTTATTGATTTTATTTATTTTGAACACTAATTTGTTTAACAATATTATGGTTTTCTATATTTGCTTGATACAAGCTTTGAATATTGTTAGATATTCTATAAAATTAAATATATTAATGATGACAAAATAGCAAAATAAGATCTAATCACAAATACATTGTATTGATTTTTCTATTTCAGCTTTGTAAAATATCTAATCAGGTCTATAAAGATCGATTTGGGCTAGTAATCCTTACTACTTAATAACGTATCAGTTACAAGAAAGGACAAAACTAATGACGCACAACTCTGTGTAAAATTACAACTATATGAGTCTAATGACGTCACAATAACTTAACAAGGGTATCTTTCAACTATTATCCTTTTACCACATGCGTGCATGAGAAGTTGAAATGTGGGACCAAAACGTTTGTTTAAATTTTCTCTATGTTTGTACTCTTCGTCACGCGTGAGTGCTGTCAGAGAAGGATGCCTCGCTTTCTTATGTTATAATGTAATGGAATGAAATATAATATCCATTAAAACATCCTGTAAATAAAGCACTGGTAGGTATTTTAGGTAGGTGGTAGTAAAATATAAAAGTTGCATAAGTACTTAGTTAAAATGTAAACCTCCACTTAACTTAGAATATCAGTCATGAATTACAATCGCCTTGAGCACGCGTGATGATCGATGCTCATGCCGCCTCCCTAAAATTTAAAACATAAGTATAATATTTTAGTCCACTTTAATAGAAAAATAGTAACATTATCACAACAACATTTTGCAAACAATGTAGGAACATTTCCAAAATTGGAACAACAAAACAAAGAGGTTATTATGCATATACTCTGCTCGCAGTTATTTGTATGTGTGTCAAACGATGTTGCTGAGATAAAGAGCCGGATGGAGAGCTACGGAACCTTTGCGCACTTATCTGAAAAACTCGGGCACAATCGGCGGAAACCTTTGCCGCTGACAACGGCATTATTGTACTCTGCCTGCATACAACCGCATAAGTGTGTCGGTGTGTTAATGTCGTAGATGTGAATGGCTCTCGGCTACATTTCACAAACGCTACGACGAGTGCTGTAAGTTTTATTTTCATCTGAGATTAATATTTAAAGGTATCATAAAATTCAAGTACTTGTTTCGAGAGTCTGGGCGTACTAACTTAATATCTAAAAAGTCATCTGTAGGCACGGGCTTGTTTTCTAAACAATATATAGGTACACAATTTAAATACAATGACATATTTTATAATTATAACATTTTAAAATAAAACACTCACGAATCATACTCTAGTATAGACACTTGAATACTTATAACTCCAGAGATGTTAACAGAAAGCACTAACTTTACATTAAGTACCGGTTTGGCTGAGTCTCGGGTACTACAGTAGGCCAGGAGCTGTAGTTACGAGTATCACAAGCGATAAAAATAATGGTTGCAGTTTTTGTACGAACAACGAAATTATGCATTGCAAGAGTCATTGTAATACCTACGCGTAATAACACGCTAGACAATTCAGGCTACGATTCATTTATTTTCAATCACGTTCACGCCACACAATGCCCCAATAGATACGCGTAAATGAAATAAGCAGTGTAAAGATAAATACATTGAAATAAAATTTGCTTTAAACGATCGTTGTGTGGATGATTTGCATTTAAAGTGGAGCAATTTGGGTCAGCGAATACAAAGCGTTAATGTTTGCTATTCTCACCCCTGCCTATTACGTTTTGATATTTTTAAAATATTTGCAGACGGTTATTAACCCAGCACATAGTAAACCAATTTTAATCACGCGTCTTTTAGGAGGGGCGTGAAAGAGCATCTCATAAGGCCGCCATAATGGAGGCCACCATGGCAGCAGATGGAATTGTGTCCACCACGCCTGGACCCATTCACTGCTTGCCATCGGGCAGAGTCGAGTTATTTTGGTAGGCTATTATACTCATCGCTGCCAATGCTTCCTATTTTATTGACACACTCGGTATTGCCAATGGCACTTCTTACGAATGTGCTCTGCGGACAACTTTTATTATTATTGTAAGCTAATTAATATAACGTGTAATATGTACTGTCACGCAAAGCATTGTCAAATTATAGTTTTCAACTGTTAATTAGGTTAATGAGTGCATCATGCGGTGGCGCTGTTCATTTAGCTAATTTACATCTAATTTCATGCCAGACTTTCAGATTCAAATGGTGTGTTAACACTTAGCCGCTTAACAGATACCGCGGTGTATTTTAATTATGAGTATTTTCTCGACCGAGTATGGTATATTTTTATACTAGATGTATCTTTTCTGCTTCTATACTTCAAAGCCGTTATTTTGGTTAGGCAAAATATTGATTTTACATATTTTTCTTTACTTTTTCATATTGAAAAGTGATTATAATAGCGAATGCAGTGAGATTTCAAGTACGTTAGTAGTTTCACCAATACTTGGTGGTTGAAAATGCTCCAAATGAAAGTACAACATAGTAGAAAAATGTGCTTTTGGTCGCAAGGACAGTGCTTTCCTATTATTCATGTGTTATCATCAGGTGCAGGAACTTAGGCTTAAGACTGTGTGTGTACTTTTGACACTGCCGTGAGCGGTGGTAACAACTTACTGCCAGACAGGTTACAGATCCGCCTTTCTACGTTGTCTATAAAAACTTTGATTATATTCTAATATTTGATAATCAATGAAATATTGTCTTCGAATCACTCTGTGCAACCTAGACCTTTGACCTTTTTCTGAGTATCAGACAGATGTAGTACTTATCATAATTCAATTTATAATCATCTCAAACCACCAAACAAAATTATTGTATGAAAACTCATTTGAAAAGTTTTTAAACGATTAAACATCATACAGTGTGTGCATAAAATCTCCATTCTGTTTGTATCACGTTACGTATATTACGGTTCTAAACCCGTTATTTTTATACACGCGAGAACGCGATGTTACCATAAAGCGATGTTTTCGAGAGTTAATTGTACTAACTCGTCCGAACATCCACAATGTTACTTTATATCGAGTACATAAAGAGATATATACGTACACAATGACATGGGTATTTGGGTATGGACAGCTACGAAATGTACACAATTGAATGTCCTTAATTTTTTCTGACTGCCTCTGTGGTTCGGTGGTACTGTGTACGGACTGCCACGCAGAGGTCGCGGGTTCGGTTCCCGCTCATTGCAAATATTTGTGTGCATGAATGAACATGTCTATTTGCATTTGTCTGGGTGTTTCTATCTATACATATAATAAAAATGTAACCGATCGCTGTCTGTACATGGAAGATATATGAGAAAAAATACTATTAGGACCTATATCAACGCAAATAGAACCCAAAACAATGATTTTCTTTCTTTCTGTTTCTTTCTTTCTAATCTCAGAAACGGCTTATCCGATTTAAATATGGTTTCACTAATATATTGTAGTAAGCTTCACTTAACATTTAGTGTTTGTTTCATGTCAATCGGTTCATAAATAAAAAAGTTATGTCAATTTAAAGAATCACATCGAACATTCGTTAATTTACTACGAAATCTTATAGAAGCAGAGATTTTAACAGGTTGCGGAATAGCTGATAGTGTTTTTATTCCTCGAATTCCTGTCATTCTAAACAATCTTTTGTTTAGTTTTAAACGAGTCCAGTTTCCAGTGAGCCTATGTTTTGCGATGACTAATTAATAAAGCCCAAGGTAAGACACTAAAAGTTGTGGGTGTGGATCTAAGTATTAGCTGTTTTTCGCACGGTCAGCTTTATGTGGCTCTATCACGTGTTAGCATTCCTAGCAGCCTGTATGCTTTGACCCCTGATGGCTATACGTCTAACCCATACATCCATACATATTATAAAAGGCTTTGTCCTGACTGACTGACTGACTGACAGACAACGTACAGCCTAAACCGCTGGTCGTAGCGACTTGAAATTTGGAGGGTGTTTGTCTTAATGTCTAGAAGTATACTAAGAAAGCGTTTTTAAAAATTCAACCCTTAAGTGTATGAAAAAGGGATGAAAACGATTGTATGAAACGTCTTCATTTTTTTACTTACAGCTTTGAAATTTTGTTTTGGAATACTTTTATTTAAATAAAAAATACCCTCATATTTTTTTTTAACTGGGGTGAATTTATAGGGGTGAAATAAAGGATGAAATATTGTATGGAAAGATCTTTGCTTTTGAAGTTGGCGACTTGAAATTTGGAGGGAGGGGGAGGAAAAGGAAAGGAAGGGAGAAGTGTCGGGAAAGTGCGGGGGTAAGTCAGGGGGAAATCGACTGCCTCTGTATTTCGGTGGTACTGTGTATGGACTGCCACGCCAGAGGTCGCGGGTTCGATTCCTGCTCAGTGCAAATATTTGTAAATTGAACATGTCTATTTGCATTGGTCTGGGTGTTTCTATGTATAATATGTATGTATTTACAAAAATAAAAGTATTTAGGTATATTTATCCGTATTCTAGAACCCATAATACAAGCATATATATGCTTACTTTGGGTCTAGATGGCGTTGTGTAAAAAAAAAAAGAAAAAGGGAACTCAGGGGGATGTGAGGAGGCAGTGAAGGGCAAGTGAGAGGTAAGTGAGAGGGAAGTGAGGGGAAAGTGAGGAGGACGTAAGGTACAGTGAGGGAAGTGAGGAGTCAATGAGTGGTAAGTGAGGGGTGAGTGAGTGGGAAGTGAGGGAAAGTGAGGGGAAGTGTGGGGAAAGTGAGGGAGGTGGGAGGGAGACGGGAGGGGAAGGGAAAAAAGGGGGAGAGGAAATGAGGGAAAGGGGAAAGTTATTGTAGTGAAAATTTGCCTTTGTGTATTGTAACGGGTGGCGCAAAAGTAAAGACCCTATTTGGTTCAGCTATAACATTTTTTCTAAATTAGAAAACTAGATTTAGATTTTTTTAAATGTATATTTGTGCCATTAAATTTCGTACCATTAGGATTTAAAGATGATGTCTTTTAAATGGTGACCTCCAGAGTTGATACACATTTGAGCCCTATTTATGACATTTTGCATAACTTGCCGTAACACTTCCTGCGATATGTTCGTTATTTCTTGACGAATGTTTTCTTTTAGAGCTGCGAGAGTCTGTGGCTTGTTCACATACACCCGAGATTTCAAAAAACCCCAAAGAAAGAAGTCTGGACTGGTCAGATCGGGTGATCTTGCAGGCCAAGGCAAATCGCCAAAACGAGAGATAACTCGGCCTGGAAAAGCGTCCCTCACTAAGTCCATAGTGTCGCGCGCTGTGTGTGCCGTAGCGCCGTCTTGTTGAAACCAGATGTGCTCCAGCCCCAATTCGTCCAAACTGGGTATCAAAAACTCACGTAACATGGTTCTGTAGCGTTCTCCAGTGACAGTAATCGCATTGCCTCCAGCGTCTTCGAAAAAATAGGGTCCGATCACTCTGTCAACACAGATGCCACACCATACAGTAACTTTTAGTGGGTGTAGAGGTGTTTCTTGAATAATGCGCGGATTATCAGTGCCCCAGAACCGAGTATTCTGCTTATTGACATGCCCTGAGAGATGGAAATGCGCTTCGTCACTCATAACCAATTTTGAAGGAAAATCATCCTCTTCAAGGTTGAGGTTTATGACGCGCTGGCAGTAATCTAGACGAGCTCGGTGGTCAGCAGGCAGCAGCTGATGAGTCATTTGAGTTTTATACGGGAACATCTTTAAGTCTTTCACCAAAATACGCTGCAGGGTCCGTCTGGAAATGCCCAATTGCGTGGCACGTCGCCTCGTTGATGTTTCTGGACACTCTTCCACATCTTCGCGCACAGCATCGATATTTTCAGCTGAACGGCCTGTTCTTGGTCTCCCAGACTTAGGTCTATCCAATGTTGAGCCAGTTGCTTCAAGGCGTGTGGCAAAGCGTCGAATTGTGCGACCAATCGGTGCCGGACGGTGGGGAAATCGTCGACGAAATTCACGTTGTGTTCTTATCACTGATGAATTATTCCGTAAGAACATTGACACAATTATTCCACGTTCTTGGGGAGTAAAACGGTCCATGTTTATTTTCAGTGTATTTTACATTTGTTCTCTACACAATTTTCAACAACAGAATGACAGAAAATGTCATATATAAAAAAAAAAAGTATTTTCTTTAGTGCCAGTACTTTTGCGCCACCCAGTATATTGTTTTACGGGGGATATCTTAATATCTTATATTATATTATTATAGATATTGTTTTAGGTAGGTGAAAGATTGTTTGTACGAATGGTGATGATGATGAGATTAGAAATAGTATGCAAAACAGTATTTAAACAATATAAAAATGTCTATTGGAAAATCGATATTCATGCGAGCGAAATCGCGGGCAGAAGCTATACATATATAAAAACGAAAGGTCACTCACTCACTCACTCATCACGAAAGCTCAGAATCTACAAGTGCTAGGAGTTTCAAGTTTTGGAAATAGGTGCTTTCCAAGACGGGATTTTGCGAAATTCTTTTCCCTGGAGTATAAAGGGGAACAAAATTTGTATGAAGCTTCTATAGTTTTTAAACAGGAGTTTTGATAATACGATTTCCAAACTAGGAACTATTCTTATTAAGTGGGAAAATAGGAGTGGCAAGTTTCGTTAAATATCGCAAAATTTCGTCTGTTTTAGGGAGTAGCGGGTGAATAGATTTAAATCGGATTCGACGGATTATACTGATATTTATTACTAATACAATGTACGATCGCCGTAAGATTAGGTAAGAAATATTCTCATACAGGCACACATCTGAATTTTCACGCGAACGAAGTCGCGGGCAACAGCTAGTGTATAATATGTATGTATTTACAAAAAAAAAGTATTTAAGTATGTATATCCGCATTCTAGAGCCCATAACACAAGCTGTAATATATGCTTACTTTGGATCTAGATGGCGTTGTGTGGTCGTTGAGATATTATTATTGTAATATTATTACAATTTACAAGGTGATTAAATAATTCTAAAAAGTTCTTCGTAAACCCTCAGCGTGCCTGCTGTGACATTCATAAGTGTCATTTACCAATTAAATCAATAAGCGACTGACTTTGACTTGTTTTGATTATATTGAAGAGCATTCTTCAAATTGTTGTTCGATTAGAATTTGAACGAAAATAAAATTAAAATAAGTCTTTTCCCTAAAAATTAAAAGAATGTGCTACGAGTTCGTAGCCAAGAAACACTTGTGAATTAGTAGATCGCCGAGGTAAAGCTCGCCAGTCACGATCAGATGGATAGATAAATATTTTGTAAAATACTTCTAGATCAAGCTTGATGCTCTCTGTGGCTTCTCAAAGAACACATGCAATCGGTTGTCACGTAATAATAATATCTGACAATCGTGAAAAAAAATCGGAATAGGATAGCAGTCAATTTGTATACGTTACTGATGATGATGAATATGGGTAAAACAGCTAAAACGTTTACAACAATCACTCTAATCTATTCGACCTTATCTAACACTATTATAGACAGAATTAAATTTGAAATTACGAAAGGAATAATTTCTATTGGCTAGTATTGAAGTAATATAACAATTTGCATATAAATTGAAACACGCTGGTTGATATGGGTCGCTATCAATTTAATTAAGGAGTAGATATTTAGATAAGTAGCACTTACCTATTGTCCGCCGAATAATGCCGACTTTTAGATAATATCAGACATTCAGATTTGGTTTAATAAGAAATGAATTTCGTTAGCATTTTTCATACCATACGGCAAAGAATGTCTTGTAAATGACTACCGTAGTTATAAACGATTGTTGTGAAGGGAGCGATCCTTAGTGACAAAGTTTTGTTTACGGTCAGAGGAGTATATTCTAGTCTATTCTTGTGTAAGGCATAATTTTATAATTGTTAGCTTAGTTGTTTAGAAATAAAGACATCCATACGTCACATCAAATAGGCCCATTTGAAAACCAGCGCCGTGCACCCGTGCTCGGCATTATGCTGAAATGGTGCCTATTTGGTACAGTCATGAGACTGCTTTTTATTTGTATCTTGTTACTTGTCCTGTCTATACCTATAATTGTTAATTAGTATGTCTCGTGTTATGTACCAAATAAACGTTTTCTTTCTTTCTTTCTTTATAATAAACATTAAATTTATCTATTTAAATGGGTACTATTTGGCTGCAATTGTCTCTAAAGCGTCTTCCCCTCTTTAACTCCTAATTTGAAATTGCTTAGTAAGTAATAATGTATACGTAAATTCAAAGTTGATACAACATATAGTCTAGTTTCTAAGCAAAAAAGTGCTTATTACCTTTGTTGTCCTTTAGTACTCTTCAGATAAGAACACACTAAACGGTAAAATATGCTTCTGTCGTCTAACGTATTGTAGCTACATTCCATTCCATTAAACGCGGACCACAGCTATAATGTTTACATGGCAATATTTTCTAAAGCCGTCAACCCACGGATGTTGAGAGTATACAGAGGAAATTAGGTATTGTAATGATGTCTTGCTACGAGATAAAACGGACGTATTTATATTCATGCACGGCTGTTGTCCAGGCGGCCGCCCGAGTCAATAAACTAGTATGTTTATTTTTTGTAATTTCAATATTATCGTGGCGATTGATATAACTTTCCAAGTACATAATATATAGATTTGCTTTCTGTTACTTCTATTTACGTACATTCAATCGCGTTCCGTATTAAATGATGCTATTACGTACAGTACTTTTAACCAAAAAATCAATTAAATTTTTTTGTTATACCTTCTTAGTAGCTTGGACAGTCTCTTGTACAAAGACAACTTGTGCCCTAGGGGACAAATCTCTACGTCATTTTACAATCATCGATTTACATTATGCATGTACATATGTGTAGGCACTTTCGAAATAAATGTTTAGGAATTATATTTATATCTGCCTAGTAGTGCCTAGGGTGAAACACATGTACTTGACGTAATAATAATGAGAAAACGTCCACCTTAACTGGTAGATATAGGTGGTATACATACGATTCCTAGACATGATATAGTTGAAGCGTTTATACAACGCTGATGCACCCGAAGTAGATCCAGTTAGCTCGTACCACGGTAAGGAGAGGCTGAGTAAGTAAATATTTTACCTCTAAACAATTGCACGAACATGATCCACTTACTTCACTTGCTCCTGCACAAACTAAAATCTATAAAATATTATACTAGTTTTCTAAAGACATTTTTGTAAATCCTAAAAGTTAAGGCGTTGAAAGTCAACAAGAATTCTCAAGGGCTATAAGAATATCAGGAAGTGCAATAAAACTGTGACTATAGGAATGTGGGATTATGTAGAATCGATTAAATCGATTATATATCGTTACAAAATCAAACAAAGAGTTATGAATAAACAATAGTCCATAGGCTCGAATAACCATTGATGCATCTAAACATAGCTAATTCTAGTCGTTCTAATTCCACACGAGGCATTGACGAATTAGTGTAAACTGTTAATTAGTGCACTAGCGTCAGCTGTTCATTTAGTTCTCATCTGTACAATTCCATGCGATATAATAAGTGGACAACATGGGCATGTAGGTATCATGTACAGGTACATAATATAGGTATATGTTGATCCTGTGAGCCTGTTATACAGCTAGTATTAAGGTATTGTCTGAAATAAATCTACCGTAAGACTTTTGATGTATTCGAACATTCCTCGTTTTCGATTTTCAGAACAACAGATAGTCAATAACACTGATTTCAGACATTATAGCGTTAAACCCATCTAACATACGAGGTATGGAAAAGGAAATACCTACTTAATAAACATTATACCTATTTTAAATATCTGTCACATATCTAGAGCGTAAAATCCATTACACTTTATTAAAAACGCTAAGCAGACATAATCTTCCATAGACGCTTGTAAAGCTTTCAGAATCATTTAAGAAAGTTAGTTTGTGTGTTTTCTTTCAAGAATCATGCACAAATACCTCATCGCGCACAGAGAATTGAATTCATAAGCAATTATTATTATTTTATTGCGAATGACAATTTGAGATTTGCATTAGTTATTTATCTTGGTTATGGCCAGTGATGTCTTTTGGCGGTACGCATTTATACGTTGTAGAGTCCACAACTAAGATGCATGCATTTCCGTGCGTATAAGTGCTTCTGCCATACATATAACTGGAATCAGATATAGCTTACATAGGTCCCTTAATATTACTTGCCCGTGATGCTCTCTTTTAATAGGTCATAATAATATACAGATTAAATTTGTCTCACGCTTTGCAATAGAGAGAAATTGACATTTTTATTTCCCACTCCTCCTTTTAACTTCTGATTAAATTCATTGCGGGATCCAAGACAGTAGGTTTGGCAGTCCCCGGGACGCCCGCGGGCGCGATGTCAAAGCTCGGTGTTTCGTATTCGTTATTTTATACTGTTAATCCTGGCACTTACAGGAGTCATAGTGATGGGCATGTGGGTGGGGTTGTCCCGAAGATGCAGGTGTCTAAACCAATACGGTTGAATTATGAAATATTAAATTGGTAAAAGCTATTTATCCTCGTAAGACCCAGCGACCTCATATGATGACATAATCAAAGTAATGCATACAACCTAGGCTTTTACACGTCATTCTGAAATTCTCGACCGATAACCTCATCTGATGACATATTCAACTTACGAACATATTTCAAAATTAACGGAGTTAGGCATGTCCATTTATTCGCAAATCATTGGCTATTACATGCTCGAATGAGATGTAATGATCGAATCGATAAACCAGTAAGCAATCAAGGTAAGTTTAATTGTATACTATCGTATGAATCTCTTCACTGATTGTTGGTATCTAAATTTTATTAAAAAGTTAAGAAGTTGTCGTAATTGAAACAAATAATATTTGATCAAAACCTGTCAAAATTTGTAACTAGGTAGAAAACTCTTATTATAGTTTTATGAGATCATCTAAGTACATAGGATTTTACTTCTGCTTTTAATTTTATTTCCTTGTCATCATCTGATCACATTGGGATGTAATACTTAGAAACATTTTATTTTTAAATTTTTGAATTGTGTTTAATTATTTTACATTCTCTTCTTTGCAGCACTTCAAGAGGACATAATCGTCGAATTCTTATATCAATCTCATTGCAGAGTTTACCTTCCCAGCGATAAAGATCTGGGCGACCCTGTTTTCACTCCTGGATCGGATCATGATACCAGTGATACCAATACGACTAACCGGCTTAAGAATCTACACCTAAAAGTACCAGGCTAGTGATTCACGACGCAGCAAGAAGACTACTCCTCAAAGTATAACTTCTGCTAGTAGTTCAATGACTGCAGAATGGATAAGTAGAAACTTTTCTGTAATTTAGTACGTGATAGTAGACCCCTTTTATCTTACAAATCTTACCGATGACAGTGTTTTGTTTTGTTAGGTTTTTGATTAAGTTATGGCGTTCTTAAAATCCAAAATATGTAAGTTTCAAAATTGACTCAATTCATAGTTTCTTATGAGCATGTAAGATAAGTTTAAAATGATAATAAAGACTATTTTGAAATATAATTTAAAAATTTTGTTGAATCCCTTTTACAAAGAAGTAACATTAATATACAACCAATGTGATTACTTGATCTCAATAAGGTTTTGCAACTACAACCCAATGTGATTACGTGAGGACAATAAATTACCGTTTTTTCTGTGCGCATTTCAAATGAGAGCCCATTTCTTACCATATAATCTAAGTGAAAAATATCCCATGTAATTTTTTTTACTTTATCTTTAATAAACTCAACTTTGTTGTTTTAGGCTGCAGCTGCTGTAAGATATAAGTCATCACATAAGGAAAATGGGTAGTAACTAATTATATACGTTTTTTCGCTTGGGTCTTACGAGATTATAGTAATATATTTAGCAAACTAATGGAAATTCGTCTTAATAAATCGAATAATCTAAACTAATTTATTCGTATAAGCCACAATCAATTTCACTCAATCGTAGCGTCAACTACAGCGTTTACATGATTATATTTTCTACAGCTGTCAACCCGCGGATGTTGGAAGAATTCTCAGGAAATTAGTTATTGTGATGAGATGACGTCTTGCTACGAGACGAAATAAAAATGAAATACTTTTTCATTTTTCATACTCGGAAAGTAGTGTTGTTTTGATTTGATTATTGGGTGGAAGATGCTGCTATCTTTTCATAGGGAGGGAAAAACTCATACAAATTCATCCCGCGACCCTCGGGCCGGAATGAACTTTAAAAAATAGAACTGCTGTCAGCTGTGAAGAGTTTTATATCAAAAAAACTATTTTAAAAAATGTCATGCATGACTTTCTAAGCAGCCAGTGTAAATTTAGCGCAAACTTCTTTGAGCGGAATAAGCCGCGAGTGCCGCGACAATTAAGCGGCGAGCGGCGAGTTTCATATTTAAAATTTAAAAACTCAACACATATTGGCGGGATACTAAAATCTTTTTTGCTAAGATTTGAATTGAATATTAAAAATGAGTTCAAGCGAAATATTGACACCAGATTCAATTACAGACGAGGCAAATTGTGTCATAGAAAATCTTTTTAATTTCACGAATTTTCCTAATTTGACTATTAATTATTAAATAGGTACCTACTAATATATTATTATCAATAAATAGTTTAGATAAACAACTAGTTTTATTTTCCTCATATTCCAAATGAAAAGTAGAGTGTTTGCCACGGGTAAAAGAATCAATTCCGACTCGGACTATAGCCAGTCTAACTACCTCGGGAATTGATTCTTTTCAACCCTAGGCTAACAATCTACTATTGCACAACAGGCGTGTTGAATCCATCGATCCGGTTCGAATAAACCGGTATTTTTTACATTATTTCTCTATATTCAGTTTCAATGACTACTGCAAGCAGCTCTGCTATAAACCGGGCAAATGTATGGTATTCATTAGTGTAGTAGTAGTAGCAGTATTGCAAAATACTGTTTTCGAAACCTCTGCCTAACACTATATACAGGAAAGATGATAAATCCCGGAATAGAGTATATGGTCTGTCTATGGAGAGCTACGCAATTTATGTATTTAATAAATACGAAGTACGCGCATTTTTAAAAAATAAATATTTGTAATTTACACAATTATTGACCTCTATGCTAGGCTAGGCTAGGTTACCGTTCACACAAAACTTGTAAAAACAAAAAGGGAACAAAAATTGTAGTGAAACAACTGTGCAGTATTTTTATAATATATTTTATATAATATATCGCTACATATATTCATAACACAGTTGAAGCTACACTAAACTTCTGAAGCACTTTACGTTGGTACAACGTAGATGCACTCGAAGTAGATCAAGTTTACTCGTACAAGGTAAGGAGAGGCTGAGTAAGTAAATATTTTACCTCTTCTAAACAAGTGCACGAACATGATCCGCTTGCTCCGAGCTTGAGTACATTACAGTGCTTTGCCAATTGAATTCAAGGTTGTTTCCCTGCACCGAGAGCTTACTGCGGTGGTTGTGTGCTCAAATACTTAGTGCAATCTTTGCGCATTTGAAGTTAAACAAATCCACTAATGCGGTTTTGCATTGAAATCAAATTATCTTGAACTTTAAATGTGCATTTCAATTTGTCGGTTGCAAGAATATTAATTTCTAGCGAGATTTAAACAGCATATTCTTTCGATTTCGAAGCATAATATTGTGTAGACTGAGACACAATAAATGTTTTACTGATTCTATTTTTAGGTGTAGCGTTAAACAGAAGCAGCTTTTTAAAATTTAATGCTAATTTCTTAAAGTCACGTTTTTATAGAACGCCAATACTGTAAGTGTGCGGCGAAAAATCGATGAAATTGTATATAGCCTGCTTCGCTGTAATGTCGGTGACGATAACTCCATTACACTCTTTTCAGTTTTATTTACTCGATATCCCATCACGTTGAAGGGCTTACTGATTGCATGTATCTAGAGAAAAATCCTGTTAACGATCTGCTGCGGGCGCTCGGAGCTCAAAACTTGAAAGTAGATTTTCTTAGCAAGTTTGTATTTGAAGTTTCATTGGATTTTGTAGCAGCTTGTCAGTAAAACTGTTAGTTTTTGATCAAATATATATTTATTTTGTGAGAAAAATATTTCTAAAACTATCGGTTGGAAATTACGATGTGTATCGTAGTACCGACAATCTCGTTCTCGTACATAAAATCTATATTTGGCATATTGTTTGTGAAGGGAGCTGCGAAAACATGATGCCGAAAGGTTCTTTTTTTTTTATTATAGCCTACCAAAGTGACTCCACCCCGCCTGATGGTAAGCAGTCAGTGGAATCCAGAAGTAGTGGCCACTATACCAAAATTCATCGTCTTAAACTGCTAGTATGATGGCCTCTACTATGGCGGCTGGGAATGGGGTTAGGGGAAGGGAATGAGGGAGGTGAGAAAAGAGGAAAGGGGGGAAATTGGGCCTCCGGCACTCTCACTCACCAAACGAAACGCAGTAGTAGAGATACTACTACTCTTAAGTCGATCTTCTATGAGAGGGTAGTACTTCCCCGGACGATCCGGCCCATTCATGCTGAAATCAGCGTGAATCTACTCTACTACCTATAAAATTTCTCTCTATTGTTCTATTCAAAAAATTACCGTATTCTGAGATATTTTTATTTATTACAAAGCTTTTAGACCAGACGAAATTTGCAATCGTGCAGTTTCTATCGTTTTCGTGCTATTTTACAGTTTGTGATATTTTAAAAATGACGAGATTAATGGTTAGTATATTTACCTTATAAGTAATGCGGCTAATTCAGTTTTCCCTCCTAAGGGGGATTATCTAGGGGGGATTTCTAGACTCTTATTTTTTTCATTCCATTTTTCCCCCCTACAGGTGGATTTCAAGAGGGATAAGTGGAATAGTATATTTTTCAATTCCAGTATTCCCCCTTAAGGGGGATTCCTAAGGGGGATTTCTAGACTCTTGCAATTGGATTCCAGTTTTCCCCCTTAGGGGGGATTTTCAGGGGAGATTTGTGGAATAAGCCATAAATTAAAAGTCGTTTGTCGCAAATTTCTCTAGTAGCCCTTGCGATGAGTTATTGCGACAAGGTTCTAGAGTGCTTCTAAATGCATATTTGTGTAACTGTTATTGTACAGAGGATACTGTAGGAGTAAGATACAGTATGAATGTACCTGAAACAAAGAAAACAAAGGTTATATTGTAGAAAATATACACGTTACACTCGCTCACAAGTTTATAGGTACTGCTGCAGGTCTATTGTGTTCTATCTGCTTTTTATCAGACACGCTATTGTATTGCTGTGTAGGTGCCAAATAGTTATGGGTGGTTTATGTTGAAAGCTATTTCATAAAATGGCTCTTAGTTCTAAAGTATGACAACCTCTGTGGTTCGGTGGTACTGTGTACGGACTGACACGCAGAGGTCGCGGGTTCAATTCCCGCTCAGTGCAAATATTTGTGTGCATGAACATGGCTATTTGCATTGGGCTGGGTGTTTATATGTATGATATGTATGTATTTACGAAAAAAAAGTATATAAGTATATTTATCCGCATTCTAGAATCCATATCATATTAATTTACAAAAGCTTTACAAAAGCTTGATTGTTTCTTTTTTACGCAACTGAAATGGAAACATGCATATAGACGACCTAATAGTAAGTGGTAATAGTAGTTTATAGACATGACAATGTTCTCTCAAGCCAATAATAATTGTAAGACGGAAACAAAGCAGGAAAAGACACCAAAGAGAGGATGTCAGTACTGAATCAGTTCGAAGACGTTCAGTAATCACTAAGACTGAAAGCCAACGAAACATGTTAGTGAAATAGCAAATTGATAATAGTAAAATTAGTACTACGAAATTAATAATACACTAAGTTTTATTTTAGAGTACCAAATACATATTAGATAAATGCAAAAACGTAATACAGCGTCAATGCTGAGCTTTTCCAAAAGCTCAGCATTGACGACAGCAAATACATTAGACCCACGATAAATGACTTTCTGATCTCGTCAAGATTGAGAGTAATGGTGCAAGAAATTATGAGAGCTTATGTATATTTATGTATGATACATTTCATGATTAATAATGTAGCACGTATTTAAACGCCATTCTAGATAGATTCATTTGTGAAAGCATGAAGCATAAGGACCATATATTTTATACAGATTGATGCTTAATGATCTTCTTATAATTCTTTTAATAGCTAGATCACTAAATCAACTACACAAAATCTAAAAAGCAAATCATTCTTAGGCAAAAATTTATCGGTTTATAGCGACGTGCAATAACGCATAAAATACGTTGTTGTTTAAATGAAATAGGTGCCTTTGTCGACATTTTTGTTTGTTTTACTGCGTATGTTATGTTGTTTACATGGCGGCATTTTGTGGTTGTAAACATATTACGACCTTACAAGCTAAGTAACCGAGTGCTACATAACAGTTATTTGTTTATTCAAGCTATACATATCTAAATAAACAATACTATCTGCTGCCTGCAGCTCCGCCCGCGTGAATGTTTTCATACAAACTTTCATCTCCTTTTTTTTCCCTTGGGAAACGCATTACGCGTACGCACCCGCCTGGGCGAGGCGAGGGTTATGTCGGACTCTCCGACCACAATGAGAAAGCGGCCAACATACCAACTAAAACCCACGGTGTTCCTCCAGACGGCCAGAGTGTCGGGGTCACGGGAGACGCTCGCGCATGCATCCGCGACCCCGACGGGCCACGGCCCGCTCAACGTGAGTGGGCCCCGTCTGATTTGGGGGGTCTAGCCCCCCTTCCTCCATCAAGAGGCGTTCGTGGAACACGTACGCCGCCTTCTCGCACCTGTGCTGTTCGAGCGGCGATTGCCCGATCGCCGCCCGCAGGCATCCTCCGATGGTGACTGGAGATCTCGGAGCGCCCCACGACGTCCGGGGCGGGCGCGACGGGCGGGGAGCAAGGTGGTCAGATCCCTCTCCCGCTCGGTTGCCTCTTTGGCGAGCATTACCTGCTCGCAAAAGGAGGTGACTCCCTCCCAAGCCCTCTCGCGGACCATGGACAGAACCACGGTTGGCAGCGAGAGCTGGGCCGTCGCGAGAGCCGCAACTAGGTCGCGGCGCTGGTCCGCCCACGCCGGACACTCCACAAGCGTGTGGAGCGCCGTGTCGTGCGGGCAGACCCCGCGATGATGGCAGACGAACGTCTGCTCCTGGCCTATGAGACACAGGTACGTGCCGAAGCATCCGTGACCGGTGAGTACCTGTGTCAGCCGGAACGTGAGGACGCCATGCCTCCTTTGCAGCCACTCCTCGAGGACAGGACTTACCGCCACCACCGTGGCGTGCCCTGCACTTGGTCGCGCAAGTGGCGCCTTCTACTCCGCCACTAGGACTGTGCGAAGCTGGGACCGCTGCGCCTCGATCTCTCGAGCTCCGCCGCCTCCTCGCGCCATCGGAATAATGACGCGAGGACTTCGGCTTCCAGGTCCCAGGGCGGGGATCCGGCCAATAGGGTCACAGCCTCAAACTTTCATCTCCTATTTCAACCCCTTTAAGCCATTTTTCGCGATAAAAGATAGCCTATGTTGTTCCTCGAGGTCTAAGCTATCTCTAAACCATTTTATCAAAATCGGTTCAGTGGTTTAGGCTTGAAAGCGTAACAGACAGACAGACAGACAGATAGACAGACAGAGTTACTTTCGCATTTATAATATAAGTATGGATAGAATGGAAGTATGGATTCTATAAAAGAATTGTAAATCGTATCTCTTCTTGTCCGTTTCTACCCTTATTTCTTCTTCTTTTATCTTGCGTTTAAGGTAACTCGATCAAAAGGGATGAATTTTGATATGGATTTCAGTAACATTTTTTATTTTATTTAGTTTTATTTACAAAGTTTATCTGTATAATACATACATATTATATTATAAAAAGCGGAAAATTTTAACTATTTGTAATTATGTTTAAAGCTACATCACAGCAAATGGACTGAAAATAGGGGAATTTGTTAGCGACGGAATCGCTACAAGATTTTAGCTCCGATTCAACATTAGTCAATAGACCGCAAGCCACAAACCTCAAATCGCTTGCAATCTGGCAATGTGGCCTAAAAAGTATTACGTAGGTACCTACACTACAGTCAAATAATATTTTACTCACTTTGTTTACATAGATTTTTTTTTGATTTTAGCTTACAAAATGATAAAAAACGATTCCATTCGTTCTGATAGTATAAGATAGTAAGTTTACTATCCCAAAGACTATAGTGGACCTAACTATGGTTTCTTTGTTAGATGCTTTTAACGCTCCATTTAAAAGACACAGAAAAAAAAGAATTAGGTATTAAAAAACAAAAAGCTCGCGTGCCTAAAACAAACTGAAAAGATAGAAACCTATTTTTGCCGACGCTACATTGCAATATAATATACCTACCCTACTAGCTTTCCGAGGCGCAATTTCATCCGCGTCTTTGCTTACTGCTCTCTCGTTACCGGTAGCGTGATGTTACATAACCTATAACCTTCCTCGAGAACTGGGCTATCATACGCAAAAATAATTTTCAAATCCGTCTGGTAGATCCAGAGATTAGCGAGTTCAGACAAACAAACAAACTATTGCGCTTTATATAGTAGTATAGATGATGTTACATAGCCTATAACCTTCCTCGAGAGCTGGGCTATCATACGCAAAAGAATTTTTGAAATCCGACTGGTAGTTCGAGAGATTAGCGCGTTGAAACAAACAAACTCTTCTGCTTTATATAAGAGTAGATGTTGGACTCGTAGATGTCACTCAAACAATTAATACGAAACTAATGGCACCTCATAATTATGTTAAAATCAATTAAGCCGTTTAGGCTGTAGAGCGTGCTAAAGAAATAGGACATACAAACATACATTGATACATACATACATACATACATACGCTCGAAAAACATTACCCTCCTTAACTTCGACAATCGGCCAAAAATATGCGTTGGTGCCAGATTTTTATTGAGCGACATAAGTATGAAGAACTGAACCATATGTATTAAGGAATAAGCTTAAATAAAGTAGTACACTGTATAGTAATTAAACTAATAACTCAAAGAGGAACCATGTGTTTTGTTTGATACTAAATTGTCAGACATAATATGGAATAGTTTCATACAAGCGAAATGACGAAAATTTATGACAATTTAAATTGTTTGCGTCTAATGTGGAACTTGATTAATACATTCTCTTACCGTAACTTCGTATTTGGATTTAAATGATAAATCGTAGGGATAGACTTTGACTTTGTACCATAGTAGGGAGTGCATGAGTGCTACTAGTTTAGTAATAAAATAAAAATAGAGTATGGATAACACTCTATAGCTACTGTTTATAAAACATTTTAATGATTAACATACCATCATCATGAATTTTTCCTCGAAGGGGTAAGCAGAAGCGTTTATCAGTCTTGTTTGGCAAGAGTGTTGAACCTGATTCTAATGTTTCCTTTGCCAATTTTGGAAATCATAAAAATCGAATGACCATAATACCTATGATGTTACGCGGCACTTCATAGAAGTCATTAAGCAAATGTTCACTCCTAGCTATCCTTTCTTTAGCTAGGTCGTTATTAGTTGAATAAACAAAATTTATTATTTTAGTTTTAATTCTAGTAATATTATAAATGCGAAAGTTTGTGTGTGGGTATTTGTGTGTGTGTGTGTTTGTTACCACTCAGCGCCTAAACAGCTCACCCGATTTAGATGAAAATTGGTATTGGAGATAGAGATAGGATACCTTTTATTCCGAAAATAGGTCTGGTTCCCGAGTTACATTAATTAAACCATTTTTGCGCGGGCAAAGTCGCAGGGCGTAGCTAGTTATATATATATATAAATTAATAGAATAGAAGAGACAGAACAGTGCGCAGTTCACAAATTTATTTACTGAAATTAAATAGTTTTACATAATTTTAAAGTTACCTTTGAATGGGTGAGGCCTCTTAGTACAAAGTAGAGATGCTGGGGTGAGGCCTATTAGTACAAAGTAGAGATGCTGTGAATAGTCTTAAGTTTAGCAGTGGACTAGATTATAATAATGTTATAAGCCAGATATCTTAGCGATTTGGATTACTTATTGTCACTATTTAATTTTGTTATTTTTTTTCTATTATGTAATTTGTACCTTTTTTTTTTTTTTTTTTTTTTTTTTTCGTGGGAAACTCATTACGAGTACGCACCCGCTTGGGCGAGGCGGGGGTTATGTCGGACTCTCCGACCACAATGAGACAGCGGCCGGCATACCGACTAAAACCCACGGTGTTCCTCCAGACGGCCAGAGTGTCGGGGTCACGGGAGACGCTCGCGCATTCATCCGCGACCCCGACAGGCCACGGCCCGCTCAACGTGAGCGGGCCCCGTCTGATTTTGGGGGCCTAGCCCCCCTTCCTCCATCGAGAGGCGTTCGTGGAACACGTACGCCGCCTTCTCGGGCCTGTGCTGTTCGAGCGGCGATTGCCCAATCGCCGCCCGCAGGCATCCTCCTACGGTGGCTGGAGATCCCGGAGCGCCCCACGGCGACGTCCGGGGCGGACGCGACGGGCGGGGAGCATGGTGGTCAGCTCCCTCTCCCGCTCGGCCGCCTCCTTGGCGAGCATTACCTGCTCGCAAAAGGAGGCGACCCCCTCCCAAGCCCTCTCGCTGCGGACCATGGACAGAACCACGGCCGGCAGCGAGAGTTGGGCCGTCGCGAGCGCCGCAACTAGGTCGCGGCGCTGGTCCGCCCACGCTGGACACTCCACGAGCGTGTGGAGCGCCGTGTCGCGCGGGCAGACCCCGCAATGGTGGCAGACGGACGTCTGCTCCCGGCCTATGAGACACAGGTACGTGCCGAAGCACCCGTGACCGGTGAGTACCTGTGTCAGCCGGAACGTGAGGACGCCGTGCCCCCTCTCCAGCCACTCCTCGAGGACGGGACTTACCGCCACCACCGTGGCGTGCCCTATGTAATTTGTACCTACCCAACAGTGGGTAACTATAAAATTTGGTTGAGGATGATGTAAATATTTGCTTTACGTGAGAATCATGTACCTAAGTATTATTTGACTTTCGTCGTACTTATAAGATTCAATGGAAATATTGGAAACAAGTTAATTTTAATTTATCTATTAGAAAATGGTATTGGTATGTATATGCTATTTACAACGTATATAACTGAAATTAATATTAAACCGTGATTATCAAATATGCCAAACATAAATAAACATACGTCCAAGTGATTACTGAAAGTAATGGTTGAAATAATGGAAATTTTCCATGAGCCGGTTCGTTAACTATGTTTTCAATGTAAATATTGTCTGTTATGATTTTATGAATATGAAAACTGTAGTTCTAGCATGAGTTCGTGTTTGTCAATGGCAATGTAAATTAATTGTGACAGGAAATTCAGTTCTCAGAGTAAATACTAGAGGCGCTGTAAATTTCCGAAACGAATATTTTATTATGTTGTCGCTGAAACAATTCCACGTTAACACAGAGCTATTGAACAACAACACTGATATGTGTCCAAGGCTTCATACGTTTGTGTTTGTTGACACCTTCCACCATATGACCTCGATGAATAAAAGGTATGTCACACGAACTGACCTGTGTGCTGCGTTTTGTGCTCATTACATGTCATAATAACATAGGTACTAATAGGTAGGTAGATATCTACCATTTATTATAGGTTATTACACCGTGAGGAAACCATATAACAGTCAACAATTACAACAACAAATAAGTAAGACAAAGATTTAAGAGAAGTAACATCATGAATAAACCTATGCAAATTCAATAATCTTTTTGTACATCTATTTTAAGTGGTAAACAAACATACAGCTCACCTAATAGTAAGTGGTCACCGGAGCTGACATAAACCTGGCGTTTTCTTTATGCTATTTTATGCAGATGGATGGTTCTCTTATGTCAAAACAGAACACACATTTAAAAACTTAGTATTTATCATACACCTTCCATAATGATAATATAAATAATAATATTCTACCACATTCACACAGCGCCATCTAGCCCCAAATTAAGCAATTATATTTGCTTGTGTTATGGGTACTAACAGCTGATATACTACTTATATACATTTTTTTTTGTAAATGCATACATATTATAGATAAATTACACCCATAATTATTGTCCATCTTATACGAGTACATTATATTACAAAAAATAAATAAACCGTAAGTAGATCACGTGTTCGTAACATTTACTTCTGTTTTATTGGACAGTGATTCCCTAGAGACCCATTTGGTTTTAATTGCAAACTACTCAAAATACATGGTTTGCGTGCGTAATAAATTAATTAAGCGCCCTTGTTTCTCTTTTATCTTTATGTATATGAATAACCTCAAGCGTGCAGAACCGGATATTATATCTTAAGGTACGATATGGTTAGGCATTAGTTAGGATTCGATTTTTAATAAAACATATCTAATATTAACTACGTTAAAAATTGGTATATTAATGTCGCTTTACTTCAACTTTTATTGAACACAACATCCACCCTCGCTTCGCTATCAAAAGTATCATACAGTATCACAACAAACGCATACATAAAATATGATTGCAGTACTGTCTACGTGTATTGCTTTATTGCAACTGCAAATTTACTTTTGCTGTCTTCTGTGATGCAAATTGTTAAACATAATAAAATATAGCCTATGTTACCCGCTTCATTTATTGATTTCTAAAAGTTAAAGAATTTTCAAATCGGTAACGTAGATTTTTAGTTAAATCATTATAAACAAACAAACATACAAATAAATAATTCTTGTCGCTTATAATATTAGTTTAAATATAAATTTATTTTGTTACTATAATTGCATTCTCTGTGTACGATTAAAAACTATGGTTTAGTTCGTTAGTGTTTCGTTTCAATTTGTAGATAGAATATAGTTATATTTTTTTGCTTAATATAATTATCAAACAGTGTAAGTGAATGTAATTGTATTCTGTTTTATTATTTAATAATAATTGTATTTTAAAATCTTGTAGTAGGCATTCAGTATAGATTAAAATAAAACATCTTGTAAATGTACATATTGTCATACAAAGTCCTGGTAAGAAAAATACAATAAAAAAAATACAAAGAAAAATATAATTTCCTCTTCATTATATTTATAAATGATCTGGCGCAACATCTCTCTTCTCCTTGCCTACTATATGCTGATGATCTCAAAATATATAGTGTCGTAAAAGACATTAAAGATTGCTTAAGTCTCCAGCAAGACCTCTCACGAGTTGCAGAGTGGTGTCAATTAAATCAAATGCAATTGAACACTGATAAATGCTTTATTATTTCATTCACGACCAGAAAACAAAAGATCGAATTAGCATACTCTCTTTCAAATAGGTTGTTACAACGTAAAACATTAATTAAAGACCTTGGGGTTTACTTCGATGAAAAACTTACGTTTCATGCACATTACAATCACATAATTCTTAAGTGTACTAAACTAGTTGGTTTTATCGCTCGATCAACAAAGGATTTTAAACATCACCACACTCTCATCCTCTTGTACTACTCGTTAGTTAGAAGTTAAGATACTTCTAAATATGGGTCCATAATATGGTCGCCTTATTACGAAATACACAGCTGCCGCATTGAAAAGGTACAGAAAGGATTTGTTAATATTCTTTGTTATAGATCCAATTTGGGTCGTAGTTTTGGATCCTATATAAAACGACTATCTAAGTTCGGCATATCTTCTCTATCAGAACGTCGTAAATGCAACGAACTATATTATTTGCACAAATTAATACATTTTCGTCTCGATTGTCCGTCACTAGTGTCTAGAGTTATATTCAACACACGGTATAAGTCTCGCAACCCCTCCACAAAAGTATTTGCCCTTCAGGTCTATAAGAATAACACTTCATTTTGTAACCCTATTACTAGAATGTGTCGACTATACAACGATACTGTTTCACAACACTCATCATTAGACATCTTCCGCGATAATTTCCTTAAGTTTAAAAAGGATGTTAGGTGTATTTTTTGTGGCTACAACAGCAGTCCACAGGCTGTGATAAGAACCTAAGACCCCTGTCATTCTCGTATTTCTTCTTTATTTATATTTTACTGTTCTTTACATCTGTTTGTGAACTAATGTCCTCGTTACTAATCCTTATTAACCCATCTTATCATAAAAAATAACATGTGAAATCACTTACACACTAACCCTTGCAATAATAATTTTATTTTGTTCTCTCTGTGCCCACATATTGTGAGTTATAGTCTAGTGCTTATCCTAGTATATATATTAAATTATGTAACTTTAACAGATTGTAACTTGTTTTGTGAGCCAAATATAATAAATAAATAAATAAATATTAGACAAACCAACGTAATATTTTACGTAAAGCAGAAAACATACTGAATAATTCAGTAGAATATAATTTTATATGTATAACATCACATAGAGGGAGATAAATTAATTAGTTTATTATTACGCTGCTAACAGACCGAAGGGCTCCAAAACAATTTTATCTGTGTCCCTGGTGCCTTCACCTGAAGAACATCCTATTATAATTTTATAATAATATTATGAACTAGCTGTGCCCGCGACTTCGTCCGCGTGGAATAGTGATTTTGGGCAGCATTTTTTGGATATATCTTTTGGTTTGTTTTGAATTATAAACATCTTCGTTTAGGTGAATAAGAAAAATCTTTAAAGTAAATGCTTCTCTATCTACGATATTAGACGTATAGCCATCGCGGATCAAAGCCATACAGGCTGCTAGGATTACTTACACGTGGCAAATACACATAAAGCTGACCATGCGAAAAACAGTTAATATTTAGATCCACACTCATTAATTGTCATCGCGAAACATAGGCTCACTGGAAACTGAACTCGTTTAAAACTAAACGGGAAATTGTTTGGAATGAAAGGAATCCGAGGAATAAAAACGCTATAAGTTATTTTTATATTGGCCTGCCAAAGTGCCTCTACTCTGGCTGATGGTAAGCAGTCAGTGGAATTCAGAAGTAGTGGACACCATTCCAAAAGCCAAACTACTGGTATGGTGGCCTCCACTATGGCGGCTTAGTGAGATGCTTCTTCACGCCTCGCCACTGAAAGTTAGGTGGGAACACATGCGCTGGTAAAGAGTTCCAGGCTTTAATTGAGCGACAAAAGTATAAAGTGCTGAACCGTTTGGTTCGAGACCCTTTAGATTGCACTGTGAAAGGGTAGCACTTCAGTCCCGCACGTGTCGTTCTGGATAAAAAGGGAGAGGGTAGAATTAATTTAAAGAGCTGTTGAGAAGACTCTCCGTGGTAAAGGCGATATAAGACGACCGTTGAGGAGGCGATGTCTCTTCGCAGCTGTAAAGGCTCAAGAGTCTTAGGCCTCCGGGCTTCCAAGATACGGACTACTCGCAAAAGGCCCCCGTACCGTCTCGAAAATGGTCGCCGGGTCCCACTATCCGGTCACCAACCTGCACGACGAACCACTCCGAGATTATGCGCAACTTGGTGGGGCAGTCTCTTTTTTTTTGGTTAGGTCTAATTGGGCCCTTGTACAATGCCGCGGGCGGCCAGCGGCACCACCGTTTATACGGGTCTCCCTGGCCGGCGGGTTGACCCACACCACCCACACAATGACTCCGCAGATACTCAGCTGGTCCCACACATGCTGCGAGGTTTGTCATCTCTGCATCAGTTGGGCCTCCGGCTCTCGCGCTTACCGAACGAAACGCAATAATATGGATACTATTACTCTTACGTCGAAAACTATGAGAGGGTAGTACATCCCTGGTCGATCCGACCCATTCATGTTGAAAACAGCGTAAATCGACTACTACTATTTCGTAATTCACTTCAATTCCACCTATTCCGTAATGAAACGTGTTAACAAACATGTTTTTATTACAAAAAATAAAAAATAAAATAAATCCAGAAAATATAAATCTAACTTGTATTTACATTTTAACTAATAAAGTATTTACATTTTAATTTACATTTTAATAAAGAAATAATACGTGTTAACCTAACTTAAAAACAAACTAAGCTAAGCTAAATACATACCACATTTATGAAGTGATTATTTAAATTAGCATAACTTTTTTATTTATAAACCGATTGACATGAAACAAACACTTAATGTTAAGTGATGCTGACCACAATGTATCAGCGAAAACCATATTTAAATCTGATAAGCCGTATTTGAGATTAGCGTGAACAAACGCACAGACAAACAGACAAACAGACAAAAATTGTAACAATCATTGTTTTGGGTTCTATTTGGGTTGATAAAGGTCCCAATAATATTTTTCCCATATATCTTCCATGTACAGACAGCGACCGGTTACAGTTTTTAAAAAATTAAGACGTTTCATACAATCGATTTCATCCCTTTTCATACACTTAAGGGTTGAATTTTTAATAACCCTTTCTTTGTACACTTCTAGACATTAAGACAAACACACCCTCCAAATTTCAAGTCGCTACGACCAGCGGTTTAGGCTTTACGTTGTCTGTCAGTCAGTCAGGACAAAGCCTTTTATAATATGTATGGATGTATGGATTAGACGTATGGCCATCAGGGATCAAAGCATACAGGCTGCTAGTAATGCTAACACGTGATAGAGCCACATAAAGCTGACCAAAAAACAGCTAATACTTAGATCCACACCCACAACTTTTAGTGTCTTACCTTTACTTTAATTACTTAATTAATTAATTACTTTAATTAGTTATCGCAAAACATAGGCTCACTGGAAACTGAACTCGTTTAAAACTAAATGAAAGACTGTTTAGAATGACAGGAATCCGAGGAATAAAAACACTATCAGCTATTCCGCAACCTGTTAAAATATCTGCTTCTGTAAGATTTCGTAGTAAATTAACGAATGTTCGATGTGGTTCTTTAAATTGGCATAGCTTTTTTATTTATGAACCGATTGACATGAAACAAACACTAAATGTTAAGTGAAGCTTACCACAATATATTAGTGAAAACCATATTTAAATCGGATAAGCCGTTTCTGAGATTAGCGTGCACAAACGCACAGACAAACAGACAAACAGACAAACAGACAAACAGACAAAAATTGTAACAATCATTGTTTTGGGTTCTACTTGCGTTGATAAAGGTCCCAATTTTTTTTTTCTCATATATCTTCCATGTACAGACAGCGATCGGTTACATTTTTATTATATGTATAGATACGAAGGTTTGTATGTGTGTGTTTGTTACCACTCAGCGCCTAAACGGCTAAACCCATTTCGATGAAAATTGGTATGTAGATAGATTCGGTGCCGGAGACCGACATCGGCTACTTTTTATTCTGAATATCGTCTGTTTCCTGAAGGATACAACAAAACATATTTTACGCGCGGGCGAAGCTGTGTGGCGCAGCTAGTGTATTATAAAATCGAAATCAATATCATCTAACATATATTATTTATTTTATACATTTCATACAAAGAAAAAGGATTACACCAACAATCATAACTAGTTACGAAATTTTGTAGGTATCAGTGGCGAAGAATGACGTTTAAGAGGGAAGCCGGCGCAAAAATTGCTTACCTTGAAGCACGACGTATGGTCTATTTCTACATTTTAATAGATATTATAGTCTTTGTGATTTATCTCAAAGAGAAGCCGGTAGGAATCGGGTTATATGGACCCTTCGCCACTGGTAGGTATTATTATTTTATAGGCATATTTAATATTTAGGTAACGAACGCGAATGAAGGAGATTAAACATTGGTCCAACCACCAATTATGTCAAGGTGGATACACTTAATTAATTTTATTTATTACTTACTGTGTAGCTACCTGATTGTAAGCAGTCACTGTCGCTCAAGCGGTAAAGTTAGTATTACTTTTTAAATATTTATTTCATCTTTTTATATTTCTTAAGTAAACAAAAAAGCTGAAATGTATTTGGGCGTAAAGTTGACACAGACAGCGCTCTTCTATGAAAAAATAACTTATTTATTTAGGTCGGTTACAGAATTAAAATTTTTAGACGTAAAAAAACTGTAGAAAAGACGTCAGTTAATTTGCCTACAGCTAAATGCGTTGTATTTGAATTTTGTTAGAGATCTTTGGATTGTGGAAGAATTCCTTCTGGCTAAGAGGCAATCCACTCACAGATAAAACAAAATGGTATCTAACTTGAAAGTAAAAACATTTATATTAAGATTTCTATTGTAGCTTTCTGTACAGCTATTCGTAGCATACCTATCGCCAGACGTGTTATAAACTTTTCCTTTATGTCCGTAATAAATCAAGTTTACACGAAAATGTATATTTACCAACGACTTCTGTTAATTAGACATTCCCGAATTGTAAAAGGAAATTGTCAGGAGGGTACTAATTTATTCAGTGTACTTAGTTGTCACTTCTAAAATAATTCTCATACGCTGTAGGAAAGTTAAAGTTACCTTGTATATTGTAATTATGTGTGTTTAGCCCAAAGAGATTCCGTTGGGTGTACCTTCGCATTCAAGTTGAGGTATTTCTTATCTTACCACCGGAATTCTATGTAAAGGGAAAGGGCCGTGAAGTGTTATGTATAGGTATGTAATATTCCTGCATCTATTACTAGAAATTTAATAGACAGTACGTTCTCCAATATCTTTATACTTACGTATACTTATAATTACTGCTTCGGTCTTTGTTTTAGAAAGAATACACTCGGATGCAATTAGTTTGTGGCATACAATCAATGTAAATGGTTGAGGTGAACCAATATAATCTTAACTAAGTCCTGGTGTCGAGATTTGCGCCACACAATTATAGGTAGAGAACTAAGATTTTATGCTTTGGAGACGAAACGAAGTAACTAAACTCACCTATTATGAGATTGAGAAGCGGTGGTTGCAACATGAATAAGCCTTTTGGGACTTGTATACTCTGAACCATAATACTTAGGCACTCTACCATCAAATAGGTACAATACACAGTCTAGGAGATGAGCAAAATCAAGAGGTATGAAAGAAGCGTCTGTAAAGGGTGAACAACGGAAGACGCAGCGTGGCCAGACCCCTCACAAGGTGAACTGACGACCTTATAAAGGTGGCGGGGAATAAGGTTGCGAAAATTTGAAAAGGTCTATATCCAGCAGTGGACGTTTTTCGGCTGATATAATGATGATGAAAGGGTGAACATGCTCTGACTAGCCTAACTAAAAACCAAGGCAAGATATTTGAGTTACTACGTTGTCTGAGGCTGAAACGACATATAGCTTTATGACCTTTTATTTGTGAAGCGAACTAAGCCAGAACATGCCTAGTCTCTTCTTCTCTTAAATATTTAAATAATTCAGGCAAATCGCAATAGGTACTAAGATAATAGAGTTACTCACTGGTTTAATTAAAAGTCTGTCAGCTTATGGGTGTGTTACTTTAATTTAATTTTCCCGATGTTTTATTTATTTAGGATTTCAATGTCCTCAATTTTATGATTATTGGAATATTGACTTTGTAAAAGGCAATCAAGAGTAAACATTGACGGCAAGTCGAAATGGCCCTGTGGATAAGGCACCCGATTCGTAAACACGAGGTAGTGGGTTCGAATCCGGGGAAGTACCAATGTGATTTTTCAAATCATATGTACTTTCTAAGTTTATCTTGGACATTTCTGACTGACGGTGAAGGAAAACATCGTGAGGAAACCTGGACTTAAAAGTCTAAAATTGCCAATCCGCCTTGAGCAAGCGTGGTGATTAATACTCATTCCTTCTCTATATGAGAAGAGGCCTTTGCCCTGCAGTGGGACAGTAAAAACAGGCTGGTATTATTATTATTATTATTATTATTATTGACGGCAAAAACACGAATTGACTAACTGAATTTTACATTAGGGGAACAATACTGCCCTGTACTTGGGACCCGCTCCAGATTCGCACTTGTTTTTGAAGTCACAATAACAAATCTTTGAAATTCTTACGAGTTTGAAACGCATTAAATAAACCATCCGGAAAAAATACTCAAACCAATAGTGAAAATTGTTTAAAAATCATGCATGTTTTAAAAAAAGTTGGCGGAAAAACAGACAGAAGAAAACAGCAACTTTGCGTTATATTTAGAAGATATTATTATCAACTACTATAATATTTTATTGTATGCTTTCTTTTTGTTATCTAAGTATTGAAAGAAATGTACAGTTAATGGAGATATATCAATACCAATAATTTAATATTACTTCTTTTTAGGGTTAAAAAGAAAAGAAAAGTAAATCTGGAGTAAAAAAAAGTATAATATTGATTGTTGCAGGTACACCAAAAATATCATTTAAGGAATCCTACTCAAGGGTTACACTTGGCTGAAGAAGAACTAAAGACACAGTTAGGACGTGCTTACTTTTAACTTTTATTTCGTTTCTACCGGGCTTTCAACTATGGAGTTTTAATTTTATTACATAATAAACGTAATAATATATTTTTAAATAAAAAATAAATATCTAATAATTAACTAGAGAATGATAAAAAATATTTTTAGAAAAAAATGAAAACCGACTTCAAACAATACCAACATGTTCAATCCATAAATTAAAAAGTAGAAAATAATATTTTAATTACTTCATAGCAAAGTTCATTAAAGGGGAATCAACGCAATCGTTGATACCTATAATACTTTACTATTTATAGTTTTTAATCAGTTATTTTGCAGTCGGTGCCAACCAAGAAGAATCATAACGACCTTCATAAAAATACCTACTAGCAAAAATAAAAAAAAACTTTATCAGCCTTCCTCCCAATTTTGATTCTGAGTAATTTGGGAAGGGTGTAAAAAATTCTCACAAGCTCGTCACAGTAGAGGACACTAAATTGCCATGATAGTAATAGGGATAATGATCATCATTTATGGGCTCTGCTGACTACTTAACATTAGGCACAGTGTCATTTTGATAAACTAATAACGTAAAATGAGAATGTAACATTAAACCATTTCTACGATGAAATAATTTTTCTTATTTGTCATTGCTATAACAAAATGGCTTTTAACTGCATAGTTGCAATTGTTACATTGTTTATGATGGCAGATATTTTGTCTGTGATTCTACTGATGTTACGTAATAACCGCAGTTAGCAATTCAGACAAACTTCTTTTTATCTACAGTAAAGTTAATGCTTTCTTTCAACGTTACTTAAAGGTTATGTAGTCACGTAGCACTCGGGTAATATCTCAGTACAAAGTTTATTGCAAAGTCTACACGTGAACTTTGGCAGAATCTGTTGTACGTAATTCTACCATGGTTTTGCCGTGGACTCTTAAAAACCAACTTCTTATCTGTGTCGCGGGATACTATATAAACATAAAATTAACTGATTTTGTATTTATCTATATATTAATACGTGAAGTAAAAATTTTGTACCCCTTTTTACTAAAATTGCGCGGAGGGAGGAGAAGGAAATTCGCATTTATAGTTTATAATATAGAGAAGGAGTGCAGAAAAGTAATATTTCTTTAAAATTATGCATAAAAAAAAATATTATGGGCGAATTTCAACCAGCAGGTGACCACTAGTTTAAATAAATATGACACTAAATTTATTCTTTTGTGGGTATCAAACCTTGCTCCACCAAAACAGTGGGTTATAAAACGAATCAAGTTCTAACTTAGTTCAAAATAAATTATTTCCTAGTTCACACTTGGCCTATTGAATATTTGAGGCTATAGTTAACCTTAATTGCTGAACGTGGCGAAGTTCGCCAGTATTTGAGTTAGACAGTAAGTCAATAACGACGACGGCAAATCTCGTGGATCGTCGACTAATTAAAACCGGTCCCTCGATTAACTGTGGGATAATCACAAAATGCGATGTTTTTATCCTTGTTCTGAAGTTTATAAGCATTTAAAAGTAACGTAGTTAAATTTGCATGATACGTTTGTGGTGGAAGTACGAATGTTGTTCAAGAAGTTGTAATTGTAGCCAAACGGAACAAAACTTTGATTCAGAAATATTGTTTTCCTACTGGTTTTTCGTATTTAGATTATTTTAAAGATTCTTGGGAGTTTGTTCCTCAGTCAGCTGTAAATCGTTGGATAAATATGATCGCAGCTTCTTGGATACGTTTGGTCCGGTATTGCCGAGAACAAATACTTTGATATTTATCAATTGACGACACTTTTGACACAAAATAAATAGCACACATCACTCCATACTTTTATTAACCGACTTCAAAAAAAGGAGGAGGTTTCTCAATTCGACCATATATATTTATATTTTTTTTTATGTGTGTTCGCGGATAACTTCGTCATTTACGAACCGATTTTGATGATTCTTTTTTTGTTTTTTTTTTATTTTATGTTTCATTTGTTTTATTTTTAATATGAATACTAATAACCCTATTGAGACACTTCACCTATTTTTCGGTTGATTATGAGATAGTTGTGGACTTTAAAATTCATATGTATCATTGATGTAGTCATTTCATTTCACCCTTGCTTTACTTTCTCTAACTCTCAAGGGCTTACCGGAGGAAAACTCAATATTGAACTATGCTCATTGAAGGTACACCATATTACTTTCAATATAAATGTTACGTGATAGCACTGTTTATTTTATGTAGAGGCAATAACGAATTAAAGTAAAAAGTCGTATAACCGTCTTCAAGCTTGGCGCAGGTACCTTCATTTTGGTTTACTATATACACTGTCCCTAAAACGATAAAGCTAATAAATATTCCGTCCTAAAAATTGAATCAAGCAAAATATTTAAGCAGACAATTAGGTGTTATCGATTATTCATCTTCTATGACACTTTCAGGGATACCTATAGTGATTTATTCGTTATATAAGTGGATGATATTTTCAGTTCACAAAATGTTTAAAAAAAAGCCATCCATATTTTAATATTGCATTGGCTCTATAATAAGAAATGTTTTTAGTATCCAGCGGGTATTTCTACAAATCAAAAGGAACGTTTTCTCGTCTGCATTCGCATTTGTAATAACAAAGGGAAAATGGAAACTTACGTAATAAGCGCTAGGGAAATTAAAAATCGCATTCAACAACTAGGAAATAAAAGATCTGAATGTTGATCATAAATATAGTACTGTGTATAAAAAACTGTTCTCATTGTGAAGATTATTTTTTTAACTAAAGCTTTTAGATAATAGTAATAGATAAGTAGGTACTTACAAAACATATAAGTGACTATAGCTTTTGTAATCTTTGACTGTGTTTTCGTATGGTAGGAAATATGCAGAACCAATTGTCTACCTGATGGTAAGAGATACCTTACCGTTCACAGCTACATTGAAGTTATGATATGGATGTCTCCTTATACGCCAATTGAAAGGACAGTAAATTTGTTTTAATTAAACCTTAAATAAGACGATGGGATGGTCGTTTCGCCTTTGCATGATAATTTTATCTTGAATAGGCCGTAGTACCGGTTATGTCACATTTAGCATTGTTTCGTCAATGTTTAAGAACCAGTCCATATTCCAGGTATATAGATTAATAAGCTTGCTAGCTAGCTTGTTTTCCATCTAAATTTAATAAAAAAGTAATTAAGAGACAACCGTAAACGTAAGCTAATAATAATATATTTTACTAACTGCGCCCCACGGCTTCACCCGCGCGTAAAATGAGTATTGTATTGTCTCCCTTGGGAACCAGGCCGATTTTCGGGATAAAAAGAAGCCTATGTCCGTCTCCAGCATCGATTCTATAGGTACCAATTTTCATGGAAATTGTTTTAGCCGTTTAGGCGGTGAGTGGTAACAAACACACACAGACACACACATAAAAACTTTCGCATTTATAATATTGATAGGATAATAGGATTTTTTGAGATACGAAAGCATGTAGACGCTTCAATTACTTAAAGTAGTCGAAAAAAGATTAGAACCAAAAGTGTGTCCTTTTCATCAAAATACACAAAATCCTTGACCGTCTTTTCGTGCCTAGTCCAATATTTACTTCAATTCGGGTGTAACGGACTTGAATAATCTTTTCATCAAATCGGTCGTGGAACTGGGAAATGAATGACTGGGATAAAAATTTATATAACATTGTTTACAATTTGAAAAGACTTCGTGAGGTTTAATGAAAAAACATTGGTTTGGCCGCAGTTGGTAAGTAAAGCGTTGACTTGATGAATGACTGTTAAATGTCGGGGTTTTGACGACAAAGAAAATCGCTGTGCCAATATTAATGTTTTGTATGGTACGTTTGTTATCTATACTATTACATAAAGCGGAAGATTTTGTTTGTTTGTTTGTTTGAAACCGCAAATCTCCGGAACTACCTGTCGGGTTTTAAATATTACTTTTGCGTATGATAGCCCAATTCTCGAGGAAGGTTATAGGCTATGTAACATCACGCTACTGGCGACGGGAGCAGAGCAGTAAGCAAAGACGCGGCTGAAACCTCGCTGCGGAAGTTAGTTTATTAATATCTACGGACACGTTTGGTGTGAATTAGGTTTGGCAATAATATTTGCAAGTTTCTTCTCATATCTATTCGGATAGGTTTTATAGAAAACTGCTACTTACTTTTTAAAGTAATAATAATAATAATAATAATATTCTACCACATTCACACAGCGCCATCTAGCCCCAAATTAAGCAATTATATTTGCTTGTTTTATGGGTACTAAACAACTGATAAACTACTTATATACATTTTTTTTTTTGTAAATACATACATATTATAGATAAATTACACCCAGACACAGAACAAACAATCATGCTCATCACACAAAGGTTTGTCCTGGGTGGGAATCGAAACCACGACCTCCGGCTTAGCAGTCAGGGTCACTAACCACTAGACCAACAGGCCAGTCAAAGTAAATTCATATTATATGAAATATTGCTTAAACTTTCACAAACCGCCATTTTGTTATGCGCCACGCCAACATTCTCGTTAGCTTATGTCAATCCCATAGATTTTTCAATCTATTCTATTCTATCAGCCACTTGTCAAGGCCCTCTTATTATACCGGTAGGTATTTATGTCTTCATCCAAAGTTCTCTTAACAGTCTTGTTTTACGACACTTTTTTTTAAACTTTTATTTTTCCCAGCGGTGCAGAAGTGATTGTTTGCTAAGGGAGTTGGAAGTAATGAGTCACCGGATTCATTTAGGATTAGAGCGGGTTTGTAAAGATTGTGTGGAGAGACTTACTAGCGCCGGCAAGGAAATATCTAAGTCCGAGTTAATGTAGTATTGCTGTTAAAGAAATGAACTACGAGCTACGAGAGCGCATTAATGCAATATAGTAAGTCTTTTAAGTGCATTTATTTTATATATTTTAGCAATGTAGTAGTTAAGCTAATATTTACTACTGTTCTTAATGGCCAAAGCACATCTTAGGTAGGTTATCTTTTCTGCTTGTCAGTTAGTGTTTTCATAAAAAGTTTTCTTCACTATGTTTCAGCCAAATAAACTTGGCAAGTAAATAAGTGAGATCACATATATGGAGATATGGGTTGGTATTTTAATACATAAATGTAAAACTATCTTACAAGTTGTTGTGAAGCTATCACGTTACTTATTATGAGATTTCTACTGTGAAATGTACCATCCTCTTTATATAAAGGAAAGTCCTTTTTACCTTCGGGACCATATGGTCCCGAAGGTAAAAAGGACCAAACAATCACAACAACTACTCACTGAGTTATAAACATTACAGCCTCAGTAAAGTATAAAGCCTACCCAATACCAAAAGGGATTCGTGTTGAATTTAGTCCATCTGTCTGAAAGGACGGTATTTAACTCAAGCGGCCGGAAATCTTCCTCCGGCCTCTGAAGTGTACCTACACTCTGTACTCTCGGAGATACTAACGTTGGTATGCTCCGCTTCGGTCCGGATGATTCCAACCATGTAGAAACGTCGCCACGACAAAGGAATACAGATAACTTTGTTTGAATATATAAATGCGATCTAAGCAGTAAATATTGGGGCGTTTATAATTTATTTTAAATGGTATATATATAGCTGAAAAGCACAAGCGTATCACGTACGTATACTCATAAACATTACCTATTTTCAATTAATGTAAACATACCTAATACTACTATTTTTCTGTTTCATAATTATTTCAGCTCCATACTTATTTTTTACGCGTAATGCTCGCGAAAACGCCAATACATAATACCTGTATGATAATACAATTTTTTTGCACCAACAATGATTTTGTGGTTATGATTATTTTTTGCCTCAGTGATAAACTATGTTTAGGCCTATGCGAAAGAATATCAGGTATATTCTTTTACTTTGAACAGATTATCCAAAGTCCTTCATGATATTTGTTTAATATAAAAAATAACTCCAGTTATAAAACCAATATGTACAAAGCACATACGTATACTCGTATGAAGCCCCAGGCTACACAGAACAGAATGCTTGCGGCTTTGTCGTCATGCAGCAGTATGTTTTTTATTTTTATTAAACCGAATAACCTACATAATCTATACATATAATAAAATTGGATTGTCTGTTTGTAATATTGAAATAACCGTTTTTTACTACATGTATATGAATATGTATACGGTACATACACCAAAATAACATTTTTTACAATTTTTGTGCCGGCTAATCTCTGAAATGGCTGGACCGATTTTGGGACTTTTATTGGCAGGTAGCTGATGTAATAAGGAGTAACTTAGACTACGTTTATTTTAGAAAAATATTTTATTTTAGAAAAATAAAGTAATGTTGATCAACTGTTAGACGGAACGAAGTTCAGCTACGGTCAGCTAGTAATAAATATTTTTTGAAGCAATATTGAAATATGACAAAATATATTTCATCTGTTTTCATATTGCTTTAAATAAATCAAATTGTTATGTTCTAGTTCTCTTTGTCAGTAACATTATATACATATTTAACTTTAAAAAGTCCTAAAAAACTTAGAGAAACACTTATACGATACCAACGAACCACGGGCATAAAAACTAGTACATCGACTGATTAAAAAAATGTTATAATTTCAGGAGTTTTTTAACTATTTAACATTTTAACATTCGTAAATTTTTAGTCAATGTATCTACTACATGTAGCTAGGATTCTGTGGTCGGGTAAAGTCAGGAATTATGTCTTCGGATCAGAACGGAACAAATCGTCAAGTGCGGCTACAAGTGGTGAACGTGATCCACTATTGTATTGCAGCTGAGAGAAAAGAGCCACTGACACCATTGCTGTACGCGGACTTAAACACATCCGGCCTTTTGTACGCGACGTCAATGGTTGGAGACAGGAAGCTGTGAATGAAATGACGTCATACGTGGAATATGACTACATTGAGTTTAAATGTTGCAAAGTATTGAAGTATTATTAAGTCGACTGCCTCTGTGGTTCGACGGTACCTACTGTGTACGCTCAGTGCAAATATTTGTATGCATGAACATGTTTGTTTGTTTGTTCGAACGCTCTAATCTCTGACTCTACCCGTCGGATTTGAATAATTATTTTTGCATACGCAAAAAAAGGGCTATCATACCATAGCCCAGTACTTGAGGAAGGTCTATGTTACATCACGCTACTGGCGACGGGAGCAGAGCAGTAAGCAAAGACGCAGGTGAAACCTCGCCGCGGCAAGCTAGTATAACATATTATTCAAGCCTGTATGACTTCGGTCGCAATTCTCTAGCACGGACTTTTTCAATGTCATATCATTTACATCTATGTTCCTATCATAATTATAGTGAACGCTAACTATAGGCCGGATAGTAAGTGGTAGCCTTCTAAGGAGGTTATTTATGCGTTATAAGTAAAGTGGTAACTATAGTGTAAATACATAATGAAAAAAATCGTTTATAGTCATAAATGTCTATAAACCGAACTTTATACCATTTTTCTAACCGTAAAAGTTAGGTGCCTAAATAACTATTAACGACCTAATGACTTTGCGTCCAACCAAAAGCACACGATATTTACATATCAAGATTGAATTGTGTTAATTATTCATAATTACACTGCGAGGTAGTTATAACTTAAATCCATGGTGGCGTTCTAAGAAAGGAGACCATGTTATGCGACTTTTTCCATACTGATATGATCGAAACGAAATAATGGAATTTTTAGTTAATAGTAGTCAAAAGCATTAGCATAAGTTCACTGTATTAACATAATATTAGTTTTATGGTAAGCGACAACAAAACGAGTATTACATTGACAATTGGTTTTAATTCCATTAAAATCTTGTCAAATGGTACAAAAAATACTTCTAACCCTGTTGAAAAACTTTTGGCGTAAATAGGGCAAACCCGGTTAATGAAAGGGCGCATTTGGTTAGTAGTGACAAAGCATATATACAATAGGTTCGTTCTTCGGTAACTAAGTAGTTGCCTACATTATATGGATCAATATTACTGTCCCGGTTGTCATCTTTGGCTTTGCATAAAGCTTTTCACGCCCTGGTAAGCTTTCGTATACACATACGGAATGCCCTAATCCGGGATTAAAATTAGAAGGAACTACATGCGCTAATAGTAGTTATAAAACAGTTATATAATAGGTGTTTTTGGTTTTAAATGCACAACATAGGTGTGTGTAAAGTACCGAACCGTATAGTTTGAGACCCCTTTTTATTTCACTGTGAAAGGGTGACACTTCAGTCCTACACTTATAGTTCTTTATATGAAGTTTAAGAGTAAGCGTATATTAGTGTTATATCAAACAACCTATAGTTATAAATGGAATAAAATTTATGCAATTTGAGTATCGTAGCAGTGCTAAAGAGTTTCTTCATTAGTTTATACTACTTTATATAATATCCTAGACTTATGCCTATAAAAACAATCACTTAATTTAGAATTGATTTAGGACTTGTTCATATAATCAACAACGTATCTACCTAAAGACATATCGATTGTAATTAAAGAATGGGAATTTTTTTACAAATTGTCAACTACTTTTAACTAATAAAATTGAACACGAACAATGCACTATGTTCTCTATTACCACACTTTTTATTTATTTTGTTTTTTCAGCAACATTAAATAATTTTATTACCTAGGTAATATTTTTCCTTATACTGAGTTTAATGTTATTAACTGCCTTAGTTTGCATGCTACTTCAAAACTCACAAAATATTATGATCGATTAAAAATAGTGTTTCTTGTTCAGTGAATTGAAAGTACGCGAATTGACGTTTTTTGTTATCTAAAAATGAATAAAAATATATTATGCATTTAAATCAATCATGATGTGTAGACAAGTTTGAATGACTTAGATATAAATTACTAGCTGCGCCCACAGCTTCGCCCACGTGTATAATATGTTTTGTTGTACTACTCGCAAACCAGTCTGATTTTTGGGAATAAAAAGCCTATGTCCATTTCCGGCACCAAATCTATCTACATACCAATTTTCATCGAAATCAGTTCAGCCGTCTAGGCGCTGAGTGGTAAACGTTGGTACACACATACAAACTTTCATATTTAGGATTATAAACATGTGGAACTAGACAACACACAAGCAAGTGTAACCAGTACATATAAAAATAAAATCTCTCTTACGGTTGGGTAAAGCCATGTACCTACGTACTGTCGTTTTATTTTTATTCTGAAATACTCCACTCGGTTTTTGTGGAAAGGAAATTACCTAACAAAATTTATTTATATTTATAATTATAACACTGGAACAAAATGTACCATAAATTTAATGATAATCATTCCAACATTTCAATGTTGGTATTATGTTTTATAAACATATGATCTACAATATGCCAGTGATATAAATGAAATATTTTATTGAGATTTCAATTGTAACATACCTTTTAATTTTAAGAAATATAATATTTCTCGACAAAATACTTTATTGAAGAAGTTTAAATAAATAAGTTTAAGTGTAAATCCGGAATTTAATTATTCTAACCCCCAGTTTCTGAAAGGCTGATCAACGAAAAATTTACAAATCAACTGTTAAATCTCATGTGAAGTACTATTTGGATTGCTAAAAACATGAATAATTAGTTAAATTTCATCTAGTTAATAACTAATTAGATCAAATTAAACTAATTATCCATGCTTTTAGGATGTTTTTAGGTACTTCACATGAGATTTAACAGTTGATTAGTTAATTTTTCGTTGATCAGCATTTCAGAAACTGGGGTAAGTCTAGTTCCGTACTAAAGCAAGAACCCTTATTTCAAAATAACTTCAACTTCGAATTCTTTAAACCTATAAGTAATTTATGCCGACCACCAGAACGCTCGCCAAATCGCTTTTCATTAAGCTGTTCTCTGTTGTCTCTACCCGTAGAGAGATTTTTATGCGGCGCTCTTTAAAACTTTGCTCCCGGCCATCAACTATTAAATATTACAGCTACCACTTTACACAGTAAAACGATTTTTATTACCAATTATGGCTAACGTGACAGCGCGGCAGCGGCCCACCTGATGGTAAGTGGCAAACAACGTTCAGGGGCCTCGAATGCTCCTCCTCCTCCTGCGTATAGTCAACTATATCCGTAGCTCATTCACCTCACTATAGGAAAGTACACAGTTATTTCAACTGAAGAAGGTATAATGGAGGCTTTATGACTTCTATAGAAATGTGCTCGCGATATCATGTTTATTTCTTAGAGAATATCGCCTTATCTATAGGATACAGCTAACAACTAAATATACAATAAATAGGCTTCTAAACGCAATAAAAATGTTGATTGTATTAGGTATTCAAAATATCTGTGTCGAATGAATGTCACGTGAAGTAAATTACGCATAAGTAGGTAATTTAAATCTATTAGGTAAGCCAATATTTTGTGGGTGACCCTTAACTAGCAAGCTGGGAACGATATTGCCATGACGAAATAAATAGCTGCGGTGGATTATATTGAGCAGCTCTCAGCGGGATCCTATCTATTCAAAACTCAATTATTTATACCTGATATAATGTTATGTATGAAAGTAGTCATATACAGCGAAGCTTGTATCACACAGCTTTTCATGTTTGATGAGGCAGCAAAGCATAAATAATTAAATACTGATTTTAAAAAAAGTAAGCCTTCCGGATTTACTCTTAAACTTATTACAATAAAGTATTTTGTCGAGAAATATTATACTCCTAAAATGAATAGGTATGTTACAATTGAAATCTCAATAACATATTTAATTTATATCACTGGCCAGCATATTGAATATCATGTGTATATAAAACATAATACCAACATTGAAATGTCGGATCATTAATTTTATGGTACATTTTGTTCTAGTGTTATCAATATAAATAAATTTTGTTAGGTAATTTCCTTTTCACATTACACCGAGTGGACTATTTCAGAATAAAAATAAAACGACAGTACGTAGGTACTAGCTTTACCTAACGGTAGGAGAGATTTTATTTTCATACGGTATTCTTTATTACCTCGTAGCGTAGAAGTGCCTGCGTGGTTTCTAGTTATTAGGGTGTAGTAGCAAGTAGCAAGCCAAGTGTCACTGGACACGTGAGGTTAAAAAGTATTTCTAGTGACTGAAAAATCTCATTTATTAGCGTGATGTTTTCTCTACGAACTACAATTATTAGTAGTAATCTGGGTCTCACTAAAAAATATTAAAAAAAATATTGTAATTCTATTTTGGTTGTATTTCAAGGAGTTGTTCCTAAAACCCAACGAACTTGGCTCAAATATCGTTATTATTTTCTATGTGACATTAAAAAAAGTATCGCTATTTGTTGATCTTCATACATTTATAGGCAATTTATTCAAGGTATACCCGATAAGTAGCTATGCCTATGAAATTGCACACAAAAGGAGATAAAACATAGCAAACAAGGACATGTGAAAGGATAACGACGTTACAAAATTATACAACCCAAAAAGTCGCTTTGTGAGGTATATTCTATTTTTATATATATGTTAAGCTAGCTGTCAGGAAAAATACATAAAAAATTAAGATTTTTTATAAGTTAGTGTTTGAGTTAAAGTGTCTACAGTTTGCTGTCCAAATTCGTTGTACATCCTTGTCAATAAACTAATTATCCTATACATATTTATGAACACTAAGCATGCACATCAGTTACATTCCCCTAAAAATAATCTTGGCAGCGCCAATAATTTTAGCTATCACTGTCTCATTTACTCGACAGATTAAGTAGACTAGACGTAATCTGTCGAGTATATCTGTATAGTTTCACTTCTTCAAGAGTGATTTAGGGTCCTTAAACAACAAGAGTAATTAACTAAATTATCTTAAGACAGAGAGTTCTTTAGGGGCGTAGGTTCGGGTTCCTAATTGTGAATGCAGAAACTATAAATAAAAACGTGCAAATGGAGGTATTCAAAAATAAGAAAGGTCGACAGAATATAAATATTAAGATATATTATGATATGTAAGAATTACACGTTAGTAATTTATTCACATACCAGTAGCACGCACCTGTTTCGCAGGTGGGTATCCAATAATATGTTTTAACACCGACCCAATTCATCATCATCATCATCATATCAGCCAAAAGACGTCCACTTGTGGACATAGGCCTCCCCCAATTTTCGCCATCGTAGCCGGTCGTTCGCCGCCCTCATCCATCGGTTGCCCGCCACCCTTATAAGGTCGTCGGTCCACCTTGTGAGGGGCCTGCCCACGCTGCGTCTTCCGGTTCGTGGTCGCCACTCTAGAACCTTTCTGCCCCAGCGGCCGTCAGTTCTGCGAGCTATGTGTCCTGCCCATTGCCACTTCAGAGAAGCAACTCTGCGAGCCACGTCAGTCACTTTGGTTCGCAATTACAAATCGTTTAAATTGCCATAAATCATTATTGCCATGATAACGTTATGACAGTACGAGTCGTCGTGATAACATTTTACATTAAAATATTTTTGGTGTGATATTTTTTAGTGTTTAGTTGTTTTTAAAACCCTTTTTTTTGGAATAGTAAAAAAGATAATTAGTTTCATATGTTATGCTCATCTAATTATTAATGAGTAAATCTATCAACTTGTTAACGAAATAATTGATTTATCCAAATGTCTAATTTTGTTCAATTTACTCTAATTATTATTACGGATAATCTGTTAGAGAGTGTAAGGTGAGACAATCTCGAGGGTGACTTCAAACGTTAACTTAAAGGAATGCTTTAGTATTCGTTAATAATAAAGTTGATTAGTACTACAATCGATGAAAGACGTTACTATCTAATTGAAGGAGAATACCGAACTTGTGATAACGTATTCACAACGAGATAAAAGAGAAATTTCTCGTAAACAGGAACATATACATACCTACATATTAGGTGTAATACCTACGTGTGTACAGGCTTATCTCTCAACACCTGCCACTTTAGCGCCAACTATGAGGACGACGAGGATAAATCGAGTGCCAAGCATTTGCTTAACTGACACTCCACTATAATCTTTGTTTACCTCTGAGGAAAAGTATTGTTTACGTAAACAAAATATGATGGAATTTTGAATTGTACATTTTTTCATAACGATATTATATGTACAAAAATAGATGGTTATTTCTTTTAGCATTGTTAATTTTTTTTTTTTTTTTTTATACGTGGGAAATGCATTACGCATACGCACCCGCCCGGGCAAGGCGGGGGTTATGTCGGACTCTCTGACCGCACTCAAAGCGCGGCCAGCATACCGACTAAAACCCACGGTGTTCCTCCAGACGGCTAGAGTGTCGGGGTCACGGGAGTCGCTTGCGCATTCATCCGCGACCCCGACGGGCCATGGCCCGCTCACCGCGAGCGGGCCCCGTCCGATTTAGGGGCCTAGCCCCCCCTCCTTCGAGAGGCGCGTGCGGAACACGCGCACTGCCGTCTCGGGCCCGTGCTGTTCGGGCGGCAACTGCCCGATCGCCGCCCGCAGGCCAACTCGGCCGCAGAGGATAGGGAGAACGGCGCATCGCAATACCGACACTCCTCTTCCCCTGCGGCCCCACCGCGTCCGCAATCTGGCGGTTGCGGCCCCGCCGAGGCCGCGGAAGGTAGGGAGAGCGGCGCACCGTTATACCGGCACTCCTCTCCCGCCGCGGCCCCGCCACTCCTCAGCCGCAGTGTCGCCGAAGCAACACTGCAGCCCGACCCAGTTGCGGTGCCGCCCAAACAGCACCGCAACCCACCAGAGCCGCTCCATCGTGGGCTTACTGGCAAAGCCCAGAGGAGCGGCGCCTGCTTGGGGTTCCTCTTGGTTCACCGTGGTCCTTGGTAACCACGGCTACTAAGCCCCTCCGCCGCGACAAGGCGAGAACCCCGTTGGGGGGGAGCATTGTTAATATAACCGATGTTTTTTCAACCTTTACTCTTCGTTTGTACTCGCGATCAAATCAAAATAACAGTTGGCTATATTAGATTACTAATGCCTCAGCTGGCTATTACTATGTAGCCTTTAAGCCAAGTCCATTACGACGAATAATAATAATAATATATTATTATTTAATATTAAGTTATTAAGTTACATATAATAATAAGATACAGTGATAGATATGATGAATGATATAGATAAATAAAATATAACTTTGTAGTTGAAAAATGTTCTACCATACATCAATGTACGATTCGATTTCAACTGCAAAGGTAAATTTGTCTTGTAATAGCATAACTATATGCTTACAATTTTAGTATTTTCCTTTTCTATGCTACTAAATCATATTTACCGACTTATGACATGGTCAATAATAGTTAATATATTTTGTAAAATAATGACGACTCCGTTATAGCACAGAGATATAGCAGAACTATAGACATCTACGCAGAGTACATTCTTTGTTCAGAAGAAAGCGAACGTTAATAATGACATTGATGAAGGTATTGCTATTGAACATTGCTTGAACAATAAATTCCTCCAAGCAAACCCTTCAAACTACTCTGAAGGTCGTTCTTTGTTATAGTTACGTACATAGAACCTTCACCGTGTAGAAACACAAACATTTTCACACTGTTTACTCTACTCATAGTTTTACACTTAGCCCCTTTTCTTATTGATTCTACTTAAAGAATAATATTCAGTTTTAGTATTCCGTTACCCGTGCTATCATAATACGAAAGCTAGGTAAAACAAACTTATGAACTAAATTTTCATAGAGAGAAAATTTATATTTACTCTTCCAGTTATGAAATACGGAGATTGTTACACAGCACAGGTAAGTGGGTTATTAACTGCAGGGTATTTGATTGTGTGAGTAAATAGTACCTACTCGAAAAATACGAGTATATCAAGCACTGTTAACAGAGTCCGTATTTATTTTCCATGTGGTTCTACATTAGATGTGAACTGAGTGGGCGTTGTAGCTGTTCGCAATCACTTGTCTAGTGGTTAAGTGATCTCGGTTGAGCATCAATTTGAATTGGGTACGGTACAAGCAACAACATATAGATACAAGTTTTTAACTTTACTTATCATGTGTCCTTAGTACTGTTTTAGCTATACTTTGAGAACTAATTGAATAACAATACAAGCAATTATGAAATTGGCTTAACGTTAGAGACTGGACAGTCATCACTCTGAACCTTGACGGTAAAAACGAATCTTACTTACTTTTTAACGATTAATGTCCAATCTTCAAAATTTGATTGATCTTGACTTACGAACCTTCAATAAAATTTTATTTGTCAATCGGCATTTGCAACTTTCTTGCTTTGTTTGAGCTTCACAACTGATAAAATGGTTTTGACAGAATAAGGCTTTTAAGACAGGACAAGTGCCTATAGGTTTATTAGTGGAATGCCTGGGGAGTTTGACCTCGGAACCCAATAATTTTGAATGTATTAATGAAAGACCAATTGAAATATGTTTTATAGGTCAAATACTAACATTTTACCCATTCTTTTCAGTTGCGTTAACAGTTAATTTTCAGTGTTCACTAATATCACCGAAATGGTGCATTCTAGAGAATAGTGTAATTTTATCGAATGACAGCTTATAAAATTCTCTACAACCTCGTTTATGCATATTTTCCAATATCCCAATAGCTTTAGTGCCACACGTTTTAGAAAGTTACACGTTCAGTTTTATATATAAAACATATTTAAGTTGGTATTACATTAATACATTCAAAGTAACTGGGTGCCGAGGTTTCTGTCTTTCAGGTGCTTGCACTCCACTATATACGATGTCGTTCTATTGAAATTAGTGCTTCTATAAAATATTTCAAGTTTACTCTTTGTTAAAAGTTTATAGCTTTTTATATAGATTTTTTACTTAATACTTACGAAATGTCTCTTTCAAAGTCAAAGTTTAAATAGCACAAAACGTTTCTTGTCGGTCCAGAGCCCCAAACGGGCTCATTCACGGTATGATCTTATTCAGTACATCCTTAATGAATCCATTAAACTTAAGATATAACAATTTAGACTAAAGTTTTGTATAGAAAGGGATGTATAAGTGCTTTGTAATTTTCTTATTGTGGTAAGTTTTAATTTTCTTCGAAATTCAAGAACGAAGAGGTGCTTGGCATGTTTAGGTACTTAAAGTAAAAAAAAGGTAATATAATTATTTTGAAAAAACTATCTAATGCTTTCATTGGATTTATTAATATTTCATTATTTGTGTGCATGAACATGATTTTTTGCCTTTGTCTAAGTCTTTCTATGTATACCTAATAGGTATGTACGTTTTTACAAAAAACAAGTATTTAAGTATGTTTATCCGCATTCCAGAACCCATATCACAAACTATATAATGATTACTTTGAGTCTAGAAAGCGTTGTATAGTTGTTGTGTTATTATTTACTTTATACGTATTATTCGTAGGTAAAACTACGAATAATACGTATTGATGTCTAACAATACAGTACAATAAATGAGCATCAGGTCCTTGTGTCGCCAACAGTTTACATACACAGTTTAAGGCCACTAAGTACACAAATACTCTTAAAAAAGAGATGAATACTGCTAAATTTATAATTATGTTCAGGTAGGCTGCAAAATTACTATAAGTACTTATTATTATGGTAATAGTAAAACGATCACGTCAAGTAATTCTATGATAGAGCAATGGTTGTTGGTGGTTTTCATGTTCTTTGTATAAGCTTTTATGTATAGAATAGCTATGAACGTCTTGCCTTATATTGATCCCACTTCATGTCAGCTAACACGAATATACGGCGCTCAGCTAGTTTGGCAGCTACACTGGAGTATTAATACTGTGAACCAGCTTTCACTTCATTCATTCTCTGATAAAAATAGTAATTTTGAAACATAGAAAAATATTCACAACAAAAATAAGATTCAAAATATTCGCCTGAATATGCAAATAATCAGAAAAATTAAAGAAAATATGACTACTTTCCAAATAAAAACAGATGAAGGCTTTGCTGGCTATTATATTAAAATTATGTTTCATGTGTAGTGCTGTGTTTGTACTTCTGATTAAACCTAACAAACTAGAAGCTATAAGTAAAATGAAAGCAAACTGAAGACAGTGCCTTTAGTTTACTTTCACTATAGACGACGTACCTTATTAGCAGAAAGCTAGGTATATAGACAATTTAAACTTCAGCAAGGTGTGCGAAGTAAAGTAACAGACACACGAGTATTGATTTTAGAATGTAAAAAGCGTGTCACGTAGCGAACAAAGGGCTTGTTCGAAGCCTTCATGAAAAATAAGTTAAAACTACCCACACAATGGTTAGCAGATACGAACGAGTTGGCTCGAAGCCAAATACAGAACTGTCCTGTTGATACTCTGGCCTCTTAATTAAGTAGGCACCTACGTGTGTAGGATATGTTCTGCTATCTGATTCCCGTTATAGAACAAAATGGTTTAGTGTAGCAGTTATGTTTAGAGTCGCTTTACTTCAAACGATTTGAAATTTTTGTTTATTATCTACAGTGGCAATAACATGTCATTATCTAATGTTCAACGGTAGGCGCACAGTTCTCTGATTCTCCGTCTGCTACTTAATAAATACCTATCTGGAAACACTATATTTAACAGCGATAGGTACTATTCTCCACCATCAATAGTGTTGCTTAGACAGCAGTTTTCTTACAAACTTACAAAATTCCTTGTGTATTTGATGCTTTATAAAAGTTCTAAATTTAAAAACCCTCAATAAATTCTATTAATTCATCTAGCATAGAAACAACTTTTAAAAACTTTTAATAACAATTTAAAAGTTGCGTATCCCTTTTGACCTAAGCTTCCGTTGGTACTACAAAAACACAAGTTAAAAAGTCTTTGTCTAAGTTTAATTAAACATCAATTTTTTTAAGTATTGAAGCGTCAAGTTTCTAAAAAACATCACCCTCCTTGACTGCGGCAGTCGGGCTATAAGGTCTTAACTTGGAACTTGGCTAACATTATTCGTCAATATTTATTAAATATATGGGCAATAGTGCGCATAAGTTGAACAAACGACATTTGAATGATGTACTTACTGAACTTATGACCTTGACCTGACTTCTATTTAAATTTGATGGTAACCTAACGTAACACTATCGACAATGATTAATATGATAATAATATTACTAGCCTGTTTTACTGTCCCACTGCAGGACAACGGCTTTATATAAAGAAGGCATGAACATTGATCACCACGATTGCACAAGGCTAACCGCCTTAGTCCAGGTTTCTTCGAGATGTCAACAATGACATTAAATTTTATTTTTAAATTTTGACCAATGTATCGAATTTTTGCCAGTCTACAATTATATACCTATCTAAGAAAACCGAAGCAAATGTTTTATTGTATGTATTGTTTTATTTGAATAAAACTAGGTCTACATTTGTATCTATATCTTAAAACTATTTAGGTATATCGCTTATATAATCTGTCTTGTCACTTCTACAATGAGTACAAATAAGGAATGATCGTACAAATTCTTGTTGGTCAAAATGAATTTCATAACAGCTTTATTAAATATCTAGAACGCGGGGCATGTTCTATTCGGCAGCAGTTTTTGCTTTGTTGAGTTTCGCAGGACCACTTTAATATATCGTATACAAACGTATGTTGTAAGTAATCTTTTTTATTCTTTATCGTAAGTCACTTTATTTTGTATCAAAGACCTTTCTAATGAGATGATTTCCTTTGATTTATTAAATAATAACTGTGCTTAAAATTCTTTTGGAATGTTGCCAATACATACAAGGGAAAGTGTCCTTTTAAATGGACAATTTGAAGCTATCATGTATTTTATTGTAATAAATGGATAACAGAATACCATATTCATTATTATTGTTACGTCTATTTAGCTGTTAGACAAACCAAAATGTGGTTAGAGTGTTTGCCAGAAATACACACACATTTGCTGCCGAATTGAAACTATTGCGTTGATTCATGATAGCGGTTTGGTGTACTTTTGGTATCAATCGAGTTAAGCATATAAACTTGTCTGTATCTTTACGATTAATTTACGTGTACTGCTCATCGACAGTAATTTTTGCACTAGGGCAAGTTTACGTGTATATTTCCCACTAACAGGCAACAGTGTAAAATATTTGTATGTTAAACCGAAACAAAAGCGGTCTTTGTATTTACTCGAAAAACTAACGTTTCTGATAGAAATATTTTACGTCGTTTTCATATATATAATAATATACAAAAGCAAGGGAGGCAACGTTGTACTTATTTTAGGAATTTCATACCGGACAAAACATTATTAAGATGGTTATGGAGATCATTTTAAACTAAAAAGTAATCGTCAGCTGCTTGCAAGTGGGTACGGGTATAATACGTGATTGTATAATCTATGCGTCATGCGTCAGTCGGACGCATGAACCTTGCCAAAATGAACGTACGATATGCAGAATCGTCTAGTATTTTGAATACAAGTATATTCTATGTTTTAATTTACAAAGGGTACAAAGGGAAAACTATGTATTGTTATGATTTTCAGTCGGTATGAAATGACTTATATATGTAACGCAACGTTACATAGATATATGTAAAGAAAAATATAATTTTCTTTAGTTTTAATATTCCCGCGCATTAAGCGCTATCGTTGCAACATTTGTAATCTGTGGTCGAATTATAACAGGCACAATTTAGTAAATAATTTTGTTACAAGACTTAACGAATTACTATTGTGATTTTTGATTCGACATTGTGAATTATAACATTAAATGTCGTTTCTTTTCTTACAGGTAAAGTTATGTTACTAGATAAGTACTTACTTTTGGTTAAACGTGTAAATGTAAACATTGTATTTATTCGAATAAATCTTTTCTTACAGAGAAACTCAATCGTGTTTAGATTCACTGTGTCGTACAAATCATTCAAAAGAATATAAGAATATCATAAATATATAAAACATTAAATTACACTAAACCTAATCTTTACATTTTTTATAATATATTATTTTTCTAATTGTTATTATTATATTAATAAGTATTTGATCTTCAATTAACCGAAATATGCATTAAATCTAGAATTTTAGTTTTTAGTACCTATAGTGTTTTTTGTATTTTTACATTGAGTTATATAATATAATCTCTTTTATTTTTATACTTCAAATACCCTAGACGCTACCTTACCTTTCTGTAGCTGTAAAGTGATTACCTATTAAAAGTGTGCAATACTAGATCAAAGTTCTCCAAGGACCTTTGCGTGTTTAACCCATATATCCACATAATCTCTCTAAAGGCTTGACAAGTTTTAATTCAGTAAGATCGAATAAAATAATATGCTGTATACATTGTTTTACGTTTTAACTGCGTTGTTATTAACTCAAAGAGAAAATAATCCGCTATAAATTTGCTACTCACAATGTTGTTGTTTCGTTGCAAATGTACTTACTACAGTTCGAATGCATGCTAAATGTTCAAATTTCAACCATATGCAAAAGATAATAAGAGTCGCGCAACTCGCTTTCGTGGGTTACAACATCTATACAGAAAAAAGGTATTATATTTTCCGAGTTCATGTAAGGTTTTTTTCTTGTTGTGCGTCGTCAGTTTACCAGTCGGGTGATACCGTCAATGACTGCTGTTGACGCGTCAAAGGCTGTCGCCGACTCGAGTCGGCGGCTTCCGTTGACATTGTGTTGTTCGTGTGCAAGAATGCTAAGAGTAAACGTGTAGCGCCAAATAATACCCTCACCTTATCTAATGGATGTAAAAATGTAGAGTTGATGATTTCATTTAGAGAGCAGCGTGCTGTGTATTATCATATCAAGTACCTATATAAAGTAGTGGCAGGAAAATTTGTTTTAACTAGTAATATTAAAAATATTATTCATAATAGACTTTAGATTTAAATAGTGAATTCGAATTTATTTTTACTTATAAACAAATACATATTATAAAATCTTCCGTAGCTTAAACATAAACTAAGGTGTTTTGTCTTACGGAACTCACTAAATTTTGTGGCTCGATTTCGTTTAGATTAAACTATACAATAATATAAAGCTACTAGCGGACACGACAGACGTTGTCCTGTCTCAATTATTATCTAATTTTTTGCAGAACCTTCTCCTGACAATAACAAACACAACAAAAAAAGAATTCGTTCACGCGTGATGCCGTGACCAAGGGAAATAGGGATTTATTTTTATATAAATAGATATTTCTAATCTCCCATCCTACAAACCCTCTGTCACCTACCTACAGATATCCCCCGTAAACTTTTTACTACTTTCCCCTATTCCCCTCTCCCTTCTGCCCCACTCCTCCCATTCCGCTTCTTCCCTCCCTTCCCTCTCCCCCTTACCTCCCCTTTCCTTTCCCCGTCATTTCACTCTCACTATCCCTGGCTTCTCCCTCATTTCTTTCTTGCTTCCCCCTCACTTACATCTCCTTTCCCCTACCTTGCCCCATACTTCCCACTCACTTCCTTCTCACCTTTCTCTCATTTTCCCCTCACGACCCCCTCACTTTCCCCTCGCTTTACCCTCACTTCCCCCTCACTTCCTCCGCACTTCCCCTCACTTCTTCTTCCCTACCCCTTCACTTTTCTTTCACCTCCCCTCCCTTCCCCCTCTTTTCAATTTTCAAGTCGCTAACTTCAAAAGCAAATATCTTTCCATATAATATTTCATCCCTAATTCTATCCTTCTAAATCCACCCTAATTAAAACAAAATTAGAAGTATTCCAAAAAAAAATTTCAAAACCCATCATTTTCATCCCTTTTCAGACCACCCTTAAAAGGGGGATGAAAAATAGGTGTTGTCCGATTCTCAACCCTAGCCGATATGCATACAAAATTTCACTAAAATCGGTCGATCCGTTTCGGAGGAGTTCAATAACGTACACCGTGACACGAGAATTTTATATATTAGATATTATGTTTATCTGGAATAATGTATCTTTTCCAGAGCAAAATAATTTTATGCAATGACTCCGAAGATTATCTTCTATCCACACAAACAAAAGACAAGGACAGAAACGCTAAGTACCCTCATGGTAGTGCTCCTGTCCGCCTCTTTGTCTTTGTTTCTTAAGCACTTACGTAAACTTGTCTTAATATATCATGATTTTGTACACCGTTAAAGTATCTTAGGTCGCATTTAATCTTAATTATAAAACTTTATCGTTATTTAACCAGAATGCAGTCTTGCCTTGATGAAACTTATCTGAGGTGAAGTTTCCAACAGAATTTAGCACTTTGAAACTAAGTATATGTTTCGTTTTATAACGGGCACTACGACTACACGCTAACATAACAACAATGTACTATTATTCATATCTGGTTGTACATAATATTATGAAACGAATATCCCGGAATGTAATGTATGTAAATATTATTTTCATTCGTTGCCGCGTGAGTATGTACAGTATGATGCTGTTTTTGTCCTGCATATGTTTTCCAATTTTCTTATTTCTTTTTATACAATTTATAAAGAAGATTACTCTTAAATGAAAAAGATTAACTAAGTTTCGTTTTACACTCGCTAATAATAATTTTAGTGTTATATAAGTAGCTCCTGAGGCTGAGTACTTTATCATTTCCAAATGATGAAGGCAAAATTATATATTACGATATGAAATGAATAAAATTCGAATGCGACTGATATTCGTAAACGTGTAGAACCTTTGGAACATAACTAAGAATAGGTATCGCACTAAAAGATAAAATAAGAAAGATGAAAGCGATAACAGTTTCTCTCATAATAATTTGACTTCAATTGGAAAACGTTAGAATCGTTATTCATCCCTATCTTTGACCTCTTTTATTATTGGTTTCTATTATCTTTACATTTTGAATCAATAGAACGATCGTCTTATTTCATACTAACAGATTTTCTTCAGATATAAAGTCGTTGCTTTTATTATTTATGACCTATTTATGTTATCGGCATTGTTTTTAATCCCGTTCATATATTAAATGTGCTTAATATTCTACGACAATTAGGGTTCAATGGCTGTTATATAATGGCTGGTACAAAATTATTTTCTCATTTCAAAATGACAATCTAATTACAAACGACAAATCATAATTGATTGCACGAAGTCGCCGTTAAACAAGCTATCACAAAACATTAACTATTATATCTATTAGCAGTAAAGGGTCCCATAATATTGCCCGGCACTTAACCCATTTTGCTCTTATAATGAAATGATGGGATAAACTATATTTATATTAGTTTGTTGCTTGCCACTTCATCTCGGATTAGATAGAAGTAAGCCCTCGAAATTATATTTGGCAAATGTGTGGACGTATTTTTGGCAAAAGTGACATAACACTTTTTCAAATATAATTTCACACGGACAACAAGCAAAATGTATTTTAAAAAAACAAAAAGCCCGCCTGCCTAAAACAAACTAAAAAGAAAAGAACCCATTTTTTCATGCCGAGCGACGCTACGTTGCAATATTATAATACCCTTTGTCTCTCCCACAATAATAATTAATACAAATCTAAAAGCACCTTAAATGTTAAAATCCATTACGATATTATTTATCCTGTAGAGCGTACCAAAGAAATAGACATACATACCCACATACATACATACATAAGTACATACGCTCGAAAAACTTAAATAAATAAATAAAAATAAAGAAAAACATCACCCTCCTTGACTTCGGCAGTCGGACAAAAAAGGTCGGCTTCATGGATACGATTCTCGCCTTTTAAGCACGTGATTGAGGGACGAAAGTTGTCAAGTACCAATTAGATTCTTTTGAAAGTATTATGTACTCGTACTAACATGTTTATTTTAAATATTAATCACATACCTACAAAGTAAAAATATGAGAAAACTATAATATAGTACAAATTAACGACCTTGAAGTTCTGTGAGTACGTGCTGTTACGAAAGCTCATGATTACTATAAAATTACTTGGTTATGAAAACTATCCCTCGTTTAAACAAATATTTGTGCCTCGTCAAGTCCGCAATACTTGACGCGTGTAGTCATTGTTATAGTCATGTATAATGTAGGTAGTACTATTTATAATAGATCATTAAACAAGCTTTTATTACTGAGAAGCTAAACAGACATGCGTGCCCAATTACGTGCTGTATCCTTTTTGAAGTTTTTTAACACGTTCCGTTAAGGTTATCATAATATATAGTTATTTATTCAATACCTGAAAATGGTAAATATGATGATTGATTTTTATATTGGGATATTTCTGGTACATATTATGTAATATTATTAGATAGCATAGATGTTGTGTGTGCGACTGGTATTGGCAATGGGTCCGATATTAATAGCCTGATAATGTCTTCAGTTGCAGACGAACCAACGGTCCATCTGATCGTTAGTTGCCAATAATGAACTTCTGTAATACCAGGAGCTCAGCTCGCTACTTATCGTGAAGAAAATTTTAGGCAGATATTGATTTTCTTACTTACATCGGGCAGTGACTGATGACCCTACCGCCCACTTGGCTTATATAATTTACTAGCGCAATCAGTCAACCGAAATATTGGCGTCAAAATATCACATGCCGAGCAAGGTTTATTAGCAAAAAGCCCTCAATTAAAACTTATTGCCTCAGTAGGTTTTGTTTAAAAGTAGTTTTCTTACAGCTGAAATGATAATGAAGACTAGACTAGACTATTATTATTTATGTATTTGACAAATGAGGTGTAATTAGAAACGAGGTGTATTTAAAAACTAATACCCAACTCCGACAAGAAATGTGCTCCTAAAAGTACAAAACAAGAGAACATTCTTTCAAGTCCAGCAAGGCATTCCTTGCCGGAGTTAGGTTTTAGTTTTTAAACTTACTTATTTTTTATTCAAATTAGTAATTCTTAGTATTAGTCATAGCTCGTTCTTAGTGATACTCATAGCTCATTGCTCTCACTGATCGATTCACTAGCGGGTTCAATAGTAATATTTGATCTTAGCGTCTCCTTGCTTCGGAGGGCACGTTAAAAGACGGTTCCGGTTATTACTAAGTTGATAACAGTCCTTAGGTCAAGTCGGATGCCTCTATAGACGACCTGAACAAACCCTGACACTAGGTTGACAACTAACCACTCGATATTTGATTTAAGTATTAGTCCGGAATCTGAAATAATGTCCGTTATTGCAATCAAAAGCTCTTAAACAAACGAGTATATGAGATCAAATTCAGCACTACACTACTACAATAAAATTCAATCACAAATTTTTTCGACCATATATTTGCTTTTATTTAGAATTTGTTCGCTATGTCGAAGTTTCAAAAGAGTTTTGATTGCATGGCCTAAGATAATGACAAGGTTAACAATGGACCGTTTTTAAAACCACACATAATATATCCGTATATGTTCATTACCGTAACAGAATGGGATTGCTTGTACTCCGCACCAACCTCGGATCGCTGCTTGCTTTGATATGTATTGCAATGGAAAATATTACGCTCATGTTATGTATGTAAATTCATACTGTTGGGCCAATTGTTGATAGAAACGATGGCTTGGATTGTCGATTTTCTGGTATATGGAATAGTTAGAATAATAAAGTCGGTTAGTTTAGGAAAATTATGCTTGTATATTTTTGGAACAGTCCTGAATAAAAAAGAAATAAGCACTACGAGCTAGCGTATTGATTAAATATTTTTCTTTGTTGAACAAGCTCTATAAGGGGTTATATTATGTGAATGGTGAACTTGCAAACATACAATTAACGAATATAAGAAACGCCCACTCTCTCAAACAAGTTTTTGTGAATTACACAAAGATTTGTCATGAATAAGTTGAACACTGGAAGCTAAAATTTGCTTTCTAAAAAACATAAGTATCTGAGTAACGTTTAAAGTTATTGAGCAGACTGACGTTTACGCATGCCATGCACACTAAATGATTTCCAAATTAGATCTTGCTGGATGTTTCGACATCAAAGTATTGATACTTTTGATAAAACAAGAGCTTCCTTGTGTAACGACGTAAAGGTTCTTCACGGTGAACGCGCACACTCCCGTTTTGAAACGAGCTATAGTTTTCTATTAAAGAAACTGCTTTCCTATTACTTCGTATACTTCTATCTGCAAACGTTTTCCTCTATGTGTCATTCTACATATTATTATTGCTATATGTATGTACAGACGCAATTATTTCGACAGCTGTTCAAACTTCAACAACGTTCTGATTGTTACCGTGACTCATAGGCTTTATTATAAGGCTACAGCTTCGTGAAACTTTATGAGCAATTAAACTGTAATCAACATTACTACAAAGAAATAAGGCGCGATATAGTACTTGAATAATTTAAATTAGGTACCTACTGCAAAGTGTGGATTATAAGATAGTATTATCATATTGATGGCTTTACCTTTACTTGAATTAAACATTTCTTCAGTGTTTGGATGTTAAGTTTATCCATGTTCATTACGGAGAATTAACATCTCATAATTCTATTTGTAATTCGTGATACATTTATCATTTCGCCGCTTTTGGTTTAGACTTCATAATTCAACAAATTTCGTTCTTAATTAATATCTCTTACCTAAGTTTTGGGATTTCGTGTTTAGCAGTGAGTGACCTTTAACTTTCGTGTATGTGCTAGCTTTCCGCAGCGCAGTTTCAACCGCGTTAAAGTGACATCTGCTCCGCTCCCGTCGCTCCTAGTGTTATGTTATATAACCTAAATAAACTTCCTCAAGACCTGAGGGCCTAAACAAGCGGCATAGATTTCTATTCTTTTCATACAATAGATAAAAAAATATATAGGATTGACATAAGCTAACGCCAACGCTTATGTCAATCCTATACATTTTTCAATCTATTTTATGAATAGAATAGAAATCTATTCCACTTGTCTAGGGCTTCTGGGCTGTCAAACGCAAAAAGAATTATTCAAATTCGTCTGGTAGTTCCAGAGATTAGGGCGTTCAAACACAACAAACAAACTGTTTCGCTTTATATATTAGTATATTCAATACGATAGTATATTAGATACAGTCATTTATATATAAGTAAGTTTTATTGCGACAAATAAGTAGACAATATCACTTCCTTCCAATTTTGGAATCCACGCAAACACTTGATTATTTCATTTATAACTTGGCTCATATAACAAAGTTTATTTGGTGCGAAAGCGGTTGATATTTATTGTATTAATTGTATTAGATACTACATCCCATTTTTACGTGTGTTTCGCAAATTGGAAGATGAATGGAGAGTACGAGGGTGTGATGCCGTAATTTTGTGATGTATTCCTCTGAATACGGTCTGCCTTTTTGTGTGAATGTTTTAATCAAACAATTTAATCTGAAAATACAAACGTTACATAATATTTTTTGTGTCAAAAATATTACTTACCCCAGGCTAAGAGAAAACAACTACGAACTTTTTCGTTTAGATATCGAAATGTTAGTGTTAAATATTTTCTGCTCAGTACTCGTAGTTATATTATTATGAATGAACGTGTTTCGATCTTAACATTGTCAGATTGAAATCTATTTTTTGCAACGTAATTTTTTAAAGTCCAAGTGAGTAAACTACAACAGGGATAACAATGCAACGTTTTTAAAAACACACTCGTATATATTCATTACTGTAGCAGAATGGGATTGCTTGTACACTACGTAAGCTCGGATCGTTGCTGGCTTTGCAAAGGGAAACACACGCTAATTTTAGATATAGGTATGCATGAATGGTAGTAAAATCTAGGCAAACAGATACAAGAAAACAGTGATTTTGCGATGTACTTGTATTTAGAGATAAACCATTGAAAAGATGTATCGCGGTTTGTCTTTCAAATGTTAGAATTTTATTAAAATCTTTGTAGCTGTGTATCATATTATCACATTCCAGACATATTCCAAGAAAAACGAATAAGTGCTGCGACATAAAGGTTCTCTGTAACAGTGAAGAAGTACGACAACTCTTTTCCTAACCTAACTTTTATTACCCTTCATATTATTACTATACACCATGTATGAAATTAAAGGCGCAATTATTTTATCAGATGTTCAAACTTTGATGGCTTCGATCGTTACCGGGAGTTGCTGGATTTACTATAAGGTATAAGCCTCGTAAAACTTTACGCCCAAATAAAATCTAACCTACATCACTAAAAAATAAAATAGTACCGTATTTTAAGTAGGTACCTAGTATAAAATATTACCTATTGTATACATATCATAGATGTTACATTTAAACATGTTACACTATAAGTAGAGAATAGTAATATCTAATTAAAACCATTATTTCCCAGGTTTAATAAAACTTTTATAATTATAATTTTGGTAAACTTATAAAATAATTAACGCCGCAATAGTGGTCAGTATCGATTTTGGTTATACTTACTTAGCTATGTCCCACTTCTGCGTGAGTTATGTAAATTACAAGATGTTGCTTACAAGTGTCGAGTGTCGTAATTTAGTGATTTTCTTTTATTAATTGTGTGTCAAATCAATAATGCTAAATTAAAAGTCTAGCTATATATAAGACTGCAATTAACGAAGCAGATAGTAGAAACCTCTTCAGAGATACTTCTTTGGTTTCAGAAATATTAACCTACTCTAATTGAAACATGAAAGTTTCAGGCACTGAACTATTGCAATAAAATGTTTTCAGCGTTTGGTATCCCTATTTAAACAGCTTGTTTTGAAACGAAAACCGTGTTTACTTTTCTAGTTGAAATTTAAAATTGTGTTTTGGTACAGCTTTATTATTGTCTGCAGCCTTTAATTGTAAATGTCTCGCTCTAATTTTAAAATTTCATGCTTGTTTTGCATTTGAACTTCATAAACTAAGCACACACTAAAACTAGAATACAATAAAATTATTAGACTAGCGAATTTAAAGTTGAAATTGCCTGTTTTCAATGTTGTGCAAAACAAAGTAGTTACCTAAATCCTAAATCACGAAAGTTAGTGGCTATGGAGCGATTTAAAAGGATGGCTTAGATATCTTTTAAGTTTTTCGTCTCTCTAGAGTGTACTAGTCGTAGATAAATTGGCTGACATCGTTTTTGAAAAATTTACTTTCAGAATATAGAACAGTGATGGATAACGTTTTCCTGTGACATTTTTTAGACTTTGTGGCATAAATAAAGAAATGAATTTAGAGTTCGAATGTATCCGATTGATGTTAAATAAAATTCTGATAATGTGCCTACAAGGTAAAATTGCGTGGGTTGGCATAGTGTAAATAAAATCGAAAAATATTTTCATTAAAATATCTCGTTACATGTATTTAATAATTTTTTTTCGTTCTTTACTCTTGTTTCATTAACAGAATAATGTTCTTAAATAACAACACAGAGGTTATCATAGCCTTTATATTTTTAATAAAGATTCAGATTTTTGAAGCCATAACATGAAATATAAGTTTAAAACTTTTGTTCTAAATAATTAAGTATTTTCTTAGAGACTTTATTAAGTTATTTTGATGTTTCAGTAATTTAGTAAAACAAAGGCTTTTGAAGCCTGTATACTGTTTTGAATTATAGTTTTTTTTAAGGTTTGTGATATAAATAACGGGTTTTTCATGCATAATAAATGAAAGATAACTTTGAAGTGTTTTTGTAGGACAACGCCCAAACTTGTTTAGGTATATAAATCTTATACTTAGTTTATGACTTGCTTTGGGGCTTATTTGTTGTAAATGTATACCTAAACAGATAAAGCCACGATTAAAAGTGAAATAGAGTGTGTCTCTTTGTGTTAGTAATAGTAAATAAGTAAATTACAAGACTCTTGTATACTTCGATCGAGACGCCTAATAATAGTTTTATTAACTTTCTCCCTTACAAAATGCTTAAAAACACAGAATACTGTTCTCTCGGTATTAAACACAGGATAGTAGCGGTGTGATTTTTCTTGCGGATAACTACATGAAATCTGTCAATTCGATTCAATACAAACATAGTGGAAACGTTACGAAGACAGGACAATCTCCACAGCTTTCTAAAAAAATATTTTACTGAGAGAGTACGATATCTAGCGACGTTTTACTTAGGACAGCTATGACTCTCCGTATAGACGATCTGATGATATGCTGTGAACTATTATTTTCACTACATTGCTACCACGTGAGAATTTCGTGTATTATCCAGACCGAAAATGCTTATCCTCCTAAACTCCCTTTAAGTAATCTCCCGTAAGGTGTAATGTGAGCATAATTTAAATTTTTAATTATTTTCGCGTTGTCTGCAATGCACGTAGCTGTTGGGCGATGTCATGTAGCATTTTACAAAGCATGCGGCACAGGGAACCATTTGACGAAAGTTCCATTTTGTGAACTAAGTCCCTGTTCAGTTGAGACCAGAAAGAAAGAAAAATTAGTGGTATAAGAAGAAAATTAAAGGTATTGAAAATTTAATTTATCAGGTTAACGTACGTGAAAGATAATGTAAATTTTGTTTGCCTTTAACTTGAATTTTAATTGATTTTAAAATTATGGCAATTTCCTCTACAGCTACATACAATCTCTTTTATTAAATTAAAGTCTGGTTCGACAGATCCGTCTAATCCTACTTAACTTCTCTGAGCACTCAGAATTAAGATTAAAGTTAAAATTAAAGTCACGTATACTCCAAACAAAAGGGTGACAGCCTTATCATGTCTTGAATTTTGAAAAGTTCTATTACATAACTCAATCGCAATATTATTTAAATCGTTTGCGTATGTATGTAAGTTTATTAAGATAAATTTAGCACATACAGTAAGCAAGCCGCTACAGTTACAAATAATAATAATTGTTTTTGTAATTGGACGTATAAATTACGGCAGGTAGAGAGTAAATCTGAAATACATCATACTTTATGTAGAGCTACAAGGGCATTATAAGAGTGTTCTTGTTGGTCGTTACTTCGTATAAAATTAATAAGGTTCCCCGCGAAGTTGCAGCGAATACTCCATTTTAAAATTCAACGTAAGCAGCCGCTACAATATAAATTAAATCAGTGGATTCTGAATAAATTCATATTATGAAAACGCAGAGTTTTTCAGTAGCAAATAAATGGCATGTAAATGAATAAATGGTATTAATATTTTTTTGTCCATTTCTAAAAGAAAGCAAAACTAATTTAATATTTAGTTTAAGAACTTTTGACGCAATATGGTTGTATTTACAAATAGACAATGACACTCACATAAAGCACACCCAGATTTGGAACATTTTTTTTTATCAAGTTTTTTCTCAAATCTATAGACTGAATCTTATCACCTATCCTATTACCTGCATTAATTTAAGTTATCAGTGTTTTTATTAGACAGAGCTTGAAATCGTCACATAAAGCTGCTCACTCATCGCGAACATTTACATAAAATGTAACATTTTTTTTGTAATGTTTGGCTCAATTTTAAATTTTACATTATAACATTATTTTGAATATCAGTCAGCGGTGAGAGCAACAGAGTCAGAAGTCGTGTAGCTTTGGAAAAGGGTCAACATGGTGAAAACAGCAGTTGTAAACATGTTATATGGCGAATACACGTGTGCACGTTCGCTCTATGAATAGTAGAAGAATAATATTATTTGTTTGCAATGTTGAACTATGAGTAAATTTATCGTTGAGAGCGGAAAATAAGATATTTGAATTTGCTTGTTGTATTCTTAGACAGGATATTTGAGAATATTAGTTTATTTAATAGAAGGTCTTTGTAAATAAGCTTGTATACGGAGTTTACAATATTTATTTAAATTTTAATAAACTGTATGTATGTTGAATTAAATATAATTATTTGCATAAGGATCTATATTAATAATTAATAATACAAGTTGCCTCGTTGTAAGCAGCTATGCTTGTTAAAGCTGAATGGAACCTATTAATTATGATAATACTAATAATAGTTATACGTGACCAACACTTTGCATGTAGCCTAAAGACTATATATATACTGAAAATGTTGAAGGTGAACATCCTATACCAATATTAGACAACGGTTTTATATCGAGTTTTTATTTTTAAGGTTGCGTATCTTTTATCTGCCGCGCGTCGTTTGCGAAAACGTGTGCCGTACCACTTATCTCCATTTTAAATTCCGGTCATTAGCAGATGTAAGGGTTTTTGTTGTGATAAAAAAGACCCGTAAGTAGACGTTGTTACTGTGTCAAAAACACTGTCGTTCTGGAAACAAAATAAATATACAATCCAATGACGGTAGTTAAAAAATTTCGCGCTTCGGGACCTGACGACGGACGCTTGCATTATCAGTCAGTCCGCGACTACGGTCGGTATAGTTCAATTGAAATGTGGGGTAAAGGTAAAAAACCTAGAAAATTATAACACTTTTTGGAGACGTTGTTAAATATGGTATTATGAAGTGATACGTGTAATTGTGTTTAAATGAAATTAGTTAATAAAGATAAAAAAAATATGACACTAGAATAGATAATTGAATGTTAAGTTTAAATTACTTATGTGTAAGTGACATTTTTCATTTAATTCAATTAAGTGCATCCTACATGAATTGAAGTTGAAACGAGTTATCACTATCACCAGAAAAACTTGCAGTTAGTAGTCCTGTCAACATAATATAACAAACCACAAACACCAGTTAAATCAATTGAACATAAACAACAGTGCTCATAAACTAAAGAACAACAGCAGTTAATACCTGATATTAGTCCTAAACAAACAACTCCATAATTAAGTGTAGTACACAATTCGGCATTGGCGAGAACGCAGAAATAATCCCTACTTAGTCAGTCGTCCAGTGGCAGTCGTATTTCACTTGTTTAGGAACAAATAGTGGCGTATATAAGCGTAAGACTGTCCATAGAGGCATAGCGAGAAACGGTGAAACATTAACCAATAGTTCCTGTCCACTGGAATGGAGTGAAAATTTTATGCAATCGTATTGGGTAGTATGTTTCTGTTTTTTCGCTCCGCAGCCTAGTTCCGCTTCTATTCCAACAGGCAGCGTTATTAAGTACCACTCTAAGTTGGCATTTTGCATATGGGATAATGTTTTGTAGTGAAACTTTAGGGTAGTTTGTTTATCCTATTTACATTTTAATTAGAATAGTAAATTATAACATTGTAGGTACTTTATATACGAACAAATGCTACGTGTTTTTTTTTACTATATTATAATTGAAATACGATTAATTTATCTAAATAAACACAATGTCCTTTATTTGCAAACACAGATTAGTAGTTTTTTTGAACAAGAGTGGGTTGCTTAACCAAGTACCTATATGCCCATCTCCATATTAAGTATGACCGTTAAGTTTAATGATGGAAAACTCATATACTTTATTAGTTTACATTGGTCATCAAATATCGTGAAGAAATCAGGATTCACGAAAAAAAAATAGTCGAAAACCCCTATTCTAATCCATTAATGCATTAATAACCGCACTCGCTTGCTCAAGGCGTATTTCTGTGTCTGATATGCCTGTATCTATTGACTGTTATATGTGAGAGCCTTTCACCTCTTAACGTCGCAGTACTCGCAGTACGTATATTTTGGCTAGGTCAAACGAACGAAATAGAGTTCTCCACACCAGTCAATACTGATTGCGGTTTAAACGTAGATATGCGTCGACAAGACAGTGACAGACAGAAGATTGACTTTCTGAAGCATTAATCCAAACTTCCAGCTGCTCAAGCTATATTCGGTTACCGTTCGGTAAACGGCTAAGACCCTGTAAATGATCACAGTCAGCAGTTTAAAACGATAGTAATAAATCCGTCATCATTTAACACTTTCAAGCCTAGTCTATCTATAGTTGCCAAGCATTGTCTTAGCTATGAATAGATTTTTCCATTGCCCGCTGTCGTGCCATTCAACGACAGAAGTACCTTCGTGACTTCGAGCATGGTAGATATATATAAAGAGGGGTGCTTTATATCTGGATAGTTTAATATTTTTTTTATGTAGGTCAAAAAATAACTCACGAGGTCTGACCGCTATGATATTGGTGGCCCATAATTAAAAATGACTGTCACCGACATATAAAATAAAAAAATATATAATATCCACTATCGGTTACCATCTAGCAGAGTGCAGAAATTTAATTGAGGGTCCGAAACCAGGTTTGTGTCAAAGCGATTATTCAAGTTTACAAATTTATCATGACTAACAGTCAAGTTAAATTCGGTCTGATATAATTATAGTGATGTAAAACATTTTGCGTTCGGGAAGCTACAACATATCGTCTCGTCTGCACTACGGCAGTATCTCAAGACCAAAGTCTTTGACCAGTGTGTTGCCAGTGATGACATACGGAGTAGAGAAGTGGTCGCTAACTATGGGTCTTATCCGAATGCTCATCATCTTATCAGAGTGCGATGGAGTGGGCTATGTTAGGCGTCCTCCTGCGCGATCGTTTGAGAAACGAGGAAATCCGCAGGCGAACTAAAGTAACTGACGTAGCTTGCAGAACTGATGGCCGTTGAGGCAGAAAGGTTCTAAAGTGGCGACCACTAACCGGAAGACACAGCGTGGGCAGACCCTTCACAAGGTAGACTGACGACCTTATAAGGGTGGCGGGCAACCAATGGATGAGGGCGGCGAACGACCGGTCACGGTGGCAGAAATTGGGGGAGGCCTATGTCCAGCAGTGGATGTCTTTTGGCTGATATGATGAAAACATTTTAAGGAAAGTTGGACCCACAACCTCTTGCACTGCATTGACACGCACTACCGCACCATCTATTCGATTATCGATATCGATTTTACGTTAAAAGAACATAAGAGTTTCACTTTATAATGACGAAGCTAAGTCAAATTCTATTAGCAAATGCCAGTATTATGTGCATCTGCCACTTAATAAATTTTTAGCGACACCACAAACATACTTTAGATGTATAAGAACTTAATACGTACCGTTCTAAAATCTTTCTGATGCTAGTTCCTTATGCAAACAAAACAACGTCGCTATGAAATGTTAGTATATAGATTTAACTTTAATTTTAACAAAAAAGCAAATCGCTTTACATTATAATGCTATTTAAACTTCAAGACAAACTACTGATTAGAATTCTCTTGAAGACTACTACTGGGAGTCTTTTGCATGCCTTAAGCGTTCTCAACATATTTGCGTTCATTTACCTACGATATGAAAGAAAGAGACAGCTTATCCTAATCCTCTTTGAAATATCTCTCACGAGGGCTCAAAAGCAGGCGAAGCTGTAAATAACGACTATTGTCGACGCTTTTAAACATCAAACTGCCTTTTAGGCTAATATCGTAATTGTAAAACGTAACGTTTAAATCGTTACTGATAATATAAATAATGATTAGAAATATCGCTGCAAGCCATAGATAACTGACTAATCTATACTATTATATAAAGCAGAAGAGTTTGTTTGTTTGAACTCGCTAATCTCTGGAACTATCAGTTGGATTTGAATAAATATTTTGTACATGATAGCCTAGTTCTTGAGAAAGGATACGGGCTAAGTAACATCGCGCTACTGGCGACAGGAGCAAAGTAGTTTATTAATATACTAATTAGAGCAGACTCAATTACGTGTTCGGACCTGTTCCTCTTCTTTTCTTATCTCCTTCTCCCTTCACGATAAGCAACGGCTTGGTTGTCATTTTTAAATATTGTGTCTGTTATACAGTTGTTTCCACAGTTTACAGTTACAAATCACCATACGGCGGACATGCAAAAATATCAAACATAACTTTTTGTTAATAATTTGCGAGTTAAGTCAAAAATTATAATCTCAATTGATCCATTGTGATATTAAACGTAGCACTTACAAGCCGATACGATACGACGATACGATATTTCTACATCTCAGCATAGACGTTCTACTAGCGGGCATTTGCATAATTTCTTGGTTGAGATAAAAACTGTTCCATGTAGCCGACGGTTGCAGTTAGTATATTCGAAAACCTGTAAACATCCCAGTAACTCACGAAATATGAAAATAAACGGTGAAAACACGATAGCAATTTGCTACAAAACAAGCAAATTGTTGAAAGTTTTATGATTGAGATCGCCGTTTATAAAATATAATATTAAAATAATAATTGCCAGAGATGAAAACTCTCTGCACTATAATATGTACAAAGGTATTGAAATAGTAATAAATGTTGCCGACAGTTAGATTTATAATGATTTTTGTACCAAGAAAATTAGTAGCTAATTCAGTTCATGCAGGCTCAGTTGACTAAAGAAAAATAAATGAATATATCAACTGATTCCGCGGGATCAGTTTAGAGCGGGATCACTTAAACAAAGAGCCATAAAATTGCAGTGGCATTATATCTACGAATAATATTTTGTTTTTTTTCAATTTCTTTATTATATATATTTTACATTTTATTTATCTTATTTCTAAGCATGAAAACTACTAAAGCTTATCTGTGCTAGATGAGTCGCTATTAACTATATATTTATAAAATATAATACATGCACGTAAAGTAGTATCAGATCTGACATCCAAACTAGTTTTTTAGATGGTTGATGATTTTAACCTAGTTTTATACTTTAGTGAATTTTCATACAATGTTTGTAGTTCTGGAGTTAGTTCATTTATGAATATTGGTATTTGACAGTTTAACATTCTATTTCCATAAACATTTATTGTTTTGGGTAATATATATCCTTGCGCACCACAGTTTTACCTTAGATTGTATGGATGTGTCCTTTTATGTAAGCAATTAGGCACATTTACTTCATTTAATATATTAAATTTAATTTTATCATATATGTTCATTACTTTACAATAGATCATCAACATCATTGTATTTGGTTTTAATATATCTTGGGACAATAGTTCTTAACAATTTTCGTTGCTGTTTATAAATGTCATGTATATATGTTTTGTACGTTCTTCCGTAGCTACTTAATCCGTAACCGATGACAGAGTCTGCTAGGGCTGTATACAGTAATCTTAATCAGAAAATTTACTCACAATTGTCCGTAGCTTGGCACATACATTGTCCTTATGAGATTTCCAGGAGAACCTGTCATCGATCACAAGTCCGAGGTAGGTATATTGTTTAACATTTTCAATGTGTGGACATATACACTGTGGTGGAAGTGTATGGAAGCACTGGTGGCTATGGGATACGATGAATGGGAGGCTGGTGACGGGGTTGTGCGATGAATGAATATGTAACAGTTTAGTTTTCTTCTTCTTCACCACCAAACCAACATCGTAAGCCCATTTACAAAGTCGATCATAGCCGACCTGCATATCTATTTGTGGTTTTGTTAAATCACCGCTTGCTACTACTAAGCAGGTGTCATCTGCAAATTATTATTATTGCAGATGCGGTTTTTATTAGTTTGGGCATGTCATTTACATATAGTACTCATATGGGACAATTATCGAACAATTATAAGTGGTTAAGACAAATAGGAAATGTAGGGGGATTATAAAATTTCAACCATGAATGCTTAAAAGGTCAGTTCCTTATGAAGACTATAATTTCTCTCTCGGTCCTCCTCCGTTTTCCTTTTCCTTCTTCATTCTCTTCTTTTTACATGGTCAGCAACGGCTTGTTTGTGTTTTCTAACCAATATTTCTGCAATGCTTGGAAAACACGGCCATGACAATAGGTTACGGTTACCACTTACTATCAGGTGGGTGCTTGTAAGTTGTATAAAAAAGGCCTAATGTTAACAAATAATTGGTTAATATTCATTTAAATATAATTTGATATTTATACCCTTTTTTCTAGGTATTATATTACCCTTTTTAAAGTGGTATTTTATCATATTACATTACCATACCACAGCGAAAGGTCACTCAATGTCAATGAAATCTCAAAAACTACTTGACCTATGACGCTGAAATTTTAACGCAGATTTCATGCCAGACCTGAATTTATATTTATGAGCATATTTATATATGTGTAAGAACATTATTTAAATATTATATTACGTTGGAATATTTAATACGAATATCTCGTTACTTTCAAAACTACTATAATATTGTTGTTTTCTTGAAACTGTTAGTGGTTTGTATCTGCCAAGTGGGCCGTGTTTCAGAATCTGTGTAAAGCCGTCAATTCGATTGTTTTGGATAGTGTGAGATTGCTCTCCTATCCGATTATAATAGAAAGCAATTAGAGAGTGCATCTAGATTTAAGCATGCACTTGTGCACAGTAATATGTTTTTTTTTTTTTTTTTTTTTTTTTTTTTTATATTAGCCTACCAAAGTGACTCCACTTTGCCTGATGGTAAGCAGTAAGTGGAATCCAGAAGTGGCGGACACCATTCCAAAAGCCAAACTACTGGTATGGTGGCCTCCACTATGGCGGCTTAGTGAGATGCTTTTTCACGCCCCGCTTAAAAGACCCAGGATCAAAATTAGATGGGAACACATGCGCTGGCAAAGAGTTCCAGGCTTTAATTGAGCGACAAAAGTATGAAGTGCTGAACCGTTTGGTTCGAGACCCTTTAGATTCCACTGTGAAAGGGTGGCACTTTAGTCCCGCACGTGTCGTTCTGGATAAAAAGGGAGAGGGTGGGATTAATTCAAAGAGCTCTTCAGAACACTCTCCATGGTAAAGGCGATAGAAGACGGCCATTGAGGCGATGTCTCTTCGCAGCTGTAGAGGCTCAAGGGTCTTAGTAGCCTCCGGGCTTCCGATGATACGGACTGCTCGCCGCTGCAACCTATCGAGTGCATCCAGTAAGTACTGTGCGGAGCCATCCCAAAGATGAGAGCAGTACTCCACGCAGGAACGAACCTGTGTCTTATAAAGAAGACAGAGCTGCTCGGGCGTGAAGTACCGCCTCACCCTGTTCAGGACACCGAGTTTACAGGAGGCGGTTTTAATGACGCACTCGATGTAGTTCTTGGGGTTGAGATCTCGGCTGATGTCCATACCCAGGATACTTAGGCTATCCTGTAGTGGTAACACTGTGTTCTGAAGAGAGGGAAGGGGAAGGAACGGAGATTTTTTTGCAGAGAACGCGCACACCTGTGTTTTCTTGGCATTGAACTCGACTAAATTCTCACAACCCCATTTAGAAATGCGGTATAATACTTGGTCGAGCTCAGCGACAAGTTCTAGGCGTTTTGCCTCGATGTCAGTCTGTTTAGCCGCAGGATGTCCGAGATATCGCCCATGCACTGTACTATCATCTGCATAGCAATGAATGTTGCCAAGGGACAACATGTCATTGACATGCAGAAGATACAGGGTGGGCGACAGGACGGACCCCTGAGGCACCCCAGCGTTGACCTGCAAATAATCGGAGGCCGATCCGTCACAAAGGACTCTAATGCGGCGCTCACGCAGGAATGCGACAATCCAGTTGCACAGCTGGGGTGGCAGACCATATGCTGGAAGCTTGGACAGAAGCGAACGGTGCCAGACTCTATCGAAGGCTTTGGTTATGTCAAGGCTGATGGCCAAGGACTCTCCATGCCTGTCCATAGCTTCACCCCATTGGTGCGTGATATATGCTAGAAGGTCACCCGTAGACCGTTTTGACCTGAAGCCATATTGTCGGTCACTAATTAACGAGTGACCTTCTAGGTAGCGGACTAGTTGGGCGTTTATTATCCGCTCAAGCACCTTGCAGAGAACTGAGGTGACAGCTATGGGTCGATAGTTGCCTGGCTCGGACCTATCCCCTTTTTTGGGAATCGGTTGAACATTCGCCTCTCTCCAAGCCTCCGGCACAATTCCCGAGGAATAAGATAGGTGGTATAGGCGCGTCAATGCAGGAGACAACTCCGCTGCGCATTTCTTGAGAACCACCACTGGAATACCATCCGGTCCGCTGGCTTTCCGAACATCGAGCGACCTTAGTTCCGCACGGACATCACGATGCCTAATACGGATATTAGGCATAACGGAGTCGCAGCCAGATATAGTCGGCGGGTGCAAGTCACGGTCGTCGATTCGGGAGTTAGCCGCAAAGAGTTCTACAAGCAAGTTTGCTTTCTCTTGCGGCTCGTGGGCCAGCGATCCATCAGGACATTTCAAGGGGGGCAGCGAAGGCTTGCAGAAGTTGGATTGCACGGCCTTGGCTAGTCGCCAGTAGCTACGGCTACCCGTAGGATGCGAAATCAGTTCTTGCCCAATCCGTGCAATGCGCTGGGCATCCGCTCTGATGTAAGCCCTCTTGCATTCCCTAGTGGCTTTATTGTACGCTGCTTTTAGGCGATCCAAGCTAGGGTCGCGCCGTGCTCGGGCCCTGATCCAAGCGCGGTACGCCGATTCTTTTTGTTTAACAGTATCGGCGCACTCACGGTTGAACCAGGGACGCGTTTTGCCGGCACTGGTGACATCTGAGGATGGAATGTAATATTCCATACCTAACAAGATTTCACCAGCGACAGCAGTAGCACTTTGCGACGGATCCCTGTTTTTAAAACAGCGTAATTGCCATGGGACGGAAGCAAAGTACTCCCGCATACCATCCCAGTCTGCTGACGAGTAGTGCCATAGTCGTCGCTTTACCTCCGCACGTCGTGGGGGAGCAACAAGAGGCACTGAGGCGCAGACCAAACAGTGGTCGGAATTACCCAGTGGGGCGTGGACCGAAACACTGTATTGGTCTGGGTGACTCGTCAGCAGTAGGTCTAGCAAAGAGGGCGCTTGACCTGGAATATCTGGTATCCTGGTGGGATGGATTACCAGTTGCGTCAGGTCATGCGTGAGAGCGAATGCATGGGCGGCTCGTCCCGCATGGTCTGTTCTGAGAGAACCCAACCAGGTCTCGTGGTGGGCGTTAAAGTCTCCCAGAAACACCAGTTCCGCGTTCGGAAACCGCTCCTGCGCTAAGTCTGCCGCCTGACTCAGATGGTCAAAGAGTCGAGTTGTCTCCAAATCTCCGGAGTGGGAACGGTAAAGGCACGCGTAGACCCGGCTCAGAGAACCAAGATCAACGTGAAGCCAAAGGATGGGGTAGGATGGGTCCTCTAGGCAGCGCAGACGGCGAACGCAAACATCCGCCCTGACGAATGCGCATACTCCGGCCTTAGCGCGAAAGCGCTCCTCGAGCACATAGCCGGGGTAGTGCAGGTATGCCGTGTCGTCAGGGCGGCGTATTTGTGTCTCCGTTAGGAAAAGCAAAGCCGGCCGTGCCGTCTCGAGGTGTTGGTGGACGGCGTTGAGGTTTGAATAGAGTCCACGGATGTTAGTGAACTCCACCTCAAATAGCGGGTTGGTGGGGGAGGAAGATGCCGCTGTTTGACCTGCTGCTTTTTTGCGTGCTGCCATGTTGGAGGGTGAAGGAAGGGGCGTGGAAAAGATGACTGCCCTCGCAGCAAGGCTAGACAAGGTGCCGAGTATTGCTTCGTCATTTAACTGTGTGGCATGGTGGTAGCCGATCCGCCGGACGGAAGGGCCCCCGTACCCTCTCGGAAATGGTCGCCGGGTCCCACCATCCGGTCACCAACCGGCACGACGAACCACTCCGGGATTATGCGCGACCTGGTGGGGCAGCCTCCTAGGGTGGTTAGGCCTAGTTGGGCCCCTGTACTATGCCGCGGGCGGCCAGCGGCACCACCGTTTCTACGGGTCTCCCTGGCCGGCGGGTCGACCCACACCACCCACACAATGACTCCGCGGATACTCAGCTGGTCCCACACATGCTGCGAGGATTGCCATCTTTGCATCAGTTGGGCCTCCGGCACTCTCACTCACCGAGCGGAACGCAATAGTACGAATACCATTACTCTTACGTCGATCTTCTATGAGAGGGTAGTACTTCCCCGGTCGATCCGACCCATTCATGCTGAAACCAGCGTGGATCTACTACTATAAAAAATGTTTCGTGTAGTTGGTAAATCTGCCTTGATGATTAGTTAGTCGCTGCAACCGGATTTCAACGTACGTAAGCTACGTTTTCATATCAATAAGAATACCTTATGTTTTGCAATTTGCTTGTTTCGTAGATCTATTGGAGTAAAAATTAATTTTGTTTTATTGACGTTCAATCGCAATTAGATATATAAAGCGTTTATTTCTCTCTCAGAAAAGGTTATCTTATGTTTAGATACAATAATATGTATAACGTTAACAATACAACTTATTTGAGTGTCTGGTGCCTACCTTCTATATATGAGAAGAGGTCTTTCCCTGGAGTGGGATAATAATGGCCCGATATGATGAGTGACTGGTGCCTGGCTTTGAATCAATCAATACAGAAAATCTCAGATACTTAGAATAATATTTTAAGCTTGCATAATACTTTTAAAGTAATTATTATATTTACCAAATCGTTCAAAAAATACTACTTTGTTAGCATAAAATAATAAAATTATAATTATACATACGTGTTTCAGTAACTGCAATTCAAAGCAAAACAATCAAGTTTTGTTTTCAAATAGAGATGCATTACAGAGGCGGACGAACCGGAACATAATGCTTGAGTAAACATCTGAGGGATCCGTTTATGAAGAATATGGTAGAAAACTTAATTGAATGCACATAATAACTAGAGATCTGATGTATAGTCTCTAGTGTACGATAAAAGGATAGGTTATTATTTATTATTATTATTTCCAGCGGGGACGCCGGCAGCCGGACGGACGATCCACCCGCATTACTTGCGGGCCACTTCGTCCATTTCCCCAGTTCTCCCCTTGGGGAGGGTGTGGTTGATCCAGCCTTTTCACGGCACCCCATCAAACCTTCTTGTATCCTTGATAAATCTGATCATCTGTTCCACCTTCAGATTTCTTATGTCTTCCTCGTCCAGTCTGTCCGATCCCAGGAGTTCCCATCTGATCAGTGAGTACATGGGGCATTCTGCCAGCAGGTGGAAACTTGTTTCTTCGTTTTCCATGCACTCCGGGCATTTGGGATCGGTTTTTACTCCTATCACTGTCAGATGTCTGTTTAGTCGACAGTGTCCTGTTATAATCTCTATGGCGAGCCTCATGTTTCCTCTTGTGAGTTTCATGATGTGACTCGTCCTTTTCTTGTCCATGCCTTTGATGAAGATTTTCGACTGTCTCATTCCAGGCGAAGATCTCCATCTGCGGTTGGTATCTGTTTTAATACTATGGCTGATTACTCCTTTGGTGATTTTGTGCGCTATAGGCAGCCGGGGTTCCGGCCCCACCATGTTTTCATCAGCGCCTTCTCTGGCTAGTTCATCCGCCAGCTCGTTGCCCGTGTTTCCCTCGTGTCCGGGGACCCAGGCAATCGTCAGGTCGGTTTTCTGAGCCAGTCTGTCTAGTGACTTTTTGCATTCCTTGACTATTGCTGATGTTGTCTCCACTTTGTCAAGTGCTCTGAGCGCGGCCTGGCTGTCGCTGTAGATGGTTACCTTTCCCGTACTGGTCAGGTGTTCCACTATTTCCGCGCATTCCTTTATCGCATATATCTCTGCTTGAAAGACACTTGCAAATCTTCCTAGAGGTATTGACTTGTTTATTTCTGTCCCGTCTACACTTTTAATGTGCACTCCGGAACCAGATAGCTTCGTCAGTTCTTTTCTTGAGCCGTCTGTGTAGCAGATAGTGCCACTGGAGTCTATCCGCCACTCATCTCGTGTGCCTATGTGTATTCTGTATTTCTTGTCAAAGATTTTCTCCTTCCTGATAAGGTCGTTATTGGATAGGATCATTGACAGTCTTTCTTCGTAGTTTTTGCTTATACGTGCGTGACCTACGTCCATGTAGTTTCCGGTCCATAGGTCAGTGCTTCTGAGTTTGAACCATTGTTCGGTTGCTTTTCTTTTAATTTCTAAGTCCAAGGGGTTTAGCCCTAATATGATCTCGAGTGCGGCTGTTAGTGTAGTCCTCATCGCGCCCGTGATCATGAGGGCTGCTAGCCTTTGTACTTTGTCTAGTTCTTGTTTATTTTTCCCTAGGGCAGCCTTGTGCCACCATACCAGGGCTCCGTGTAGGATTTTTGGCAGAATTATTGCCTTGTATATCCATGTTACTATTGCTGGTTTAATTCCCCAGGTTCTTCCTATTATCCTTTTGCACTGCATCATTGCCATTTTGGCTTTTGCGCACGTGTTGCTGATGTGAGTCTTGAACGTTAGCTTACTGTCCAGTGTTACTCCTAGATATTTGACCTCCTTGACTTTTTCTAAGTCTTGGTTGTCTAGTCGCACTGGTCCAGCTCGTCCTATTTTTCTCTTGTTGGTGAACAAAACTAGTTTGGTTTTGTCAGGGTTCAGGTCGAGACCCTTGCTCCTGCACCATGCTAATGCTGCTCTTAGGCCTCTGTTTTATGATTTCGCACATAATACTGAGGACTTTGCCTGTGACTAGGAGCACGCCGTCGTCAGAATAGACTTGCGTATATATATGCATCCCATTTATCTTGTTTATTAATTCATCTATTAGCAGGCACCACAGTAGTGGAGATAGGCATCCCCCCTGTGGAAAACCTCTTTTTGCCACCACTTTGTGGGTGATTCCTGCTAGGTCTGCTTGTATCTTCCGGTGTTTTAGCATATTTTTCACCCAGCCTGATAAGTCTTTGTTAATGCCTTCGCGGTTTAGGGTGTCCTCTATTGATTCGGGGGTTGCTTTGTCGAATGCACCCTCAACGTCAAAGAAGCAGCCTAGTGCGTATTCTTGATTGGTTATTGATCTTTGCACTCTAATGACCAAATTATGTAGGGCCGTCTCGGTTGACTTGCCTTCCATGTACGCATGTTGGTTTAGGTGCAATGGAGATCCACTTTTCTCTATTTGTTCTCTTATTAGCCTATCTAGGATTTTCTCCAATGTCTTAAGTATGAATGAGGAGAGGCTGATGCATCTGAAGGATTTTGCCTCCTGATACGATGCCTTCCCGGGTTTCGGGATGAAGACCGCTCTCACCTCTCTCCATTTGCTTGGGATGTACTTTGTTTTGAAAGGATAGGTTAGGTTTACCTTTAATATTGATTTCATTGAAGGGTTTGTAATAGTAGAGATTATTTGACTTGAGTGCTTTCAAGGTTTGTAGGAATCTATTGAGGATTATTATATTAAAACGTGATGTAAATGGAAACTAGTTCTATTAAGGACAGTAATTTCAAATAACCGTGAAATTAAATTGACTCCGTATTTTAACATATTGAAATACCGGGCTGTAGAATTATATTATAAGTGCAAACGTAGAAGTCGGTAGTAGGCGTCTACTTATATTTCTATCAAAAATGTAGTGTTTATAATATTAATTTTTTAGTACTTTTCTAGAGGTTAATAAAAATCACCCTTGAGTTGCACTGTCCGTATTAATTTGGAGATGTATGTGCCTCTATCTATACTCGTCCTTGACTGCATAGTGTTCTAAAGTCATTCAAGTCATTCTAAGTTTTGTTATAATTTCTGGAGCCTAGAAAACAAACGAAATTTCTTTATATATATATATATATATAAATATCTGGCTGCGCCTACACACACACACACACACACACGGAGAGAGAGAGGCGCACACACACACACACAGCTTACGCATTTGCAATGTTAATAGGATATACTTACATAAAATAATAATATTGTTTTATTAAGCTGGTAAGCCTCAAGTGGTTTTGTTTATAGAAGAAATAGTTACCAAATATATTGCTTACATTTATGCGAAGGCGTGTTTGGCTTAGGGTTTGGAAGCGACCAAATTGGTAGAAATAATAATTTGGTGTTAATTAGAATTACAAATCTATATTTATAAAAGCGAAAGGTCACTCACTCACTGACTCACTCATCACTACGGGTCTCAAATTTTGCATGGGGATTCCTTTTAGGACGTAGGTGCTCACTAAGACGGGATTTTGCGAAATTCATCCCCTAAGGGTGTAAAAAAGGATGGCAGAGTTTGTATGAAACTTCTATAGAATGCTATATTTTTAAAGAATAAAATAAATGACATCTCAAATTTAATGCTGGATCCACAAGCTTGCCACTTGGCAAAAACTATAAACATAAGCAAACACTTGAATATATATTAGGTGGTCCAAACAGCGATATTCAAACGTATGCAAATGTAATGTGTTTTGTGTTTTGAAGAAACAAGCATGTCGGCAGTCCAGCTGTTGTCAGCTATAACATTTGGTTTAACTTACTTTTATTATAAAAAAAAACAAAACGAATAATTCGGCAAAAAGGTGGTGGATAATTCAAATTCATTCATTCAAACCTTACAAGGTATGTTTTTTTTACTCATTTTTATTAACTGAAATACTATACGTATACCTAAACTCTATTAATATGACTTTGACGGGTATACTTACAATAAAAACAATCTACACGCGTCTTTTTGTGGCAAGCGTGTGGATCCGGCATAAAACACGAAAAAAGATACCGACGGCGACGGTGGAAAGCAAAAACTTCTAAAGCGCCACTTTGGTCAAGAGTCTTTTCTGCGTCGCCTGGTACAACTTTCGTAGCGATTGGCGCATATTTTTGACGTTTTAGAAGTTTTTCCTTACCGTCGCCAGTACGACCAGCATCTAATTTTAGCATCCTAAGTGACGTGTTTGTGGTGATTTTGTAATAGAAGTCTATTAAGAGTCTGGCATTTCGGAAGAAATTTTCTTGAAACAAATTGTTTTCGAGTAAATATACATATAAGCATTTTTTCTTTTCTTCATCTAGATGTTATTTTGGACATAAGAAGTTTTTGTTTATAGATTTTTATAAAAATATCCTTTTTTTTATTAAGTCTTAACTATTCTTAAGAAATTCAAGACAGACGAATTAGAAGTATTTCTTCTGAACAGCATTGTTTTGTTTTTTATTTTAAAACAATTATTCTTTTCAAGATTTTTATATTAAGATCTGTTCAACATTTTATACTTTCCAAATATAAGTTAGTAGTTTCTAACAAGAATATTTCCATTTATTATTTTACATGATTTAGAGAAGATTAGATTTTTTTTGCTGACTAACTTTTAAATTTCTTTTTCTTAAACGCCAACTTTCTTGCGATAGAGTAAAGTTAGGTACTTGCTTTGTATTTAATAATTTAGATATAATTTTAAACATATTATTCTCCAAAGACATCAATAACTGTCAATCAATAATAAAAAAGTAAATCTCATTTTCCACACTTTGTCATTTGGCGCTTAAAAAGTTACCACCGTAGAATTACTATTTGTTCCAAAAGAATTTGAATTTGAAAATTGAAGCCTGGAACGCAAAGGACGCGCCGTTGTCACTAGGTAGGCTACTCGAACGAGAACGAGCACTGAGGCCCTAGACAAGTGTCAAAGATTTCTATTCTATTCATAGAATAGATAAAAAAATTGACATACGCTTTGGCGTTAGCTTATGTCAATCCAATACATTTTTTAATCTATTCTATGAATAGAATAGAAATCTTTGACACTTGTTTAGGGCCTCTGAGCAGTAACGCGAGGGCAGGCGTCGTTGTCGCATGTATCCAATGTACGGATTTTTCCTGCTTTAAATTTTTTTAAATCAAGTAGTAACTTGATTAAAGTTCAGTTCACTCTGATTATTTTATTTCTGTGCGTTTATATATTCATTTAATTTTACTTTTAGAAATATTGACACCAAATAAATATTAAATAAACTTATTTAATTAAGTAGTCTTTTTGCTCACTTTCAAATTTATTTTAAACTTTCATTTCAATTACTTAGTAAAATTTGTTTTATTTCTTTAGTCGCTAAGTACCTGAAACGTAGATTTTTATTAGTTACTAGCTGCATCCCACGGCTTCTTCCGCGCTTAAAATTTGTTTTGTGTCCCTCGGGAACCAGACCAAATTTCGGGATAAAAATTAGCTTATGTCGGTCTCTGGCACCTATTCTATTTACATACGAATATTTATCGAAATTGATTTAGCCGTTTAAGCGCGGAAGTAGGTATGGATTTTTGTAACTCAATCATGTCAAAATGGGTAAACGGATTTAAATGGTATTCGCCATAGAGACATCAATTATATACCTACTGATTGTTAGTGATACAATGTACGATTGCCGTAAGATCAAGCAGGCAATTTTCTCATACAGGAGCACATTCACATTTTCACGCGAACGAAGTCTCGGGTAACAGCTAGTAAAGTCAAAGTCAAAGTCAAAGTATTTATTTCATTTTGATCATAAAGTATGATGGTTATGAAAAGTCAACATTACATGAAGTCAGCCAATTGACCTACAGCCAGTTCGCTGACGAGGTAGAGCTGTGAGAAGAACTGGCAAGAAACTCACGCCACTCTTTTCGATCGCCAGATAATTACAGTTATTTGTATGAGTTACAATTTAAACATTCAACGCAACCAAAGAACCATACAAAGTAATTATTACAAATTAACCAATTAATATAATTACTAAGATTAAAGAAAGAAAAGAGAAGATTTCAATTATTTAGTGGCATCTAGTATGGTAATTTGACTACGTATTTTAGTTAAACTGGTAAATGCACCTCTTGGTCACATTGCATGACAAGGTAATACTGGATTGAATATTAAATGTATGCCATGCAAAGATTGACCAGTCATCCCAAGTAGCACCCGTTCACGAGCATGACGCACGGGCCAGCCATCATCACCCTCGCCATATTAGAGGGAAAGTGATGACCCGGCCAATACGACACCACAAGCAATGACATATTAGTGAGCATGACAATGCAGGGCATGGGTGGTAAAAGAACCATAATAAAATGTATTATGCCTTGCGAACTCATAATGATCATGATTTGCATCCACTTCACATTAAACTTTTACTACAATGGTCAACTTAATTACAATAATAGTCAATATAAGTAGGTACAATAATAATAATATCAATATACCTAATGATAATACTAGTCAATATAACTACGACAATAACAATCAATATAACATTAATCTTGCATTAAACGAGCAACTATACCCATGCTCCTTTATCATTTAAATAATCATTAATAGTATAATAACCCTTTTTTTACTTTTTAATTTTTCTTTACAACATAGAAAGCTGTAAGTAATTAAGTATCTATATAGTTAAGTGTATTGCCTGCGTCACCTTGCATGCTACTTGAAACTGTTACTTACAAAAATTATAATAACCTGGCGATTAAAAAGAGTGGTCTGAGTTTCTTGCCAGTTCTTCTCATGGCTCTACTTCGTCCGCGAACTGGCTGTAGGTTAATTTGCTGACATTTGTTGTCTGAGAATCAACTGGATTGCAACCTGTCCGGTTGCTTTTCGGGAGATACGGGTACGCGCCCCCGGCACCTTGAGCTACCTATTTCGGCCGTAATAGCAGCTAAGCTGTGTTTCGTACGAAGGGGGAAACAGCCGTTCCTGTGTTCCTATTTCCTTTTCCAATTTGGTGGCGAAGTTTTAGTGATGCTTGAGACGTGCGGTGGTAAAAGTCTCGGCTTGTTCGTTGAGCGTGACGAGTTGACGCAGGGTCCAGGGAGACCCGATGGGAATGGTTATCCGTCGGCCACCTGCCAGTCAGTAGGGGACCTGAACCCGTGTGTATCCCGCACGGGAGGCTGTCCCGCCAACTGGCGAAAATCCCGCCTCATAGCTGTCGTGTCGGAATGGGAGACCGGAGTGGATCCCGGCGGTTGTAAGCGAAGGGGCATCGGGGGCCCTTCTGTGCCCCGCGTCAGCTTTTCACTAAACTCCCGGATTGGTCGGGTCCAACACACCGCTCTTTCTTTGGGTATCACCTTGACTTCGCCTCCCAAAATACACCTCACCCCCACTCTCTTTTCAAACTATGGCACGAAGAAAAAAGAGCAACGTATTTACGGCGGACACCAAATCCACATTTAAAATGGATTTCTGCAATGTCAGGGGTCTTCACAGTAATCTCGACGCCGTCCATCAATACCTTGAGTTGGCGCGGCCTGCCTTGCTCTTTTTAACGGAGACGCAGATATGTACTCCGGACGATATATCGTACCTTAAATACCCCGGCTACGAGCTGGAACATGCTTTCCACCGAAAGGCTGGCGTGTGCGTTTTTGTACGCGGTGATATCTGCTGTCGCCGCCTTCGGGCCCTCGAACGCCGGGACCTATCAATATTATGGCTGCGGGTAGACCATGGGGGTCTTACCCGAATCTACTCGTGCCATTACAGGTCTCCGGCCAGTGATATGAGAGTCACCCAAATAACCGAGAACATCCAAGGGGGGATTGACCTAATATTGGAACAGCATCCGTCTGCGGAGGTGGTGGTCTTAGGTGATTTTAACGTTCACCATAAAGAATGGCTGAAGTCCCGGACCACTGACCTCCCGGGCAGAACTGTCTTCAATATGGCCTCGGCCTATGGCCTCTCTCAACTGGTAATGCAGCCCACCCGCATTCCAGACGTAGAGGGTCATGAACCTTCTCTGTTGGATCTTCTGCTGACTACTCACCCAAACGGCTATGGGGTAGTGGTCGATGCTTCACTCGGATCATCTGACCACTGCAGATTGGGTTGGGCTGCGTGAATTTTTCGCGTCCTACCCATGGAAGCGGCTCTGCTTCTCCTCCGGAAATCCCGACACATGTGCGGACTGCATTATCGATACCGTGCTTCAGGGGATGGAATTATTCATCCCCAACGCATAAATCCCGGTCGGCGGTCGCAGTCACCCCTGGTTTAATAAAACCTGCAGGCAGGCGACGCACCTCAAGCAGTCCGCATATAGGGCCTGGAACAGTGCTAGGCAACGCCAGGACCCGCGGGTCAGGGAAGAGAAGCGTAAGTTCAATGCCGCTTCCAGATTCAACAAGAAGGTTATCGCTGAGGCCAAAGCAGAACACGTTGCCAGAATTGGCGAGAGGCTAGAAAGCTATCCTTCAGGGAGCCGTGCATTCTGGTCTCTCGCCAAGGCTGCCCAAGGCAACTTCTGCTCGTCCAATGTCCCGCCACTGCGCAAACAAGACGACATACTGGTCCATAGTGCAAAGGAAAAAGCCGACACTCTAGGCCAATTCTTTGCCTCGAACTCGACTCTAGACGACGGGGAAGTCACACCACCTAACATCTCGCGGTGTGAAAGCTCAATGCCGGAAATCCGCATCACTCAACGCGCGGTCAGGCGAGAGCTCAGGCTCCTAGATGTCCACAAGTGGAGTGGACCAGATGGCGTCCCCGCAGTGGTTCTGAAGACATGCGACCCAGAGTTGACTCCCGTTTTAACGCGCCTTTATCGTCTCTCATATAACGCTAATAGGGTTCCATCTTCGTAGAAGGTAGTAACGTCCACCCGATCCCTAAAAAGGGTGACCGGTCGGACCCGTCAAACTACAGACCGATAGCGATAACATCCTTGCTGTCCAAGGTTCTGGAACGAGTTATCAACTCCCAACTCCTGAGGTACCTTGAGGAGCACCAGCTGATAAGCGACCGCCAGTACGGTTTCCGTAACGGTCGGTCAGCTGGTGATCTTCTCGTGCACTTCACACACCGTTGGGCAGAAGGCTTGGAGGGCAAGGGTGAAGCTCTGGCTGTCAGCCTTGATATTGCCAAGGCGTTTGACAGGGTCTGGCACAAAGCACATCTATCGAAGCTACCATCCTATGGAATCCCCGAGGGACTCTGCAGATGGATCGCCAGCTTCCTGGATGGTCGGAGCATTAAGGTCGTTGTTGATGGTGCTTGCTCCGATACCATGATGGTTAATGCTGGCGTACCACAGGGCTCAGTGCTCTCCCCAACGCTGTTTATTCTGCATATCAATGACATGTTAACCATTGATAACATGCATTGTTATGCAGTTGACAGCACGGGTGACGCGCGGTACACTAGCCAACAGAATGTCCCTCGGAGCTCCGTGCATGAGAGACGGTTACAACTTGTGTCTGAAGTTGAGGGCTCTCTCGGGCGGGCTCTCGAATGGGGTGAGAAGAACTTAGTTCATTTCAACCCCACGAAGACACAAGTATGCGCGTTCACTGCGAAGAAGGACCCTTTTGTTATGGCGCCTCAGTTCCAAGGAGTTTCTCTCCGTATCTCCGATGACATTGGGATCCTCGGCGTTCAAATATCCAGCAAGGTCCAATTTGCGAGTCATTTGGAAGACAAAGCCAAACTGGCGAGCAAAAAGCTGGGCGTCCTGAACAGAGCCAGACGGTACTTTACGTCATCTCAAAGGCTCGTGCTATACAAAGCACAAGTCCGACCGCAGGTGGACTACTGTTCCCACCTGTGGGCAGGAGCCCACAAACCAGCAAACCAACAAACCAGAGCAAATACCAGCTCGACCCACTTGACTCCCTCCAACGGCGAGCTATTCGAATCGTCGACGATCCCAATCTCACAGACAAATTGGAGTCACTGGAGCAGCGGAGGGACTTTGGCTCTCTATGCGTGCTCTATCGTATGTTTAACGGAGAGTGCTCTGAGGAACTGTTTGACTTGGTGCCATCGTCTCCTTTCTATCATCGCACCACTCGACATCGCAGCAAAGTTCATCCATACTACCTGGACACGATGTCGTCCAGCACGGTTCGTTTTCAGCGTTCATTTCTCCCACGTACGTGCAGACTCTGGAACGAACTACCAGCTGCGGTGTTTCCCGAGCGCTATGACATGTCCTTCTTCAAACGAGGTTTAAAGAGAGCATTAATATCACGGTAGGCAGCGGCTTCGCGGAGCCCCTGGTATTGCAGAAGTCTATGAGCGACAGTTACCACTTACCATCAGGTGGGCTGTTGGCTCGTCTGCCACTGTAGGCAATAAAAAAAACATTTTGTAAACTTTGACGTTCATAACTGTTAATTTAATTAACCTATATGAAAAAACATATTTCATTTCATTTCATTTAATAGGACAAGGTGGTTTTAACAGATTGTTTGAATTTTCGTAGGGATAGATTCATAATGTCAATGGGTAATTTGTTAGAGAAGAGTACGTACACCTAGACCCGCAAATGAGTTGTTTACTTTATGTAGGCGATAATATGTACCAACTAATTTATGTTTACCTCGAGTATTCACAGAGTGCATGTCGCAGTTTCTGGAGTACAAGTTTATATTTTTCTTGATAAACATAATATTGGCGAAGATATACTGAGACGCCACCGTCAGAATACCTATTTCTTTAAAAAAGTTATATTAGTCATAATTTATGACGAAAATACTGCCTTGCTTTTCTCGATCTCACATATGTAAAATATTGTGCTCATTTATCTTCTTTTATACATATATGAAAATGAATTACTGTTGATTTGACTAACTTTGATCTTAAAATTTTTGTAGAAGTTTAGAAAAAATTGCGGGAGAATTCTTAAAAAGACACTAATCTGTTAGGAAGTTTAAAGTTTGCCCGGTCTGCTAGTTATATAGATTTACGATTAAACAAACACAAAGTACTTATAGATTATCGTAACATGTATTCGTTAGGAGCTTATCATTAAACATCGAGCCCATCACGTGGTGGGTTTAACAAATTTTATTTGGTCATTGTTTTGACTATGTAACCACAGGTGCAGTGTAATAACTAAGAATTTAATTAAAATATGTACGCAGTTCCTGCTATTAAAAAAAGGTAATAAGGTAATAGTAAAAATATATTCAAAATGCACTCTTTTCATAATGTTTAACAATTAACTACTGGTCCAGTTAAAATTATTATTTGATCCGAAAACCGAAAGCAAAACATAAACTTAATTATTCGGCAATAACTTCTCGTGCTAAAGCACAAAGGGCTCATTTATTACGCTGCGGTCCATTGGAATAAAACTGCTCAGCCATATTTTTTTGTCAAATAAAAACAGAACTAATTGACATCATGAAAATTACATTCTACCGATTTGTAGCAATGAAAATCTAGATATGAATCGGCGCGTCACTATGCGGGCATTCTACTAGTATTCAAATTATTTATTTCAAATTTCAAATGCTCGTCAATTGTCTCGTTTCTGGCATTCGAATTATTTAAAATGAAACTTTGTCTCGATACGTTGCCTCAATAGAGGCACTTGTGTGAATTTTTAAGGCTAAGATCTGATGGAGATATTTGTCCTCACGTTGGCGGAGGTCGGAGTTTATATATTTGTTGGGTTGATAAATAATATATAAGTTCGAAAGTATTCATTTGTTTTTATCTGTGGCATGGTAATTTTTGCATACCTAACAGTTGAAGGGTCAAGTAACAAAAAAACCTTTCTTGTTAAAGAAATATTTGTACAAATTCAAAGTTTCAAAGTTTTCAAAAGTAATATTTTCAACTCGAATAGAACATCCTTCTTCAAATAAACATTAAATTTAATAGAATTTCCCCGAAATAACTTAAATGAATATTTGTGTAATTCAAAGTTTTTAGCGATAAACAAATTTAACAGTAGAATGCTTGTTTTCTGACTTCCGATCCTTTGAATGTTGATAGAAATATGATTGCGTTGTTTGACAAGAATATTGGGTGCGACCGAGTCTGAAACAGAATGAACGTAAGCTATAAATAAAGAACTCGCGGTTAACAAAAATACTTAATCAAGTGTGTACGAGCAATGAATTAAACATACCTACGTACTTTTAATACGGAAATTCGGAAAATTACCAAAGTTAATGATGCTCTAAACTTCGCTAAAAGCTTAAAATGGAGGTGGGCCGGTCATGTTGCGAGATACACGGACAATCGTTGGACAATAAATATCACCAACTGGAAAGGCCCACTAGGCAGGCGAGGTAGAGGTCGTCCGTGTGGCCGGTGGCAGGATGAGATTGTAGCCACCGCAGGAAGAGACTGGATGTCCACCGCCAGGGACAGAATTAAATGGAATTCTTTGGAGGAGGCTTTTACCCTAAGGGGGTCCACATTATCAAAATAATTAACATGAATGAATTAATTATTGTTTTAATTTTTATTATTTATTATTACATACGAATTTATTATGTCAAATAATTTTATTACATAACTAATGAATTTATAGAAATGTATAGAATCAACATTTGATTTTTGTAATTTAATTTAATTAATGTGGAATTAAATAAAGCTTTATTATTATTATTATTATTATACGTACTTTTGAAACTTTATGAATATTTTTAGAGTAAACATTAGAACGATATTTTGAGAACAAATTTTCCTCTTCTTTTGAGGCTCATGAATAGAGCAAAAGGTTGTAAATATTATAATAACTTCAGCTTCAAGAGACTTGAGAAACAATTGTTACTAGCTCTAAACACCCTAAGAGAAGGCGTAATATATTTATAAATTATTTATGCTATATGTTAAAAAACAGTGTTATTTTATTATTTAAGGTTATTCAGGTTTTAGGAGAGGCAGAGTATAGCGAGATTAATTCCTTAGAGAAAAGTAAATAAAAATACAGGATAAAACAGACTACCAACACTTACTGCTAGCGAGATGTGGTTTTAGTAATTTTAAAGGACGGTCTATACGTCTATACTGGCATTAAGCGAGATTAAAACTACAAGCGTTTGCTTTTATTTTATATCGTGACAGTGGTAGACTGGCACTTTTCAAATCGACAATTTTTAAACATTTTTCAAATTGGTAACGTAGATTTTTAGTTAAATCATTGCAAGCATACAAAAAATCTTTAGTATCTTAGTTTAGATGACAATGTTTCATTATTTCACAACTATATAATTCAAGCTTTATATGAAATCTTACGAACAATTTGCGTCTCTAACATGTTGTTGACATCTCAAAGGAATTAATATTGCGTACGATGAAGCGTGTTTGTAAGTGAATCTGAAGATCAAGTAAAATTCTTGTTCTTATTAATACAACAATACAATGTCAAGTCGAGCGACACAAGAAATAAGTCCGCTGTTATATTACTCTAGCTTTCCGCGGCGCGGTTGCACCCGCGTTTTTGCTTACTGCTCTGCACCCGTCGCCAGTAGCGTGATGTTACATATCCTATAACCTTCCTCGAGAACTGGGCTGTCACACGCGAAATTTTTAAAATCCGACTAGTTGTTCTAGAGATTAGCACGTTCAAACAAACAAACAAACTCTTCCGCTTTATATTATATTGAAGATTAATTATTATTGCACTTCTATACTAAATATTATGGCAACAGGTTAACAAAAAATGAAAGAATATGTGTAGAGCGATAAAAATTAACAAAGTAAGAAATGAGTATTTGAAAAAGAATGTACATGATACCAGTGACAGAAGAGTTGACAGGAAATCATTGGACATTGTTATGGATTTATGATGATGAGCGATGACACGTATAAAACAAAGAGTCACGGGCATCATAAAAGAGGAAGGAAAAGGAAGTATATGTTGAGATGACGGCTTTTAGAAGAAAATGGAAGAGAAGTATCTTTGCGCTCCAAAGCTGTATACAAACAGGGTAGGCAAAATATGAAGACTGTGGTCATATGAGTAATTAGGCTTTATTTTACAAGTTTTACTAGATACTCTAGTTTCAGCGATTCCAGGGAAGTATGTATTAATTTACTATAGTGCCTTGTAACTTATAATATAACGCACAGTAACGTAATATTATACTATGCGGTTGAAGTTTATATTGTGATGTTTTAAACTTAGCGTTTCGGTTCTATATTTTACTAATTGTTATTAATTAGTACCTCAGTAAAAACGTTTTGATATTAGGTGACATTAATATTAACTTAATCATATTCCTAACCGAAACTAGTCAAGAAAGAAAAAATAGATTAACCTACTTAAATATGCTATCACTTCATGGAGTCTTATTGTCACATAACTTACCTACGAGGGAAAACGGCTGCCTTGACCATGTCTTTTTGAGACGTGACAAACACAACTGTCACAGATCATTGTCTTATTCTCTTATCTATCACAAATACATATCAACAAACGATAACCCAAAGGTACAAAACCGTACTTAACCAGGGCAATGCTAACAAAAGCTTAATGAACATTGATACCTCCTTCTTTAATGTTTTTAAAGATCCTAATAGAAATGGTCAAGTCAGTCATCCAATTCAACACACACAAAATAATTATTACAAATAGCAAAAGAATCATAAAACCTTGGATGACTACACTGGTGCGTTACGGTGTATAAGACTGAGAAATGATATTTACCTAAAACTTAATTCAAACACCAAAAATCAAATTTTAATAATAGCATATAGGCGATACCGTACCTTTTGTGAAAACCTTATGAAAAAGCTTAATTTAAGATATAATAAAGACAAAATTAGAGCATCAACACATACCCCTCGAGCACTCTCGTCTACACATTATAAGCCACCTAAGAGCTCTAATGGTAGCCTACTTAAGATTAAATCATGCCCTCAAACCTCAATCAACTATGTAAACAAATATTTTATTAACGTTGGGCTAACACTAGCTCAGAACATCTCAAATAGCTTCGTACCATTGGCATCAATTATATCAGACAATCATAAACATCTATCCTCTTTTGTTTTACTAGACACCTGTCATAAAGAAGTAGAAAATACTTTGATGTCCCTAGACTCTGCGAGTGCTTCAGGCTGGGATGAGATCCCTTCTCTGCTTCTAAACTAATTTAGGGAAATCTTAGTCCCTCTGATTTGTGAACTTGCCAATCTTTGTTTTAATACAGAAATCTTCCCAGATCTTCTTAAGCGCTCCATTGTTACTCCTGTGTATAAGAGTGGAGACGAGAAAGATGTTAACAACTATCGCTCTATTTCTGTGTTGACCTCCATTTCTAAAATCATACAGAAACTCTTGAACTCTAGAATAGTAAACTATTTGACTAAGTATAATATCCTATCTACCTCTCAATATGGTTTTAGAAAGGGAATGTCGACACAGGATGCTATCATGGATCTTTCATCCGTTATAACACAAGAAATAGATAAGGGTAACAAAAATTGACAATTCTTTAAGTGATGAAGAAATCTTAACGTTCGGAGTCCCACAGGGCAGTGTTCTCGACCCGCGACGCTCTTTTTGATATATAATAATAATCTCAGCAACCTGCAAGGCGTTGGGGAGAGAATAATGTCCTATGCGGATGACACCGCGATTATTGTTACCGCTAAGACATGGGATAAAGTTAGGTTGGAGGCTGAGAGGGGATTAGTTAGATTAAATCACTGGCTTAGCGAGAATCTTCTTACGCTGAACACTCAAAAAACAAACTACATCTGCTTTGCTCCATACATAAGTTCACAACCATCACCCGATATTGAAATCAAAATTCACACTTGTTTTGCTTCTTTTCCTGACACATGTAATTGTCCTAAAATTCAGAAAGTTAGTTCAGTTAAATACTTTGGAATAATTGTGGATCAAAGGCTTAGCTGGTACCCACATCTGAAACTGACTATTAGTAGGGTAAGAAAACTTATGTGGTTCTTCAAATCTCTGAGACATGTTATGAGTACTGATCTGATCTAATGAATAAAATATATATGGCTCTAGCCCAATCAGTATTTATATACTGTATTTCAGTATGGGGAGGTGCAGCTAAATCATACTTTATAGATTTAGAGAGAGCGTAAAGATCCTTAATTAAGGTAATGTACGGTAAGCCCTTTATATTTTCAACTGAATCCCTATATGTGGTCTCTAAGCTGCTCTCTGTTAGGAAACTTTATATTTTACATATGCTATTAAGTTATTATAAAAGGTTACCTTTCGGTCGCAACAAATTTAAAAAAAGACAGAATGATATCATAGCTCCTACATACCCTGCACGTACCGCTTTTGCTAGACGACAATATATAGCGCAAGCCCCTCGAGTCTATAATATAATAAATCGCATCCTAAATAACTACCCCTTGCAATTATTTGAGTGTAGGAAAATTATGACTGAATGACTCTCCACTCTTAATTACAATGACGTGGAAAAAATATTAATTAGAAAGGCTTGAACGCCCGCACATATGCACAATAACACAACCCAAATAAGGTTTCCCAACACAATCTCATGATTACTTTCTGGGAAGCCCCGGCAACTTAATTGTAAAAGATTTACTGAAATAAAACAATTTTTATTTATTTATTAATTACGAAAGTTACCCGCACCAGTACACCGTTCTACTAAAAAGTGAAGTACTTTATTCAAAACACAACTTTTGGAGGTATTTGTTTCGCTAAACCAAATCCTAATTTAGCTTGTATTTATTTTGCAAATTTTATTTTTGACCTGCTAGAAGTAAGGGACAAAATGATATTTGTGTATATTGCCTAAAAGAATTACTATGAGATAAAAATGTAGTGAGACAAGGCCAAGGAGGGCTATAAAACCTCGAAACGTAATATCATGTAAATGTTGGAGAACGTATGTGTGGGTCCAGATGCATGTACCATTAAACATACTTTATTACAAGGGCTTTCAAACTTTATAGCTAAAATTTTGCCTACATATCGGTTTTAGAATAGTTACATGATTTATTAATTCATCCCTATAAGCTTAGAATTGCAAAATTTTGTGCGTATATTGGTAACTAGCGGTTGCCCGCAGCTGCACCTGCGTGAATTTCGTTTATCGCTCATTATATTTTTTACTAATCAATCATGAACATGTTTATACATTGAGAATTTTTATACAAACTTTAATGTACTATTTCAACTAGCCATTTTTTTGCCATATAAGATCCTATATTCTAGGCCTATGTTGTTCTAATATGTATATCTCTATATCAAATTTCATCAAAATTGGTTCAGTGCTTTAGGCATGAAAGCATAACAGACAGACAGTCAGAGTAATTTTCGCATTTATATTTAATAATCCATACTAATGTATGGATTTCAACCTCAGAATTTCAGGCTCAGAACCGGTCAAAATAGAAATGGTAGCAGACGGCCTATGTCAAGCAGTGGTCGTCTTTCAGCTGAAACGATATATTGAACTTAGCTATGTACCTATATTGAATGTATGTGTATATTAAACACGATCATTAAATAACATTGCATTATTAAATCAGATTTCACAAATGACTTCTGTTTTTGCCGTATATTTGCTTCATACAATGGCACATCTTACATCGTGACCTTCGTGCACTAACATTTGCACACAGGAGGTCTTAATTAATGCTCCTGGTAATGCAGTCTTATTTACTGCATCTGTCTGTGTACTTCTGGATAGTTTGGTTGCTGTCGACTTGTCGAAACGCTAAGAAATAGAAAATTTATAATTACCTCACTCCTTTATTCATAAAACATAGTGAGATTTGATGATTGAGAAAGCCGGAGGCCCAATTTTCCCCCTTTCCTTTTTCCTCACCTCCCTAAATACCTACTCCCTTCACGGTAGGCAGCGGCTTTGCAAACTGAGTCGTCCATGAGCGACAGTTACTACTTACCATCACGTGGGCTGTTTGCTCGTATGTAATACCCTTTTATTCTGACAACAAGCCTAAATAAGCATTAAACCGTAACTGAAGATGACTTGTCCTAAACTAATATTAGAAGAGAAATTTACCAATTTTCGTTTCCAATTAAATGGCTTATTCGAATTTTATTTAAGGTGATAATTAAAAGAAATTTCGTAAAAACCTTTGAAGAAAATGTTCATCTTCAATCTAACAACTAAGCAATATATACATAGGGTTTATTTTGTACGGTAGTAGATCCACGATGGTTTCAGCATGAATGGGCCGGATCGACCGCAGAAGTACTACCCCTTTATAGAAGATCGACGTAGTATCCGTACTACTGCGTTTCGTTTGATAAATGAGAGCGCCGGAGGCCCAACTTACCCCTTTCTTCTTTCCTCGCCTCCCCTATTCTCCTCTATACCCATTTCCAGCCACCATGGTGGAGGCCACCATACCAGCAGTTTAAGACGATGGCTTTTGGTATGGCGGCCACCACTTCTGAATTCCACTGACTGCTTGCCATCAGGCGGGGTGGATTCACTTTGGTAGACTAACATAAAAAAGAAATAGGGATTTACCAATTAAAAGTCTATAATCAGGTACTTTTTTATTTGCCAAATGTTTACACAGATAAATATTAGTATGACTTAATTATTTTTTCTGATTCAGTAGCTGTGTTTGAGACTTATTACCCATCAAATTTATATTCGCTTATGATAAAAATATTGTTGTCTCAGTGAATTAAAAATAAATGTTGCTTCCGTACCATCAATACAGTGCCTCATTTACATACATTTTTAAAAACGAAGTATCGTGTAAAGGCGTAAATAGCTGCATGTTCCGGCTGGTAGCAACGAGGTAACACAGGCATTTTAGAAAACGAAAATGAGGTAATACCCTTGATATATTAATGTGATTTATTTGCCGAACTGTATTTGATTAAAGGTATATTAAGTAACAAAGGATTACGTAAAAGAATTGAATATATCTATGGTGGACTGCCCTCGTCGATAGATATTCAAATTTAGTTCTCCACAAAGGACACGTGTGTCACGTTTAACTTTGACCAGCGCTGGAAGCTGTCGTTCAAAGCCGAAAACTCAATTAGTGGTAAAATTGGCTACGCGGTTTCGTCTACTGCTGCTACGTTGCAAACGCAAACTACAAACGCTACGAACGCTACGAGTGCTACGGCTACGAGCATGTGGTTATCGTGTTGTGCTTTACTACAATCTGTGCTGTCCGGAATATGAAATACGTACGAAAATAATAACTATATATAACGGGTGGCGCAAAAGTAAAGACCCTATTTGGTTCAGCTATAACATTTTTTCTAAATTAGAAAACTAGATTTAGATTTTTTTAAATGTATATTTGTGCCATTAAATTTCGTACCATTAGGATTTAAAGATGATGTCTTTTAAATGGTGACCTCCAGAGTTGATACACATTTGAGCCCTATTTATGAGATTTTCCTTCAAAATTGGTTATGAGTGACGAAGCGCATTTCCATCTCTCAGGGCATGTCAATAAGCAGAATACTCGGTTCTGGGGCACTGATAATCCGCGCATTATTCAAGAAACACCTCTACACCCACTAAAAGTTACTGTATGGTGTGGCATCTGTGTTGACAGAGTGATCGGACCCTATTTTTTCGAAGACGCTGGAGGCAATGCGATTACTGTCACTGGAGAACGCTACAGAACCATGTTACGTGAGTTTTTGATACCCAGTTTGGACGAATTGGGGCTGGAGCACATCTGGTTTCAACAAGACGGCGCTACGGCACACACAGCGCGCGACACTATGGACTTAGTGAGGGACGCTTTTCCAGGCCGAGTTATCTCTCGTTTTGGCGATTTGCCTTGGCCTGCAAGATCACCCGATCTGACCAGTCCAGACTTCTTTCTTTGGGGTTTTTTGAAATCTCGGGTGTATGTGAACAAGCCACAGACTCTCGCAGCTCTAAAAGAAAACATTCGTCAAGAAATAACGAACATATCGCAGGAAGTGTTACGGCAAGTTATGCAAAATGTCATAAATAGGGCTCAAATGTGTATCAACTCTGGAGGTCACCATTTAAAAGACATCATCTTTAAATCCTAATGGTACGAAATTTAATGGCACAAATATACATTTAAAAAAATCTAAATCTAGTTTTCTAATTTAGAAAAAATGTTATAGCTGAACCAAATAGGGTCTTTACTTTTGCGCCACCCGTTATAATGAAATATGGTAAGCATACCATAAAAATATTTTTAGGGAAAATACAAATAAAAAATACACATACTAATTTACGTATTTTTAACTAATTTTAAAATGAAGTACTTCGTAATAATAAGATATATTTCTCTACCGAAACGTAACTTGCTCTAGTCTACAACTGAAAATAGCTAGGTACATATGAAGTTATTCCACAGAAATACATATCCGCAGAAACGATGTATTATTTGTGATAACAAGGAAAAGTTCTTGTATTTGCGCTCACAGTTATTCGATGAAGTCACAACTGAGCCAAATAAACCTCTATAACGAGAAGAAAATATCTACCGATGCTAGTGTGAGCGCAATGTGTGTCCTACCTTTTTTTTTTGTGAAATAGAGATTGTGTACGTATCATCATTTATGAAAAAATGTATTGTATGTACGAACGTGTTGTATTGGTTATAACGATGTATGCAATATTAATGGGATTGACACTGCAGGACATGATTATTATAGGATATTTTAATACATACATATAGTAGAATTAATAAGCTATATAGTTATAATGTATAACAGAGCTATATGATTATTTACTTGTATGTATTTGCTATATTGGCATTTCTAAATTTTCATAAATTCATCTTGACTAAATAATGCAGCAGTTCGTCAGACCTCCATCCAATGAGGTTTGCACCATGCGTATAATAAATATATTTAAAAAAAAGGGGACAAGAACTTCTATTATTTTTTTATGAGAAGGACTAGTAATTACGCATTCACCCGTACCACCGCCTTTCCCTACCAGAATTACTTTTTGTGTATAATCACACAAAGTACTTATATTAGCATAATAAATGGTCACTGGTGTGCCAAATTGCATGAATGATGTATAGCTAAACATAATTAATAAGTATTAAGAGATAAAACAATTTAAGCTTAAATAGTTTGCATTATAAAAAATTTAAATAAACTGTATTAGAGTTTCTCATAAAGAATATTGGAACCATTTAATATGGTCGCTACAGCCCTTCGGATGAGGCTCGAACAATGTGAGCAAGAGCGTAGGGAAGAATTTTATTAAAGAAGAGCATTGCATAACTCGTCATTTCGAAGAGAGGTTTTATTCAAAGGCTATGATCGAGTAATTTTTATGTTATATGTTCGTAATTTGAAAAGGGTCGGTGTTATGGTCGGGTATTATAGTGTAAATTAGAGGTTTGTGGTCCAGCTGTCGACTGCATTAGTGATTGAATGATGATTACGTTAGCAAATAATTTTCTAATTTAACTCTTAATTTAAAAGCTATAAAACTCTTTATATCATCTATAATGTTGAAGGAGCTCACTTGAATGTACCTAAGTGTTAAGCCCCGCAAATAAACTTGTGCAATGCCAGGTGCTCAGCCAAGTCATCCTCTATTTCAAACTGCTACTGGGAAAGCTTCTAGTCCTTAAAAGTAAAATTATTTTAAACAGCCTATTAAAATGAAAACACTACTAACAGGATAATATTAGCTGGTACAAATTAGCTTTATTTAATTAAGTCTGTTTCAATTAGTCGCAATGCTTTTTCCTCCCACCGTGTACCAATATATGAAACAAGTTTTACCTCAACTTATAATGAAACCAGCTAACCGACTTACTTTTTGTTCAAACTTTTGCCTTTGCCGAGTGAACACAACAAAAACTAAACTATAACTATACAGTAGGTACCTAAGGCTGCCTGTTTATAGAAGTAGAGCCAGTTTTCGGCGCAGATAAACGGCGAAATTCAACAGTGGACAGGCACTATTAGTTAACATTTTTTTTATTTCTCCGCTCTGCAGAATCGCTTCGCTTTTATGTATACAGGCATCCTTAGTCTTAGTCAAATCCTTTGGGAAAAGGTTTAAAGTTATGTTATAAGCGGTGCGACGGTTACCACTTACCTTACTTACGAGGAGTTGGCTCGTTTGCAACCTTCGTCAATAAAAAAAGTTATGTGCTCTCGTCCAGTCCGCTATTTTTATGCAAAAGCCATTTATACACATTTTGTAGCTAGTAAAATGAACAGGACTCTTAAAAGATTTTTTATAGGTATTCTATGGGTATTTAGCTACATAACGATTGTTAAACCTTGTAGTTATTTATTAGTACAGTGGTATTTATTTTAATAGAAAATTGAATATAATACAGTTTTTATTGAATTTGCCTAACTCAGTATTTAATAACACACTACAGCTTGGTTCAGTCTTAAGAAGTTATGTCATCAACAAGAAACTTTGATAAAAAAAATAGCGTTCTAGTTTTATATTTGGCAATAAAAGACCTTTAGTAAAGGTAAACTCCTTATTCAATGTTATATTATTATAGCCAATCAGTGCCCATACTGCTTAGAATTACCTCTATAAAACATATCTAATCTATGACAGCCACCGACCCTCTAATTATATATGCGCATTTATAATATTATTGTTTACGATAATTAGAGTAGCAACACTGCCGCATTGATACAAGTAATTTAGTTTACATTTGCAGTGGACATTACGCCGCAAATGTAAACTACATTACGCCGCAAAAAACCGGTAATAAAACTTCTACTGACAATTTATCCCTAGTACAATTTTAAGCAAGCTTAAGCAATATTTTACATTATGTTATTAACATAATGTAAAATATTAAACTTAACTTAACTTAAACACCGACAATTAATGACCACATCGCCCACTAACGCAGTATATAATTTAGCAACTATTTGACTGGTCGTGGTCATATAACCAGCTTAAAGCCAAGACCATGTATGGTATACCTATGCCTCTAGGACTATCACTACACTCTAGTCTAGAGGTAAATATGATAGACAAATATCACACCAGGAAGCCGAAAAGAAAATTGTTGGTAAATTCAATGTTATAATGAAACTCATTTATTCATATTATACGCATATTATATGCATGATACCTATGAAAGACTTAAACCAAAAGCTGTCAGTCAATTTACCAACGGCTAATTCGCTGACGAGGGTAGAGTCGTGATAAGAAGTGGCAAGCAACTCAAACAACTCTTTTTAATCGTCAGATAATTAGAATTTTTGATATAAATTAGATGTTCCGGTAAAATAATAATTATGATTTTGTAATATTTTGATATCGTTTTGGTAGGCATCAAGACTATTATTACCTGACAAGAATTAATCTCCATTAAGTTATATTAGAATTTAAACCAAAGATCAATAGAAATCGAACTAAGTCAATCTAGTAATAATATACAATTCTTTAACAGTTTTTTTACATTTAGTTTCTTTTGTTTCAGGAAATTCACCGTCTTGGGAGCAGTTCGTGCGAGAGTCACTAGTGCAAGCGGCGTGGCCCGTTGCGTTGGTCGCTCCGCCGCGAAGGGCACTCACCGTGGATCATCAGTGAGTAATCTACATAATTTGTTCACATGTTAGCAAGAGTACGTAACATAAGGGAAAATACAGATAAGCGTACAACTTTATTTACTCGATACTCAGCTAAGGTGCTACTGTACAGTACCATAAGCACATTATGTAAGTGACTACGTTAAGTGGCTAAAAAAAATTTGCATTTTTTATAAACATGTTGGTATATTTATAAAATCTTCTATCCTATAAAATCTTTACATATTTTTTGTTTGTTACGAAAATGTGGACGAAGGTAGAAGTTTATAGCAATAAGCTGTAATTTCTGTAAGTGTAGGTATAGTGTTTGATTATACTACAATTGTATGGATATAATTAAAAACACATGATATCTCGAGATGTAAAGTGAATTATCATCCGAAATTAGATAAACATGGGTGCTAAATTAATCCTAACTCATTTGTCAGTATCGATAGATAAAACGTTCATTGCTAGAAAGTTAGTACATTTTGTTCCATTTATCAAGCACCATTTTTCGGGTTTATCTTACTTCAATAAATTAACAAAGATAAAAAATATTCTTAAGACACGGCACTAAAAGTTATGTTCGTAATATCTGGGTCAAAGCATTGGAAACATTTATTGCTTATTAGGAAGGTATTTTTTTACAGTACACATAAAAAATATTATAATGATTATCATTTTATGTGTTGATTATTATTATACATTGAAATATACATACCTACTTGCATGTTATATATTTGACCGATCTTTAGACATGATAACGTCAAACTGAATAATAAAACATAAAAAATACAAGGAAATATAATAATAATATAATACGGCATCTAAAAATTGAAATTGTATCTAAGTATTATCGTATACAAACATAACACAACATTCCGGTGTTTACTTACAACAATGGGCAGTAGCCATTGCTTCCCTAAATTCGAAATACTATTGATGTAGAATGCGAGAAACGTTTCGATTGATATCACATTTGCAGAATATGTTGGGAATTTATCACAAGTTGTACAAAGATCTAAAGAGACCGATACTTATTCGAAAACTCTTACGAATATAAAAAGTAAATAGATATACATAGATAGTACGAGAAGGCTCTGACGTAATAAGAGTTTTATATATAGAGTAAATATCGTGTTGAAATTATTAGTCATCTAGATCTTTGCATTCGGTATAAACAATTTATTTATTTCTCAAAGAACATTACAATTCACTTAAACAAGAAACTTAAACTAAGTTTATAATTTTATTAAAGCAAGAAAAACAAAGAAAAAGCTAAATCGATAAATTTCTCCTTCCTTCTCTTCTTCTTCTTCGTTTTTTTGTAAAGGTTTGACGGTTTAGTTGTGTTCTGATAGTATTTGTTTTTGGAGTGGTTAGAGAACACAGACATATTTATTGATTACAGTTACAGCCTATCAACAGTTGAGCCTTATTTTCTTTTGCTACTTAGGTTACTACTACTACTAAATAAACTGAATAAAAAATATTCGGTGGTAATTTTTTATTTATTGTAAACTAGACGTCCGCCCTCGCTTCACTACGGTATAAAATGTTTCAATCGGGTACATAACAAACGCTTACAGAAAATATCATAAGATTAGTACTGCGTCATTCAAATTTACAAAGAAAAGTTAAATCGGAACAAACAAACAAACATACAAAAAATCAAATCTTTTCTCTTTAAAATATTAGTTTAGATAAACGTAACAAATATATTTAATTAAATCACTCATACACTCTGTTAAAGGCAAATTACGTGAAAAATTTTGTTATAAGTCTAATATCGTGTCAGGTTTTTGTTGTTGTTTTAATATGTGGTACGAAAGTGTATTTGCGCTTGTTAATGAAATAGGTGAGTAAGTACTTGAAATATTTTGTTTGACAGTCTTTCTTATAAGTAAAAAGACTTTGAAATTTAGTTCAAGTGAAAACCATGTTAAATATTATTATTACAATTAAAAATTTCTAACGTTAAAGTTGAATTTATAATTATAACGCCATGGGCTATTTGAGCTAAGTGTTTATATTATGAATGAGAATGCGCGTGTAATAAAAGAAGCTATTATTCTAAGAATAGACGTCAAACGTGAAATCTGCAGCCTTTTAATTAAGGTACTAGGTTAAGTAAGGTAATAGGGATTTCTAAGGTCACTTTAGTCATACAGAATAAAAGTGCCTACCTACGTACCTATTTGCGAATAACCCATACTCGTCTCTGGTTTAATTTAGTAAAAGCATTGAAATTAGGTAATCTTGTATTCGTTAAAATTATTATAGATACCACAGATTAGCTTTTATGTGTTAATTGTTAGTTTAACCCCCAGTTTCTGAAAGGCTGATCAACGAAAAATTAACTAATCACCTGTTAAATCTCATATTAAGTACCTAAAAGCATGCGAAAAGTATAGATAACTAGTTTATTTTGATCTAATTAGTTACTAATTAGATCAAATAAAACTAATTATTCATGCTTTCATTTGTACGCCGTTGGCGGCCTGACACAGTATGCTACATATCATGCAATAATTTGTAACACCTTCGTAGCTGTGTTCAACAAATAAAGATTTTTTGATTTGATTTTGATGCTTTTAGCAACCCAACTGGTACTTCACATGGAATTTAACAGGTGATTAGTTAATTTTTCTTTTATCAGCCTTTCAAAACTGAGGGTTAGAGTTCATTTGAGTAATTAAAACAGCAACATTGCGACGTACTTTGACCGGGAATGGGAACAATGTCATCCCGATCAATCCGGTACCTATTTCGTACATTTAGCAAAAAGGAAATGAGTTTCGTAAAATTATCTATTTTTTTCACAGTATGAAGAGTTTAGTATTAAATATTACGTTCATAATGTACCTACTTAACAGCTAATTTAAGAACAGATAATAAAAAAAAGTAAGAAAATTGTATAATTAATTATATTTCATTCAAATTATTTTTCATTCTGTTCATTACTTTAGATAGACCTACAAAAATAAATGTAGAAGCTTAACCCAGCAACGATTACGATCGTAATCTATAGATATCTATCTATTACTCATGAACAATACATATTAACATTATAGATATAACATAAACAATCGATCCTATTGTATTAAAAACTGCAAAAGTTGACAGTCACAATTTCAGTTACCTAGAGAAATAAAACACGCAACACATAGGTGACCTAATTACACAAACTACAATCAGGTCAATCAGGCACAAATATTTGTTATACACATTGTTATATTGTACCCGGAAAATAGCTATTAGAAACAATAATTTATTTTAAAAATAGAACATTAAGTGCCTAGTAAAAATAGTAAATTTTTGACTGCCTAGCGCACGCATGCCACGCAATCCCATGGCGCCTGTGCCACATGAAGTCCGACTGGTGGCCGTGCAGAGGGTTGTCGATTTAAATTCCTACGTGAAACAAAATTCTTTTGCAGGTATAAATATTGGTCCCATATTTGGCTGTATTTTGTTACTGATAATAGTATGTTTGTAAAGTTGCCCGCGATACAGGCTTGTTCCCTAGTGGCGATATTATTTTTACAAAAAAATATAGCCTAGGCAAGTACGAATTAATCTTTATTAGGCCGAAATAAATACATTACAATACGAAGGCGGCTCACGATCGGCAAAGGTGCCAAAAATTGCAGGAGGACTATGTCTAGCAAGTCCACGTCTTTTGACTGACATGATGAAATACAATACTGTTGTTATCAAAGGATTATGAACAGTGTAACCAAATTCAAATAATTTTCATAAACCCGTAAAAGTTTGAACACCAAAAAAAAACAGAGAAAGTTTTTATTGATTTTCGTTGATTGCAAATCAAAAGCAACAAAAGATTTTCAAATATATGAAAGCCTAAAATTTGGTAAGATATTTGTTTTCCTATAACAAATGATGTCATTAAATAAATGGATTATAATGAACGTTGAAAAAAAAAACGTAATAAAATTAATATGAAGACGATGATTTAAAAATTGCAGAGTAGTTTTGCTTTGATGTTTATCCTTTTTTTTCGTTAAAAGGGATCACCAAATTTAAGTAATTAATTTATGTAAGCAACATTAACTTTGGGACGTTCTAGACACAGCGTGGGCAGGCCTTTTAAAAGGCAGGCAGATGACCTGGTAAAGGTGTCGGACAACCCATAGGAGACAACGGGTCAGAGCCGGTCAAAGTGGAGATGCTTGTGGAAGGCATATGTCCAGCCTTTATACTGAAATAATAATGCTTAGGTACACTGTTTGATAAACTTGGAAGTGATTTCGATCGCATCTGTCATTATAATCGTTGATTAGATACTTTGCCTATACCAAAACATTTTAAATATTTACTTAACTTTGAGTGGTTCAAATTCTTAAGCAAGTCTGTCATTTTAAGTAAGTATGAATTTTAGCGTCAGAAACACTTTTGGGTCTAAGTGAACGTTAAATAACATCTAGTGAAATTATCAAAAATAATGATTTTTTTAAAATATCTTTAATTTTCATTACGATATGCCTTTAGGTTTTTACGTAACTTAAAAAAGCATATCATTTGATATTCAGTTGACTGATCTAAAACAAAACTAAAATGCATGAACGCCTGAACTCCTATAATGACATTTACTTACAGTTAATAAAATGAACGATAATCTGAAGCCCTCTGACATAGAAAGAAAAATCTCTTTTTTTTTTTGTAATTTACGATCTAAATTACTTTCTTCTATTGCAATAAATCTTCGACTGGTGTTAATAAATGACTGATAAAAATCGGCTCGGCACGGGAAACAATGGCGACGAACGACACACAATGGAGGGTTCCGAAAATATTTTTATTGTCAATGGTGATAGCAAGTAGCGAGCAGCCCATATGTAGTAACATAAAATAATTATGTAGACTAGGTTTACATATATGTAGTTTGCTATGCCGACGTAATGTTAAGTAGTAATCGCCACTCAAAAACCGGAGAATCTCCAAGAGTACGTTTTACTATTTTACTATCGCTACCATCTAAGAAAAGAAAATCGAAAAGGAAAACTTGCAACAAAGCATAATCTCTATAGGAGATAGAACAAATAAAATTTAAGTAGGTTTAGATACTCACCAGATTAACACATATTTTATGGAAATTACTTCTTATTGGGGTTAACAAAAATTCCTTCATCACCGGCAAAAAAAATCAGATAAGCGTAGGCTTAGTTTAGAATCCCTTTCATATTCATTGGGAACGGAATCGTAAAAAAACATAAGCTCTGCAGTCACTAAAGAGAACATTCTTGTATTTATATAGTAGACCTACTAGATTTTCGATGTCGTTAGTTCTTTTAAATAACATTTTCAGAGTTTCTCATTATGTTAAAATAGATCTGATTTTATGCAGGTATAAAATGAATTTGAATTTAATTGTAGGTACGAGTTAAAGTCAAAATTTAATGGCCTACGCTCTTTATAAGCTTGAGTATATATTAATACTCATAGCAAGGCCTGTCCTTAGTGGACGTCTTTCGATTGATGGTCGACAAGCCCTCTGGCAAGCTCGTTACGGTACAAGCCTCCTATGCAAAAGTGGGTGCTAAACTGAGTACACAAATCTTTCATATTTACCGCCTCGACCCAACATAAAACATATTGAAGAACCTTAAGTTTTACGAACAACATAAATCAATATAGCGTAATCATATATCTCTCGGACCTCCTGTAGTTTTGACTGACTATAACCGCAACAGTCATCAAAAAAGTTATAATCTATCTAGAGTATCAGCATGTACACTACCTTCAGTATTTTAATATCTAAGGAGAATAATATGGCTGATCTTACGACCCAACATGCCCATAAACTGTCTACCGTGTTCTTGTAAAATTTGGTTTACATCCCTTACTATGGCATTAAGATTGTTCCGAACTCATAAGCGTAACCCACATAAATACTGAGACCCTGTATGGGTGAGCAATAATTTATTATAAAATATTACGTGATGATATACTTGTACTTACCCTTCTGCCAAAAACTTTCTCATTGTAATGTTAGAGATTTGTGTCTCTAATGTGTAATTATGTGTAGCGACGTGTTATGCTATATCTACGCTAAAGAATGATGTAGATGAAAATAGGTCTTTTTCCTCTTGACTTGTTATACATTATTTCACATCAGGACTTCCCTATCCTACCCTATAGCAGAGACACTGTTGACATACTATTGTAGATATACTGCTTTAAAAATAATTTCTTCCAACATAAATCCATGAATGTAACACTATTTGCGCCACCTGACTGATCCTATTGTAACTATGCATCTATAGTGAGGCTTGAAATATACATTCTGAAAATCTACGTAGCAATAAGAATAACCTTTCTTAAAATACATAATACAATAATCATTTGATTTAAATAGAAAGTAACATTGCTCTTACCATGTTCACGTAAAATTACATGATCTAATTTTCGTTTTAAGTTTGTTTAACACGATTTTACAAAGTGTACATAAAACATTAGCTTCCTCTTAACGCTTTAATAAACACTTGTAATGTACGCTTGGTTTTTGCATACAAATAAAGTTCAAGACCTTGACCAAGTTTGGCTTGGAAAATATGGGGTTTGAATTTTTGAAGAGCACTGTTATATCAGTTATACATCGGAGCTTCTCTTTGACTTCAGTTCTAAATTAACACAAGTGTTTTGTTATCACACAAGCGTGTGGGATAATAAAATTATTTTTAGAAAAAAAATGAAAACTGACTTCAAACAACACCTACATGTTCAATCCTTAACTAAAAAGTAGAAAATAATATTTTAATTACTTCATAGCAAAAAACATTAAAGGGGAATCAACGCAATCCTTGATACCTATAATACTTTACTATTTATAGTTTTTAATCAGTTATTTTGGAGTCGGTGCCAGCCAAGAAGGATCTTGAATTCTGCCTTTGCAACAAACTTTTGTAATGCACGGGGCGGTAATGGCACGCGTGGGGGATATGCCTGAGTGCACTACCCGAACGCGATCATACTCGTGAACGCAGACGTCATTGATAGTTGTGTTCAGATATACATAAAAATTTGACGCGCACTTATCAGATTCCGTTCGATTTCTTGTATTAAATCTATATTTTTCATTCATATATTAATAGATTAATCAAGATGATTTTTTTTGCTAGTAGGTAGGTTATTTTTATGAAGGTCATTATGATCCTTCTTGGCTGGCACCGACTCCAACAAAATAACTGATTAAAAACTATAAATAGTAAAGTATTATAGGTATCAAGGATTGCATTGATTCCCCTTTAATGTTCTTTGCTATGAAGTAATTAAAATATTATTTTCTACTTTTTAACCGACTTCAAAAAGGAGGAGGTTATCAATTCGGGTCGTATGTTTTTTTTTTTTTTTTTTGTATGTTTGTTACCTCATATCTCGGTCATTTATGAACCGATTTGAAAAATTTTTTTTTTATTTGAAAGGGTATTCTCTGAAATTGGTCCCATTTTTTTATTATAAGAAATGGTTCAGTGGTTGTATGTTTGTTACAACTTAACTCCGTCATTTATAAACCAATTTGGAAAATTCTTCTTTTATTTGAAAGGGTATACTCCGAAATGGGGTCCCATGTTTTTTTTATAAAGAATGATTTAGTAGTTTGGCTTCAATTTAATATTTTGTAACAAAACGTTTGCAAGAAGTGAAGACGTGTAAAGCAACACGTCGATGTCTTTTGCGACGAATTATCTGACATTGACATGTCCATGCTACAAGTGCGAAGTGATTTTCAAAATTCATTTTTTGTTAGAAACGAAGTGGCCCTGGATGAGTGACCATAATATGCATTTTTTGTATATCTGAGCGATTGCTCGGTCAGTTAAATTATGATTTTTGATGATTCTTTATTGTTGGTAGATTATCACTTTTTTGTTTTGATTTGTGGTTTCTGGGATTCAGGGTTTAGCGATCGAGAAAGTGTTGACAAGGACCTTATATCTCTATTTACAATCTTACCTCTCGTCTCTACTTTCTTTCAAACGGCGCGGCGCTGTCTCATTTGCGCAGCACGTTTAGTAGATCTACCCATATTGAATATATTTATACACAATTAATTCCCACTAAAAGTTTAAAAATAAAATTATTTTTAGAAAAAAAATGTAAACCGACTTCAAACAACACCTACATGTTCAATCCTTAACTAAAAAGTAGAAAATAATATTTTAATTACTTCATAGCAAAGAACATTAATTAAAATATTATTTTCTACTTTTTAGTTAAGGATTGAACATGTAGGTGTTGTTTGAAGTCGGTTTACATTTTTTTTCTAAAAATAATTTTATTAGTTAAGGATTGAACATGTAGGTGTTGTTTGAAGTCGGTTTTCATTTTTTTTCTAAAAATAATTTTATTTTTAAACTTTTAGTGGGAATTAATTGTGTATAAATATATTCAATATGAGTAGACCTACTAAACGTGCTGCGCAATCGAGACAGCGCCGCGCCGTTTGAAAGAAAGTATAGACGAGAGGTAAGATTGTAAATAGAGATATAAGGTCTTGTCAACACTTTCTCGATCGCTAAACCCTGAATCCCAGAAACCACAAATCAAAACAAAAAAATGATGATCTACCAACAATAAAGAATCATCAAAAATCATAATTTAACAAACCAAGCAATCGCTTAACAGATATACAAAAAATAAACAGTGGTGCTGTAAAGGCAGGTTTAAGGCCGCTCGTTGCTGTTGTAATTTCTCACGACCATAAGACCCTCCAACTTGGCTTAACGACTACCAAATTATAGTGATAATCATAGTCTAGCTTCTAAAGAATGAAGACGCTAAAAATGAAATGACACAAATGGTCACTCATCCAGGGCTATTACGTTTCTAACAAAAAATGAATTTTGAAAATCACTTCGCACTTGTAGCATGGACATGTCAATGTCAGATAATTCGTGGCAAAAGACATCGACGTGTTGCTTTACACGTCTTCACTTCTTGCATACGTTTTGTTACAAAATATACAATTGAAGCCAAACCACTACATCATTCTTTATATAAAAAACATGGTACCCCATTTCGGAGTATACCCTTTCGAATATAAGAAGAATTTTCCAAATTGGTTTATAAATGACCGAGTTCTGTCGTAACAAACATACAACCACTGAACCATTTCTTATAATAAAAAAATGGGACCAATTTCAGAGTATACCCTCTCAGATAAAAAAAAATTTTTCAAATCGCTTCATAAATGACCGAGATATGAGGTAACAAACATACAAAAAAAAAAAAAAAAAAACATACGACCCGAATTGATAACCTCCTCCTTTTTGAAGTCGGTTAAAAAGACATTGTTAAATGACAGCACACTAAGAACCTAAACCACTGTAGTCGGCGACTGTTCACTAGAAGTCTACCATGAATTGCGGGCGATGCTGACAGTGTCGGTATAAAATAATAGAATGACATAAAATAGTTCCCAATGTAAATAACAGAGGCACTGTTCATTGCTTATATAATTTGTCACCTGTAAGAAAACTCAGTTTAACTTATGGTAGAGCAAAGGCATCATTTTGCCTAGTTGGAATTATAAGCAACTTAAATTAAGATGTCATTCTCGTGTTAGAAAGCAAACTACTACAGAGACGTTTGTTTAAAGTTCTAAAACATAAAGTTCCGGCTCTACAAAGGTTGACACATGAATATGCTAATAATGAGAATAGTACGATATGCTTTCGTATAAAGGGATAACACAAACTCTGTGAAATCGTTCACACAGTTCGTGTTGCGAGAAATTTGTTTTTGAGATGCGCGATCATAATCTTATTATTGAACATCGCATCACCTTCTCACCTCAAAGAGAAGTTTGTGCTATTTCGTACGGTTTCAAAGATACTTCCTTTCGTGCACGATGAAGTTGTGGAATGCCTGATGAAAATTTTCCCGGTTGCTAAAGCATGGATTTTTTCAAGAAACACATGCGCCATGCATGTTCTAATTGATAGGTGAATCGTTTTGTTTCTCATCCCCTGCATTTGTTTTGTGTACTCATACTCACTTTATTACATGTGATCTCATATAACTGACGAAAGGTGAGTGTAATATTTTTCTTCCAACTCCTTTAAATTACAAACCGTGAAGCTATTATAGTATTTTATACGCTGACTGATAGCTGAACGAATTTTTCGATCACATCCAATATATTTTGATTACGAAAGCAATGAAAACTCCAAAAATACACTTTTCTTTTTAAGGTGAATTTGGTTCTACCTGCGTTGATATACGTAGGTATACTGCGTATACTTGTACGTAGGTATGTAGAACAAGTGATAGGTATATTAGATTAGAAAACATAAATATTGCTTAATTTTCACGAATTATATAATTATCAGGAATTGGCTCGTTTTTTCAGCTTATTAAATCTGCGGTTACAATAAATCGTAGCCACTTTCTAGTACCTATATTTACTACGAGTTTTTTGTACGAAACTTGCACATGTTGCAAAAACATTTCTACTTTTTAACCGACTTCAAAATGGAGGAGGTTATCAATTCAGGTCGTATATTTTTTTTTACGTACTTTGTTTTTCTAGTCCGTACTACGTCTATTACTCTCTACGTAATGTTCGGAAAAACGTAACATCTTGAAGCTAGAATACAAAACTCACGTAACCGTTAAGATAGAACTAGAAATTCAATATTTTCAAAACAGGTAATGGGACGAAATTTAAAATATATAACTTATCATACATACATATAGGTACATACAAAGAGAAGCACTGACCATCTGTGACGCGTAATCTCGTACGCGCCGACGAAAACAGTGTCAGCCTAAACGGTTGTGTATACCTTGACCTCAGTCCGCAACATTATGAAAACAATGGTATATTCTATTTTCAATTCTCATTTAAAAGGAGCTGTACATTATAATTGCTTGTTGATCGAGTCAAAGAAATAAATGAAAGCGTTTTTATTTAAAGCACTTTCTGAAATTAAAACAAAATTTACCTCCCGCTTGTTGTTCTGAGAATTATTTTAATGGAAACAATTTTTAAATGTACAATTTCTCGTGGTTTATTCTAATTTTGCTTCGAAATAGAAATAAAGTTGTTTTCTGACATAACATACGAATAAGTAACGTCACACGACACGGGCAAATATGAATCCGCCTTGGCTAATGGAAAAGATAAAGACAAACATAGCATCACGTCTCTTTTCGTCAAAGGGTTGGCAGAGATGTATTTCATCTTATGACATGAGCTATGCTGGCTTTCGTGTAATAGGGGGCGAACCTGTTGGCATTTATCGGGCACAAATTAAGACTTCTTGCAAATACCTAGTGACAAAAAATGCGTTTATTACACTGTGTGTATAGTGTTTAATATTAAAAATACAACATGTTCTTAGATGTTTAATTTATAATGACGTCCTACTTAAAACTGGTACTATACAGAGTGTATACGACGGTATGACATTAAATGCAATTACGTATAGTATGTGACATTATAAAGCGAGACAAAAAAAATCTACTAAATATCTTCAATAGTTTAGACACAGGACAAATTTTTTAATTTCTTTAATTCTAAATTAACACTATGTAAGTACGTCAAACGGTCACTGACTTAAGTCATAGTCCACGTCGAAGGATAAACGTTGCCGTTCATTACAGTTCAGTGAACTTGTCATAATAAAATGGTGTATTACTTCGTTACTATTAAAATATTATTTATTTTGTTAGAAAATTTCAAATTTTTGTTTTTCGTCAAATTACTTTTGTGATTAATTAGAAATCATTATATGGGCTAGTAACACCTGCCTTTTCATTTAATGTCAAACCGTCGTATACACTCTGTATAATAAATTTTTTGCCGGAAGAATTTTTGAAGGCCAGCACAAATAAATCTATATCGAATACAAACAGTAGTCGTCAATAACGCTTATTTTTATGTCTTTGCCTTCCCATTAAAATAATATTGGAATGTATTTATAATTGCTGACAAAATCGTTTAACAGAAGCACAAGGAGTAAAGTTGAATTGTCCTTTTCTTTTTCATATCAAAACTTTTAATTTATTTTTAAGATTTTAATTCTATTATAAAAGTAAAATGAATAGAAAATAATTAAAAATAAAATAAATGTTGTATTAATATTAATTGAATGAATGTAAAACTTTGCTAACAAATCAACCTACAATATAGCTTTCGAAAATACAATTTTATGTAGGTTTCCAAATATAATAACGTCTTACCCTATTAGACTACTTGGACTATACCTAAATATTATTAATATAATGCGTATTCAAATAGACTAGACAATACGACCTTTTAATTACGTTTACTTTGTTAATAAACATCATAGTTTCAGAACATCGCCCTTGAACAAGTAATTAGGCAAGTTAGACGTGAGTTTTGTTACCTCTCTAATAAATTTGCGTACTAATTAACTGATAGAAGCTAGTTCCAAATTAATTAAAGGAAACTTAAACATCGAAACATACGGGATAATTTACTAAGAAAATGGGTGTGTGTGATTGGAATACTAAATATTTAATTTCACAGTGATCAAATTTATATGTTTTGTAGATAGATTGATAATTTATTCACCTCTAAACATGAATATGTAATTATCTAGTGTACAATGCATGCAATAAAACACAAATTCCTCCATCCATTGACAGTGTCCATTGACTGGAGGTGGGTAGGCCAGAGATTTGTATTTACTCGTAAACAAGAGAGTAATTCTCTTACTTTTGGCTTAAAACTTTTATTCAGATAAGCGTAATTTTTACGGTACTAAACGCTGCCACTCATTCTACGGCTAAGGCTTTTTAATTTACATCAACGTAAATCATATTTGATATAGAGGTACTCATCCGCGAGATCACAAAATGATGTTCTTCGGCCTCGGGAAATGTAGTACATTCAATAAAAATTACATCACCCATAAAACATTATTCAATAATATATACGGTAGATTGGACATTCAGCGTTTAACGTCTTTTCTGTTATGATATTGCCTCATATACTATATTTAAATACTAGCTGTCACCCGCGTCTTTGCTTACTGCTCTACTCCCGTCGCTAGTAGCGGTATGTTACATAGCCTATAACCTTCCTCGAGAAAAGGGCTATCATGCGCAAAAAAAAAGTCCGACTGGTAGTTCCAGGGATAAGCGCGTTCAAACAAACAAACAAACTCTTCCGCTTTTTATAAAAAGTATAGATTTAAGATCTAAAAATACTTTCCAAGTTTATTTTGGATGTTACTAACATATAACTATGTTAGTAAAGCTAAACAATGTGAAGAAACCTGAAGTATAACATAAATACGTCATAAAGTATCCTCAATCTGAGTGTCTATGTAATCTTCACTGTAAGGTAATATTTACATTAATGTTTATATTATTAAACATTTCATATTCTTGGTTATTTAATTGGAATAAAACATAGTTTTATTACACAACATTACAATACAAGCTACTATACGCTCGCCTAGTGATGTCATGGAAGGTATTTTAATCAAAAAACTTGTACAGCACACGGCAATATAAAATATAAACTGAAAAGAGTTTTAATTAATCTCAGCTTAAAGTTACCAGCTATAGCCTGTTAGCTTTTGTCATGTTTTTCGTACTGAGGCTTTGAATAATCCTCAGAACAATGGTTGGTACGGACATACTTTTTGTTTAATGTGTAGGTATATTGAACATGAAAATAGATTAGCGACAAACTATAAAGAAACTTGCGTCAGATACAGCTATGTTTATCTTGAATTTTTCACTGACTTCGTTTGCAATAAGTAAAAGTTCAAGCTAACTCATATTTTAAAATTAGTAGCCTTGGAAATTGGTCGTGTGGTCTTTAGTCTTAGAATATGGAACCACCACTCTTTTCTCGTGGGTATCGTAGAGACGACTAAAGTAAATATAGTACGAAACTTGTTATAGCGTTATTAAGTGTAATTAATATGGTTATGATTTCCCATTTTAGGAGAGGCATATAAACGTCTTTAAACTGATTAAAGCTTTGAAATTTATCAATGTATTTTCATAGCTATATTATATGAATTATATAGGTAATTCGTGTAAAAAGAATTTGCACTAGTTGGCGCTTACCAACTTTAGTAAGTATTTATATTTTATCGTTGTGTAAGTTTATTTCTATATTAGAATGAGCAATTATATACATAAATAGAATGAAAATTATATACCTCCAAAATTAGATAGTTCCTCCTGTTACGCATAAACCATTATACAAAAATAATATTGAAAGTTTGTTTAGTACAAGTTGGTTAAACATGAATTAAAACTCTTGTAATTAAACCATAACTTTGATTAAAATCCAGACAAAGGCCTTTTGAGATTATTATCCTAAGATTATTTTCACAACATAATAAACTTGACCTCATCCGGTATCTACTGGTTAATCCTTCTTTTGCCGTAATCCGTTAACATTTCGCGACCAGATGTCGAGTCTTCAAAACTTTCAGTATTAAAATGCAGCCGATGAAATCTATCTTCTTTTTACTTTCTCGTTGCAATGTTTTAACGTTTCTTTGATTGCTTTTCGGGAGATATCCCTTGAATGCAATTTACGGTATCAAGTTTTAAAATTACTTTTTTAAGAAAAAGTTGTACAAGTATTCATAAAGTCTAAGGTTTTATAGGTTCAGGATTCGGGCATAAATGATGGTCCATCGAAAACTTTCTGGTTCGTATGGATTTAGGATTTTTCTGGCAACAAAGATTTTACCGGGTGTGCCTATATAATCAATGTATAGTTTTTCAAGAATGTAATCATTCTTTGTGTAATTTATTTGTATGCTTGTAAAATCATCTGCTATGAGCATGTCCTAGTGTAGGGTGTTTCCAAGAGAAAAGAAAAATTAATGTCCATGGTGTTCCAAACGTCTATGGGTTAAATGAGCTGTGCGCTTTTCAATACTAGTAAAACACCATTGTGCCTGTGTGTTTGTGTGCATGTCTTACAGGAATCCTTGTTCTCCAATTTGTATAGATTGATATATTATGTTGCTTCTTCTTCTTCTTCTTCTTCTTTTCGCGGGCTCGTTTTCCGCATGTGGTCCCTTCGTAGTTGGGCCTTTTTGCGTAATGGTTAACCAACCTAATAAATATAAATCGATCAAAGCAATATTAATGAATATACGCAGCATTGTCGTTGTACTATTCGTTTTAATTTCACAAATACGTTACTGGGTCTTAGCATGCTTTTAATCGTCTTAATCTCTCAATTACCTACTCCTTAGCAACAAAAATACTTATTTCTAGCCATTTACTTTTAATCTGATGATCAGAGCTGTAATTAAGACCGTTTCGTGTCTGTGACTTTAAAGTCTACGTGACTGAGGTGTCGGCCTTAAATACGTGCAACGACAAAATTTTTGTTTTTGTGTTGGCGTGTTATAAAATCTTCGTAAGTCAAAGTCAAAGTCAAAGCATTTATTTCATTTAGATCATAAAGTATGATGCTTATGAAAAGTCAACATTACATTTTGTCAGCCAATTGACCTACAGCCAGTTCGCTGACGAGGTAGAGCTGTGAGAAGAACTGGCCAGAAACTCACGCCACTCTTTTTAATCGACAGATAATTACAGTTATTTGAATGAGTTACAATTTAAACACTCAACGCAACCAAAGAACCATACAAAGTAATTATTACAAATTAACTAATTAATATAATACTAAGATTAAAGAAAGAAAACGAGGATTTCAATTATTTAGTTTCAACTAGTATGGTAATTTGACTACGTATTTTAATTAAACTGGTAAATGCACCCCCTGGTCACATTGAACGACAAGGTAATACTGGATTGAATATTAAATGTAAGCCATGCCAAGATTGACCAGTCATCCCAAGTAGCACCCGTTCACGAGCATGACGCACGGGCCAGCCATCATCACCCTCGCCATATTAGAGGGAAGGTGATGACCCGGCCAATACGACACTACAAGCAATGACATTTTAGTGAGCATGACAATGATAGTCAATATAATTACTATAATAATAATCAATATACTGAATGATAATAATAGTCAATATAAGTACAATAATAAAAATATCAATATACTTAATGATAATAATAGTCAATATAGCTACAACAATAATAATCAATATAACATTAATCTTGCATTAAACGAGCAACTATACCCATGCTGCTTTATCATTTAAATAATCATTAATAGTATAATAACCCTTTAGAATAAGGCGGTTTTTAACAGCTTGTTTGATTTTTTGTAGGGGTAGATTCATAATGTCAATGGGTAATTTGTTATAGAAACGTACACCTAGACCCGCAAATGAGTTGTTTACTTTATGTAGGCGATAATATGTACCAACTAATTTATGTTTACCTCGAGTATTCACAGAGTGCATGTCACAGTTTCTGGAATACAAGTCTATATTTTTCTTGATAAACATAATATTGGCGAAGATATACTGAGACGCCACCGTCAGAATACCTATTTCTTTAAAAATCTCTCTTAGTGAAACCCTAGGGCCCAAATTGTAAATAGATCGCACTGCTCGTTTTTGAATTATAAAAATTGACTCAATATCCGCAGACTTGCCCCAGAGCAGTATACCGTATGACATCACGCTATGGAAATAGCTGAAATAGACAAGTCTAGCTGTTTCTATGTCGGTAAACTGTCTTACCTTTCTTATCGCAAAGGCTGCGGAACTGAGTTTACCAGCAAGACACGATATTTGGGTACCCCATTGAAGCTTTAATTATGAGTTAAACATTAAGGACAATATTATTTCAAATAATACAGATGTAGCCCACATTTTTAACGACTACTTTGTTAGCATACCAGTAAAGACAACCAGCTCCTTAAATTCTTGCCCAATCAAAGCTGAGCATTTACTTAGGGGGAATGTGAAAGAGTGTGGCGTCCCTTTTAATTTTAATTATGTTAACCCAAACGACATAATAAAAGTGTTCAAGTCACTACATTCAAAAAACACTGCTGACTTGTGGGGTTTTTCAGTTAAATTAGTTGAGAGTATAATTATAAATATAGCACCATATCTAGCTGCTATCTTTAATAAAAGTGTTGATGTAGGAGTATTTCCTGATTTAATGAAACATAGTAAAGTAGTACCTTTGTTTAAAAACGGCTCTAAGAGTGACCCTAGTAATTTTAGACCAATATCTATACTGCCAGCTATTAGTAAAATTTTTGAGAAAATTATATTGCAGCAATTAGAGAGCCATTTTAACTTTCATAAATTACTACATAATGAGCAGTATGGTTTTACGAAAGGTCGCTCAACTACAGATGCAGGCGTTACACTAATAAAACAAATTTTTAACGCCTGGGAAAATAAAATGGATGCTATTGGTGTTTTTTGTGATCTCTCTAAAGCATTTGACTGCGTCGAGCACAATACGCTCTTGAGAAAACTCAGTCACTATGGGATCAGGGATGTTGCACTTAATCTAGTTTCCACCTATCTAAGTGATAGAGTGCAATACGTTGATGTAAATGGAAATAGGTCCTTAGGGTTACCTGTTGCTATGGGCGTCCCACAGGGCTCCATTCTTGGTCCTTTTCTATTTTTGGTGTATGTAAATGATTTGCCGTACTTTGTACAGGATTTCTGCGATATAGTGCTATTTGCAGACGATACGTCTCTTATTTTTAAAGTTAACCGTAAAGACCCTAATTTCGACGTTGTAAATGGTTCGCTCGCGCAAGTCCTGAACTGGTTCACGGTAAACAATCTTCTACTTAATTCCAAGAAGACAAAATGTATAAAATTTTCTATGCCAAATGTCAAAAGTGCAGGTATAAACCTGGTTTTAAATAATGAGTCAGTTTCAATCGTAGAGTCCACAGTTTTCTTGGGCTTAACTTTAGATTGCAAACTTCAGTGGGAAGCCCATATTTCGTGTCTCGCAGGTAAACTCAGCTCAGCGGCTTTTGCTATCAGGAAAGTTAGGCAACTTACTGATGTGGCAACCGCCAGACTAGTCTACTTTAGTTATTTTCACAGTGTTATGTCTTACGGCATATTGTTGTGGGGTAGGGCTGCTGACATTGAAACCGTTTTTATTATTCAAAAACGAGCTATACGTTCTATCTACAATCTAGGTTCACGAGACTCCCTGAGAGAGCGATTCAAAGAGATAGGTATATTGACAGTTGCATCTCAATATATATATGCTAATGTTGTTTATGTTAAGAGTAACATTAGTCTATATACTAGGAATTGCGATGTGCATGAGATTAACACCAGGGGTAAGCATAAACTGGTTGGCTCACACTATCGCTTATATAAAGTCCATAATTCGTTTACGGGACTTGGTGTACGTTTATTTAATAAATTACCTATCGACATAATGGATAAACCCTTAGACAAATTTAAACAAATTGTCAAAAAACATTTAATACTTAAGGGTTATTACACTGTTAATGAGTATCTGAACGATAAAAGTCATGGGATGCTCGCTTGACGAAGGAGTAAATTAATTTTACTCTTAATTTTAATGACATTATACTTTAAAGGACATATTTTTGTTAATTCTTGTATGAATGACATTTTTTATGATTATTATGAATGACATGCTTTAATAAATAATTTTTTGACATTAATTTACTGATACATTTTGACATAATTTATAAAATGATTTTTTTTTTGTATTAATTTTAAATGACATGATGCCCGAGCCATATTTGAACAGTTAAGTACACATTTTGTATTGTTTTGTTAAAATTGTATACTTAGTATTGTTAAATTTTTTTACATTGTGATTTGTGAAATAGAGGTACATTGTGAACTCCTGTGGTAAATTAGGTTCATCTTACTTTATACTTATACCAAAAATTAACAGTTTATATAATATCTACATAGAAACATTTATCACAGTTCACATGTTGCCTTTACCTTTTGTAGCAATATGCAAATTGAGGCAGCCTGTAAAGCACACATTTTACTTTTTAATTTTCTTTACAACATAGAAAGCTGTAAGTAATTAAGTATCTATAGAGTTAAGTGTATTGCCTGCGTCACTTTGCATGCTACTTGAAACTGTAACTTACAAAAATTGTAATAACCTGGCGATTAAAAAGAGTGGCCTGAGTTTCTTGCCAGTTCTTCTCATGGCTCTACTTCGTCAGCGAACTGGCTGTAGGTTAATTTGCTGACATTTTGTAAACTTTGACGTTCATAAGTGTTAATTTAATTAACTTAAATGAATAAACATATTTCATTTCATTTCATTTCATTAGCTTGTTATCTAAAGTTAAACCCAAAAAAACTGTAGACTCAACAAAGCTCAAAGTTTCATTATTTAAACTTATATTAATAGCTAGGCTTTTAGTATTGGGCATAGTAAATTTAACACATTTAGTTTTATTTGAATTAAGCAGTAGGTTATTTGCACTAAACCAGTCCAGAACTTTCACTAGTGAACTATTCACTTTATCAATGTTAGTTTCCTTACGATCCACTTTAAATAAAAGTGATGTGTCATCAGCGAACAGTACAATGTCGCAAAAATTCTGAATATGGAATGACAAATCATTGATATAAATCAGAAAAAGAAAAGGGCCTAAAATGGAACCCTGTGGCACGCCCATAGCTACAGGTAATCCGGTAGACCTACTTCCGTTTATATCAACATATTGTATTCTATTGCTTAAGTAAGTGGCAACTAGATTGAGTGCAGCATCCCTAATACCATAATGACTGAGTTTTTGTAGAAGCGTATTGTGTTCGACGCAATCAAAGGCTTTTGAAAGGTCACAGAAGACACCAATAGCATCCATCGAATTTTCCCAGGCACTATAAATATGCTTAATCAATGTAATACCTGCATCTATTGTAGAACGACCTTTAGTAAAGCCATATTGCTCTTTGTGTAACAATTTATTTGAGACAAAGTGACTTTCTAATTGCTGCAAAATTATTTTCTCAAACACTTTGCTAATAGCTGGCAATAATATAAATAATATTGGCGTAAATCGATAATAGCATGGTTGCAATCATGACTTGAATTATTATATAAAAAGAGCAGATTATAATTGAAAATTGATTGCGTTCTCTTATCTATTTTGAGGATAAACCCTCAGTTATTCTGTTGTACTTGACTAAACCAATGATAATAAAGTGAAATATAACTATGAAGTATAGACACATTTACTATTCATAACATAATCTAATGACCATTGAAATTTGAATATTGCTGCAAACCTATTATTATCCTCACAATTCACATTGACCCATTCATATTGTATTACTAAACAACAGTGACATAACGAAGATAACTTACTGTTATGCACGTTGTGCATAGAGTATCAAAATCCATAAATTAAACCAAAACGTAAAGGACAAACTTTTGAATTTTTTCGAGTCTGTCGGTCAATCGCATTTTCCGTAGCATCTCCCCGTTTACCTCTCTTATGCACAATAGAAATAACATTGTTTCTAGTGTAGATCTGCTCCTAAGCATACGATGAGTTAACCGTTAGGCTGCTCTCATCTATAGATAAATGAAATAACCTTTATGTTTGTAAATCTCTATGAGATCGAGATGCCTAGAGATGCCGTCTTTGGAGCTTTTTTGTACTATGAGTACAAAAAACGTAAAAAAGTCGAATAAGAGAAATACTTACATTTCTCTTCCTATTCAATTTTCCTTCCTTGGTAAGTTAATTCGGTACCAAGGTCTGTTACGATTAACAGAACTTGCTAGAACCCTAATCATTTGTCACGATCAAATAAATTCATCACAGAAAACCTGGTTCTCGTAACAGATAAAACAAGTGTAAAGATAACAATGATAATTCTGTAAGCTTGATATTTTTAAACCTATACCTACAGCCAATTTGATGGCCAATAATCTATTCATGTCACATACGTTTAGTTATCTAGCATCATAGTCCAGTAATTTCGTTGGCCCGCCCATTCCGGTAGCTTCGCACATATGACGTTGGTTAACCACATTGTCCATGCTCAGAGACTCGGAGCTGTGACGTCACCGCTGTCCGTGAAACACCTAATTTCCGTATAGTACGTGTCTAAACGTACTGGTTGTGCGAATATTGAATTATTTAGAACAGTCTTTTAGTTTCGTGAACAAATTGGGATATTAGTATGCAGGAACGTGTTGTTGTACATGTAGTATACAGAGTAAAATTTATGTATTTATTGGTTATGTAACCCGCTTTTTTGTGACGATATTACGTAAAATATGATTGAAAAATATACGGTGGTTTACTGAATCGTGTTTAGATAGTTTTGTCTTTAACTTCAGAATTAAAGTTCGTGATGGCCTAGTGATTGGGGCACCCGCTTCGTGCTGGCTGTGTGGGTCAAAATCGGACAATTTCCAATGTGATTTTTCAAATTCATATGTATTTTTAGACATTACTGTCTTATGGTAGAGAAAAGCAATGCGAGGAAACCAATTTTGCATAAAAGTTTAAATAAATACTTACCCGATGTTGGTAGTGTTATAAAACAAAGTAAACGTGGCTTATTAATTTAAAATAGGTACCTACAAAAAATATGACCAGCATGTTTTCTGGAAAATGTTGAACGTGGTTGCTTTTAAATACTTAATGAAGTTTATGATACAAACTTTTCGTAATTTTGATTAGAAAACTAAAAAATGTTTTTTGGGTAAGAATATCTTACAAAGAAGGGAAGGAATACGCTTTTAGTAAGTACCTACATAAATAAATTTCGTACAAAGAAACATAGTCGTTACTTAAAATTAACGAGTTAAACAAATATAAAACAATAAAGGTCTTTAAAAGTGGTGGGAACGATCAAATTTATAAAAAAAAATTCAGACGTCAGCAATGCGCTTGAATGAACCTATGAATATGTTTGTTTTTTATATTTTCATTAATATACGTTTGGTTTAGATAACAAATAAAAAAAACATAAGTAGTGAAATGGTAATTTTTATTTTAAAAATATGTTAAAGCTTCTATAATAAGTGTTCACGATCTGAATAAATCCTTACACTAGGTTGACCACTAACCACTCAATAAGAAGATGAAAGCATATTATTATATGCAAGTAGTAACTTTATCTAAAACTGCTCTAGATGAATGTGTTCCAAACTTTTAGAAGTGAGGATTACTCACAAACTTGACAAGCTTCTACGGTCGTTAAGTTTTGTTACATCTAGTGGTATTATAAGTTTCCTTGGTCTATTTTTGTAACGATCGATGATGACTAGTGTGACATTGGCTATCCAGTATGAGTGTTTGTGCTGTTGATATGGATATTATTAATGAGCTAAGTAATAATTTTGCTTTAAAGTAATATTTACTTGTTCCATTAGAGAGTCAGCCCGTGACCATGGTCGGTGTGATTCGACCGAAACGTCGGTTAAGAGGTATAATAATTTTCTAACACGAGTAAACCCCTTTCACAAATAAAGTTATGTGTACAAATCGTGTGAGTTTAAAATATTTAGTCCCATTAGTTTCCAAAATTTTGGAACTCCGTATCATTCTAGTCAAAGGACGTCCACTGATAGACATAGGGTCTCGAAAGCATAACTTGGTTCAGTCCTTTGCAGCACACTTTAAGGAAAAGCCTGCCCACGCTGCGTTAATATAAAAATACTAACTATGCCTCAGTTAGCGAAATTTATATTTTCTCGCACAAGAGAACAAGTCAAACATGTGATTTTTATAAATATAGGAATTGAATTCACAATTAGTAGGGCTATTAAAACTTTCAGCCAAAACACTTACAGTACAAAATACTACTAATACTGCCGGCAGTAAAAAGTGATTTTTAATCAGAGCTGTTACGTTGATACCATTTTAATAAAGTTTTTATTAAAATAATGCTTTTGTTTTATACGTAAATAGTGTTCATAACAATCTAAGAGGATCCTAAGTCAGCAGTGGCCCTGACATCAACAACCTAGTGGTACATTTTCTGAACAAATCAAAATCTATATGAATACTACTACTTTTTTATTTTTCTATTCTTATTTTTTTAAATAGATCATCGAAAAGTTGTAACCACTGCTCAGGAAATTCTGCAATAGTAAAAGCCTACGTACGTAAATCCACTGGGCACCACTGAAATCAAAATTAAATTAGTTTATTAGTTTTGATCATAATAATATCTATCAATCAACAATAAGCGTCAACAAATAATTATTTCACAAATTATTAATCGACAAAATAAACTTGCATAATCTATTGATTTAAATTTCTTAGAATGAAAAAGTGTTTGTGAAACAGCTGTATTTTTGTTGTATTCGATCAATTCAATGTATTAATATCTAATGTCAATTTCGAATAAAACATATATGATTTTAATACACTGTGTATATCCACGAAGGACTTTGGAGGCAATTTACTTAAGTGAAGATACGAAGCCAATGCAACACCATCTACCAAATGCAGCCTGAACTATCGTTGAAACTAGAAATGCAGGCTGCAACTGCATTCTAGTTACACATTGGTTCTGGTTGCTGAAAATACAAATTATATGAAGGCGTTTAAACATTATGACAATAAAGAATGTAGTTGTAATAAAAATACAGTATGGTTTTGTCTTTAACTTTTATAATATCTACTACTTCAATATAATATGTAGCACTGTGGTATTTATATTATTCATTGGTTTAGTTTGTGAAATTTTATTGATTTTCACAAAGTTTATTAACCTGAAATGTTTACAAAATTACTCAGTTCTTTGTAATTCAACTGATGAAAAAAATACTAGGACTCGTCCGGGATTTGAACCCGGGACCTCTCGCACCCAAAGCGAGAATCATACCCCTAGACCAACGAGTCAGGCACTATGTAGTTTTGAAACAACCTAGGCTATTCAAAATATTTTTTTTTTCATAGCCATAATTTACAAAGGTTTATCAAGTATATCTACATATACTATTATATAAAGCGGAATAGTTTGCTAGTAAGCTAGTATTGTTAGAAAATGTATAACGCCTTTACATCTAGTCTCCTATTTCAGATTATGGTATCTACCTGAAACTTTGCAAATTTAGTCAATTATGATACAGAAGAACATAATAGGTAACTTTAATGGCTCAGAAAAATATTTAAGAAAGAAATCACTTGTTGAATCCTCGTGTTTGAGAAGCTATAACATATTATCACACTACACAGTGTTTCGAGAAAAAGTAGAGGTCTTTCCAAAAAGCTCGAAGTCATTCAAAAAGGAGGAATTGGCTTTGTTAAATGCCTTTCTGCGAAATAATATTAAAACACGAGAATATTCGCATAAGAAGCAAAGATCACCCAAACTATAGTACAAATCACTGCAGTATTTATGCAGGAAGACACTTAACATTGCCCCACATAAAAAAATATTATATAAACTGGTAGATGCGAAGCTTCTGTCCTATTAAAGCACTTCCTCGCACTTAATGCCTTCTCTTGCCCATTACTCTTCGCTACTCGTTACACTGTGATCTCGTTGCGTAGCCGACCGATTTATGACGCCTGACCCGTTCCGTGACCTAAGGACTACATTAACGGGTTTTCACACAAGCAACACTTGAGAATATCTTGTATACAGCGATTTGCTACATTCCATTTTTTTTTTATTTTAATTTCATAACTGTTTCGTTTTTAATTCATTACATCGTCGAATAATTAGCATTGCACTATTACAAAAATACGAAGTCTTCAATTATACCTACGCGATATATCTACGTACCGTACGTACGTAGGAACGCGATCTAGGCACACTCCATCAAAAAATCCTATTCGGGAAATGCAGGGTATTGCTTCATTTAGAGAATTGTCAAATTTTTAATTTTCGTTTTGTCTTAAGTATGTCTGAACATTTTTTTTTCCTTTTTACAGATTATTTTTTGTCACACGCCAAGTAGAATATGACATTGGGTACAGCGATGTTATACGTATAAGATTTTTTAAATAGGCAACTCGCGTAAAGTAATCTTATTTACACGTGTACCGTGACCCTAATGCGGTCGAGTTACAGTATGTTGTAGATACACTACGCAGGCCATAAAAACAGGGTAGTTAGTATTGATGTAACAGGCTATAACTTGTACCCGAGCTCGCAAATTGCGCTTATAAAGTTAGAGCTTTTTTTTCCATCCTTTTCTTGCTACCATCTTGTATTTTTCTATTTGATAAGTAGTAACCTGAACATTCAAAAATAGATATCAATGATATTGTGCTGAACTAATCCTGTACTATACATAAAAATGTTACAGGTAAATATAATAATATGTCAATTTTCTAGGTTTTATCAGCTCCTTCGACTTTAATCAAAGCCAATTAAAAATGCTGCTTAAGTTTGTATGAGTAAATATTTACGTGCTTATGACCACCAAATTATGTTTCCTGCGTATTTATAGCAGAAAATACTTTACGCTCTTAAAATGCTCGAAGATTTTATAGGTAATATATTTAAAAAAATTCGAGATCCGCTTACTTATGAAACATACAACAAACGAATAGCGAATGTCGTTTAAAAGCATATCAAAAGTTTTAGACACATAAATCGTTAATCCATCAAGTAACAAGCGTAAGCAAAATTGATCTCATGACCCTTGTCTTGATGGGATATACTAGTTTACCAAAAACTACGAGATTAAAATAGACACAGACTAATACGTTAGACAGAGGAAATATAGTGCCGGTATGCCCGGTATCCGATCAAATACGACAGCTATCTCAAAGATCCCATGTCGGTCATGATAGCCGCTTTAAGTAAGGACAGAATGATTTGTCAGCTAAAAATTGTTTGTTGGGTCGAAGTAAACGATAGTTTAGCACGATGATTTGTTACGTTACCAGGTAGTTAATAATATGCGATGGTTACAGTGATCTAATCGGACCTAATCATTAACGCTGCGTGACTAACTATTATTAATTGCAACAGCCATAAAAAGTTCTAGAGCGGTAATCACACGGTTAAGACATAAATTGTAGTGCATTATAATATCAGAATTCTGATAAATTGAATGGCATATTATTATGGCTACTTGCATTTTTTGTTCTACGGTAACAAAAAATGTGACTATGCACATCTGCCTACCCTTTCGAGGATAAAAGGCGTGAAGCTTGATTAAAGAGAAAATAGATAAAATAAACATGCAAAATTATATTACATATTCTTTTTATACTGAGAGTGACATAGGGCATACAAAGTCAATGTAGTGTCGTCACAAAAAAAAGATGTTTTTTTCTTAGGGGTTTTTTGATTTTTAATAATATATTTTGTTATAAGATAAGACTTTTGGAAGCGATCGTGCTACATTTTTGTCCAGATTCATAATTTATATAATCAAATTAAAGTACTTCAATAGTTCTACACAGAGGGGATCAATGCCAGACGCGTTGTCATGATAAAAGGCAACATTTTGTTAGTCCTTTAGAATACTTTCAGTAAGCTTGTAATGAGCACCCAAATATAGAGCTTCTTGCATACTTTCAACTGATTTTTAATTCGAAATCTGTTTATTAGTCAATACTCAGCTCGTTTGCAAATAAAAGGAGTCATCGAACTCACAGCTTGAAACCTTGGTTTGGTGGTGGAGATGGTTTAATGTGTAGACATTATGCGTGACGGAGAAGGTAATGAGAAAGGAGGAAAAAATGAAGGAGATCAAAAAAAGGTAATTAGACTTGTGATAATCTTTAAGTCGATATAATGAGACAGTACATGCTTCATCAATTGGTTTGATTCGTTCATGCTAAAACTAGCAAATCTTTTTATACTATTGTAAGTCTATAAAGCTTTTGTAGGGGGAATGTATTGTTTCAATAAAACTGCTCCAATTTGAATGGCAAATAGAATCTAATCTAATAGAAATCTAATCTTTGTATCTTACCCTCTATGTTGCTATGACAGTAGTCATAAAATTAATGCTATGCTAAGACTTCTAAATGTTTCTTACTTTCAAATTAAATGAACAGTTGCATAAGCCCGTATGTTCTAATGAATTACAATCATTTTTTGTTATAACTCAATAGCATCTAGTTCATTCAGATGTGATTGGCGCTGTATTTTCTAAAATATAAAATCCTTACTCTGCCCAGCCTATATATCTATGAAGTTGCAGTATTTGTCAAACTCAATCCAAACCTTTATGAACTAGCTTCAGAAACTTATCATAGGCAACAACGTGACGTATATCGGCTCTGTATGCGTAAGGCCAACACTGCGTTAATGATTAAAAGCATATTTCATATGGCACCAGTTATATACAATAAAATACCAAAAGATATAAAAGGATTAAACTTGAACCTGTTTAAGAAAAGCTTGAAGTGTCTATTGGCAAATAAATGCTACTATAACATAAAAGATTATTTAAATGACAAATTTACTGGAACTTAAATTATTAATTCATATTACTTACACAATAATATATTTGACATGCTTATTAGCTTGTAGTTTATCTTGACATAGTTTTATTTGCCCATAGATATTTATTTTTGACATTTATTTTTGACATTTATTTTTGACATTTATTTTTGATTTATTTTTGACATTTTTTTTAGATTGACATTGCTCGATTGTTATTCTGTTGACTTCATTATTAACTTCATTATTATTATTTTTTTGACATGTTCACTTATATTAATTTCATAAACTTACATTGTTTTTGCATGCCACCAAAATGGTAGAAACACTTGACACATACGTAGACATAAAAACAACATCTTGTAAACAGTGATTTCAGCAAAATAAATTATTTGATTTGATTTGATTTGATTTGATTGAGAAGGTTTCAGCTAACCTCAGTGTATGAGTCAGTCTTCAACCTAATTTCTGATAAATCTACAACACTCGTAACCATAATTTACCGCCACTATACCTACTACTACGAGTATAGACGCAGAGTTGACAACAGCTTTCACCTGCCGCTGGCACTAAAATTGTAAGTACTTCTCATTTGCTATCGATGCAATACTTTTTATTTGCACTAGAAACTATACTTGTAGTAAGTAACTTCAACTTCAACTTTTGTAGAAACTTACTTTCCTATTCGGGCTTAACTATTTACCGTTAATAGCTTTATAAGGACGCTACATAGAGTTGTGGTAAATAACTACAATATCCCATAACATAGTAAACCAAACATAATTAAATTAAATTGTTACGTTATTTAAATTAAAACAAAATACCTTTTATATGATAAGTTACGAGTATATATGGGTCGGCCAATTATTGCAAAAGATAATTAATCTTGGATGGGATAACAAGGTTTAAAGGTTTCTATGTAAATTTTAGGACGGTTTTATATGAGTTACGAGTACCCAAGTTGGGCACCCGTTAAACTAATTTTTAAGTAATAAATACTTAATATTAATTAGGAAATTAAAATATTCAAGGAATGGAGCATGATGTTTAATGTATTAAGAAGGTGCGTGTGTTTATGTATGTATAAAATTAATAAACAACTATTTCTATGTCCAAGACTTTACGGAGATTTTAACAAAGAGTGTATTTCTACGAGTGTCGTGGTTTGTTTTATATATATACATATATATAGATTTGTTTTATAGTGGTTGGCTGATCTTACAAAAAATGTATGTAATCCATCCTTTCTTTCTACATGCAAAACATATCAGGTGAAATGGGCCTGTTAGTTGATTTATCTTACAGCATCCAACTCTCAAGAGGCGCCTATGTAGTCTCTGTAAAATTTATTCGGGATAATTTTAAGAGCACGTTATCCGAACCACTGCTAATTATGTAAATTACACAAAAGTGCCTAGCGAAATATCTAAAACAAACTTAGAAACATTTAGAGTGTCTTATTCGTAAAGGCAAAGAATTTAAAATATTATATTTACATTGTAATTAAATTTCTTAATGTTACTAATGTTACTGCGTATAATTTAATATGTTTACGCTGCCAGGAAATGAGTCCAGTGCGGTAACGAAAACAGATTGGGAAAGTGTCTACACTTTCATAGATTATTGACGTAAAAAGTAATGATTAGTAGGTATAAGCAACTTGAAAATAAAGCATAGAACATTCTGAGAATCGCAAGGTTCTACGTTTATTATAAAACAACCTCAGTAGGTACATTTATTAATACCATACCTTTTATTTTAAATAAAATTAAAAGATAAAATTAATCAAACAATGACTGTGCGATATTCTTTCAAAGAAATGTATTGAATAAAACTAGGATGCAGGAAATATATCGCCTCCACAAAAGGTATACTTGCACGATTTATGTGTCCATGCAAGGTACAAACATGTTTTCGTTGGTTGAAATTTTCTAACTCGAGCAAGGTTAGCGATAAATTTCCCCTTTTCATACACGTCTTTATTTGAGATATTTAGTTATTTCTAATAGAAAACCATTGTACTAAATGTCAAACTTTACATATAACTAAGTATAAAAATTGTTTTATTGTTTTTACTTAGGTAAGGCTGTCTCTATGTACCTACCTTCTTATCTAGACCAGTGCTACCTCTACATGAATATTTAACTAACGTAGTGCTGCTATGTGTAGTATAATTGAGATCCAGTACACTGATGTTGTTATCTATATTTTTACACAGATAAATGTCCAGCAGTCCGAAGTCTGAGATTGCCGCTCATTTATTACAAGGTGTCTTTAATTTAGTATATGATACGACTATAGTTATTGCTTCGTTTACTGCAAATTTATATCATGTTTTACATTTGATACCTACATGTTTGCCTAAAAACCGTGATGTTACTTCAGTTTACTTGGTAGAATTACATTACCAATTAGAAGTTACTAAGGTGCCTTCGTGATTAACGAGATAATCCAAGTTAGGTACGACATGTAGTGTTGGTACTTTCTTAAAATATGTCTTAAGCTTAATATGTAATGCTCTTTAGCGATTAATAATATTAGACGACATTCGTTCCTAAATTATATAACTTATACCTACAACATATTATTATATAAATATCACTTACTAGCGGACGGAATTAATAATTCTACCACAAACGGTAATTCATAGATATTTTACGTTTTGTAAATAGGTATAACCTTAATAAATATCATAATAAACCTATCTCAATGTCAGTTTCAACGTAAAAGCTAAATATCATTATTACAATATTGTTCCCTAGAGTTTAACAGTTTCAATGTACACAAATGATAGCGACAAAGTAAGAGAAATAAAATAAAGAAGTTTACTTTTGCTTAACTGCTAGATGGGTTTTAGAAAGTAAATAAAACCGTTTTACTGTTGTCAAGCTTCTATAGGGACTGCATAATTTATGGACCTGATCAATGTGACATATATTTACGATGCCGTAACGACGTACAATAAAATAGCCTTTACATTTTTAATGCGATTCGGGAATATAATCAACTTCTAGATACGATAGACTTCTTATCACGCCAACAACCATGAAACGCGAATTAAACACATTCTAAATGAAGGCCAAGGTTGTATTTTCGGTTTTCATATACTTTCGTAAATAACTACACTTCAAACTAAGACGCGTTCGATCCGAGTTCAAAGTGATTCCAGTTCTTTAAAGTGAAAGAATCAGGATATACCGAAAGAGACAACCAAGTCGAGATTACTGAGAAAAATATATAGCTTTTGTGTCCCAAGCAAACCTTAATTAAGCTGGATATGACCTCGTTCGGTTTTTATTAGAGTTGCCGGTTTAAAGTGGTCTCAGCAAATATTTCACATTTACCTTTTTGTTTTTTTATATTAGCCTACCAAAGTGACTCCACCCCGCCTGATGGTAAGCAGTCAGTGGAATTCAGAAGAGTCGTGGCCGCCATACCATCTTCTTAAACTGCTGGTATGGTGGCCTCCACTATGGTGGGTGGGAATGGGGTTAGGGGAAGGGGAATGAGGGAGATAAGGAAAGAGGAAAGGGGGGAAATTGGGCTTCCGGCGCTCTCACTCACCGAGCGAAACACAGTAGTACGGATACTACTACTCTTACGTCGATCTTCTATGAGAGGGTAGTACTTCCCCGGACGATCCGGCCCATTCATGCTGAAACCAGCGTGGATCTACTACCGTCTAACCTTTCGTTCATGTTTCAGTTTTCAAGTGACAATTTTATTGATTCTGATGCCGCAACGGGAACGTATTTCCTCTAACATAGTTTTAGCTCTAAGTACACATGACACTATCTCCCTCGGCTCGTTAATGTAGGAAAAATAAGTAAGAATTGTGTAATACGATAGAATTTCATACAATATTATTGACTGATACATTAGAGAAATATATTATATGTAGGTGTTTATAACTATATCATTTTCAATTACCCCCTCGATTATCTTCCTTTTCTTCATGTTCTGCAATAGGTTAGTTACGTATTTATATATTATTTCTACAATACTATAAAACGCAGCCATGTCCATAGGTTACGATAAGGAGTTACCATTAGGTGCGCCTTATGCTTGTGTATGATTTAGGTTTTATAAAAAAAAAAACTTTTGTTAGAAGAATGTTACACCTAAATATTTAGGACAAAGTTATGTAATAAGATCTTTTTGCTTTACCAACAATAAATAAACTGTATATATATCAAAATAATGTACTTAAATATCTCTAAACAAATCTCAGTAATGCCAAGGTCAGATTACTTCCTATTAAGGCAGCCTTATTCGGATTACGTTTTGCTAAATCACCGCAGGTCATTGAAGCGAGTTAGAGCGGCAAATCTCTCTGAACAAACTTGAGCTGCTTTGATACTTGACAAAGATAAACGAGCCGGTTTAACCGACCTATTGTGATCGTCATTTTTATTCACTATAATTTATTACTTAATGTTTTTTATTCATATTTGCTTTCATTTTCTTCTCTCTCTTTAGGTGTTACGATGATAAGTGAACTGTAATGAATTGATGCTACTCATTGGTTTGTATAAAGTGCAAGAACAAAAAGAAAATTGAACAGATGGTGCGGATAAACTGTGAATACTAATGCTAATAATGGTGTTAGATTGGCTATGGTATTCGTCCAATGTTACTGTATGAGAATGGGATGGTACCTATGTAGTTGTGATATAGCAATCTTTTATTTATTTATCGTCAAAGTCAGGCTATCATCTATGTAACACTTTTATTAATAACTATAAAAGATAACATTACATACTTTTATAAATTATTATATACGATAAATAAAAAGTAAGGAAAAAATTTATAAAATAATATCCACATGTAAACATTTAATTTGATTGAAGATGAAACTAGTAGGTATTACCTATTACAAACTTTTAGCAAGTTCTTTATTAACATTATAACTATTGGGCCAGGATTGGGAGAGAGTCTTAGGGAGACTTTTGACATTGCACTTTAGGAACTGACACTGATTAGGAATTTAGGGAAACTCAAGACCGTATCAACACCATCATTCAACTCTACTAGTTGCTCGACTAGTTAGCCTGTATGTTCAAGTGTGAAAATATATTAACTATATTTTTATCACAAGTGTTCAAATTTAAAACCATATATTAGTGGCGCGGTTTCACCCGCGTCTGTGCTTACTGCTCCTTTCCCGCCACCAGTAGCGTGAAGTTACACAGCCTTTAACATTCCTCGAGACCTGGGCTATCATATGCAAAAATAATTTTTAAATCTGACGGGTAGTCCCAGAGATTAGCGCATCAAAAAAAAAAGCAAACAAACTCTCCTGCATTATATGTATAATAGTATAGATAGATATCAACATGAATATGATATTTTCCTAGCAATAAATTGATGTTCATTTGAAAAGCAATACTGGTGTTCGAATACGGAAATGCAAATGAATGAACAGTTTATTTTTGAATAAAATATATAACTAGCAATGTGTACACGTTGATAAATGAGAGCTGACTGGAAAAGTTTGAAACCTTACTTAAAAATACAACTAAATAATAACTTATTATATTATTATGATGTGGACGATTTTAATACTAGCACATTAACCTTTGGAACATCTTGTGCCTTATTTGTTTAGGTTTTCTTAAAGTGTTTTCCTTTATCATATACATACTTAATATTCAACAAAACTTGGAAAACAGTTTGGAAAAGTCTCATTGTTATTTGTCTTGTGTGTTGTTGTTAACGATCAATTTAGCGTTAAAGGCAATGATGAATGATACCGTCATTAAACTTCATACACTTCAGATACTGTAACCATTATATTATAAAAATATTAAATTACAATCTCATGGGTAACGTTGTGTTTCTTCTTGAGAGCCCAAACTCCTTAGGGAAGTAGAAAATTAAAGCGCAATTGTTTGTATTAGATGAAGCAATACATTACGAGTACATACAATACATTACCTATATAAATAAATACCTAGTTGCAGAAAAGAACAAATCTCAGATATAAAATGCTCTTTCAAAATACCTACGTTTGACATGAAAAAATTGTTTCTCCTAACCATTTTTAAAATAAAAATATTCGTAGAGTGATGTTAGTAAACGACATCAATCAAAAGAAATATCATTTTGGCAGGGATATGATTGTGGAGGAAAATGATGTAGGTAGAATGTAATATGAAAGGTGTAAAGAGTGATAGGGTTGGTACACCAAGATTTATCTAAGAACATTTGTAATGTGAATTAGAATGGAACTGCCTGGATACTTACCCTGCTGCAGCGTGAAGCTATTGTTGTTAGGTTACAAAAGTTAAACATGTTAATCTGCAACTTTGACTAAATAGTGTTCTTGTTGGTAATTCACGCAGGGTAAATTAACTTACAATTAGTATCGAATCATTACCTACCTTTTTGATTATAGGTATTTTAAGCGGGGCATGGAAAACTTTATTACAAAGCTAACATAATAGGAGTCAAGCAACTAAATATATAGCATTTGGAATGATATCCACTGTTCCTAAACTCTACTCTATCTTTGAGAGACATTTAGGAAGGAAATATTATAAAAATAGCTTAATGTTTCATCGCTCTTATATTTTTAAGACATTATTATACAAAATAGATCTTGTATTTAGGTAATCACCCGAATAATTAGCAGATATACTTAATGTGAATTGATCAGCAAGGATACCATTCTCCTGAATTCCACATTTACATTAATGAATATTCTGAGAGGCTCTTAACTAAAACGGAACGTAGGCAGGTTAATAAAATACATTACGTTGATCGCAAGACAGTGCAGGTTGTCTTACTATCATAGTAAATATAAAATAACAATTAATATTAACTGCTTTACAGATAAAGCTTTGAGTGAAGTAAGGTTACCTGATTGCCGATGATACGCATGTGTAGTTTCTTGTACAGAAATAGGAGATTGAGAAGAGACAAATCCTATTACCCTATTATAGACTGGTAAAGAATGCATTAAATCTGCGTAGTTTTTAAATAAATAAATTGTATATTGGACCGCGAAAGCAAATAAAATTATTTTTAGAAAAAAAATTAAAACCGACTTCAAACAACACCTACATGTTCAATCCTTAACTAAAAAGTAGAAAATAATATTTTAATTACTTCATAGCAAAGAACATTAAAGGGGAATCAACGCAATCCTTGATACCTATAATACTTTACTATTTATAGTTTTTAATCAGTTATTTTGGAGTCGGTGCCAGCCAAGAAGGATCTTTAATTCTGTCTTTGCAACCAACTTTTGTAGTGCACGGGGCGGTAATTGCACGCGTGGGGGATATGCCTGAGTGCACTACCCGAACGCGGTCATACTCGTGAACGCAGACGTCATTGATAGTTGTGTTCAGATATACATAAAAAATTTGACGCGCACTTATCAGATTCCGTTCGATTTCTTGTATTAAATCTATATTTTTCATTCATGTATTAATAGATTAATCAAGAAGGTTTTTTTTGCTAGTAGGTAGGTTATTTTTATGAAGGTCATTATGAACCTTCTTGGCTGGCACCGACTCCAAAATAACTGATTAAAAACTATAAATAGTAAAGTATTATAGGTATCAAGGATTGCGTTGATTCCCCTTTAATGTTCTTTGCTATGAAGTAATTAAAATGTTATTTTCTACTTTTTAGTTAAGGATTGAACATGTAGGTGTTGTTTGAAGTCGGTTTTCATTTTTTTTCTAAAAATAATTTTATTTTTAAACTTTTAGTGGGAATTAATTGTGTATAAATATATTTAATATGGGTAGACCTACTAAACGTGCTGCGCAAATGAGACAGCGCCGCGCCGTTTGAAAGAAAGTAGAGACGAGAGGTAAGATTGTAAATAGAAATATAAGGTCCTTGTCAACACTTTCTCGATCGCTAAACCCTGAATCCCAGAAACCACAAATCAAAACAAAAAAGTGATGATCTACCAACAATAAAGAATCATCAAAAATCATAATTTAACTGACCGAGCAATCGCTCAGATATACAAAAAATGCATATGGTCACTCATCCAGGGCTACTTCGTTTCTAACAAAAAATGAATTTTGAAAATCACTTCGCACTTGTAGCATGGACATGTCAATGTCAGATAATTCGTCGCAAAAGACATCGACGTGTTGCTTTACACGTCTTCACTTCTTGCAAACGATTTGTTACAAAATATTAAATTATTCTTTATAAAAAAAACATGGGACCCCATTTCGGAGTATACCCTTTCAAATAAAAGAAGAATTTTTCAAATTGGTTTATAAATGACGGAGTTAAGTTGTAACAAACATACAACCACTGAACCATTTCTTATAATAAAAAAATGGGACCAATTTCAGAGTATACCCACCCTCTCAAATTGTAACTCATTCAAATAACTGTAATTATCTGGCGATTGAAAAGAGTGGCGTGAGTTTCTTGCCAGTTCTTCTCACAGCTCTACCTCGTCAGCGAACTGGCTGTAGGTCAATTGGCTGACAAAATGTAATGTTGACTTTTCATAAGCATCATACTTTATGATCTAAATGAAATAAATGCTTTGACTTTGACTTTGACTTTAAATAAAAAAAAAAATTTTCAAATCGGTTCATAAATGACCGAGATATGAGGTAACAAACATACAAAAAAAAAAAAAAAAAAAAACATACGACCCGAATTGATAACCTCCTCCTTTTTGAAGTCGGTTAAAAAGTAACTAAAAGTTTCGTAACATTTAGATAGGTATTTGTTGAAAGAGATTTGATGTCAAATGAAACTCGTGAATTGTAAAAAAAATATTTATTAAACTCTAAAAAGCTTAGGTATTTTTTTAGTGTCATTCGTTTAGCTAATTATAGGAAGGGAATTACTTAAACTCTAAAAAGCTTAGGTATTTTTTTTTGTGTCATGCGTTTAGCTAATTATAGGAAGGGAATTACTTAAGTACCTAATTCCTTCCTTCTAAAGTTTCTTAGCGCAATTTAAATCGTATAAAAGTTAATTCAAGATAAATTAGACAAGAACTGGGAATTGTCTTTCAAAACTTATACAGTGTAAATATCCCTCTAAGCAATAACCCGATTATAACTGGGAAAACTTTAGCTCCTTCTTCTTTAAAACATTAAAGGCAATATATTTAAGACTTCAAGGGCCATAACTGTAACTAGGTACTTAGATAAATAAAAAGTCTACGAAGAATGGCCTGAGGATAAACACATCTTTTAAGATCATTACCTAATGTACAAGGTTAATTTTGCTGTTATTCGCAATTATTTTTATCTTATGATATGAGCTTCTTCTTACTGCTAACACTTCAGCCTTTCGAACCGATTGTACTTTATTTATTATACGCTATGTTTTTTTCGTTGTTTTCTTTACCATGCCATTAATGTTCATGATGAAAGTCAGACTTTATTCAGCTGTTTTATTTAAACATTTCAACCCTGACGAACGGTACTGCTTTGTATATTAAAATTTAAAAGAAAAATATTTTAACTACATGCAGGCGTGGACACAATTTCTACTACTGCAAATAAAATGCTTTCCTTTGGCGCTCTGGAGGCTACTCTAGTACTAATAATTCTGATCGTTATACAAACCAACCAACCTTTTATTATAATCTATTAATGACTTGTTCGCACCCTCTCATGTATCTGTCTGGTTATTCTTAGATCCAGTAAATATAGGCTTTGAAAATACAACTTTGAATTTAGATGCACATTTCACAATCATATACTTCTCATTCATATCATTCATCATCATTCATAAATACTTCTCTTCATGGAGATAAAAAGTATAGTAAGTAGCAAGTACCTACTTAGTTACTCTAAATAAAAATTTACATGTATAAAAAAAGCTGAAGAGATCCAATTTTTGAGATAATTATATGGATAACACGATGCAATTACCTACCTCCGGGAGTAGAGTAGTAATCAAAGACTTAAGCGCGGGAAGAACCGGACGTAAAGCTAGTTACAAATTACAATTTTACTTAGTTAAATAGCAAAGAAGTAGCACGCAAGCGAAATATATTTTCAGAGAATATTTTAATATTTGTCAGCTTCGATATACACACCAATCAACAGATAGATATCTATCAAACGGAGCAGCGCGGCGCGATATACAATAATTTTATACCACTCGCGTACTGAGAACTTATACATACGACTTATAAAACTGAATGTCTATTTTTATTTCATTGCTGTATTTGTTCACTATTTTAATAACAGAGCCTTCACAAACACAGCGCTGCATTTTGAATTAATGTTTGAGTTATTTTTGTTTTCTTTTTCTGACATTGAAAACAGATCTTGATGGCATTTTCTTTTCACAATATGATATGAAGGACAGCACTTACAGTCGAGTGAAAACGGGGAAATCGAATCTTAAACAAAGTTTTGCTCGTAAAACTGTGGTATATTTAGCTATAAAATAATTTTATCGCTAGCCGACACTGCCACGCGGGATTACTTTCCTTTGCCATTTTATGTTCGTTCGTCGTACATTTTACACTCATCACACGGATAAATTATTATCTTGGATGATAATAAAACTTTTTTAATGACGTCATTTGTCAGTCTACATACAGGTAACATTTGTTTCAATTAATGTTTCTATTCTGAGAAATTATTAATATTCATATTAATACCGACCACTAACGTGGTACTTTATAAGCAGTATGACTTGCTCTCATTTTGCTCATGTAATAAACGTTGTCTCTTTGAAGTCACGTTTTCGCAAAATGATTCAGATGAGAGTCAAAACTAAAATCTATGTTTATCCAAACCTTAAAGAAATGATTAATAATCAAGGAAAAAAAGGACTATACGTATTAGCATTATTTCATTTTATTATTTGGTCTACCAAAGTGTCTTCACTCTGCCTGATGACAAGCAGTCAGCGGAATCCAGGAGTGGTGGCTACCATTTCAAAAGCCATCATCTAAAACCACTGGTATGGTGGCCTCCACCATATATGTAGGCTTTGAGACGTGCTTTTTCACGCCCCGTTTAAAAAACCCAGGATCAAAATTAGATGCGCAAAAATGCACTGGTTAAGAGTACCAGGCTTTAATTTAGCGACATAAGTTTAAAGTTCTGAACTGCGACTCCTATTGACCCTTTGATATTTTATTTTGTATTATATATATTTATAAAACTACAAACAATGGTTATCCGTCTTAATGCCTTACATAACTACAACGATCAATGGTTCTTTACACATACAAGTACCAATAGCCTTGTGTTTCCTTGAACATTGTGCTATTCGCAATATAAATAATAGTACAATTGGCATCGAAGCGGCAAAACTTTGAACCAACTAACGCGGACGTGCTTTCATAAGGACATATTGAAACGGAACGCTTTTGTTATATTGTACATAATACATTCCAGTGAGATATTAAAGGGGACTTAATATAATGCTAAGGGCAGCGGCAAAAGTAGCAGGTAGCTAAATGAAAATGTTTGTCCAATATTTGATGGTTTTCAAAGTTAACCAAGGACAGTGACATAGCAATTATTAAAAAGTTCTATTTCGATTCCAACCCGCATTGAAATTATCTAAACTAGTTTTGTCATTACGTTTTCAGAAGGCATTTCCTATTAATATTATAAATGTTAAGGTTTGTGTGTGTGTGTGTGTGTTTTTTATCCCAAAATCGGTCTGGTTCCTGAGAGATACAACAAACCATATTTTACGCGCGGGCGAAGCCGTGAGGCGCAGCTAGTTTTTATTTAAGTATGTCTATCTGTGTGCAACAAGTACGGTAGTACGGTAGTAGTTACGGTAGTAGATCCACGCTGATTTCAGCATGAATGGGCCGGATCGTCCGGGGAAGTACTACCCTCTCATAGAAGATCGACTTAAGAGTAGTAGTATCCGTACTACTGCGTTTCGTTCGGTGAGTGAGAGCGCCGGAGGCCCAATTTCCCCCCTATCCTCTTTCCTCACCTCCCTCATTCCCTTCCCCTAACCCTATTCCCAGCCGCCATAGTGGAGGCCACTATACCAGCAGTTTAAGACGATGGCTTTTGGTATAGTGGCCGCCACTTCTGGATTCCACTGACTGCTTACCATCAGGCGGGGTGGAGTCACTTTGGTAGGCTATAATATAAAAAAAAAAAAAAAAAAAAAAAAAACAAGGCCAAAAATAATTATAGTAATACACTTCCTTTCCCTCACTTTTTTCTAATATCTTCAAAGGTTTGAAAAGGTTAGAGAACCCTATTCGTTCATCGTAATTGATCGTAATTATGTATTATAATAATAAACGAAATCGTTTATTATAAAAAATAACTAATGTAAATTAGTATAAATATAAGGCATTAAACAGAAAGTTATGGCAAGGGTTGAAAAAATGAATAAGTATTATATATTATCAAGCCCGAAAACATACATGAATACCGTACTACATACTACAAGGCTTGTAGTATGTACAAGGGAATACCGTTTTTATATGATTATAGTAAGGATTTGATATACCTACAAGAAAAGTCCTAGTCTTTTTCACGTTCCAAAACAAGTTTTACAAAATTACGTGTCAAGCTTACAAATTATAATAATACGCGAACATTGAAAATTCGAGGCACATTTTAGCAAGTATAGATATTAATTTTAGGAGCGAAATGAAACTTATATAATTCGGAAGATGTCATAAACGTGCACGAAATAAAAACAAAACCAGGATTCTACCATAAGTTATCGCTCAATGACAACGTAAAATATTGGTAAAAGATGCACAACAATCTTATTTTTTTCGAGAACTAAATTTTCTCAGGCGATCGATAAGAAAATGTAGAGAGAACCGCTATAGCAAAAATGTTTCCATTCGCCTTCACGGTTATTTGGTAATGTCTTCATAGCACAATTTCTACAATACTTAGAAAACGTAGTCATGTTCATGGCTACGTAAGCTATGTTAACCATTTAAGATCAGGTGGTCAGTGGAATCGAATTCTGTAATGGTCCAATTTCGAGAATAGATAACCAATATAAGTTTCAATAAATTTATAATAGTTTCAGATAAAATACTGATCAAATACTTACACATTTTTGAACAGTTGCGAGTTCTTCATAATTTTAACTATATTTATTTAATATTTTTAAAGTTCTTTAAAAATGAATTCTAAAGTAGGTACCGCTTTTATACTATGTAAAATAAGTAAACAATAATATTTAATCAAGCAAAATTAACTTAACCTTAGAGAACCAGGCCGAATATTTTAGTTAATTGGCATAAAATTGAGCTGTAAATTCTTGATAATAAATTTTGTATTTGAGTCCCAGCAACATTTTCCTTCTAATCACTCTTATTATACGATCCAATGAGGCGTTTGTACCGAACTAGAATATTCTTGTGTACATAGAAGCTGTAGATATGTACAGGATTACCCTTCATCATAATTAACTGATCAATCTCCGGCCATGGAGTATCAGTTTTTCTCTTACCCATCGTCCATCGTCTCTATCCACCAGTTAGCCCCAAATATATTGTTCGGCTAATGTCCGCATCCAAAAAGAAATTCTTGTAAAAAATTTGTATGAAAGAAATATTAACATTTCAATTCACTCTGCAATAATTTATGAAACTATAATTGGCCAGCCACTTTTATTACTGACTTATGTCTACAGCACAAAATCCTTTTACAAATTCAGCAGAAATTTCTACATTCTGTGAAGATCAGCATACATTATACCTTATTATTTATAATCTAATTTAATCAGGATAAAATATGCGATACCATTTAATGTTAATATATCTTAATATCCGAACACACGGCGATAATTCTTTAGAAGGATATGTCTCCAATATGTATAGCTATGTCAATATCATTAATCTAAGAAAAGCTTCATCACCGGTTTAAAAGATTTCGATATTTCGAGTAGGTAGTACAATGTTTAGTCTCATGTAAATTTGAAATTAAGCACAGTTTTGTTACGCAACAATAATAAACGTGTACTCAAAATACTCACACCCACTTTTCCAAGAAAATCGTTAGTACTTTTACAGTCCATTGTGTTTTAATAACAGTCCAAATAATAAAGAAAATGCAAGTTGTAAGGTTATATTGCGAGGAAAAATAATGAAGCTATTTTTCTTGTGAAGGTAAACCGATGATGATGATGATGTGATGAACCGCAATTCACCTAATATAATGTTGACCGCCTCTTTAAATTTCCAACGCAGAAGAATAAAATAAACGAAAGAATGAGTTGTAAAGCTCGGCAAAATCTTACCAAGTACCTTACCATTGAAAAGCATAATTATGAACAAAACAAATACTGAAAGCCGACCATGTTAACAAAAGAGCATACTCATATACCTTGGCAAAGATTTGCCTCTTCAATTTTAGAGTAAGCGTGGTCATTCAACGGTATTATGAAGGCACTAGTTATTTACTTGATGTAATGAAAATTCTCTATGTATTGCGCCGCTTTCATTCATAATTTCATAAACATACTTAGGGTCAGCTAAAGCTTTCAAGTACGTTTAAAAGGCATTTGGAAGTTAGATGTCTTCCATTTAATTTACTCCGCGTGAACTCCATACCTTACAATCTGAAATAACATTGCTTGGATTACTGAAGAACAAAGAATTAGTGATGTGAATGAATTGGTGAAATAACTATTGAGTCCTATATGCAGTTTTAAACGTCGGGGGATGAATTAATTATCTGTGCTGTTGGTTAAGTAATTTTCTTTTATTAAAACGACGTCGTTTTCATAAAAGCGTTTTTAATTAATAATAACAACACATCTGTAATTGAATATTCTTTTTATCTTATAATCTCTTAAAATATTTACTTTGAGTCCTTTAATTCCTTTCCAATCTGAATACAAAATTAAGGATGAAGCTAGTAGATGTTTCTTTTGTTTCATTTCAACATCTTTGTTTTTCTTTAGCTTTATTTTTGCTTTCTATTCGTTTTAGATCATACGAAACGCTAACTTGTTAAATAAAATACTATGAATTCCGCTTTAACCGAAAATCAATATTAGGTTAGGTAGGTACTAAGTAATAAAAATAATAGCGAGTATGAACATGTATAAAGTACTTAAAGTTGCGACCATTTAGACTTTATTGTTTAGGTTGGTAACTGAATGCTGCAAATATTCTTCTGGATAAAATGGACAGGATGACTATACATTCAAGATAGGTGTGGCCAGCTGTGTTACAATAATACTGTTTTCCTCGATATTTTCCTTCAATCATTTTAATTTTTTTCTACAGTTCTTTGAATAATACACATACTGGGCGGCAGAGACTGTTAGTATTCAAACTGTTGTTACTACTAGTCTATTCTTACTAGAACTATTGAGTAGGTTCATCGCATTAACCCACTATAAAAAAATATGCATTTAATTTGCATAGCTTAGCGGCTCACGTTGCTCTCCTAATTCTATTTCAGTCTGTCCATATTGTCTTATTTTATTTATCTGTTTAAGATTAAAAACTAATTTTTAATTCCGCAAAGCAGACCCATGTCCTAAGGCATTAGTAGTCTGCATTGTTTGACTCAGATAATGAATTTTATGTTACTGATAAAACAAATCATAGCAAGAAATATTGCGGTGCGAATATAAATAAAGCATTAAAGTAAGTAATTAATATGAAATTCAGTACCGAAATTATTACCCTCATTTTGAGCTGCCGTGAAATAAAATATGCTTATGTAAAATGAAAACCGTAATATAAATTTAGAGTAAGCAAATTTTAATGTTTCATCAAGGCATATAATTTGATAATGAAGGTAATATTCTATTTACTTTTATGATTGTTACATCTGCTCTCTTTTTGCGAATAAAATATGTACAATCTTATATTTACTTATCTTCAAGGAATTAGGTACTTATGACAAAACACGGCAAATTGTTACCGCTTAGTTCTTTACATACTATTTTGTTACCGTGTTTTTATGTTGTGGTTTAATCTCCAAAGAAAATTTCCTCTGAATTGTGAATGTTAGGTATATGTAGTTATAGCTACTATATACTATAATTCTTGTGGTTTCTACATTGTTATACAAGCAGATTCAATGAATATACAAAGAAAATCAAAAGATGCAACCGCCGCGTCGCAAACAATGAACTATGAATTTCTGTGATATCCAATTTTACTGAACTCTACGTATAATGGTATGTATTCATGTAACGATATTGGCCATTACATAACCGCCCTTTACACAAAATATAATCAAAATATTCAGGCTTATAATATTCTATTACACTGTACTACGTATGAAACATAAACAAAATAACTATGTATTGAATATTATGGTCTCGTGTAGTTATCAGGGGTACAATTTTATAAGCGACCTAATATTCTAAGTCTTTAGGTATTTTATGAATAATATAGAAAAGCTTGTAAAGGTAATTGAATATTGGCGTTGACAATGGCCCAGTCTCAGCTAATGAGTCATGGAGGTTCAAATGACACGATATAACATTTTTAATCGTTAACTGTTAGAGTAGAAAGCGATCCCAATGTGTCCTACCTACCTATCCTTTGATATAAGTTACGGTGATAGATCCTAACTGGTTTAAGCTAGCATAATTATGAGCTAAATCGAATCGTATATCACTGTAATAGCATAACTAAGGTACTTTTAACTTTCATTAGGTGAGTGAGACCACCGAAAGCCCAGCTATCCCTTGTCTTTCTCTTTACCCGTTTCCCAGATATATTTTCTTATCATTGTTTCTCATATAAGTAAATATCACGACAAGCTACTGTACTACGTTTATATGGATCTGATTTTGATCAATAAAAAACCAATCCTCACAGTAATTACACTTACCTTGACCAACCCTTACAAGAAAAATAAAAAGGGAGCATTCTAAGTTTCTTTTTTACTCTGTAATGAGTGTAGGTTCAGCTAATTGTTCATACGACGCGGACGCGACGTGCCAACTAACACCCATAATCTAATGAGTACTGTGGTATTGAATTACTGTGTAAAAAGAACTTAAAAGTGTTATTGTAACTAGGTTTTTTATAATTTTCTGGTAACGATTCGAGTTCCAGGTTTATAATTATTAATCCTGTATAAAGTACCGAACCAAGACCCATAAAATTATAATATGAGTGTTACAGATTTTACATATTATGAACGTCATAAATAAAAAAACAACTAATTTGGTGAGCCGGACCATCTGGTAAGAAACTCAGGCTACGAGAAGTAGAGACACAATTTAATTTCATACTTATTTTATTATCTCTTACATCCAAAAAGTATACTGCACATAAATGATGAATAGGGAGCGAGTCTATTCAGATATTATTTTCGCAACTTATGAACGATACCTACCCACAGATAAAAAGTGTTACAAAATACCTACCGTGTAAAATTAAAATATGTAAGCCTAATATTTAATTTACAATTATGAAAACTAACGTGTCTTACGACAATAAAACAAAGATTAATTTAAAATACAAATATTAACACAATCATTTCAAACTGCATTATGTTGTGTTGTGGTGGATAAAACGATTATTTCAGTATTTGTGAGAAAGTAAAAGGCAAAGGCAACTCCTGCATTGTAATACGTTCAATTATTCAGTGCAAACATTGTCTTTAATAATCAACTTTTTTTTATACACTAAGGTGATGAACAAGCATACGGCCCGTCTGATGGTAAGCATATGCCTCGCTTTTTATGGACGCTTGCAACACTAGAGGTTGCGACCCTGTTAATAACCATTTATCTCCTTTCTTTAAGAACTCCATGTTGTAGTCTCGCGGGAATATCTCGACGGGGAGCTCATTCCGCAACCTTATCGTATGAGGGTAAAAGTTTCTTTGAAACCTATACAAATAGCCAAGATGAACCAGTAATCACTCAATTGGCGGCACTAGTCCACTTATAAAATCGACAGATTAAAGACACAGATGTAGTTTCCAGCACTTCAAGCCGCCGCTTTAACTAAATCAGTATAGTGCCTCGTTTCGTCGTCATTCCAGCCAAAACTCGTCTACTAGTAGATATTTCGGTCTTACATCATCACTTTGGTCTATGTTGAACTTTCCTAATCCATCGTTTGCTCATCACATCCACTAGCAAAATTGAATGATTATGTACGATCGATCTTTTGGATTGCTTGGTCAACGATCCATCAGCCAGCGTTGGAATGAACAAGGTCTGTGTCCAACCGTACCCTTTCTCCGAAAATGATTAGATCTTATCTTATGAAATAAAACATTGTCTAAAAGAAATACTGTTTACATAGATACGGCACATGTATTGAGATGTTTGTAATGGGTTTTGTATAACAATATTGTTTCCTTAACATAACAACATTATACTCGTAACACAATATTTTTTGTTCGTAAAATGACAGGTAGAAATATAGGTATATTGTTATAGGTACACTTGTACTTGAAGCTATATTACATTCACAGACTCCACGTTTCACAGGCAAGTACAAGTTTCTACGGCAGTAGATACTTACATGCTGGTTTTAACGAAAAAAAGGTATTACATAAATAAATATGTGATGTCTACTACCGTAGTAACTTGTACCAAAAACAGAACACAAAGAGGTATTTTTTTATCATCTGACCTATTAATTTGTGAATAAAAATGTCTACGTCCGGCACACAAAGTATCCTGGCCTCATATCTCAAAATGTTAGACAAATAGCCGTCTACACTTTTATCGAATGAGGTAAAACGTTTGCGTTCAATCGTTCAAATAGAAATCCCTGAATAAATAGATAGGTTTTAGGATTACAGAGAAATTTATTTGTCCTGATATATTAGATACAGCTATTCCGAACACAAGGTTACAATTTATTTAGGTTACAATTTATTTAAATTACTTTCTTTTTCTAAACCTTTATGTTTGATGTTTTAGAGTTTATTGTTGCCAGGGAGATCGCTTTTTATGGCATTCTGAACAGTTTCAAAAGCAGGCAATCACGCTTAACCGGCGGTTGGTGACCGCAGTAAAATATTTAATACCTACCCAGGTAATGTACCAATGATTAGAAATAAGACAGGTCCATCGAAACCGTAGACCACACGGTGGCTATTATTCACCATCTTCTCCAAACTATGTATTTAATTCTTAGAGCATTTAATTGAAATAACTATAAATTAATACATTTTAAAAGCCATTACCTAACAATTTGCAAAAGAGAGTATTTACCTAAAATTGCAAATTGTCTTGTAATTATGATTACTGTTCAAATAAGTAATTAGGTGTAATTCCCAAAGCCGGCTATCTTTTCGAACGTTGTTAAGACTAATTAAGTACCTAATAGCCCATTAAAAGGTAGTTTTACCTACTTATAAGTTATAGGTATATGGCCGTTCTTGTAATTTATATTGATTACAAGTTTATACGGAACCGAATGCGCGAAGCCGATCCGCACTTGACCAATTTTTATTATAAATAAATAGAGACACTTATTATATACCTCATTCAAGTTATTCAAAATCTTTATGTACTTAGATTTAATCAAATAAAAATATACATCGTGTTCGAAGTCTTTTATCGTGGTGGCTGGTGGTACAACAACAAAAGTGATGAACATTAATTTTTTGACGTATCATCGCCATTCATCAAAAACTAAATAACGACTACATACAATAAAAACATCTGCGTGGCGTTTAAAAAGGCGATAACAAAGCCTTTTTTGTTCGTGAAATGTCCTAATACAAGTGTAAAGTCCCTACATAATTTAACTTGTAATGACTTGTGCCAGTCTAAAGATGTCTTCTGCGGGAGATAGACTTAAAAAGGAAGTTTGTTAAAGTCATTGCGCATGTCCAAGGGTCACTGACCGCAGTATGATCAACTTTTAGTATTTTAGTAGGTACGCAGATAACTAAGCGTACCTACATTGCGGTTTTAAATATCTAGTACCCACATAATCTTATGACACCCATAGAGAAGTATGGGTTGCTCCTTATTATTTTAGAACGGAAACCACATAGTCGTCAATATCTCTCAGGATTTTTATTAATGTAACAGTTCTTGGACAAAGTCATTGTATGACGGCAGCTTTAACATCGCAACCACTGGTATTCTCTAGCAGCAGTAAACGTTTAGGTGATGGAGAGTCAAAACGAAGTAGGTAGATTAATAAAGTAAAACAACGCTAAGCTTTATTAATTATGAATTAAATATAATAACATACGCCAATAAATGTATCTACCTAAGTATGTAAAGTAAGTATATATATCTATGTAAGATTACGTAATATCTAATAGGCATCTGATTAAACTATTCTTAAACATGATCAAATACGAATACAAATACGCAAAAACCACCACTTAGCTAAAACCAGTGTCATCCATTATCGAACAGCAGGCACTCTATTATGGTGATAAGTTAATATTGAGTACGATAAATTAAATTATCTATTTTTCGCCATTACTTGCAAATGCAATGGATATTGCATTTGCAAGTAGCTACGTGCTTAAAGGAATTGATTTACAAGCTTCTTTATCAAAGGGTCTGGGTTACAAATATTCTGGTAGGATAAAATAAAAAACTCAACTAAAAACACCTTAAACCGCGATTCAGAAAACCTCTAAAATCGGTTAAAGGCATCTACTGGTGCGATCAGAACTAAATTCATATTGAAATGATCTAGAAGTACATTTTTTAAGATGATTGAGTTTATTTCGATAACCTGTAAATCCTGCTGATAGTTTACCTTTTAAATTGATAATTTAAAGACTAATATACATATTGTTTACATATGTCCAAATATAACGGTTACTCTGGCAGGAGTGGTGGACACTTGACTCTAACAAAAACGGCCTTTCGTAGAGTTAAATTCACCTAGGTGCATTAAGTCAGCCAAATAGTGTACTTTATTTCCCCAGGTGCATTAAGTCAACCAAATAGTGTACTTTATTCACCCAGGTGAATTAGGTAGGTAAGTACCTACATACAAGTACAAGTATATTTAGCATCTTTAATTCGACTCATTTCTCGTGGGTTTCTCATTGGTAACCACGAAGAAAAAATGTTTTTTAAGTTTTTGTTGTAGGTACTACTTTGTCGGCGTGATTTATATGTACTATATATCTACATATATCCATGAACATTTTTATGATACTAGTACCAACAGTCTCTGCGCTAGGCAGCCGCGGACAGACAGACGGACGGACGGACATGGTGAAACTATAAGGGTTCCTTGTTGACTACGGAACCCTAAAAAAAACATAGATGAACAACACAGAATGTTGTAGCTAAACTGTTATAAAAACAAATATCTACCTACTAAATATCTTAACGGATCTTCATCTCATTACATACAACCTTACCTAAGCAAGCTTCCCGCGATTTGTACAACAATAATAAGGAACAACAATAATATACCTACTATTTAAAAACAAAAAGCCCGCCTGCCTAAAACAAAGTGAAAAAAGAAACCCATTTTCTTTCTCGTGCTGACGCTACATTGAAATATTATGTACCTGTCACTCCCACAATTAATACGAATCTAACGACACCTCATTTGTTAAAATCCAATGAAACATTTAGACTGTAGAGGGTACTGCCAAAGAAATAGACATACCTACATACTCACATACTTACATAATGATAGGTACATAAATACGTACACTCGAAAAACATTACCCTCCTTGACTGTGGCAGTCGGGCAAAAAACTAGCTTTATTTTCATAAACAATCTCTCTTTTAACCGACATACATAAGTACCTGCAACGTTATAGGTATTTATATAAACGGAATTCTCTATTTTAAAGTAGGTACCTACTTTAAAATAGAGAATTCCGTTTATTCCGCTAAATAGGTCCGAACCACTCACCTACTCGGTACATTTTTACTTGAAATATAGCGAAAATAATTTTAATACAATATTAAAAATATGTACCTACCTGAGATATAATTAACTCATTGTATTATTTTCAGTGTATCAAAGCAAAAGTGGACCTGGGTGAGTTATTTGATTCAGTAGTGTGCTTTGCACTGTCACGCTTTTTGAGTTTTAGACACTTGCAATCAAATGGATTGGCGTGGCATCGCTTCTGCGACAATATGCATGTGATCGAGATTTAAAGAAAAATGAGCGACGAGCGGTCCCTTACCGTTAACCCTACAATCTCTATAGGTAGCTATCTAGGATAAGAGGGTACAATATACGAGTGCGAGCCGTGTTCAATGTTCCAGGCCAGTGGATCTTCATCAGTCGCCGCGGCCGCCCCACTGTGTCACAGTGTTAACTCAATTTGCTTGTATAAAATAATAAAATTATTTTAGATTCATTAGATAAAAATAGTGGTCTTGTGTGATAGTGAATTTAGTGATATAATAGTGGCATGAATTAAAATTGATAATAATAATAATAGATGATTTAGTTTTAAATAATTAGGCAAGTGGGTTTAAATATTAATTAAACACTAGTTAATAAATAATCAAGTTTATTTAAAATTACACAGGTTGCCGCACAGGTATTAATCGTTCAGCTGGTAATAATTTTACTACACAATCTGTACAATAATCAGTGCCAGTGTTGTCTGTCCATCTAGCACCTAGGAAACCTGTTTTTTGACAACCCACACACATTGTTTTAGTTTGATATACTGGTGCTGTCTCATCCATCAATCTTTGCTCCTTTGCAGACTTTAGCAAATCCAACATAAACCTGTTGTTAGTCTTTAATTCTAGTGAAGATGCAGTGTCAAGTGCTTCTCCACTATCATATGGGTCTTCCATAGTGACAGGGACATGTAGCTGAGGGAAAAATGTTGACTTTTTATAGAATATAGATTTTTTATCCCGACCTACACCCTTAGGAGCTCTACCAGGAATTGGCAAACCTGCCTTTGCTAATTTTGCAAAGTACTTTTGTAGTCTGCTCATAACTTGTATTGGAGTTCTTGTGCCTAATGCTTTGGCAATTTTTTTGTACCGTCTCGCTTCAATAGGCTCTTCGGGATATATTTCCAATAATTCCTCTAACCTCTTCTGCTCCTCACATGACCATAACTGGTTGAATGTTTCTGGCTTGCTATCTGTGAACTTGCGACCTCGAACCTTCATACCAGCATCCAGGTCATCTAGATTAGGCTTTGTATCTCTGATATCATCACTGTCAATAGAAGCGTCTATGCCATAGTTACCCCAGTTAATGTTTGGCAAGTCAGGAACAGTTTGTCGTGGAGGAAAGTTGTGGTTACCTGCTTTAACCTCTTCAATAAAATTTAATGGATCATTCAGAGCTTTATTTTGTGCCTGTGATAAGTCCTCAATGTCTTGCAATGCCTTAACCTTTAGTGCTTCTAATTTTACAATGTATTTTATCAGATCACAGTAATCTTTGTTTCCACGTAAGGCAAGGTGATCAGTTTCAAAAGCAAACTCTTCATCTGACTCAGGGTTTTCAGACTCTATCATTTCCATTTCCATAATTGAAACTGCAAACACAATAAATTAAGGAATAAAGTAATTATTCTGAAAATAATAATTAATGTTTAGAAATTTACATCACAATGAACGTTACTTCCGGGTTAAAATTATCTGGTAGTCCAAAAAGGCTGAGTGTTAAAATTAAAAATAAACTGAATAGTGCACAACAAAAAAAGTGTAAGCCCGAATATAGGAGCACATCGCTTGAAGGATGGTCCAGCCGGTGAGTTAAAATATCTATAATTTTTTAGGAATACACATTTTACCTATAAACTCAACATCACGGTTTGATATAAAAATAATTTTGTTTTTGTTCTTCTTCTTCTTCTCCTTTTTTTTGGCAACAGAGCCGACGATTTGTGTCAGCTATTTCTGCCAGCATCAAGTGTAGAATAATATTCTTGTTGATGATAATAATGGTATATTACAATGATAAAATAGAAAAAAATGTAGATGAAATTAAATCACATCCATCTTTCGTGAAAACAAAAGATGGAATCTCTTTCTCTTGTTTTTGTTAGCACTTGCAAAAAGAACAAGACCAAAATAGTTTAAGTTTAGTAAACGTCAACGTCAAATTAGCTGGTGTTTGAAAGCCATCGTTTAATGCTACATAACATTCTCACGTATACTTTTTTATAATTTTGTCTTATCATTTTAAACGTTATCATTTTTGGCTTATCCAATTAAACTATGTTATTTCTAAAACTAAATTAGTTTTTTAAACATAAAAGTAATTTTTCAATTACTTGATATTAGAACACACCTCGCTATTGGGAACGTGTAAGTAGCGACATCTAGTAGCGACTTTTTAAAGTACTACCTAACGCGGTCTCTACTGACGTTACAAATTTTAGTACAGAGGGCGCTTTGAAGTAGAAAAACATTAAAGTCTTTTAGTTTTGTCAGATAACGTGTAGATGTCGCTATAAACCTTACTATTTTACTCAAATAAAATAGAGTGATCATTTACAAAATACTTGTCAATACTTGTAATCTTAAACCAAAAAGGTGTTCCTACCTTCTTATCTTCATATCTTTAGTACTACTTTTTTTTCTCAACCTTTATTGTCCCACTACTACTTACCTACTGGTACTACCTGTAATCTGTGGTAGGTTACTACTAGATACTTATAGTTGCATTAGGTACGTAATACAATTTAGTTATTAATATTATTACAAGAAATAGGTGAGTACTTAGTATTTATTTTAAATTATGTTTCTATAAATATGCTACCCACCACCTGTCCAATGTACAGTGTACAGGGGGCCTACCACCACCTTTATGCCGCTATTAGACTACTATAGAAATATGATCAGAGATGTGCAAGTCATTTTTATATGAAGAACGTATGACGGTATAATAACTACATGTGATTCATATTCTCTATGATCATGGATACTTTTTGACAGCTAGCGTACAAGTAGGATCATATTTCTGCACACTAGCACAGACTGTATGTAAATAGACGAGGCTAGTGTGTTGATTTGAAAGGGAAGGGAAAGGATCCCATAGCAACGGAAAACACGGCTTGATGATATAGAACATTTCTATGATCAATACGTGTACTACGTAAAAATGAAGAACGTCATCATAGAATTTGACAGATATGAAATCATATTTATATGATTTAAATAAGATAATGTACCGGCCTTAAAGCAGTATTATTTTAATGTTACCTTTGTGTTTTGTCTTTTTCTTTTGTACAATTAAATACAAGGATGGAGACAAAGTAAGATTATAATAAAATTGCTAGAGGTTGTGGTAGGGCCCCAGGTAAGTTCAGACGCAGGAGTACATTTTTTATTAAAATTCTTAATATAATTATTGTTAAAAGAGAAGATTTTTACCTGTAGTGTGATAACAACGGGCTGGTAGGATGATGATTGTTATAATAAGATAGTACCTACCTACAATCTTCATACCTACTTTTCATTAAACTTAGGTAGGTATTAAGTATTTCTCACTTTCTGCATAGGTATTTATACCACACTTTTTCTATTACATAATACACTAGTAGTAAGAGGGACCTACTTATAAATTGAATTCAGATTAGGTATTGGAACAAGCGAAAGGACAAGGTTGAAACAAAAATTAATTCTTTCACAGTGTCTATGTCATTAGTAATCATAGTTTATGTAGTCTAAAGCTGTTTAAAGAAGGTTAGTAGACAAATGAGAGTCGTAGCATTTATTTTATACGACTAAGGTGACAAACAAGCATACGGCCCGCCTAATGGTAAGCAGGTACCGTAGCTTCCAACACCATGAGCATCACTAGTGCGTTGCCGACCATAGATAACACTTACTGGTATTTCCGACCCTGTTTAAAACCTTATATCTTCTTTCTTGATGAACTCCATGTTGTAGTCTCTCGGGAAAACCTCAACGGGGCCCTCGTTCTACAACCTTATCGTACGAGGCATTTTAACGTTACTGCCTATTTTGACTATGAAGTGGTTACGCAAAAAAAATATTTTAGACTAAGTAGTTAGATTTTCTCATGTCTATAAATTCAAAACTGTAAATTATAGCTGTTGAGATCAGAAGACATTCGCTCCACGTAACCTTTTACAGTAGTAGCAGTGTAGTAGTTTCACAAAAAAACAATATTTTATCGTAGATACCTACTAGGTTCTTATCTTATTAATTTCAGCAAGAAAAGGTAGGAGCAAGTATCTACTTTCTCTGAGAGTACCTAATTGCCTGTATTACAATATACCTAAACGCATTAGATACATAACTTTATTAAATCCATTGTTCTTGTAAATGAATAAAAGTAAGGGATGGATCATATCATATTAAATAATTACCTTCGGTAGTCTATAAAGCTATTTTCGAGGGACAGTTACCCACTCTAAAGGATTGCTTTTATATTATTTTCTTTTGTGCTCGTTGAGTAGGTACTTATGTTTTTGTAACAATAGGGAGGCAATCTTCAAAGATTATATTGGTTATTCGTGCGCACTATGATTTTAAGAATTTCGGTACACAAAAAGAGGTAATTCTTTGAGTTATTTTTAACTTAAGTATTTCAAAATAAAACTTCTGAAGTTAGGACAAATGCCGTAGGCTTAATAAGTAATAGGTAAGTATGTAAACCACTCTGTCTATCTTCCTTTCAAAGGTTTTTTGACCGAAAATTATGCTTAGATATTGACACAACTTTTTGCGTCATATTTGCTATGCGTGGCAAGTTACGACTAAAATACCTATATTTTAAATTAAAACAAACTCACATTTAATTATGACATCCTATCTTTAGAATATATCTCGTTTTAGAATCTATTGATTTTACTCAGCTCCCTAGATCCTAGATCTATTTATATTCTGTATTCCTAGAGCACGTAATAATATCATATATTATTCCAACTAAAATATTAATTTCAAAATTTTTGAACTTAATCGTTTTATTAAATTTTTATGTACCTACTTAATCAAAATATTCGTTGTCGTAAATTAAAGTTATGGAGGAGTAGTTAGAGACTTCAATTTTGAAGGCAATTACATTCTATGTTTCACACGTTAGCCTGACAAGTCGTGAGCAGCCGTAGTTCATTGAGCGGCCATGCGCACTAATTACTGTGCAAACGTTTGCTTCCGGGATGAATGCTACATATCTAGTACGAACACACCTTTTTAACGAGTGCATAGTAACCACGTAAATGCCATACCAAAACAAAGAAGACAGTCAGAGGTAAACTTTTTAATTAATACTGTTTGAGCAGTAAAATTTTGCGCTTAATTTCTTTAAAGCGCAGTTCATATTTCTCTTAATAAAATATCAGCGAATAACAAAAATTCTTTGAGATTTCACGCTAAAATTAAAGAGCCCAGCATCGGAGTGATAACATATTTTTTTAGATGCCTACCCACCCAGATAGTGGTATTCAATGCTAGTACTACGTCGGGTATTGGTAGTAAAGTATAGATTGTATGATTCGAGTTGAGTTTTTGTCTTGTACTGTAATTCCAAGGTTTACTTTTTGCAAGAGGGAACCAGGGTATATACTGTACACTAGATATATTTTGAATAGTCTTCATTCAGACGACCAAAGTTCGGTCTGAATTGCTATAAATACTCGTAGTTATTTATTTATTTATTATATGCTTTATTGTACACCATTAGAAAATTTTTGCTTATAAGTAATTGTACAGTAATAGTAGGTACAATGGGCGGCCTTATCGCTAAAAGCGATTTCTTCCAGACAACCTTTGGATGGACATTATGTATGGAATTGTAGCGGTAGTTGTCGGCGTACATTATACATACATGTTTATTATATACAATCATATACATATTTGTATAAATATATAATACATAATACATAAAAACAATATAATAAAGGTATAATTAATATATAAATATATATATATATATATATATATATATATACATAATATCAATATATATTTTAAATAGAATAGGAAAAGAAATAGCATTATGTACCAGTAAATTTTAATGATAAATAGTGATCCTTCACCATTTTTTTAAATGAGTGCAATGTTTTCGCTTGCCTTATTGCCACAGGTAGTGCATTCCACAAGCGCGTTGCTGTTACCGCAAAGGATTTGTCATAAAACCCAGTAGAGTGTGGTGGTACTTCTAGTTTCAAGTTTTCTGATGTCCTTAAATTTCTGTTATGTGTATCATGGAGGAACCTGAAACGTTCTTTGAGATAGGAAGATGCAGAAGGATTAAATAATACATTGTAAAGTAACGAAAGGATATGAGCATTCCGGCGATGACGTATTGGTAAACACTTGAGTTGCGTTCTGAATTGTGAAACATGATCATACTTACGTAACCCAAATATGAATCGTATACAAAAATTTTGTAGACGCTCAAGTTTATCTAATTGGTTTTCGGCGAGATCTAGATAGCTGACATCAGCATAATCAAGGATTGGAAGAAGAAGGGAGTTTGCAAGCGCAATTTTGGTGGCAGTCGTCGGCAGAAAGTTCCTTAACCGTCATAAGATCCTGCTGAAGCAAACATTTTACGACTTACTTCCTGCAGCTGCGAACTCCACGTCAAGTCTCGATCTATAGTAATACCCAGATTTTTTACGGTTTTACTAATTGGAATTATAGTACCATTAAATATGACAGGAGGAAGCTGCAACCAGTCAATTCTGGATATCAATCTCGAACTACCCACTATTGCAACTTGTATTTTGGACGGATTCACTTTCAGACCAAAAGAGTGACTCCAATCACTTATTCGTGCCAGATCATTATTTAATTTATTAAACGCTTCCGACAAACATGACAGTGATGCTTGTGTATAGATCTGTAAATCATCTGCATAAAGATGGTAGGGAGAAAGCAATTGACTAGACATAGAATTTATAAAAATAGAGAAAAGTAAAGGAGATAAAACGCCACCCTGAGGTACGCCGACAGTAGTGTTGCACCAGGTAGAAAAGATATCACCGATACGTATGCACTGCCGACGTCCACTCAGGTAACTATGAAACCAATCTATCACCGATGGAGATATGTTAAGAGAGCCAAGAATATAAAGGAGAATGTCAAAGTCAACGGTGTTGAAAGCGTTGCTGAAATCCAGCAACGCAAGCAAGGTCAGATTACCACTTTCCATACAGAATCTGATGTCATCCGTAATATTGACTAAGGCTGTAGTGGTACTATGCCCAGGACGAAAACCGGATTGATAAGGATTAAGGAGTTTATTTTTCGATAGGAATGTAGAAATTTGGTTATGAACCAGCTTTTCGAGAACCTTGGATAGGAAGGGTAATATGGATATGGGACGATAGTCAGTAAAGGATGAAGGATTAGGTTTTTTAGGTAAAGGAATGATTTGTGCATCTTTCCACATAGATGGAAAGACACCACTTGTTATGGAGTAGTTCAGGATGTAACAAATTATAGGGAGGATTTCATCTAGGATAGGAAGGATCATATTACGGCTGACACAGTCACTTCCAACTGCATTGGAGGCAATTGACGTAATGCTCTTCTTAACATCACAAGCGGTAAAGAGATTAAAGACAAAGGGAGAGTAATTAGGGCTTGGCAATGATGAAAGACAACTTATAGTATTTACCTTGGTAGTCCTATCCAAATTGGACGAAGCAGAGAAATGTTGATTTAGTAGATCAATATTCAAATCAGTAGGAATAGTGTTTTAGTTAATGATGTATCAGTCACCTCTGACCAGTTTAACCTTATGTAATTAAACCAGAATAAATTATTTGAGGCATTAAATATAAGTTCGAAATTAAATGACGACCTTTTGGTGGTCCATTAATTAAATTTCGTCAGTCTTCGCAAACCCAATTATCAAATCCAATTATTTGAATATTGTCAATGAGAATCGGGTTTATTCACACACCAATAACCTCACTAGAAACTTTCTCACATCACTGATTTTGAAACTAGCCACGACATTGTTAGGTACGTTGTGTAGCTGTTGTGATATTATTATTATTATTATTCTCTTTATAATTTTAATTTATTACATTTATAATTTATTACATTATAATTTATAATTTATTACATTTTTAAATACATACTTATAAAAACCAAAAAATACACATTTAAAAATATAAAAAATAGGTTATCTCCGGCAAAAAAATATCTTTACTTCCGTTTGTCTTTCTACAGATCACAATGTTATCAATGTTTCACTTGAAAAGTCCCAGAGCGCGAGGAGATATTCGAATCTTTTACCAGAGCATGTGTCCTTCTAATTTTGATTGTAAGTCTTTTAAGTGGGACGGGGAACAAACGCTGAAATGGAGGACACCATGTCAACAGTTTGAGAAAATTTCTTTTAGAATAGTGTCTTCTACTTTCTGGACGCCATTGACTGCTTACCGTCAGGCGAGTCACGTTGATAGGCCAGTATGAATAAAATAACTGTGTCAATAGAGCATATAAATAAAGTGAATAATGATCTGGACTACATCAAAAGCTGGTCGGATAGGTTCGGTTTGATGTTAAATCCTAATAAGTGCCAGGTCATTATGGTAGGTATGCAAAATATGCTACGTAAAGTGGATACTATGACGTTTCCAACAATAGCTTTTTATGATTGCCCTATAAAGCTCAGTGCTACTGTCAAAGACCTTGGTCTGTACATTGACTCTGCTCTAAACTGGCAAGCTCAAGTAACATGCGTTAGTCAACGGGTCACTGCTACCTTATGTGCTCTCTATCGCCTGAAGAACTTGCTGCCATCCAAGATTAGGGTGACACTTGTGCACACTTTAGTTCTTCCTCTAATTGACTATGGTGATGTATGCTATTTGGAGCTGAATGCAGATCTTCTCAACAAATATGAACGTCTTCTCAATAACTGAATTTGATTTACTTTCAACCTTCGTAAGTATGACCACGTCGTCAACGCCGTGAAATGCCGTAGCATGCGTACTCTCACTACTCTCTATTCTTTTCTAACTTCTCCCACTCCTTCCTAATGGACTCCTTTCAGTATTTATGCAGTAACCATCATAAAAACCTTCGTTCTTTTAAAAATTGACTTCTACAATGTCCGTCCCACTGTTCTAATTTCGTAGACTGTTCTTTTCCTGTCCAATCTATCCGTTTGTGGAATACGTGTCCTCTTGAAATCAGGATGTCCACTAACCGTTTGCATTTAAGGTGAAGGTGCGGGCGGGAACTTCTTTTAAATAAAAAAGCAGACTCATCACAATGATTTGGATCAAATAAATATTATTAAGTTTATGTGTATGTTTATATTTAAGTACGTATATTTTTAAATGTAAGGTTATGTATGTATATGTATGATTGTATGTAAGTATGTTTATTTAGTATTGTAACTCCTTGTAATAATCACTTCATACTGTCTTCAGATACACCTATTTTGTTGTTTTTTAATGAATAAAATTATTAAACATATCATCTTTCAAAACAAAACTGAAAATTTCAATCCTTACTATGCCCGTCTGATTGTTACATGCTCAAAATTAGCTCTTACAGAAAGCCGAGAGTTCACATAACTTTCTAACTCCATTGCGTCTTCATAGATAGATGTTATGAGGTCCTGCATCAATAATAAAAAAGCATCTCATATAGCAGACATAGTGGAGACCACCTAGTCAGCAGTTTGAAACGTTGACCTATGGAATGGCAGCTTTGGATTCCATGGACTGCTTACCATCAGGCTGAGTGGAGTAACTTTAGTAGGCAACTGTACGGGACGGTTTTATTGATGTTTGTAAAGTAAGGTTCTGTAGATACGTACCGTTACCAATCCCGAGTAACAAATCTCTCTCTATCTTGAAATGGTCTTCTATCTAATGGTCGTCTGAAATCTTGCAAATCTTGCTTGGTATAGGCTCGAAGCCCATTAAATGCAAAGCAATTTTGAAGTGCTGCAGACTGTAGACCTCCTAAACACTATTTAATTTCATCAGCTTTAGTCCACGTGGTAGAAATAACAGTCACAGTCTGCCGAAAATAAGCATAAAATAGTAGGACTGTGATAGTCACCCATGTGCTAGTGGTGTCTGATATCACGTAATATCTGGTCCACTGCTTTTACCGCTTAACAGTTTGCCATAGTAAATTCATGCTTTATGCCAAATCAACCGAAAGGTTATCAACACTACGAACATGAATCAAATCGAATCAAAACGCTGTTTTGTCTCGAGCATAGCATACAGAACATTATATGAAAGGTCTTGAGACACCAGTTAATAAAATTTCGATCAATTCCACTGAATCTTAATTTATTTCCATCGTCTAATCTCGGTTTATCTGCATAGCATATTACTTCAATAAATCGTTCCGTATATTGTTTAGCCTTTAGAGCTTATAGCTTTTAGAGATTTACATTAAATATCGACGCAAAGTGTTAGTTTTGTCCGAAAATCAGTGCTTCGAAGGCATAATTACCTCCTCGGTCCTCTTTATTTTCTTTTTCTCCCACAGTATCTTTACACAATATGGTCAGTATATATGCCACCACTGAACTGAATTTGAAATAGCACAATACACCAGCAAAACTGGTTTCAAATGACAGAGCCGGTATGGATTTTCAGTGATAGATTTTTCAAAGAAAGCGTCATTATTCCTATGTTGATTATCTTCTAGTAAGTACCCGTATGTAAGCTACATATCATCCATTCTTAAAAAATAAGTAACATGAACAGTTTACATAAGTAGACGCATCGTACCAACATTTTCAGTGATTTTGATGTACCGTGAAAATTATTTCAATAACGTGTTTAAAACACCTAACTGGTTCACCATTCACAGCTGATCCACGTGTTCTACGATTATAACTACCCTGTTGTTTAATATAGGTATAATGAGATAATTAAAAGTGTTTTACAATGCATAGAATACAGAGTAAGTGGTTCGTCTTAGATTTTCTGAACATTCCGTCATGTTGTCCGATCAGATATTCACCGTGTAACACATATTAATAAATTATTTTGTGATATTTTTAAGGATTTTTTTCGGGATAAAAGGTAGCCCATAACCTGGCCAGGAGTATGACCTATAAATGTAGCGAGGTTGATAGAAATCCGATCAGTGGTTTTTGAATCATGCCTGCACATACAGACAGACAGACAGACAAACATTTTTTTAATTACATTTATGGCATCAGTATCGAATAAATATTACCCTCCAATAGTTTTTTTTTTAATATAATATGCAATGTACAGATTTTATCTCGCTAGAGATTTATTATAAGTATAGATATCAGTGGCGAAGGGTCCATATAACCCGATTCCTACCGGCTTCCCTTTTGAGATAAATCACAAAACTATAATATCTCTTAAAGTGTAGAAATAGACCATACGTCGTGCTTCAAGGTAAGCAATTTTTGCGCCGGCTTCCCTCTTACAAAACGTCACTCTTCGCCACTGATAGATATAGATGTCTACCTCCGTTCACTTTGAATAGTGTTCGACATATTTTACCTTTATCGGTTCTCTAAGCCAATAAGGTACATTGTAGTAGAACATCTCGGCAGCCAGGTAGTAAGTAACATGGCTTAATGTTTATTCCATGTAAAATTAGTCGAGTCCTTTCTATGGTAAACGTGAAAGGATGAAAGGTGACACAGATACAGCGATTGTAATGCATTATTCAATCCAATTTTTTTAAATCTTCGGACTACTGATATCTTATTAAATCGTTATCAATAATGTTGGTCAAACTCATTAAATAATAATAATAATGATTTATTGATTTTCTCTCACATAGAAAATTCACAAGTATACACAAAGAAACTTAATCTAGTAGGAACATTATTTGCGACTATGTGAGAGACTGGTACTAGGAGACCTGTATTACAGATTACCAGCCTCTTCAGGCAATAGATCCGTGCAGTGCCAGTCTGTCAGGTAAGTGTCTCAGTGGGTTTGTGTAAACCGTAAGTTTATATATGAGAGTGTGTCTATGCGTGTGGTTGTGGATGTTGATTAAATGTTAGATATACCTAGGTACCTATGTAAGTAAGTTATTTATATACGATTTCAACTATTTTTCTTTTGTAAATAAACCAATTGGCTATGTAGTCGATCTATAAATACACCTGACGGTTCTGCTTTATATTGATTTATATCACACATTATAGAGTGGACACATTTTACCCATTTGTTACATTATTTTCATAGAAGTATCTTAAACCTAATATGTTATCTATGCGAAATCACGTCCATCTTCCGTCTATGGACATCTAGCTTTAGAGTGGAAGTTTTTCCTTTAAGTCACTTTGCGGAATCTTTTAATAAAAACCTAAAGTAAGTTTCTATAGCGAATGAAATGTATCTACCTATATCGCACCCGTTGACCGGGTAAGCCTGCCCTCAATCCTTCTACGAAGTCTATATTTGTAGCGCATATTTTACCATACTCTGTCAAAAGAAAATTCTATCATGTATATAAATTGAAGGGCATTTTATTATTATGTTTATTCTTATTACTATGTATAGGCACTCTTGACCGCAATTCCTTGTCAATCCGAAATCATGCCAAATGCTGTGAAATAAGAAATGAATATCAAAGTGATGACGTCGATGGATTCCGTTTCACTCGATCGTGTAGTTAGTTTAACAGCTTTTCTTAAATAATATCGTCATCTTTTCAAGTGATACAATACGCTAGTTTGATACATTAAGAAAATGTGCTCGGTATTATTACATTAGATATAGGTAAGTTCCTAAAGTGTTCAAGAAACACAGTGTCTGATATAGCTTGTGGAACTGACGAAGTGACGCTGGGTAGAACACCTAGCTCTTTCGTAGAACTAATGACCGTTGGTGTAAAAATGTTTGTATGGCAAAGGCGATATAACCAAAATTCACGCGGGCGGAGCTGCGGGCAACAGCTATATGATGATAATAGTAGCTTTCCGCGGCGCGGTTTCATCCGCGTCTTTGCTTACTGCTCTGCTACCGTCGCTAGTAGCGTGATGTTACATAGCCTATAACCTTCCTCGAGAACTAGGCTATCATACACAAAAACAATTTTTCAAAACCAGCCGGTAGTTTCAGAGATTAGCGCATTTAAACAAACAAACAAATAAACAAACTCTTCCGCTTTATGTATCAGTATAGCTAACGAAATACGCAATACACTATTATTTACAGTAAAGTTACACATAATAGGTTTATTTTTGTATTTAATTTCTAGAGGGCATGTAACGTGCCTTTGTCGTAAAATTATTTTTAAGACAGAGGTACTTTTAGTGCCTATCATAAAATACCTCCACGTTCCGGAACTAGTTGCGTTACCGTAACTTTTATGAACATTTGTTCATAAAAGACCTTACCTGTTATTACAAACATTTTCTTGTAAAATTACGACACCTATATTCAGTTATCCACATGGATAAAACACGGTACAGCCCTGTCCTGTCCACAACTTATATGCTCCGACTGCCATCGGTTCTGTGAGTCATGTCTTGTTTTTTGTCTTTTGATTCATATGGGCATCTTTAAAAATAATTGGTAATGGTACAATAAAAAGTTTTGTAATCTATTCTACAATACCGCAGGAATACCGACAGAAAGAAATGAGAATTGCTGCATGCCTTTTAGTCTGTGGGTGTCGTACAAGGCCACTAAAGATATCTTATTAGTTTGAAAATACATCCATTAATGAATTACAGAGGACTAAGATATTTTCCATTGAAGTGCTCAGAATATATATAGACTCTAGATATAGAATCGATCTCTTTTACATGGAACGCTAGTGAAACGTGGGTATAACACAGCGCCGGTTGTTGGTCGTGGTACCTACACCTTGAGCTCAGCCTGCTTTTTCTGGAACAAAGGTGTGACGCTATGTAGGTATGTCTTATTTAGGTAGTACTCTATAACTCTCATCATAATTGAGATGTCCTAAGTGGTTTTTGGAAATATGAATGGTTGCACGAATTTTTGTGACTCACATATCAAACATAATATAACACAAAGTACGTAATCACAACCCTCACTAAACTTCCCTATAAGAAATACAACGTCACCCTAAAAAGAAGACCGGTAGATAACGAGTATGACGTCATAAATATGTAAATAATTTATTAGCTATTGTAAGTAGGTTTTCGTAGGTAATAATTACACATACTATTGTAGAGTGAACTGTGAATTATTCAATGGGTAATTTTAAAGACGGTAATGTCTTTTAATAGCCAATGTATCTATTTTCCTTTAATAATGACATAATGAAGGTAATTATTTTGTTTTGAACAAATTACACGGCAGTTAAAATTATTTTTGTTTGGACTGAATTAGATAATACTGTAGTTCTACTTGTGGTATTTATTGTAAAAAATGTGTGTCTTTCTATTGTTGTGGGAGGAAATAGACAGCTGTATTTTTTCAACTGCAAAATTTAATGTATCTTGTTGTTGTTAGTTACATTTGTAGTGTTTGCAAAAATCTTTGAGTCTCGATTTGAGTGGTATACATACAACTTAACCTTGGTGAGTGAATAATTAAGTTTGTACCGCGGATTTTAGTAGTATACCAATTTGTATGTCCTTTTTAAATTATAACATACATACTTATCAATAATTCTGTGTTCATGAAGGGTTTTACCTCTAGGTACTTATCTTGAAGTTGAGGCTATCCCTAATAGACCAAAGTAGGTAAGAACTCTTACCTTTGTGTCAAAAATAGTACAAGATATAGTCGTATGTTCAAGTATTACATTCAGTTTAGTGAATAAAATAACACACGTACTTATTATGTATGAACGATAATAATAGAAAAGAAATTGTGGTTCACAATTCGGCTACATGACACAATTTTTACGGTACGTTATGATTTCTTGATCCTAAAATCATACCTTAATTCGTGAATTTATAGTCATTATTTTAAGTAAATATTAGGTAACGTATTTCAGTGGTAACAAGGCGATGCAATAAATCTCAATGGCTTTGAAAAGATCGCCTCACCAGTCATCGTGTGACCACGGCCGGTGTAACCTGGTCAAAACGTCAAGCAAAATAAAGTACTTACCTATGTAAATATCTAATGCGTGATCGCGTAAATGCCCATATGTTTATAAATTATATCCTGCAACGCGAGAGTTTAAAAGTAAAGACCTTGAAAAGTTTCAAGCTAGTTCGTTGGACATCGAAATGTATCATAGGTACTTTGTTGCCTTTTTTTTTTTCGTGAAAAACGCATGACGCGTACGCACTCACCTCGGCGACTGGACTCTCCGGCCACAATGAGAAAGCGGCCGGCATACCGACTAAAACTCACGGTGTTCCTCCAGACAGCCAGAGCGTCGGGGTCACGGGAGACGCTCGCGCATTCATCCGCGACCCCGACGGGCCACGGCCCGCTCAACGTGAGCGAGCCCCGTCTGATTTGGGGGCCTAGCCCTCGTTCCTCCATCGAGAGGCGTTCGTGGAACACGTACCCGATTTAAAGCCACTTTTTGTATTCTCCTATATATTACAGTAGAAAGTATACATCCTTATGGATTGATCTATTTGTTTTGGTAAACGTGAGTAATATGTAAAGGTTTTCTGTAGGGTTGGGTTGAGTTACTTCCGATATCTAAGTACATATCGACGGCGACGCCCCAAAGGAGTAAACCTGTAATATACCTAGTATTACTGGTTTATTACTGTTATATTATGGTATCTATGGACCAGTATGCAACTATGCATATTTTTCAGGTTTTTTTCTGCGATAATTTAAAACGTTTCTACTTGTAACATTTTTGTTCTTTGGAAAATTTCTGTGGCTACGTTTTGGTAAAATTAAAATAATATTAAATGTAAAACATTTCAGTAAAACTTCTGGTTTATGCAATTACAGGTTTAGTTTCGTAAATTATGACGTAAACATTTTAGGTAATACATTGTAACAATTATTTAGCAATGCAATTTTTGTCTATGATATTCAAGAAATTTACAAGAATAATTCGGCAAGTAAAATATTACCGGAGTTAAACTGGTAAGTCAGGATTGCAGATATCAGTACCCTAAGTAGGTATGTAGACATTTCCGGTAATATGTATTTAAGTGATTAATTAATTCTGTGTTTAGGTAGTAGTTACAGTCAAACAGACTAAACTCGTCGTGTAAAAAATTAGCTTTCCCGTCATGTAACAATGTTGTCACAGTTACCTTTTGATGAAAATATATACCCGAAAATCTCTAAATATTTTTTCCTGTAAAATTAGATTTTTGCGAATACCGGTTTATTTCGCGAGGGCGTCGATATTGAGATGCCCGCGTAGACCTAAAATTAAATTCAAGTAAGTTTTACCTAAGTCTACCAGACTAAATAAAAATGTTGTACAACTTGGTTCGATGCAGCCATATTAGTTTAGTGATTAAAACAACTTTCTAAGTCTCATAAATACGAGGTTGAAGAGAAAATGTTTTTAAATTCTTATACACTGTTACTAACACAAGTTTACTACTGACGTACCGCACGTTGAGGAAAACACTGTACAAAACTTGACTATACCTACGAATATATAAAATTCTGAAATTTTCAACCCACAAAGGAGGGGAGTAGAGTCAATAATAGTGATACTACATGATTTGTTAGTTTAATGATTCCTCTTAATGAGGTTTTCATAGTGCAATCATCCATAAACATAGTTAAGTACCCCATGAATACCCAAACCTCTGCTTAAATTAAAAGATATTAGACATGCAAACGTTTTAAAAAACGTCTGCTATTTTATACAACTTCTGATATACATATAATAACCGATACATTTGATTTCTTTTACAGCTTCAAGAGGTTGCAGACAAAAGTATTCGATTTAAGTTTCAGCTTGATATCTCTACGCGTTGCTGAGAAAAAGTTCTTGACATACAGACAGATAGATAATAAAGCAATCCTATAAGGGTTCCTTTTTGCTTGTTGAGGTATGGAACCCTAAAAATAAGAGCAATTCAGAAATCTATTCAAATCAAATTTAATACCTAAGTACTTATTTTATTCAAAAACCATAAATTTCTCTGATATAGTGACAATCTTTTTGAATACGGCCGTTATACTGTTATGGTACCATTTGATTGTATACGTATAGAAAGAATGACGTCACGATTCGATAGATACAGCCAGTTTTGGCGATGTTCCGCAAATAAAGCGTACATTGACATGACCCGGCAGTAACGTTGTAAACATCTGCACCAGCCCCGGTTTAAACTTAATGTACTTATATTTTCCATGTTGTAGTTGGGTAAGAATCAACCCAAGTCTTTCAGTCAGTATGTTACAATGCGACGGGTTATATTGTAAAGCACATAAGGATATTTAGAAATAATACCCGAAGTTCGTAATACGCCTTTTGATACACGAGTAAATCCATTATTTGGTTAAGAGGGTGTAAATATAAATATATAATCAAATTTCTGGTTTTAAGCTTGCTGATAAATTGTGTGTTTTAATAATAACTTTAAAAAATGCGAGGCAAACCATGGTGGTGGCCAACTGATGTGGCTTGCAGAGTTGCTTTTCTGAAGTGGCAATAGGCAGGACACATAGCTCGCAGAATTGACGGTAACCCGTTGGGCAGAAAGGTTCTAAAGCTCCCGAACCAGAAAGCGCAGCGTGGGCAGACTCCTCACAAGGTGGAGCGACGAACTTATAAGGGTGGCGGCCAACCGATGGATTAGGCCGGCTCACGACCGGCCAAGGTCGCGAAAATTGGGGAAGGCCTATGTCCAGCAGTGGACGTCTTTCGGCTGATGTGATGGTGATGAATAACATTAATTATAATTAATTAGCATGTTAAAATTAATCGGCGCGTTTGACAAAATTTCCGTTTTTTAATTAAAGCCAAATTAATTATACAGTAACGAATTTTCATCAATTAAATTATTCCCTTATCAGATTTGAAATTTGTAAATAAAATATTAAATATAAAATAAATTAATAAATTATAAAATATAAATATTATTAAAATATTAATTTAGATTTGAAACATTCTCAACACACGGATAACATTCAAAATTGTGTATCGTATAACCATTTAACAAATTACGGTGGGTTCGGAAAGATGAGGGTTAAACTGATGAACACATATTCTTCGTTCTATAACCTATTTTTGAGGCCTTTCCTGTAAATTGGTAAGAAGTTTCACATCACACCAATGATATTCTGTTTAACAGATATGATAAACACTCATAAAACTACCGAAAAAAGTGTGCCGCGCAGCAGCCATTGCATGATTGCACACATACAACATACGTTGTACACATTCTTCATTCATGTATGAATGAAGAATGTGTGTAACGCAGACTAAAGGCAATACGTCCCAATTAGGACGTTTTCGGGTCTTCACGATTACGCGTCCATGACATATCTGTTAAATAGAATATCATTGCATCACACTGAGATGTTGCAACACTATCAAGGTTACAAATTTTGTATCAACTATAGGTTGTTTACACCCCTTCGTTAAACAGAGAACTAATTTTCAAATCAACTTTAAAACCAAAAAAAATCGGTTCATTCATTAAAAAGTTACGGTGCAAAACACGTTGAACTTTTATTATATCTCTTTGTGTTGGTGATTTTATTATGTAGATAGTTTGTAAACTAATTTTACATTTTACGAATAGGAACTACTTTTAACCGCGAAGGAAATACTGATCTGTTGTTTTTATGCAAACATTTACAAGCTAGGTAATAAGATCGGTCGTGTTCTTCTGTAACTGCTTACCATCGCACTAAACGTGTGCCTGTTTGTCTAAGTGATATTAAAAAAAAAGTCCCATTAGTCTATCTCATTGAGCAAGCGTAGCGATCAATGATGAGAGAGAAGACTTTTTTCATTCAATGGGATATTAACAGCGTTTTTCATTAATGGCTAGTATGATGATGATGATACTGAAATCGATTCGAGCGGCGAATGGTCAAACTTTGTAGTATAAAGTATCTTTCACGTCTTTATTTATTTAACCTAGCGTAGTCGTGGATCAACTTATTTAACAACTATCTATTACGATAAAATACTTTTCTTTTTTAAGTTGCGTAGATACCAAAACCTCCCCATTAATTATAACAGGCTAGTCGTTTTAGTGATAAGTTGCCTAAACTTTGATATAAGGTCTACAGTGAAGGATTTTCAAGAGGAAAATTGCGTTCGATAATGCTTGAATTCAGGCGATCTTGTTTCTGCCTGCTCGCAGTAAACTTGTGAGCGTAACTAGTGCCGTTGGAAGCAATCAGAAGTTGAATAATTGTGTGTAAAGTCTGCCTGTATCTTTTCAATGTTTCACTTCGATTGTATGATCGCTGCGCTGTGGGTATTCACTGCCGAACTGAATTAACATCTTACTTACAACTCAACAAAACGGCTACATAAACCTTAGTTCACCGTGGTACACCGACACCAACTATATCCAATTATTGAGTAGATTTTATTGTACCTAAGTACCTCATATGTTTATATTTAAATAATTCAATCCATATTGTGAGTAAGTGTTGAGTATAAAGTATGCTGTGTTACTTACTGTGAATAGTAAATATTAATAATATTTCTACTACGAAAGTAAAATATTTGATAATTATATAGAATATAATAACATAGAATGAAGTCTGAAGAATAATAATGCTGTCAAAAGTTATCGCACTATTCAATCCAATTAGTGGGCAGAATAACCTTTGTAAGGTGGTGGTAGGTCTAAATTAGGGGTCGTTAATTTGTGCATTTACCTACGTTATGCATTCTAGTTTTACTCATGCCGTCTATAATCCGTTTCCAAGTTTTCTTGAAGCACAAGCATGTGGCAAGATAAATCGAGAAGGAAAAATACTTATGTTTCATCGACCCCAAAATGCCCCAAATACATTAGAATGGTATGAATCCGTCTTTAAAAATATCAGATGCAATTTATTCACAATACAACCAAATGTTTCTAAAATGTTACAGTCAAGTGATCCCTCGTTTGCTAATCAAAACAAAACCGATTTGGTAACTAATCCTCCAAAAGCGTATACTAATTGAAAACGAATTCAATTACGTAAATTCCATACGTTTTGACAAATAAAAAATCCTTAAAAGCCTCATTAGATCTGATATTAGCCCATCTTTTAAGTAATTTCCAATCTGTCAACCGCAGAAAGATACCTTTTCACGATAAAGGCACGTGCTGTGATTTTATTTAAGATTCCTTAGAACATTGGTTGTCAATCTAGAGACTATGATCTCACAGTTCGCGATAAAAAAACAAATGTATTCATTCGTTCTGTTATTATTCCTTATCTACAAAGCGTTTCCAAGTCAATTTTAAGTAGGGTCCAAGAGGACAGATACACTGTAGCAACCAATAACCGAAGATTTCAATCACCGAATTAGTACAAATTTATTATTTTGTATCATGAGTCCGACTGAAAAATTTCGCTACATAAATGTAATGAAATATATTAGTCTTATATCATCTTACTAGTAAGCAATTTCTTCTCATTCCGTAGACAAGAACGTGGCGTTTATTAATGACGTCCATTTTGATCTCATCGATATTACACATGTAATAAATAGGGTGCTCAGCTTTAGCTCCTCATTGGGTTGGCAACTACCCGTATTACATAAGTAGGTACCTATATTTCTTTTAAATATACTGTAAACAAAAGTTATCAAGGGAACTTACATTCGCTATTTGTGTGTGTCATTCACATTATATATCCATGTAATAATGTGCTATGTTCCCATTTGAGGTTCGAAACATGTAAAAGGTTGAGAAACTGTTTCCAATACACGTGTTTCGATACAATTCTCGGTGTTATTTGTTTGCTAGTTGCCGACTACCGTTCAATGGTGCCTACAGTTATTTGATGCGACCGAGGCACGTTTTTAATTTGCCATTTCCAACAGTTTGATCGCTTCAAGATACCTGACGAATAGAAAACATATTTTATAGTTTGCAGCAATCCAATGTCGTGAGCTTTGATAGAAAATTGCTTTTTTATAGTAGTTGTATCGAATTCCAATTGATTTTTATTAGACATTTTGTTCGACAAATAATTACAACATTTATTTTGATTTCGTGTATTTTGTTTATACTGTCAATAACAATAAAAGAGATTATGGGTCATTTGATATTAAGTGGTTTTGAGTTAGCATTGCCACCGTACATAAAACTCAAAGTTACGAGTTATCCGTTTGCCAGTACGGCATGTGCACCATGTTTCACCAGCACAAACATTAGTAGTACGCTAGTAGTGTAGTCATGACTGATTTGATGACTGCAGTCTTTCGCAGTCTTACCGAAGAATAATTATGTTGTAGAATAGCCTTTCAGCAAGTCTTTGTATATTTGTAATTTCAAGTAGTACTTAATTAATTTTCAAAATAAATTTATTTTAAAACATTTCCTTATTTTTTTTAAATATGCAGTAAGTAGGCAGGTAAAAGTAAATATTGCAAACATTAATTTAGTTTCTACCATGAGTAGGTCAAGGTAAAAACTAAATTAATACTTGCAATAAGTACTTTTAATTTTGTTTGTGTAATCAATAAAATAAGTTGATATTTAATACCTAATTTTGCAAGTATATGTTCAGATAGAAATGAGCTTGCATTTGAATTGTTCTGTTGCATTTTTTTTAATCAATTTTCTTAAAAAAAATAATTCAAATCTTTTATCTTTAACAAATATTTTGGGACATTAATTACGCCCTAAAAGAAATAAAATTTTACGCACTAGTTTCACTGACACTTATGAGAACGCACATGATTTATAGCAGCCAAACTTGTATTGAGAAGTTTGGGCGGTGAGCGACATCAAGCAAACTGTAGAATGTGCTATAACTAAGTAGGTAGTGGGTCGACGTCGCAACGTTATTCCATGTAGACGTTCTACGGCCGTAGTACTGCGCTTTGTTCAGTCCCCGACCAGCGCTCCACGCGACACCACTGCGCCCGGCGAACGCTCGCCACCGCGCACCGGCGGGAAACTTCTAAATAAACAACCCGACGTTTCTTGTATTGGAACCAATTTACCGTTCAGCATATGAGTGTGCCCGTTAATAAAATCAATTCACTTGCACTTTACGTCGGTTTCAGAAAGTTATATCGGAGCCTATATTCTTGCGTGATGTAACGACTTTGCCCCATTTATACTAATGCGATTGTTTCACTGTGTCAGCTAGACTTATCGCTCACCGTCTACTGATAAATGCTCTGTGATTAACGTTATTCGAGAAGTGACACATCTCCAACTTATGACAACGAACTAAGAAAGTTTTAATTGTGACTGTAAATTTATAACTCTTTATACCTCGTCATATTAAGTGACGTCCGTCCTTTTAAGAATAAAAGTAAATTATAGTAACTGGCAACTACAAAGTTTGTACTACGTACTATAAAACTTTTACCAAGTATACGGTTAATCGAGTGAGTGCTAAGTTTCGGGTCTGTAATGCAGTTTTAATGCACCAGCGAGGCGTCATTGTACTCTCTAGTAAGCCACGTACGTTCGCAGTTAGGGTAGGCTATTAAGTGTGTTCGTGGTTACGATCCAGCCAGGGTATAAAGTAGATCTTGGACATGACAGCATGTTGTAAAAAGTAAAGAAGTTTGGTATATGTGTAAAGTGTTAATCGGTGGGTGGTGCGGGTGGCAGGTCGGATGGTGTGCGATGGTGGAACGATGTTGTGCTTGGAGTCGCTGATGGCGCGGTGGCGCGAGCGCACCGAGCGCGAGGTGGACCGGCGCGCGCGCTCGCGCAGTCTATGCTCTTCCGGCGCTGACGGCAGCCTGCTCCAATTACTGCACAGGAGAGCTAGCAGTGCTATGTAAGCTACACAAATAACTTACACCGATAAACTGTTACTTTTGACTTTTAACAATTGCCTCAACGACACTGTAGAATAAGTTTCTAAGTTGCTTGTTTCTAAGTTTATCAAAATATATTCGAATTTTGTACTAGGTCCATCTCCATGCTTCGGGAAATATGTTAAGCCTTCGTCTTGTGACTGAGATCTCTTTGATCGTATTACATTGCCAACCATATTCTTATGGTTTGATAGCAAACCATAATATAAATAAGCTAACGCCAACGCTGTCATTCTCATACATTTCTTTATCTATTCTATTCATAGAATAGATTAAAAAATGTATTGGATTGACATAAGCTAACGCCAACGCTTATGTCAATCTCATACATTTAATTATCTATTCTATTTATAGAATAGAAATCTTTGACACTTGTCTAAAGTCTCAGACAGGTTAGCTGCGTTAGCTTTTATGATAAAATACGAATAGCAATATGACGACAACAAGCGTAGCGAAAAGCGAGCTACAATGTTACACTCTTGTGTCATTTTGTCAGAAACAATGTTAACTTGCAATGAGTTTCGATTACATAGCAGTGCGCATTGGTATAGCAACAGACGAATGACGTTAAATGTTAGAAAGAATGATCCAATCCAGAAATTTAATCGGAAATTCTAGTATTTTAGTTTACTTAGCCAACCAAAGTGACTCCACCCCGCCTGATGGTAAGCAGTCAGTGGAATCCAGAAGTGGTGGCCACCATACCAAAAGCCATAGTCTTAAACTGCTAGTATGGTGGCCTCCACTATGGCGGCCGGGAATGGGGTTAGGGGAAGGGAATGAGGGAGGTAAGGAAAGGGGAAAGGGGGGAAATTGGGCCTCCGGCGCTCACACTCACCAAGCGAAACGCAGTAGTACGGATACTACTACTCTTACGTCGATCTTCTATGAGAGGGTAGTACTTCCCCGGACGATCCGGCCCATTTATGCTGAAACCAGCGTGGATCTACTACCGTTGGGTTTTAAAGAATATTAGAAAAAAAGTATTAATAGGTAATACCAAAGTTAATATCTTATTTGTCGTAGTACTTTTCTTTATATGTATAGTATGTAATATAATATGTAGGTAATTGTCGAGCACTGTACAGTAGCAAATCATGCTTTTCCACATAATGTACCTGTGAATAAAATGTATATATTTTAAATGTTTAATATAATTATGCAACTGTATTTATCCGACTGGTTTGTTAGCAAACCATAAGAATAAATAAATAGAAATTACACCTGTATTCTATTACATACATATTTTAAACAATATACATAAGTACATAGTCTCTTTGACTACTGTACCCAAAATTTAGAAATAAACAAGGAATTCCCTTCAGCAATACCATCGGCTGTCATTTTCAGACAAGCTATCCTTGGTATATCGCTGCTTAAATAAAAAAATGGTTTATTCAGGTGCTATACAGCAATACGTAATAGTAAAATCTCCATCTTATACCTTACAAGTATAATTTGCTACAATGCAAAATTAAACTTACATTAATTAACAATGAGATAGAAATTACATACACCAGATATTGTATCATTATGCTGTTTTTCCAGTAAAGCTGCTGTACATCGGCAGTATCGCGATACTGTACTAATATAACGAGTATGACTATGCATCTTATCATATGAAATACTAGCGTTTTGCGAGTTATATTCAAGCCAGCGCTACTGAACCAGCCGCTGCCTGTGTCGTCGAGATAGTAACGGGTTTACATAAATTTTGACTCGTATGGCAACATTGGACAGAAAGTCTTAAAACATTTGATATTATAGTTTTAAAAGGTATTGTTGCTGTTGTAAGTTGAAAATATTTTAAAGTTAAATTACAGTTGGTTAACATTGTGGTGTTTCTAAAGTTCTTATATTTTAAAGTTAATTTACAGTTGGTTAACATTGTGGTGTTTCTAAAGTTCTTATATTTTAAAGTTAATTTACAGTTGGTTAACATTGTGGTGTTTCTAAAGTTCTTATATTTTAAAGTTAATTTACAGTTGGTTAACATTGTGGTGTTTTTAAAGTTCTAATATTTTAAAGTTAATTTACAGTTGGTTAACATTGTGGTGTTTCTAAAGTTCTTATATTTTAAAGTTAATTTACAGTTGGTTAACATTGTGGTGTTTCTAAAGTTCTTATATTTTAAAGTTAATTTACAGTTGGTTAACATTGTGGTGTTTCTAAAGTTCTTATATTTTAAAGTTAATTTACAGTTGGTTAACATTGTGGTGTTTCTAAAGTTCTTATATTTTAAAGTTAATTTACAGTTGGTTAACATTGTGGTGTTTCTAAAGTTCTTATATTTTAAAGTTAATTTACAGTTGGTTAACATTGTGGTGTTTCTAAAGTTCTTATATTTTAAAGTTAATTTACAGTTGGTTAACATTGTGGTGTTTCTAAAGTTCTTATATTTTAAAGTTAATTTACAGTTGGTTAACATTGTGGTGTTTCTAAAGTTCTTCTATTTTAAAGTTAATTTACAGTTGGTTAACATTGTGGTGTTTCTAAAGTTCTTATATTTTAAAGTTAATTTACAGTTGGTTAACATTGTGGTGTTTCTAAAGTTCTTATATTTTAAAGTTAATTTACAGTTGGTTAACATTGTGGTGTTTCTAAAGTTCTAATATTTTAAAGTTAACTTACAGTTGGTTAACATTGTGGTGTTACTAAAGTTCTAAGTTTTGCTACATTAATACTTTCCGGGACAGTTAACGTATACGGCCGTGATGACAATAAAACATCTAATGTGTCTACAGTAGTGTCTATGAGAGGGTTGAGGTAGGTATAGGTACCTACTGCAAACTTCTTTAAACTGCTTATAATTTGAAACTAAAACTGTAAGTACTAGTGCAAGAAAAAAGAAACTATAGATAAGTTAATTTTAAATAGTAAGTGCTTTATTTTAATTTGACGAAGCAACGTCAGGTTTAAGCCACATTAAAGTGATAAACTCAGTAGTTTAAGAACGATGAATCACGGATCAGGAGTAAAAAGTGCAATGTAGAATATAATTTTGATTTTAACTTTTTTACATGACATAACTTTGAACTTATTTAGCTATTCAATGTAACCTTCCATGTCTCTACCATCCTATTTCTTTAAAATTTTTGACATTGACATTGTAAATGTCTTTTGATTCTCTCCAATGTGCAGTGTATGCTCCGATTTCACGAAAAAGTGCGATCACCCTACATCTAGAAAAATTGTTAAGATATGATATTCAAAAAAGGCCGAAAAGACGACATTGTAAATATACATTATAATGTATCCCGGCACATCAGGCTATAGGCATAGAAATATAAAGTAATGGTAATTATTTATCATTGAAACAGATACCGGAGAATAGACATGATAGATGACGTACTATTATTAATCTCGCATGACCGGAGCGTGGTACGGCAAAATCTAATGAAATTCGGATATAGTATAGGATATAGTAAATAATCCATATTTGATTGGACAGAATTTAACCAAGGTTTTTGAATATCAAGGTAAGGTTTTTACCTTACCTTGATATTTTTAAAACAAATCATTTTTACGGCATTTACTTTATTTGACTAGGTACCACACGAGTAGAGCCATGTTGGTAAACATAAAATGGAACTTACACATTGTTCTGGTGGTCAACAAAAATACAAAACATAAAAGGTATCTAAGTTTTATCATCACATCACACTAGACATAAAATTTGACCCAGGCAAAAAGTCAAGTAGATATGCGGCTTACAACCTTTTACCACAGACTAAAGATTCGATTTTGTTTAGTCTGCCTTCTCAAGGTTTTCTTTAGAATTTTTCTATCGCTTCTCTCAATACACTTGTAACAATGGCTCATTATACTTGATGTTGTATCTCGTTTCTGGTCCAATGGACTTGGTACAGAAAGGTGTTTGGTGTAGGTACTAATATTTTGCCAGCTACTAATATGATACGCATCTTGTAGACGATACCAGTGTTCGGTCAAAATCTTCATTTAGAGTGACTTTTGCATAGCAGTTGCACGTACATATTGCTATGACATCGATATGATCTTTACTTTTTAATTATTTTCAGTTTTGATATTAATCGTAAACTACCCTAGCATCGAACAGTACATAAATTTTACTCTGGCAGCAGTCGTAACGGCAACATCGCGAAATAGGTCACTGGGATGAGCCTGGCGGTGCATCGCTGCTTCTCAGTTTGCTCTTCCAACGATTGAACCACTAAATTTTATATACTCTCATGTATCAGACATAAAGACCGGATAAAGTGGAGAGATGTTTACCAATGAATGTATTTTCGCTTAAATGATAATGATCGGGAATAATAACAAAATTTACTAAAGATACTGAGTAAAATATAATACTAAGTAAAATATAATACCACTGACCCAACCTAACTCTAGCCATTTAGAAAGTCTTCATTTCTACATGAAAATACACCGAACAAATCGCAGTAGTACGTATACTATCTTATGTCCATCTCCTATGAAAGGGTAGGACTTCCCCAGTCGATCTGATCCGCTCATACTGAAACCAGCGTGGATCTACGTAATTAAGACTACCACTATAATTAAGATTAGAAGTTAGTAATTAATACTACGCGTCTGGTTTTGGGTTGTGGTAGCCAGCTCACTACCGCTTCACGTGTAAAATCGAAGTCGTACAGTTATTTTTGTATGACTCACTTACGGCTAGATTATGTGTGAGCCTATTTTGTGTCAGTAAGTTGTAGCTTGATCAGTTGTCTGTTAGTTCTGTAGACCCATTTAAAAAAACACTACTTATATGATTTTTAATTATCAAAGTTGTCCCAAGATAGTAATCTACTTGTTAGGTATAAGTGGTAACTGTCCCTTGGGAGTCTCAAACGTCTACCACAGCAACTATAGGTATATTTAGAATAAAATCATTAATTTTATTCGACAGCTAATTTGCAAGATCCAATTATAAATTTGATTGTAAATTAAACGAAGTTTTAATCGAATAACTACTTATTTTTTGATTGACTGAGTTTTTGATTATTAGTAGATTTGAAGAACCATGTATAATGCAAGTTAAAGTTTCATATAAGGTGAAAGAACCTTAGTCATTGTATAGGTTGACTGTTTACCCTACTTATTTACAAAAAAAATATGTTTACCACGCCATAAGCACCAATTCACGGAGACCTCTAAACAACAAGATTGTTGAATGTGCAGTACACGTCACTTCACTCGATAAATTTAATATTTTTACTAAGTAAATATTTTCTACTATGTGACGCACTTATACATATAATGTATTCGGTAAGATACAATATGACATTTTTGACCACCTAGTAATTTTAATAATTTATATTTGGAATTTATTAGCGTAACGCATTTTGAACTAAAACTGTCGTTTTAGGTTTCATCGGCCACTTATTTCAGCCGAAAGACTTCCATTGTTGAACAAAGGTGTTCCCCAGACATCCCTATCTTGACCAATCCGACCGGAAGGTGCCTTCATCTATTAGCCGGCCACTTTTTTTTATCAAACAAATTATTATTATTTATTAATTATTTAAAACAACAATCGAACTGTAAAATTATTCGCTCGTTGTAATAAGTGTCTCTAAACCGCATTATAGCACATTATAAATTATGTCGCACGTCCATTCTGAAGTTTTATTCTAATACCAATCTTAACTAATGGGTATCGTAAGCTTAGGATACGGGTTTACCAACGGCTTTTCCATAAAGGAAAGCCCTGTTAAGAAACAATGGCAAACTGTTACATTAATTCGGCCAACCTAATCGTTGTTTGTAATTAGTTTGGTATACTTAGAATGACCATGATTTGACGGGTACAGTTAAGAATGTTGTTTCAGTTGTTTATTTGCTGTTTCAAACTAAGTTTAATCTAGACGTGTTGTTTTAGTAGCCAAAATAATGTTAATGATAGTGTTTCTTTATACAATGCGTAAAGCCATCGCGTGGACCGCAGTTAGGGTACGTTTCCACTGACGCGTAGCTGGCCCAGCGGTGCTAAGCAAATTTTCAAATAAAACATGTATATACGCGGCTCCGAGCTGGACAGAACGGAGTCGAGCGGGCTGTCAAAAGGCAGCTGAATCCCGCTTTGGTCTGCTTAGATCAGCTCCACTCCGCCCTTCTCCCCTACAATGGAAAGGCACCTTTATGAAAGGCATTATAGTCGCTCAGATAGCATTATTTTCTTTTAGTAGATAAAGTTGGTTCGAAGGTTTATTATTGAATTACAATAAATCGAAATATTTTCTATAATTGTATGAAAATGCATGCATATTTCTCTGATATCCAAACTATTTGCAATAAAATTATTTTAAAGGTATATATTATCAGATTACAATATTTTAATTGTACGCCCAGAATAACAATAATAAAGATTATAAACTTTTATCTCACACACACTATTGATATTCGCAAGTTGATATTCATATTATTTCAACACAGAACAATGAACGATCGTTAAAATATAATTATTATACTTTAACTAAGAGATACCCACAATGATATATATAAATAGTTACGGTTTCCTCTCTTTGCGTGCCCATAAAAAACAAATATGAAACGGCCTCCCACTTCATTTCAGTGCAAATTAGGTCATTTCGGCAATAAGATGCAGCTAACTCGGTGAACAAAATACGTTCGAGTAACTCGAGATAATGACTGTCCCAATCAGCACACAATCATATTAATTAACCTCTCTTTTAAAATTTCTATTATCTCAAATAGCCAAATGAGACGCCATATAAATTCATTGTAATATTGATCTTAATTAATAATGTCAAAAATACCTGCTTGACAAAAATGTTACCTTATATTTGTAATGTTACCATATAATACTTTACTTTGGACTATGATCGGAGGCCGTGAACATCTTCAATATTATATTAAAATTGCTTCGCAACCGCGTTGCGTTGCGACTACTTGTGACTGCGAAACAATTGCGAAATTACAATGTTGAAATTTCGCCGTCTTTCGACGTCTTTCGCCTGGTATGATGGTGATCGACTTCAACTAATTCAGGTCGTGTGTTTCCTCAGTTGAATCGAGGTTTTGAGCACATGCGCGTAAAAACTTTATGTTAACTGCAGTGTAAAGTTCTATCGTTGCATACGCTTTTGTACAAACATTACATAAGACTGAAAAGTTCCGTTTCGGAACTAGTTTATGTTAAAAGTATTATAATGTTAAACTACAATATACTATAGGTTTATGTTTTAAATCTAGTTTGTTTTAATCCAATGTATTTATAGTCGACCATAAAATTGATTTACCACCCTTAGAGTACATAATCGTTTGCATATCACAAGTAATAATGTCTATTTGTGCTTGCAAGTTACCTCAGTACAGTGACAACTGTCACTGTCATAATAAGTAGTGAATTATGATGGACTTTTTCTTAAAAGTTAGGAAGCAAATATGTGGTTGACTATACCTACCTACATCTACTTAATGTGTTGTTAATAAAACTTAGATGTCTAACAACATACGGCTCATTATGTTGGTAAATGGTTACCGAAATCTATTAACACGTTAGATGATGGCAGTTGACAGAAAGTGAAAAAGAAGTTATTGAGAAAGACCAGTGGGAAAGGAAAAAGATCTAAAGAGCAATTTAACATTTACCGCTCTTATTTCAATTATTTTATAAATAAAAATTTAAAGTTATGAGCTATATAGGTATCGGTAACTTTCGTCTACGGATTTCATTATCTGACTCGATGTCGTATAGAGACTCAGAGCACAGACCTTTCTATAGCTTGTAGCTTCCAAATTATATCAAATACTGAGGATTCAACGTGAAACTGCGTTACGTTGCTTATAAAGCCATCACGCTAGACGGTGTGAAATGTGCACTAGCGAAACACCTTTATTGAATTTCTCTCCGAATTTCAAATATTGAAATTATACTTTGCTTTCGATTTTCAAATGCCGAAATTACTTTTTTATTTCACTCATCTTCGCTTAATAATAAATTACAAAGATTAAACTTTATTTAGACTTATGCATTATGTAACGTCAATCCAGCCAGACAATATGTAATTAAATTTAATAAGTTAACCTGTCGAGTAAAATTCAAATTACAAACAAAGCATCATACATAACTAGATTCTTTGCAAAGATGAGAAATGATGAATATAACTTTATCATATAGCATAAGAGATTCGTAAGTTATCAATAAGTTTGATTTAATACGTTAATTATTAAATAGACTAATAAATAAATAATAAAAATAACCAGTATATGTAATATAGATAGATAGATAGATAGAATATTCTTTATTGCACACCACATAATATTACAAAACAAATAACAGAACAACACAATAATATAATAATTTAAAAAGTTTTTGAATGCCGACGTAATAACTTTTTTATCCAGGCATACAAATCAATACAGCTATATCTACTATATAAACTATTTTGTTTCATTTACGGTATAGGTATTTTGGCGAGTTACTGAACATTATTAATTTTTAATACGTTATCCTACAACACTCAACAACTATAAAGTCTCAAATGACTGAGATACTTTTAATATCATAAGCATACAATCTAGTTAACACTAAGCACAGTACTGTAACCGCATTCATTGACCAAAACTGTACCTAATTAAAAGGTAAGAGTACGGTTGGACCATAAAACCAGGTTACAACGACGATTGAGAGCCACAAAACTAGCGTTATACGACTTTCATCCACTACTTTTATGTATATTACTAAAAACACCTTTGCATTCGACATTGAAATCTTTATGAGTTTAAACTTACAAAATACTTGATAGTTAGATATCAGATTTTATTTCAACTTTTATGTGTTTTTACTTACAAATATGTTAAAAATTTTGGATAAGCTTATATATATTTGGCTTCACGGTACTTTGAAGAAGAAATATAAAGTATATAGTACATATTTATTTATACAAATGAAATGCTTTAATGCACACATGCCTGGGTACAGTGCTCATAGAATATACGTGAAAGAAATATCAAGAAGAACCATAATGCGTATCATATTCAAAAACTCTTGCAAGGTATACTCGCAGTAACATTTTCATAAGTATTTAAAGATAATTTCTAAATAAACCTTTGTGATTTTTTATTTTCCGCTAGAAATTTATTTGTAGAGGTATAAAACAAATTTAGCTATGGAATACAATCGTTTAATTAATTGATGAAATAAACAAGACCTTTGACTTTACCCAATGATTTATTTAACCTTAACCTTTCTTTACTTATGTTGACTTTTGTTTGCCCTCTTATCACTAACACCAGATACTATTGTTTCTTCGCCGCTTAGTAGTAGTGCAAATAGTTCATTTATGTGTACTAGGGATAGAGCATGAAATCACTCAGGATTAGAAAAGCCAACAACGAAAGTTTTACTGTCAAAAGGATCAGAAAGAAAATATGCTTATTTGTCAAATGTGTCAAACAAGATCAAGCTTCATTTTTTTTTCTAAACGACTGAGATGACAGACAAGTATTCGTCCTGGCTTATGGTAAGCCATATTCGATTTTTTTTTGTTTTTACAAATGTATGACTTTATTAATTCTAAGTCGTGACATAAATTTCAACTATTAAGCATACCATTCGGTGTCTAGAATGACATTTATTACCTACTACTTGTAGAGAACTATCTACAAAGTTTCGATAAAGAACAATGTGCAGTAATATTGAGACTGTCAAGTGTCTGTACAAGTTTCATCAGAACTTAGGCAATAACCCAACTCTCGGTCTAAAAGTTTATATGAAAGTGTAACTACATTGTATAAATCATATGGTCGATTACTAGGCAGGTTATGTCATTGTGCCAATATAAGTTTTGGCAAAAAAAAGGTTTCGAAACGGTGGATATTTTATGGCAGCATAAGAACCATCTTCTTGGTTCTTGGAAGAATGATTTAATAATAATAAAGTAAATCTATATGCATCGCTTTTGTAAGAAAGCAAGACAATAGACTAGCTACTTTTGGAAAGGGACCGGTGAGTGGTGACCGATCACGCCTGAGCAAACAAGTTCTAAAGTAGAGATTCAGGCTCAACAATTTAAGGTAAATAAAAATAAAAGCTTATTGTAAACTCGTATAAAATCGCCAGATAGAAAGGCACGCAGGTAAAATATTTTAAAAGTACAGATAATTTCAGCTGTAGAAATATTTACGTATAAATTTTAATACGAGTATAACTTTAAATAAATAATATTAAGCTTGCTTATTATCAGGTGTACGACTACAGTTTCATGCTACCTCGCTGATAATTTACTCGACCATGACAAATTATAAAGTTGGAACTTAAATTTATTATATTCGGTATTACAATTTTGGAATCCGATTCGCTAAAAGTGAAGCTTTTATAATAAACATTGAAATACGGCACCTCTGACGTGACGTTAGAAAGGTCTTTGACTTTGAAATTGAAGTCTTTTTGTAGTTGATTTACGAAAGCAAGATATTTTAATTGAATCTAGAATGTAAATGTAATTTTCACGCTGGCATTCATTAGGAATCTACTATGTCCTCTTCGTTTCGTTAATTAGTTACTCACCATCAACAACTCATTTTTAAAAAAAAAGTTATGAACCGACTTTTAAAGGAGAATCTTTAGGTATGGAACGTTTTCGAGGAACAATTTACGTAAAACATATTTACCTATACAAGTTTTGGAAGATATGAGATAGGAATGTATCTTGGCGCATATTGCACTTCTTTGCTTCAGATTTCGAGTTACAGTACAGTAGTCAAGCCATTTGATGGTAAAGAACCAACATCTTATTTTGCCTTTGGATATTTGCTTTGATAATTATAACGTCTATTATAAGTCACAGTACTTAATCGTTTACATACCGTCAGATGGGGTTTCTACTTGTGTACCAACATTTTGAAAAATATTCATGACTAATTATTTGATTAATCTATAGATTCGCATATTTATGGAACTTGGATGTATGTATCGCGAACCGATTGTGTCTGCATTGCGACATAGTGCTAAAGAACTCGTGTTCTAAATAACCACGAATTCGATTTTGCATGAAAGAGCGATATCAAAGAAAAATTGAACGGCGCGAAATCAGATGGAATAAAAAATCACTGCTATACGAGTAAAACGAATTTGGAACTAAAAAACGTTGAGAATAATAGATGTCGATATTAAAACTAGTTAAGAATTATTGGAAGTTTCATGAAAAAGGACCTAAACTATACTAATATAAAGCGTAAGAGTTTGTTTGTTTTAGCGTGCTAATCTCTGGAACTACTAGTCGGATTTGAAAAATCTTTTTGCGTATGATAGCCCAGTTCCCGAAAAGGGTTATACGCTATGTAATATCATGCTATTGGCGACGAGAGCAGAGCAGTAAGCAAAGACGCGGGTGAAACCGCGCCGCAGAAAGCCAGTTTATTATATTCCTGCATTTCTTCTACAGACTGTCTGAATCTACTTTAGATTAAATTTATAATTTAAATTTAGTCGCTCAGTCAATAGCTATCAACGAAATAAATTTTTAGAAGGTTTTACGTGCGTGTCTAATTAGTGCCTCAGAATGCTAAAACTACGACTAAAATCAATATTAATGATTTCGCTGCGTTAAAGTTTAGGTCGCTACGGTGTTATGTGCTAAACGAAACAACTATATATATTTTCACTAATTTTTTTTATATAAATCGGTTAATTGCCCATACCTAATTTTATTATTTTTGGTACGTTACAGGTAAAAAGGTAACACAACATGAAATCTTTACAATAAGTATGTATGAACTATTGATGTTCTTCATTTAGATTAAAAAAAAATCGGTGGTGTCCTTCTGCTATCATTCCTAGTGGTTTGTACTGGAAAGTGAAGATATCTTGAAAACTGCTTTGCGTATGAGGTTGAAATTTGGTAGGTTTATATGGTAGTTTATGTATGAGAAAAAGGGGATCCAAGAACGGATCCGCTAGTAGTAAATATGTAACAATATAATATTTAATATTCATTGAGCAGGGTCAAATTACACGTGGTTCAGCGAACACGAAGCAAACATTCGTAATTAAAAACAAAAGGAAATCACGCTGAAATTGAATATCAAAAATCTTATGTCATTTACCAGCGCGATATTCAGTAATTTTGTTTCCTTCTCTAAAACTATGACTTCACATACACTATGTCCATAATATTTATTCATTACTCTAAGAACAAACTTTTATTAAATAAATATTTTAAGCTATACCGAAGAGGCAAATGAACGAGTAAACAATTAATTAATAAACATATCGTACAGCAAAATTGTTATTACCTAATTACAAAGTTTTATATTAAAAACGTATTATAATAGAATATTAATGAAATTTATTACGGGTTATAAACTTATATATTCTAATACCGGTAATTTCTTTTGGTTTTATTAAAATATTAAATATTATTTTAAATTCGTACTAAACCGCAGTTTTAAAGCCTTTGCAAAATGGATCTAAAGTTGTTTGACTAAATATCATTTTACTTTATACTGTAATCAATTTCTTGGTAACTTAAAATGCAAATATATGGGCCTCAAGTAAGTATTTGTAATGCAAATAGGATATTTAAGTATGCTTTTGGCATAAGTAAAAAAATAAAGAACTGTAACGACTGGCGTAGCGCTCGCGTAGCGTCGTAGAGGCTCTACGAAGTCTACGATAACTTAATATAAAATTTCTTATACCGTACGGTGATTTCATTTTACTTTTATAAGCTAAGGTACCAGGTGGATATAATATAAAATATATTTATTATAGTAGTGTACAGTATAGTGCTGTTACTGCACTTGACATCGTAACACACATCTGTTAAAAACGAGTACGTTATTAAAAATATTTGCACATAATTATGACATTATTATTGTACAATAAAAATAAAGTAATTTTAGGATTATTAATACTTTTCAAAGATAGAAATAGTTCGTTTTCAAGTTTATTGATATGAAACCTGCAATCAATGTACAAAGTCTTTACCCGATATAAGTCAAAACATATCTACAACACAAGTAAACATTTATTCTATAGAGATCAAAAAGCAATTTGTTACACATATTATCCAAAATAACAAACAAATATTTTGTTACGGTAACAAAATAATGAAGCTCGATATCAATCACAAGCGTACGTTGTACACAATTAGAGCGTCCCTCCCTCTCACGGTACACGGACTAATTACTGAAGCCAAGTCAAATAAATAAACGTATATACATAGGTAGGTAAATCGCTATGGAATATAGCACAGTTTTGTGTAATTCAAAAGGTATGTTGTTTATACAGAAATTTTAGAAATTACGTAGGTAGGTAGACCCAACAATTGACATTATCCAAATTTGCCTAAACAGTTTGCTAACCAGGAGCTTAAATTGACGTCGGAAAAACGTAATTTTTTAAAGGTTTTCGACACTAAGTAGGTAGGTAAAATCAGCATTTTAACCAAAAAACATCGACTGCCGGAATTGCGGTGTCAAGTGATTTGATGATGTAACTGTGACGCTGGCCCCATGTCTCATTTCTTAAAGCTCTCTGTAAAGAACTAGCCTCTCTAAAACAATTTAAGTTTCACAAGTCTATAAAATGTTATTATAACAACCACTATAAAAACAACAATAGCTATTAAAACGCCTTTTAGTTGAAGCTAGACAGGGTGCACGTAATGGTCGAGCGGCGGTCAATCTAATTACTGCAACTAGTACACGAAGAACACACGTAGTGTACTATGTTGAAACAGGTTTACGCCGCCAACAACTAACAATACATGTCTGAAATAAAAACACTTTTATTAGCTATTTGTTACTAGCGGCTCGCTCGCGGCTTTGCTTAAGTGTATAGAGATTTTGTATAGCAAAAAGTAGTTTGAAAAATAATAAAAAATGGTGGTGTACACGAACAAACTGGCTGGCTGGAGCGTTAATAAGAGACGGCTTTAGAGGCAAAGATATATAAGCTTTAATTTGACTGATTATGTTATAGTCTATTACTTTCTCTAAACACACTGAAGTTAATGATGAATGCAATCCTCTATTACCTTTGTATTAACATCCTTTACACTTCGAATAATTTACAAACTTAACATATTTACAATACTATGCCACACAACATGCAACACACAGTTAAGTTACAAATTACGATTTGTTTGCAACCACTCGTTCAACAATTATTATTATTAGGTCTATGAGCTCCCTTAGGAAACGTGCCGTGGACTTCGAGACCGACGGCCCGTGAAAAACAAGATTTGACCTACTTAAAGTTGTTTGTTACTTTGTGATGTTTGAGAATGAGCATGATACAGGCAAAGTAATGAGAGAGAACAATGTCAATTTTGTTCACTTTTCAAAATCGTGACCGCAGTTTCTTAAATTATGGCCGTTTTTGTTAACAACCTAAAAACGTTTCATCTGCAACGTGAAGTTCCATGTAACTCTGTTATATGGGATTTTTAGTCAACTCACGTAGCTAATGAAACGTATATTGACACAGCACACCCTGATACTTACACTTTCAGAGAAAGAAAAATAAATTTCGTATAGAAACATTATATTTATAGAACTACATAGATATTAGGTCAAGGTGCAATAATGTTGATTTCTTACATAATTGTCCATTCTATAGCTACCTCAAGTAAGCCAATTTCGAGATCTATTTGTTTGTTAATGTCACTTTTATACATAGTAATAAGATTGTATAAACCCATGTATCAAATAACCTAACATAATATAAGAAACTAGCTTTTGCCCACGGCTTCACTCGCATGAATATCGTTTTTCTGCAGACATTTTATGTTATTTAATTTACCCAACGATTACTTCAAAAACAAATTACTATATTGGCATACAACTTTCCATCCCCGATTTCACCCTTTTATAGCTACCGCCTGTCAAAAAAATTATTAAAGTATTTTAACTTTGATAGTAGTACCCCAAAACAAATATACATATAACAGAATAAATTAAAAAACAAAGAAGTTTCATACGATCGTTTTTATCCCTTTTCACGCCCTTAGGAAATGATTTTTTTAAAACACTTTCTACACGTCTAAAAGTTAAGACAAACACGCCCTTCAAATTTCAAGTCGCTAACTTCTAAAACAAAGATCTTTCCATACCACGTTTCATTCCCAATTTCATCCTTCCAAAACGACCTTTGTTAAAAGTATTGATAAGAGATTTTTCTATTTTGACAGTAGTATCCTAATACAAATTTACAAAATTATACATAAATACACCTCCACCAAGTATGGATATGGATTATTCAAGATGTCACCCAACACGTTTCGACCCGAGTAAAACACAGCTGATACCTAATTTTACATTCAACTTTTAATAGCTTATGTCGTGAGGCTAATTATATAAAAATATATATATTAACGAAGTCTATAAATAGTACTCTCGTAATAAAATGTATTTTTACCTAAAATGTAAGGGCGACCTTTTGATCACGATATAATTCGGTCGATTGGTTTTTATAAGATATTTTAACAAGGCGATGGCTTTTAAAATCTATAGATATACAATTGTGTGGGTGTATAAGTAAACTTATACTTGTTATACAATCCACTCTCACCAAAGAAAAGTACATTCGAGATACGGCCAGAATTTTTTCTAATACTCAAATACATAGTTAAAAAATATTGTAAAAAACCTAAACCCAACTCCGGCAAAAATGTGCTCTGAAAAGTAAGAAACAAGGAAATAATCTAGTGATGGTCAGAGGAAAGCCGTTGTCGCATGCCACTTTGTATTACCTCGTTCTTCAACTTCACGCATATTGCTATGCTGCTAGTCGTATACATAATATAATGCGCAGGTAATGCAGCTGCCCGTTACTTAGTATTTTCTTACTTTTACGACACTCGAAGAGATGGGATGTTGCCATAGTCTGGACTACCTACCACACGTTTATCATAAAGGTTTAAATAAACTCAACGTATAAATAAATTGAACCTTATTATCTATAAAGTCAAATAGTTTGCTTTCGAAAGTTTATTACTAAAAGGATTCGAAAACGTAGAAGGTTAAATTAGCATATCAATGTGATAAAAATAATCAATCGGCCTTTAATTAAATTCAACGACCAGTTAAGTGTCAACAAACTCATGAATACCGCAGAATTAAATTCAGCCATGTTCTTTTTGAAAACTATTGTTGGTAAATGGTAAATTTGCCAATCGGTGGAGTAAATTATTAGATTTAATAAGGCTCTAGACTAGCGCTGGTCAAGAGTTCGTAACTTTTTTGATAGAAAGGTTGTTATTTTAAATGTTATAGACTGGAACAGTCGAATGTAAGTACTATAAACATTGTGTATCAATCTGAAGAAGTCCACTGTTATACACAAATCTCTATCAAAGATAAAAAAATGTCATAATCTCCACGCTTTGCAGACAAATTGGTGACCGCCATAGATCTTAAAACATTATAATATATTATCTATGGTGACCGCAGTAGGATGATATTTAATGCACATTGTTATTAGGTACTAATATTAAAGAAATTAAAGTTAATTAATATAATATAGAGTAACCGCCACACAGTTGATAATTAACGATGTAAGGAACAAACTACACAACGTACAACCTAGTCAATTTACTAATGAATCTGAAACTAGGTTAGGACAAGATTTCTTTTATATTAGCTTGCCAAATCGGCATAACTTCTTTAAGCCAGGAGTAGTGGTCACCAGCTACCATTTAAAATATACTCGTATTATGATACAGTTTTACGAACATCTATTAAAAGTAGAATCCCGGGCAAAAATTAATACACAATATTGCATAATAGTATATAATTTAAAAGTTACCTTCATTTTACCTTTAAAGATAATAAATGAAATGTGACTAACAAGAAGACATAATTATTATATTAATTTTTATCGTGCTCATTATACTGTACATATAATTATATAAACACGAAATGTTTAAATTTTTAAGACAAATTTATTTATTTTAAAGTACATTTCACAGTTATCTAATTAAACAATACAATTTTACCTTTGCACCAGGAATGACACGGAGCGAGAGTCTCCACACACATCATTGAGTCTGCGCCTTAATTCGCGAACGAAATTTTTTGAGTCTGTACCCCAACTGTCCATGTTTTCTACTGCTATGAGAACGAAATAGTATACAGTCTCTAATGCTAAATACTTAAGCCTCTTTTTTAAAGACGCGTATTCCGCAACGGCTGACGGGGAGCGGACGGACGGTCTGATTAAGGTGGCTGGCGGCAACAAAGCTGACACATGTGGCTTCCCAAATTAGGCACTTGCCATTCTTCTAAGGTACCAGAGACAGCCCGTCCGGCCTCTTCCCATCAGATCTGCTCAGACCTGGAGGCTCGAGCATGCACGGGTTGTTGGCCGATACGAGGGTTCTACGAACTATGTTTAAATTATATTAAATACCCATAAATGCGACATTGTATTAGTTTGTAATAAAAAATATTCACAAATTAATTTCTACTTTTCAACTATAAATATGTGTGACAATAATTTAATCATAACATTATCGGTATTGAGAATAGAGCTGGCTTAATTCTCATACAGAGATTTAGAAGATTTCAGAGGGGCTATGAAACGTCCGTTCAATGTGACATTGGAATTAGCTTTCTGCACAAGTTTAATTTTACTTCTTTGTCAGTTTACCTGTGTCTTTGTGAGAAATCTGAACTTATGAAAGAAGTCCAAATTTGCAAATGCCAATACTGTGACGTTTCTCTATAAAAAGTTGGCAGGCAGTATGCTAATAACGTGCTGGTATGATTTTATTTAAAAAAATGCAATAATAATAATAATAATATATATTATTATATTTTTAAATGTATATTTCTATTATTTTTTATATATATTTAAAAATGTAATTTTATGTGTACATAATTAAATAAAGAGAATAATAATAATAAGATCCAGAAGGCAGTGCTTCTCGACACGGTACGTATTGTTAGGAGGTTCCTCTCTCTGGAACCCTAACCGCCGGTAGCTTGGACTCTAGTCTCGTTGCCGGTGGTAATGTATTTTTTATATTTTTAAATGTGTATTTTTCGTTTTATATAAATATATACCCGTTTAAAAATGTAATTAATAAGAAAAAAATATAAATAAAGAGAATAATTATAATAATCGATTTTATTTAAAAAAAAATGCAATGATATGTATATAGTCAGAAATAACCCTGTAAATTTGTTACTTAACATTTATTACCAGCAATAGTAGTAAACATTAAGATGTCTTCAATAAGCTTCAAGTAAAGTCAATATTTCGCTTTATAGATACAGTCAAAATCTATTAAAATCTTAAAAGTTTAAACATGTTAACTAACCCCAATATCCTATATATAATATTGTCACATCGTCACATCCAATATCTTGACTATTACTTAAGTTCCTTAGTTACCTGCCAATCAGCTGTCCTCCCACAGACTTATAATAGCTAAACTAATTTACTCACGTTTAAAAATAGATCGCCAGTAAAGCGTAATCTAGAAACAGTCGGCTATTTGTTAGGGGTAGTAAGCCATGAACCGACGCTAATGCCCTTCCTGTGCCGAAAAATAACTTGTAAGTCGAAATTAAATCACGCCTTGTCGGATCGCGGCATGAATTTAAACTTACCCAGCGGAGGCATCGATACTCGTAAAGTCACCTTACATTATTTTTTTCGGCTGACTTGATAAAAAAATATTATTCACGATAGGTTGCTGCTGAAGCCGTAGATATAAAATCGGGAAAATGTTTTTGCGCAGCGATTATATTTTTGGACCATTAATAAATTACAATTCTCTAGGGTTTTATGTTTTGTATAAAAAAATGTAGACTATAGGTAAATAGGCCTACGCTCAAGCACATTAAGTGAAGATTAAAAATGAATCGAATGCAGTTATTAAGAAGCCGGTCGTATTTATTGATGAAATCTGCATTCAGGTCAAAATAACATACATCAGCTTAATTAATCAGGGGAAAAAATTAAAGACTGCACAAACATCATCTTGGTTTTATTTGGAAGGAAGTTCTTCAGGTGGTATAAGGCACGTAGGGTACCAGTAACTTTTTGACTAACACTGGTTGTTTGAGCTTTCCAATTGAGATTGGAGTCGATAAGTAACCCAAGATATTTAACCACGAGGCTAAATGCAATGGGCGACCCATCAAAAATGATCGATAGTAGGAGTTGAATATCTAACCTGTTTATTAAACGTTGGCTACCTACAACTATGGCCTGACACTTACAAGAATTCACCAGTAATCCAAATTTCTTAGAGCAACACTTAATAGCATTTAGATCACAATTAATATTAGCGATGGCTTCTGTAACATCCTCCACTTTGGCCTTATCGGCATAAAGATGATACGAACATTGAAGACTAGGTGTCAGGAAATTAATAAAGATAGAAAGTAATAATGGAGAAAGTATTCAGAATCGGAAAGATTAGAAGAGATCACGCCACGTAGATGATGAATCATCTGAGTGAACCGACTGTTGACGTTTCCGAAGATATGTTGAGAACCGTTCCAGTGCATCAGAAGAAATCAAAAGATGGGAGAGGATTGACAGAAGAATGTTACTGACGGTATTAAAGGCATTTGAAAAGTCAATTAAGACCAGTATAGTAACTTTGGTTTCTTCCATACCTGCCCTTATATCGCCAGTCACTTTCAGAAGGGCGGCAGTCGTGGTGTGGCCGGGCATGAATCTAGATTGCAGAGGACTCAGTAAATTATTCTGAAATACGTACTCAGACAACTGCTTCTGAACACAGGCCTCGACCACTTTTGATAGGAATGGGAGAATGGATATAGGTCTAAAGTGATTAGGAAGTGTAGGGACGGAAATTTTAGGTAAAGGAATAATAAACGCATTTCGCCATGAACACGATTCCAGTGAAAAGTTCACTAAATGAGTATTAGCTGGAATTAGGTAATCCAGAATCTGGACAATCATGCGACGGCTAATGCCGTCACAGCCCATTGCGTTGGATTTGATGGATAGGATGGTTCTCTTGATTTCACCCGGTGCAACTGGAGAAAATTTAAAAGGATTAGTAATGTCGGGTCTAGGTAAGGCAGCCACGTAATTCACAGTGCAACACTCGGTTTGGTAATCAAAGGGAACAGATGAGGTGAAATATTGATTAATATCATCCTGACCAACTGTCGACTGTCGGCGTTTTGCATTAGGTATAATCTGGTTACACCGATTCCTTGCAACTTTAAAAAGGCGCCAGTTGTCTTCAGAGCAGTCCAGTCTATACCTGCGGAATGCCTTATCCTTGACCCGCATCGCCATCTGAACACCCTTCGACATCCAGGGAGCAGGAGGTCTTTATTATTATCTTTTACGATATATCTATTTGTTTAACGTTAAACCTATGTATCTGCCGTGGATAACTATTATTGGACATTCATCTAATTATATGACTTATATCAACCGCTGTTGCTATCCCATAATAAATAAATTATATTTTTATCTAAAGAGGTAACATAACCGTTATTAGTAAATGAATTGAATTGAACTAAATTAGTTCTACAAATCATATCATAATAACATTGTGTGTAGTTTGAGGTAGCTCTTTAGAAGTTACAGCCTGTCGAGATTGATAACCAAGTCATGTATTGATGGTCTGCAACGTCTGACCTCTTTTACTCAACCTAGAAATGTTTTTAAATTAATTCTAGGTGGTTTAAAATAATAATAATATACACCAACTACACACAACGCCATCTAGACCCAAAGTAAGCATATATATAGCTTGTGTTATGGGTATTACAAATGCGCATATAAATAACTAAAAACCTTTGTAATTGTAAATACCTACATGCATATTATACATAGAAACACCTAGACCAATGCAAATAGACATGTTCATGCACACAAATATTTTGCACTGAGCCGGAATCGAACCTGCGACCTCTGCGTGGCAAAAAGTCTTTCTTTGCAGGAGTTATAAATTTGACATTATTGTAAATAATTTAATTATACGAAAGGCTATTAAGAATTAAATGTTTATACCACAGATAAGACGAATACATTTTGCTGTGGTTACATTTCTTTACATTTTAAGTATAAATTGATTTTATATTGTCTATTGACTTGACTAAGCCGTTCCAGTGGCTAATATGGATTGTTTCCTTATTTTATCACACTTCTCGGACAAATAGGAGTACACAAAAAGTTAAGCGTGGCTTGAATTTATAGAGTGTTCTAGAGCCGCATATCGCCTAAGATGGTCATTATGCTCGTAGGCATAAACCACTAACGGACATGATAGACCATCTAAGGGCAAAAGTCACTGTGCGTAATTCCATTGACATGCATGAATGTGTCGCCTATGATTTTCGACTGAAAATATTACCGATCGTACCTTTAATACTGTTTAGAATCGTCATGTTAGAAAAAAAAGGGTAGAACATCATATTTATATGTATATCAAATAAGGTTACCCATTACTTAACAAGTCGTTTGTTTACTCCAAGCAAACGGATGATATAATGATAACGTGTGTCAGAATACTCTGAATTAGTGAATCGTGTGCGATGTAATGATGACAGGGTACAAATGTTTACCATATAAAGGGGTGTTTATTGTGCCGCATGTCCATGGTGGCGGCAATTTGACGCCGTTTGCCGCCAAAACGACAAATATGGCCGACCTAGTTCTCGCGTCGATGGCCCCGTGACGCACGACGATGCACCTACCAAATTATACGGAAAGTTCTGCTAGAAGTGGGACAATCTTGTGTTTTTGACACTTTTAAAGTTACATAAATTTGTTTTTGTTCCGTTATTGGTATTGAATTCTTGTTTGAATATTTTTACCGACTTCAAAAAGGAGGAGGTTCTCAATTCGGGTCGTATTTTTTTTGAATGTGTGGTACCGCTGAACTTGGTCATTATTAAACCGATTTAAGAAAATCAATTTTTTTTATATTTTCTTTAAGTAGTTTGGTTTGGTTTTATATTTTGTAAAAACGTAAAGAGATGTAAATTAACGCATTTATGTCTTTTGTTACGAGATAGTTTTGAAGTCGGTTTTTGTGTTTTGTAATAAAAATTAATATTATATTAATAATGGATCATAATGATAACACAACACAACCTGAAGACGTCAACGACGTCAACAAATCGAAAAATTTCTTGCTGAAGTTGAATTAATCCATCCAAGGCAGTATTTTTGTACTTACACAAATAATTATGTAGACAACTGTTATCATAACAACATTACCTACCTACTTACTAAAGTATTGTTATTAAGAGCCAGTTTCCAGTGCTGCTCAAGAAAGCACTGTAAAGATTATAGAGATTAGTGAGTATTGACAGGGACTAGTGGTTATCGTTTACCACTAGGTGGGCTACCGATACGTCTGTTTAAAAGACTCCAAATTATTCATTTACGAAAAAAATACTCTGTAAATGACAATAAGCTCACCCCTATTTCATGGAAAAGTACATAATTGCCGAAATGAGGTTGCAAAGTATGTAACTCGATCACTGTTTGAGGAAAAACGATTTGATACTTACTATATATTGTGGTACAAATTTTAATATATTGATTTTTAAATATAATTGGGCAAATATCTAGTACCTACACTTAGTAGGTATTTAGATGACTGTATGTTTCCTCTATTGAACTTAATAAACTTAAGTGTAACTGTGCAATACAATACCCATTTGATATGATTTTAATACTGCAACAACATCTTGCTTAAAAGATTTGTTCTATTTTTTTTTAACCAATGAACATCTAAATTATAAAGACTACTTCAGGCTGACTAAATACCTACTTGGATTATACATTTTTTTTTAGTTTATACATTATATATGAACAGATTAACTTACACCTGGAAAACAAATATTTGTGAATTTGTGTAAGAGCATAAACCTACTCAGGATAACAATAGTGACAAGCGGTAATTATACAGAAAATGTTTGATGACAGCGTACTTCGATAAATTTTTCATCAAGTAAATATTATATGAGAATACAACATAATAAATACGTACTTATAATATCAATAATCTTTAATAAACGGGGAACTAATTCCACTAAGTCTGTCGTAGAGTCGTAGACGAAAATGCGATGCGACAAACTGGCAATCTTATACTCTCGTTTTCCTGTTTATCCTGTACTAACAAACTACAAGAAAATGCCCTAAAAACGCCATACATGATAGTATCTATCAATTGCGTGTGTAAAGATATTTTACAGGTTTTGATTTCATTGGTTTCAATCTTGTTGGACAATAGTGCTAGTTTGACTATTATTTTCAGTATAATTAATTTAATATAACAAAAAAAAACATTTATTTTCTTTATACAAAGTACTGTACAATAACTCAAAGTAAGTTCCTAATAACAAAACAAAGACATTTATCTATACATATTAATCTATATATATTATATAAAGCGAAAGAGTTTGTTTGTTTCCACGCGCTAATCTCTGGACCTACCTGTTGGATTAAAAAAAATCTTTTTGCGTATGATAGCCCAGTTATCGAGAAAGGTTATAGACTATGTAACATCACGCTACTGGCGACAAGAGCAGAGCAGCAACCAAAGACGCGGGTCAAACCGCACTGTGGCAAGCTAGTTAGATTATATTCCCGAGGGATCTTAGCTTCGTAACAGACATATCGATATATTTACGAGCATAAGCACAGTTGTCATCAGTCCATGGATAGGTGATAGTTTTCTAAACACATCGAGATCTTTCAGTGACTTTGAGAGCCGTCGTGCTAGATTTTTATGTAAACTTCTTTAACAACTGTTACAACTCCAGCCATAATTATCGTCGTACTCAATTTGGTTCAGTAATTGTGTTGGAAAAGTTTGATAACCTTAGGTCTAACTAAATATTAAATTCATTCGTAAATAATGGTTGGAAAAAGCGGCGAATAACAGTATATATTCAGTTTGTCATAATATATCTCTTCATAATCGAATGAGGATAAGTTTACGATAGGTAGCGGTGAAGCCACTCCACTATCCGAACCCCTGACATTGGAAAAGTTTCTTTCAGTTTCAGATACATTAGCTTATTTATACAATAACTCCAGTTCTTTATGCGCCACTAAACATTTTTAAAGGAGTGATGTGATGACTGTTCTAGTGAACACATCATTAGCAAACATGCGAACATAACCGATACAATGAAACTAGCCATGACATCACATTGAGCTAGCAGGACGACGAAACTGAATAATTGGACAAAATGCTGATTTCTAAATTAACTTTACAGCTGTCGGTCACGCGTGTCTTCAACTAACGTAAACGCTCAGCAATCCATAGGTATATTCAGTAGTGTCTGGTTATGACTATTCTCGAATAATTTGCACGCCATTTTCACCGCAAACACGCAAAAAATAAAAGTTATATCAGCTTAAATTCCACCGACATGCTGATTCCAAGGTTTACTCTATTTCTAGTGTAGTTTTAGATAGCTGAAATGAGTTATGTGAGTATCGCGTTCCGTGAATTAATTCACGTACTCATAGGTATGCGTATGGCTTATTAAAATACTGCCAGATTTATGCGAAGTAATAGCACAATGTGCGGTGTATTTTCGCCGCAGAATTAATCGTAAGGCGATTAATTGGGTGCACTGTGCAATCGATTCCCACGGGTGTCGTAACCAGCGTCAGGCTACTAACAATAATGTTGTGATAATGTGTTTCCGTCTTTACATAAGCAAAGTGCAGGCGATTATCTACAAATCTCTTAATGTACCTGCTTGACATGTAATATAAAAATATAAAAATACCTAATATGTAAACATCATAATTCTACATATCCCATGTGGAAAGACGTACATTTTAATGAAACAACTAATAATACGGTTTGAAAAAGCCAGTCTGGAAAAAAGCTGACATAATTGCTCGCAGTGTTTTGCAAAGAGACTCAAACCTGGGCAAGATGGAGAAGCTAGTAAGGTATCTATATTTAGCAATAGACATCTTATGCTTACCATCAGGCGGGGTGGAGTCACTTTGGTAGGCTATAATATAAAAAAAAAAGGCATTTTTGGCTAAAATGATGACTAATAGGAATTCTAGGTTACTCAATTGGTCTGCAAATAGGGTTTGCTGACTGATTGAGTAATCTAGGATTCCTCTTATTTTTCTCCTTACACCCTAATCCACATAGTTATACAAAGTAATTTAGGAGATTTATTAGACAATCGACTACAATTCTAATAGGCTAATTTTATTAGAACACGCTGACAGTACCTAGGCAGTGTTGGACCTATTTCTATCTATAAACAGAGTGTTGTCCAATATTTCTAAAGAAAACACTGTCCACCGTCCAGTTCCGGAGACGGACTTATGTTAATTTTTGTCCTGAAAATCGGTCTGGTTCCCGAGGGAGACAACACATTTTAGGCGCGAGCGAAGCCGTGGGGCGTAGCTAGTATATAATATATGCAAGAGCTATAACTGAATAATAAAATCACATCACATAATAACTGCCGGTAATTACCGCCAGCTGACCTCAAATTACAAAAATATAACGTAACTATCCTACAGTAGGTAACAATTGTCAGGTAGTATTTCTGTTTACTAATAAAGGTACATATTGATTGTGTGAATCCAACAAACAAGGCCAAAGGTTGCTGAGCTATAATTTCTTTACCAATATTTTGATCAACATTTTCTACGACGTTATTGATTTTTCAGGTAGTACATTTTTGTATGCTAAAGCGATAAAAAAGGTATTACAGCAAGTCATTGAATAGGTCGTAAAGCACTTGGTCGGTCCTAAACTTGACCTCTAACCGTGTGCAATGTCTTAAGTGGTCTTACAAATTGCCCTATTACAACTATTCGTGTTAATGATGCTAGAGAAATAAAATTAGTTATATACTTTTTATTTGTAACGAAATTGGTAATAAACTAAATCAATGATAGGGTGCTTGATGTCAAAAGTTTAATATCACACGAGAAAAGAAGTTTATTATATTTTTATTTATTTGTATACATATTTACAACACACTTAAATATGAATTTGTTATTTTTTACTAGCTTTAAATAGAAATAAGTACTAGCAGATCATAAGTGATATTAAAATAATAATGTAAGAATTTGGTATGTAGTAAAAATAATATTTCAATTTATTTTGATGTATTTTTTTAAAAATAACCGAAATAAATTATGTATAACTTGCTGCACACAGCGGCTTCGCCCGCTCGGTAAATGGTATCTGTTTAATTATGTAACTCGGGAACAAGATCGATTTTTGGGATAAAAAGTATCTTATGTCCGTCTCAAGCACCGAATCTATGTACATACCAATTTTCATCGAAATGGGTTCAGCCGTTTATGCGCCAAATGGTAACAAACACACATACATACACACTAACTTTCGCATTTATAATATTAGTTGGTATGTGAACGGTCTTCTGTCTTTAGTTGCAGCTCCGTTGACGTCACACGCAAGTAACATACACTTCAACTGCACTGATAAATCTGATTTTACTGGCGTGTCATGTGACCGGCGCCATTAAACAGTGAAACAGTGTTTTTGGCCCGTTTTAGTAAATTCGAACTTTATTATTGTTTTTGTATTACTAAAACAGTAAATATTTCAGAAATATTAATGTAGAGTTATTATTATGACAGTAACAATAATATTAAACTGTTTTCCAGTTTCAAATTAGTCAAATAGTCTGTTATTGCAAGTTAGACAGACTTTTAAAACTCATTGTCTTAATTTACTTACTACATTTCTTTGGGATTCATGTTGTATTTTTAGACATCTGCGAACTTTCATAAAACCAGTAAAATACTCAAATTATTTAATCTCCTAATTTAAAATGTTATAAATTGTCAATAATTAAGTAATTCTTAGTATTCATGTTTTCTGAAACGTGGAAACATTGACACGAGATCATGTTTGATCTCAATAAACATTCGAGAATCCTCTCTTGTTTATTTTCTGTGTGAAAAACCTGTAATTAATCCACTTTATTAACTGTCGGTTTTCCTGTAAATAAACTACCCGATATACGATATGTAAGCAATACCAGGCTCTTCTCAAGTTTCTTGGAATGATTTTATTATCGGCGACAGGCAGACACTCGTAGCTACATATAACTTACATTAACACAGGCTTTGTTGATTTAGGTAAAAATATAGGTATGTTTCTAGTTGTTGTTAACTAGCCAAAAAACTAGCTCTCGGCTGTTTTATGGCAATTTTTTTAGAATCCCGGTTTGCGTAAGATCTTTTGCTACATTGTCTTCGCCATTTCATGTGCAACATAAACTTAAAAGTACGAAAGATTTTAAAAAAGGCACTGTCATTTACTCAATTTCAAAACCTTGGACGGAAGAGGTCACACATTTTTTCGACTCTGTTGGCATTGTTATATAACAAGATTTAATTATGATATCAAACAAAGTGTAATTAAGTAAATTACTTACAGTGAACCTCAAATCCCCACCATTTAATTATAATGTTTGAGATAGATACACTATCAACAAAACACAAATATTTTAAATTGAGTGGTCTAGCAGCCACAAAATAAACTTGTAAGCGCCTTCCTTAAGGTTCTGTCAGGAGATTGGGGCGAAAGGTCACTTATCTGTAGATAGACCGTGCCTACAAATTGCAGACATAAATCTCCGCTTCACGCTGACTTTCATAAAAACGAGATACTCGATAAATTGAATTGGGAAACCATCTAAGTAGCACTTCACGTAATTTTATACATTTTTGTTTCTGGTTACATTATTGAATACTTCGTTGGTATATTTTATCTAGAATTTTATTAGAAATAAATTTCTATGGACCTATGTTATTTTTATAACATCAAGTAGTAGCAAAACGAGAAGCGTCCAAATGACATGGTTGTTGACCATACAATCTTAAATTTATTTGTAAAGTTTGATAACGGTATTTCTGTTAGGAAATCCCCAATAGCATCATGCATAGGTACGTCTTGAAGAAAATATAGTAGGTAGTTAGTCAAGAGTACTAAAGTATAATTAAATAGTTTTTATAGATACTACGCTTGAGTTCTCGTTACATGCTTTTGAATGCATCGCCGCATTCTATTTGGTTTGACTCCATTTTCATGAAAGTTTATGCTAACGTTCATTTACTACTACAAGAGTTCACGGCAATTTGCCAATTCTAGCGCCATTCCATTTATCAAGATTGGTTTTGGAAGTTGCGAGCGGAAATTATGTAAGTATAACAATAATCCACTCTAAGTTAATACGCATAACATGTATATTTGACAAACAGCTTTCGCCGTGTTTTTAATTGCACACTGGAACGCAGCTGGATCATTTGTTCCTGTGTAGGCAATAGTTTTTTTTTGAGCGTCAGAGTTGCAAGTAATTACTAGGGTCTTAAAATTAATAGATATTTTATTGTCATCGTTATCTTAATAACTAGAGTAGATTTTCTTAGATATACTGCAATTTTTTAACGCTTTGTATTTTAAGATATCTTCTAAAACATTACAATCACAGTAAACACAAAGTAAAGGACACCAGTACTTGCAAAATTTCGGAAGTTTGATATTAGCCATAATTGTTACGTTTAGCAGACGGATTAAAGTACGCTGTAGTGGCCGTTGTCTTATCACAAGATACTGACCTGTCCGTTCTATATTTGCATAATAATTTACCTGCCATTTTCTCATGTGTTAGTTTTCGTAATAATCCTTATTCTTAGATTATTGTAAATAATAAATAAGTGACAATTAAAACTGTTACACAAATAAGAAAACGTTGACTTTAATAATATAAAAACGAGAACAGAATTATACTGCGGCCCGATATCGATCGAAAGTGGTTTGTTTGTTTCGAGCGTTTACACTTCCATTGTCAACATTCGATTAAAAAACAATTTAAGTGTTTATCTCTACGGGGGCATGTCAATTGTTGGGCAATTAATAAACTAAACTTACATTTAGTTGTCAATTTCGATAGTACACAAGCTTTCTTTTATGACTAGGCATAGTATTTTGAATCATCGTCATCACTTTATGCGAAAGACTGCTGGACCCCAAGCATATCTACTTGACCGGTCAGGCGTGACCTTATTTTATACAACTGTGATGGCAAACAAGCATACGGCTCACCTGATGGTAAGCGATAACCGTTACCTATGGACACGGCTATGTTTTCTAAACATTGCAAAAAAACGCTTAGAAAATACAACCAAGCCGTTGCCGACCATGTTGAGAAAAGAGAATGATGAAGAAGGAAAAGGGAAAAGGAAGAGCACCGAAGAGACAATTGGGCTGGAACTGCCACTATCTATCAGTTAGCCTTAATATAGAGACTAAAAAAGTACATTATCTCGTCTACATGCCTATATTCGTAAATACTTCCATCTGTAGTTGCATTAACACTCAGTTTCGCGTGTTACCCATAAAATATAGTAAAAAATAAAAGCACTTGAGTGGCAGCTGTATAGCCTGCGGCTTTTCTACCAAATATCCTTTATAAGAATATTACGAAAGAAATAAAGAGTAGTGCGTGAATACAAATATAATACGCACATTACAAGTGACATACACTCAATAGGTAACTCTAAGTATTTGGATACACAAGGATGATATTATTTTATTTATAAGGAATGCCTGATCCCTTAAATAGCGTAATCTATTAGTTGGGTTGTATAGTTCATACGACCCACGCACCTGCCAATTTTTGTATTGCTTACGATAGTAGATTTTATTATAGCAGCTATTGATAGCAGCAAGAATAGACCGGTTCAATCGAGGAAGTACTAAGTACCCTCTCATAGAATATCGCCGTAAAGTATTAGTTTTTATACTAATGCGTTTTATCCGGTGAGTGAGAACGCCGAAGACTAATTAACCCTCTCGGTTCTCTTCCCTTTCTTCCGACATTCTTTTCGCTTTCGCTCTACACGGTGGATAACGACTTGGTTATGTTTTCGTAGTATTGTTTTTAGAAAGAAAATAGGTTCACCGCAGGTGTAATAATAATGTTACCTAGGCTCGCTAGCTTGGGCAATATCCAAGCTCAGTCAATACGCAGACTTTCGTGAACTTAGTTACCCTAAACTATTTAGTTTGAAGAAAAAAAACGGGAACTGTTCTAACACAGCTCGAACTTGCCCATTGCTCATTCTAAAAAAGCTACTGAGCTTTGCCCGACTAGATTAGACCGCATTATCATTTTTACGATATTCTACAAGATGCTAACCTAGCGATGCAATTCTACGGATACAAGCAATATAGTAGTCCTAGTTCTTTAATAGCACTGCTATTTGGACTGTTATGTGTAACACAAAAAACAATATCGTAACCTAATCCAATATAAGGAGTTATTCCGGTCTGATCCCCCAGATCTGATCCCCTGAGATTATTATTACCTATTCTTTAATTCCGTTCTGATCCCCTGTATATTTAGTCATTCCGGTCTGATCCCCTGAGTCTTTTTGACAGGTAAGTACAGTCAAGAGAAAAGCAGTTTATGTAATATTTTCTTAAAAAAATAAGAATAAAAAACGCAGTTGTACAATCTCTGCTTACTCCATTAATGGGAAACAGGCATGAACGCAGTAAATATTACCCTAAAATAAATATTTCACAAAAATTGTACTAGGCTAGCAGAAGGTTGTAGGAGGTTGTTTGATCGAAATATTTCTTTTTTATAAATATTTTTTTCTATAAAGTTTAATATAATTGAATATGTTAAAAAATACATACACACCTCTTATAACCTTCTGCTAGCCTAGTACTATTGATTCACTGATCCCCTATTTCCATTGATTCACTGATTCCCTATTTCCATACCCCAGGGGATTGAAAAGCACTTCCTATTAGAGGGATACTCTGCGATTCTTCAGAGGATTCTTATGCACTCGGTAATCAAATCGTTCATTCGCTCGTATAATGTAAATTGGTGATATTTGCTACAGGTCAGGCAAAGGAGGTATGTTTGGAACGCAGCAAATGGCGTTCTATAGTCCTCTGCTTACCCCATTAATTTCCATTAATGGGGTAAGCATTTCCATTATTAAGTATTGTATGTATTTTGTTGATAACTGTCTCAAAAATCTGTCAAAGATATCTAGGGGATCAGACCGGAATAAAATATTTATATAAATATTTCTTTTGTTTCTGTTCTTTCGGGGATCAGAACGGAATAGAAAATAAAATTATAATAAACCGATCCCCGGGGATCAGATCTGGGGGATCAGACCGGAATAACTCAATATAAGTAGTATACACACGCTCAAGGAAGGGTCACCAAATTGCCTTCACCAAAGATGTGGCCACTGTACGCAACATAACGAATTATGAACTTAATAACTTCACTAATAGGAACTGTTGTTTATCGTAAACATCGATGTTTATTTCGTACGGAACGTGTTAACTATTTTATTCGGCTGAGACTTTATAGTTTTCCTATTACCGAACTATTTATCAGACCAATTGGATTTGATTTTCATGAAATTTAATGTATTTTTCTTATGAAAGTTTTTTATTTACTTATAAGGTACAGTCAAGTTAGTTTTTGACTTTGCTCTAATGTCGATAAGTGTCATAAAGCTAAATCTCTCGCTATTATAAACTTTAATTAACATCATATACATACATTATTACAATAAATTAATTTAATGCAACGTTTTTTACAGGTTTTTCAAAACAAGAATACATTATTCAGTTTAACATAAGTCACATGAATCATCATCAATCAATGTATGTATCTATCGATAAGTGTTGTAAGGGGTAGCTTTATGAGACACGCATATAGTATATAGGTGCTTGTATATCTAGCATATACAAGTACCTATATACAGGTATGTTCTCAAACTTCAATAAACATGCTTTAACATTTAACTACGAGACTACAAACGTATCACTTGTAGTATTCTACGAATTGAGACTGTTTCACGAATCCGTGCACCGTTAGAAACAATTGAACGTCGTATATCATATAACAAACTGTAACTCAATATTAAATTTATAAACGTACCAGAATATAGCAAACTAACTGAAGGTATGAGTATTGGCTGACATTTTAACTTTCGAATTTTCCACTTAAATGAGCGTGTGCTTTAGATTGTTGTTTTACAAGCAATTATATGTTCGGCTATAACTCTAACTCTAATTGCTTGCCTGAACGTCTCATTGTAAAAGTCGATAACTGATGGATATCACCATAATTAAGTGAGCAGCTAGCTCATTTGACATAAAACAAGTCATAAATAGCATCAAATCCTAAATATACTAGCTACTATCACTTTACGTTATGATATATGATGATTGATTTTACCACCGGTTTTTCGTTTGTCCCGTTTTTTGATGTTTTCCTCTTAGAGACAAGCAAACTAGATCCGTTTAGAAACATTACTCAGACTCTGAACTTAGCTTCTAGCTTTGACTCTACACACCCAAAGAAATATTAATTTTTCCGAGAACCCAATTACTATTGCAATAAAAACACAACTTAAAATAATCTCGCCATAATATTTTTATAGCCTTTTTATTTCAAAAATATTATCATCGTAGAACATTGCCAAGCTGCAGACGACAGATTAATTTATTCGTGACCGTGTTTTAGCTTTGACGAGTTTATACAAATAACCTAAATGAGAAATAGTAAACGAACACAGCGAATGAATCGGATTTTATCGCTAACCATGAATGTATTTAAAAATTTGTGCAAAAATAAAGAAATAAAATTTATTTCTTTTGAAGTTTGTGCGAATCATTTCATAAAGAAATAAAATGAATAAATACATTCATTTAAAATCTAAAGATACGAACACAGCTAAGCTTTGAATTTGGTAATTTAACGTAGGTAATTTTCTACCTTCAGATCATTTTAATAGACTAGCCGTCTAATAAAATATATAAATAAAATAAAATCTATTCATAATATTGATGACATAATATTCAATGACAATATTAAGTATTTATTTTACAAAAAGATTTACTTATTAATTATTAATGTACTTACGTTTGCCTTAGAAAGTTATTTTAAATCTGCTAATTTGCTGAAGTCGGGCGAATACTAAACGGCAATTGTAGTTTCGTGTACAATATATAAAATGCATAATCGAATCTGTAACACATTTACAGATTCGACTATGCATTTTATTTATTCGACTGTTCGTTTGACAGTTACGACGATACAGACACACACGTATCTACGAATTTATAATAATATTTCGGCATTAGAGGTGCTTGCTAGCCATTAATTAGATGATTTGCATTAAGGGTATCACGTACCTAAACAAAAAAAGTTCAAAATATAACATATAATATAAAATTTTCTTTGTTGTGGCAATCGTGCGTCAAATACATATTATAAGCATAATACAAATAATACTATGTTGTATGTACGAATATGAGAGCGCTGCAGGCCCGATTCTTGATTTCTTTCTCTTCTTCTTCTTCCTCCCTCAACCCATTCACTCTAATATGTTGCTAAAACGGCTTGATCGTGTTTTCTTAGCATTGTTTGTGCAATGCTTAGGAAACACAGATGTGTTATCTTGGACTCCTCATGGTTATGGTTATGTCCATAAGTTACGGTACCCTCGGCCGCTTACAAAACTAGTTTTATTTCGCCAGCAATGCGTATAAAGAATTACCATCAAGTGTTGTCAGTTGTATAAAAATTCAAATAGTAATGTATAATGTAAAAATAAAAACTAATGAATAAATGAGATCGTAAATATAGCAATGTGATTGCAATTAAGATTTTCGCAACTCTAACCCATTAATTATGAAAATTGTTCGCCATTGATACATGTTAAGAATTCAAGAGCGGTTTTAATTATTTTTGCTCAGCATCTTAACAAGTTTGCTGAATGAGGATTTTGCATTTAAAAGAGGTGTTAATCACGTTTTTAAATAACGATGAGCCGGAAAAGTTTCAGGGTCAAACCTCTTCAATTAAGATAGCAAATTATAAGTAAGTAAGCAATTTACTTGGACAAATTTATTATTTAACTTTGAGTTTGAACATACATAAGGGCCACACCTTTCCCACTTCGAGAATATATTTTTGTTAATATATTTTAATACTTTTAGATAGGAAAAAAATATTTAAAATGTAACAAATAATATATTACTCACCGTATGCGTATTTCAAACTGTAAATTAACAGTTCGTACAAGGACGAGCTTAAACACCGAGACATTATCTACCTGCCAATCTTTTGAAAGGCCTATGGGCAAAATAAGGTAACGCACGCAATATACACTATTATACTAATAATAACAAAAGGAGTACCAAGTCTTTTTGAGTTTTCCGTTTCCGGCAACATTTTTCCTTCACCAAATAGCTAGATTTATTAAGTACTTATATCAAATATTCTTAGGTGATATTTATTTTATCTTAATATGTAGCAGCTGCACCTTTTATACTATAAACAGTTTGTAATCCAATGTATTTTGTCTGTGGTATTGCCTCTACCAGGCTAATAACATAATTATTTTAGTGCTACGTACTGCTTAAGCTAGTACTCGTAGTTGGGTTTTCTAAACAAGTAGATTGAGTTCTGGTATAATAAATAGTCAGCCAGCTAAATGAGGAGGGTCAAACCATCACTTAAGAAGCTGGCAGGAATATCATCCGTTGTAAAGCAGACAGCAGTGATATGATAAAATTATAATAATCACCATTGTCATTCACCAATGCCTGTCACCAAGTGTGGCAAAAGAGAAAGAAAAGAGATCTATCTCTTTTAAAGTAGCCCAATTTCTGGATGCGAACGTCTTAGTAGAACTAAAATGATGATGTAGGAATATCGTGTATATGTATAGATATTTACGTAAGTATATTTAATAGAATAATTATTTAGGTTATTATACCTATCTTCGTACAAATTACTGTGCACCTACGATCTCTTTTCCCAATGTTTGACTGGCAAAGTGCAACGATGTGCATAAAACTATTCCACAAAACAAAAAAAAATCTCATCACAGTAATCATTGGCATTTGCATTAGTATCCATTGACCCCTTTTACCTCTATTGTGTACCTTTTGTATCGTCAGCAAGTTTAGTCCACATTACTTTCAGGTACTGTTGTCTGTCTGAATGAACCTCATTGAAATGAATTCATTAAAACAAAACAATTATATTTTAGAAGTCAGTTTCTACCACAAATTGCACTGGTATATCTGTGTACCGTATAATGTTAGTAAACATCTTTAGGTTGATAAATAGATGATAATATTCAAGTTAATACTCATATGTCCTCGTTAAATATGTAGTTCACATAAGATTGCTTTAACTGTGTAATTGGTAGATGGTGCAAATACTGCGCGTAGCACCCATGTTTGGTCTGCGTTTTGTACTGTTGTTTTGTAAACTTTGACTACTACGAGTCTTGCTTATGTGATATAAGTAAAGAAGATGCGATCTTAAATAATTTAGAAATCTAAGAGTGTGAAAACAAAAACTATTTACATACACTGAACAGAATTATTTGTCTATTATGTAGTTGCTGAGTTCAGTAAATTACTTCGCTACTTTTAGTAATTTTAAGTAAATAACGATCAGCTGTTCACGTTTGGTATTTCGTTTCAAACGACTATTTTAAATCGCTATTCCTTCCACCCTCCTTACGCCATATTATAAGAAATACGTTAAAACCGCGACAAAGATCAGTCTACGGAGAGTTCGTAATGGACATTTTATACAAATAAATGGACCGTCTAATCGGGGCATAGTTGAATCGTTCGGATCAATGTGATCCGTATGTTAGTCACGTTCGACAAAGCCTCATACGGGTAGGTCGTGTATTGATTCGGACCACATCATCGACGGAAAGTGTTCTGTTTACAACTAAGTAGTTAGTTCACATTAAGTTGATTGATTTTAATCAACGTTCTATTTAAGGTTATTGACCTGGAATGGTTTTGATATAATGTTCAAATAACTGTTTACAAAATAAACGTTTTATTTGTTTGTTTCTTATTAATTCTTCTTAATTACGCATAGTAACATGTAAATTTCTCTCCCAAATAAGCTCTTAGTACATAAAAACTAAGTTTAGATTTTTTTATAGTATCCTACCAAAGTGACTCCCTCCACCCTGCCTGATGGCAAGCAGTCAGTGAAATCCAGGAGAGGTGGCCACCATACCAAAAGCTTAAACTGCAGGTATGGAGGCCTCCACTATGGTGGCTGGGCATGGGGTAGGGAAAGGAAATGAGGGAGGTGCGGAAAGAAGAAAGGGGGAAATTGGGCCTCCGGCGCTCTCACTCACCGAACGAAACGCAGTAGTACGGATACTACTACTCTTACGTCGATCTTCTATGAGAGGATAGTATTGCTCCGGTCGATCCGGCCAATTCATTCATATTAATATAAACAAAGCGAATTAGATTTACATCAGTTTCTTTAATGTATATTTTGTATTGTCGTGCATATTGTATTGACGTACCTACAACTGTTAAAAATTGCTTTGGCAGCTCATTATACAGCCTCGATGAATATTGTTTTATCGTAAGCATTGTTTTTATTGCAAACCGACATTTATAAAGGAAGTGGAATTGATTTTCATGTAAATTTGTACTTAGATAAATAACTGTCTATATCAACGACGTGATGTCTAAAACTTTAGATATTAGGTGAATAGAGAGAAAATAATATTTTTATGGGGATAGAAAATAAAATACACTCAAACTAAGAGAATAGTAATTTAGTAGATACTGTTAAATATTGTGAAGTTTTAACTTTAATGAAAATTTTCTGAGCTTTTTCACGTAAACTGAGTAAAATAAATAGCTCCAAATTATATTATATAACAATTATATAACTTAGAAGATAAAATAAAGAAATAAACTCACAACAAACGGTTTAATTCTGTTCCAACGATGTTAATCGAAACTTATAAAAGAAATTTTGTTATAACAACATCGTATAAAATAAATACAAATAATAACAATTTTAAATAACATTGTCCAAAAACAAAACACAGATGGCCTAACGTAGGTAGGCTTTTGCAGAATCATTGCAAAATTTAATTTTATACTAATCTGCTGCGGAATAAATATGAATGTACCTACTTTTGAATAACTTCCAGCATCTATTTGAGGTATATTGGTCTTGGATATGACATGTTTATACATAATTTTGTTATACGTATCTACCTAGAGTTCCTAAACAATATATTACAATGTAAAAATGCGCATAAATTGTTGTCTAACCTATAATAATGAATAGGTACAGTATGAAGTACTTTGAACTAGATTGCCGCGACACATGTACGATTAATTGCTAGTGGCCATGCAAGCAAGCTCGGATAAATTGTTCAATCACACATTTCAGTAGACTATTGAATATTTAAAAACTTTTTTATGTTAATGACATTCGGGACGGCACATAGCTAATATTCTTATTACTATATTAATGACTAGCAATGCCTCACGGTTCCGCCCGCGCCTAAAATGTGTTTTGTCTCCCTCGGGAACCAAACCGATTTTCGGGATAAAAAGTAAACTACGTTCGTCACCGGCACCGAATCTATCTACATCCCAATTTTGATTGAAATCGGTTAGACGTTTAGGCGCTGAGTGGTTACAAAAAACACACACACACACATAAACTCATTTATAATATTAATAGGACTATATTATATTACTTAGCTGCGGGATTAATTAAAAATTACCTTCCGATTTTAAAGAAATCTTCTGTCTGTGATTTTGCTCTTGTATACTGCTTTTTTATGAAATGAAATGAAAGATTTTATGGTCCTAAAAGAATTGATGGATGGAATTATTGTGTTTCTTTTTATTTCATGGGCATTGGGAGCATGGCCAAGTGCTATTTGGGAGCTCTGTTCATTATCGATGATTTACACTGAACATCGAAGTCGTTTGCTCATATAAAAATCGTATTGTTTGCATGACCCTAAAGTTGATCGTCAGAAAAATCTTTGACCAATACGCGTTGTGCAATTTGTTTACGGAAAGTTTAAATAAAATATGATAATTTTAATTTTTCGATGAAACCTTCATCGTTTCTCGACCTTTTGACTGAGATCAAAGTGTAAAATACAGGTTTGTGTACTAAGAATACTGTAATAAGTATCATAAATATTCAATACATTATTCAATAACTGAAAAGTTTTAATATTTAAGTCAGTTTGTTTAAAGAAGTCAAAATACAACTTTTGTTTATCGTAATACTGCAATGAAGTCTAACACTAACCATTATGTATATGTTTCAAAAACATCTGCAAACGGAATGGTCGTGATAAACATTATATCAGCCGAAGACGTCCACTGCTGTACATTGGCCTCCCCCAATTTTCGCTACCTTGACCGGTGGTGAGCCGCCCTCACCCGTCGCAATATTAATTCAGTAATATTTTCAAAATTTTTATATTTACACACTAATTAATCTCGACGTGTCCTTCGATCTCTGACTATTATATTATATACGTTCGCGAACATTTCCAAGCCTTTTCAAAACGATAAAATAATAATTCACGTATAGTGTTACCTGTCAAGGGTCTCGTTTAAACTTGCCTTAGATATAATAAGGACTAACACACATTAGAAATATGCACTTTTTGTATTTTTAATAATATATCATGAAAATTGGCTTACCCATGTGACCTTTTTTTTGCAGCAGGCTTGGCATCCGTAATTCAGCTATTAGGTAGTAGGTATTTTAATACGAATTACGGTCACGTGAGATATTTATAAAAAAGTGTGTGGCAGTTGCAAAACTACATAAATATTTTTTGTAAAACAACGACCTAAGTGAATTTTTAAATTTTAAAATTTACATGAATCAACATAAATTTCGCAAAATAATTACCCATCAAACTACATAAATTTAAAAGACAAAAATAAAAAAATACATAGGTTTAAAAAAATTTGACGGCTTTTGTCTACCATATTTATTTTATAAGCGACCACGAGGCAGATCGACTCTTGTTTTTTAATACGTACGATGTTAATCTAACACATAAATTATATCTTTACGTACTGCAAGATTATTTAAGATTTTTGTAAATACAAAAAAAACTAACAATAAAAATAACCCTCGCAGAATCCTTATTCTCGGTTACACCGCCAGTATTATAAATCATAAATGACGGTGGAAAATAAGTGCTTAGTGTGCTTTCGTTGCTACTGAGTAACCCAATGTAAGGAGCGTGAAAATTTTATGAAGTTAGCTGTAGTATATTATGTATATTGCTCTAGAAAATATTGATTTTTATTGATACTACACCCAGTGGGCACCTAAGGCTGTGGATGATAATAGATATAGGTTATGACGAAAATAAGAATATAATTTTTAAATGGGCAAGCATTTTTGTGTGATGGAATCCTATCGATTGCAGCCTAGCTTAAACCCGCGATCATTTCGATTGCAGAGATAAATACCTTTTTTTATATTAGCCTAGCATTTTTTTATATTATATTAGTAGTGGATCTAGAACCATCGTGGATCTAGAACTAACGTAAATCTAGATCTTATAATGGCAGAATTGCCATTGCAAAGAAGACTCTTTTATGAATGAGGTCCTTGTCTTGAGGATAACGTGATGTTATATTATTATAGCCTATAAGCTGCCTCGAAAACTGGGCTATCACACGCAAAAATATTTTTTCAATTTCGACTGGTAGTTCCAGAGATTAGCTCGTTCAAACAAACAAACTCTTCCGCTTTATATAATAGTATAGATGTATATGTATCTAATACAATATTTCCAAAGTTAATAAAAGAGAGTTAGAATGTACAATATAATATGAACTTAGAGGCAAAAGCAAATATTGTCTCTGTATATTTTATTACAAAATGAAAAATTCTATTTGAAGAAAAGCTCGATAACGGGATAATATTTCAAATTTAATTGGCAATTTATAATAATTTATTCAATTTAGCCCATATTGTTCGAATATTTATTGAGTCTGTGCCAATAAGATAATAAAAATAGTGATAGGTCTGGAGCTTTGAAGAATAACTAAAATCTTGATTTTAAATTGAAGACAAACTGTTCATTATTTCTCTTATTTTTAATTTCTTAACTTTCATTTCAAGCATATTCTACATACAGGTTTCCAGACTTTAAAATGTATCCCATGTCAAAATTTTATATCACTTGAAGCGACTGACTGTATCAGGCAGAATTAATTAATTATGGTAGATGAATTAAAAAAACATTTTCTGCTTAAAATCAATTAGCCATAAATATTTATCACCGCTACTTTTACTCCTAGAACAATATAAACAGCGCAGCGTAGGTAACAAACTGAGTTGAGTTATAGTTTCCAGGGATTACAAACATAAACTGTTGATTCAACTGTCTGGTGCATGGTCAATAACAATCAATTGTCCATGTCACACGTGTCAGTTCATAATCAACATAATATAAGTAATGCATTTAATATTCTGAACTAGGGCAACCGACCCAATAACCTGAGGCCCTAGACAAGTGCCAAAGATTTCTACTATATTCATAGAATAGATTAAAACATGTATGGGATTGACATAAGCTAACACCAAAGCTTATGTCAATCCTATACATTTTTTTATCTATTCATTTTCCTACCGACCCTCTATGAATAGAATAGAAATTTTTGACACTTGTCTAGGGCCTCTGATCTTGTGACTCCACTCTGCCTGATGGTAAGCAGTCAGTGTAATCCAGAAATGAACAGGAACACAATTGTTAAGGTTGTTTGTATGACATAATGATGTCGAAAGCACAAGCAGGTTGTTTTTGTTTTCCTATTATGTAGTTAATGGAGCAAAAATTGAAAGTTGTTTTGTACGTGGGATATTGCTACCTAAAGAAACGATTATTATGTATTTTCGACCATAAAATTGCTTACTTTACTTACTTAGAGTAAATGTGCACATCATAAAACCATAGTGTCTATTTTTGCTTGCAAGTTACCTCAATACAGTGACATAAGTCTCTGTCATAATGAGTATTATTGAATTTTAGTTTTGATGGAATGTTTTGTTAAAAGTGGTAAAGCAAAATATTTTTATGGTCGACTATACTTTTATGTACCTGTTAATTTAGCGATACTATTACAATGTTTCTAGTGTAATTATTATTACAAATAATTTGATCGTGTCGCATTGATTGTATTTATAGATGTGTACAGCAGTCCTCTGCTGGACAAAAGCCTTTGCTAAAGCGCGCCATGTTTCCCAATTCACGGCTGTATGCATTCAGATTTTCCTAGCCGTCTTGTAAATAGTCGGTACATCTAACCTCTCACGCTCCACCGGGCTTCCTACTGTATTATTTATTATTTACAATGCGACTAAAAGTTGATTGAAATACTTTTGTTTTTTATATCAATAAAGTTATTATTTTACTTTAGGCCCTTATTTCTTAAACTCAGCCGTTAAGGTTGGTAAAGAGGTAAGCTTATTACTCACCTCTTTATGTGCCATTTTCAATTTTGCTCCTATTCTAATTCTGCATAAGGTAAGTATTTTATTTAAAATCTAAAGAATTATAGATATTTATAAAAAAAAATTCTAGCGATATTTTCGCCTGTGATACAGGAACTATATCCTAGTACAGGCATCTAAATTGTAATACGTATAGTTACACAACTGTCTTATTTTAATTTGTATCTAAGTAAGTTATGAATAAATGTTTTGAATTGATTGTTCGGTGTCTTAATTAAAAATACGTTGTTATTTTTTACCTGCGTAAGCATAGTGATTATAATAAACATCCTCAACGTGAGAGGCTTATGTTCAGCTGTGGACGTTTTTGAACTAAAATAATGAGAAGAATAATAATAATCTTATAATACCACAACAACTACACAGCGCTATCTAGACCCAAAAAAGCATAGATATACGTATTATAGCTTCTGGTATGGGTTTTAGAAATGTAAATGTATATTCCTTACTCATTTTTATATCACTCGTTTGAATATAATATTATTATTTTCATGTCAGTTCTCTTTTCATTTTATGACACCGTTTTTCGTGCGGATGACAGGTTACAAACTTTTATTTTGTACTTACTTTTATATTTAATATAGTCGAAGTATAAACACCTTAGAGAAAGGTAAATGTAAATGGGTATTTATACTTTAGAAGTATTTTATTATTTGTTGTCATTTAACGCTGGTGAAGCGTAAAGACGGTTGGAATATACACAAATAATTTATTAATTTTTTCATTTATTCTCTCAAAAAGGTTAGTAGGTACATAGTTAGGTCTTAAAATAAGTGCTGCAGTAAATAAACCTTAGTGAGAGCTGGAGATAATCACATTACCGTCTGTATTTGCTGTTTTTACCTGTTATTCATTGATATTTTGTTACCTGGTACCTACAGGCATTGACCTACAATGACTGATATAATAAAATTACGAATACAAAAAAATATATATATACGGTCGAATTGAGAAACCTCCTCCTTTTTTTGAAGTCGGTTAATAAATGCGTAACATAAGGTACGCATCTGTCACCCACTTTGTCATTAGCCTGAAAATGTTCACTGTAAAACAATTAAGGACTCAAACAAGTAAGGGCTGCTCCTATAAGCCGGAACCGATTTAACGAAATGTTTCCTATTAAATATATATATTTCTTGTATTAAACTTAATAAAGATTTTACACAGACTTTTGTCTTTGGTAAATAAACTATTAAATCATCTCTTAATTCATCCGTCCCAATGTTAAATAGCACTGACAACTCTAGACAATGGAGAGTTTAAACAATATATAGGCTTAAAATGGTGACATGTTACTATGAACCAGAATAATCCTCCGTTGGAAATAGCAGTCGTAATTTAAATGTAACGTTAGATGACCTAAAAACTCAGAGGAGAGATAAGAGGATAGGATATCATATTTATCTAAATAGGATATTATTCTCTTATTTAATATTTTTTCTAATATTTTAGACAAACTCGGAAGGACAGAGATTGGTCGGTAATTGTTAACATCGTCGTTGTTACCACTTTTATAAACAGGCGTGATTAAAGATTGTTTAAGAACTTTTGGAAATACTCCCACTGTAAAAGACATATTTATTAGATAAGTGATCACCGGTATCAAATGTACTCTAGCTAATTTTAAAAATCTTCTAGGTATCTCATCCCACTCCACAGCACTTTTAGAGTCAAGACTCATTAGAACTAGTTCGACCTCAGAAGGATCTGTCTCCAATAAAACAAAAGAAGTTAGTTTGTTGTGTTGTGGCAAACTTAAATTATTTGATGTCATACTGTTACTAGAAATAATATCGTCAGCCAAGGATTTGCCGATTACCCCAAAGTAATCATTTATATAATTAACTGATTCCTTTGGTGTCTGTCTACAGTTTAGTAAATTATTATTTTAAATTTTTGTTGTTTTGTATTGAACTATGTCGTTAATTGTGTTCCATAAAGCTTTACTAATAAGAGTGCATTGATATAGTGCATTTGAAGTGTACGACTATTATGCTAGATATACGTGGCGCATTGAGAGTATGACTAGGTACTGAGTGTGCAAGATGATGTGGATTTGATATCCATACGTAAGAAAATGTGTAATGCATCATCATCATCAATTCATCATTAATTTATTCCAAATCTGAGTGTGCTCTGTGTCCGTTATTTTTGCATTTAAAAAATTTCAACAGCAGAAATATATTTATATGGTAATATAATTATACGCTACGGTAAATATAATTAAACGGTAGTAGATTCACGCAGATTTCAGCATAAATAGGTCGGATCGACCTAAGAGTAGTAGTATACGTACTAGTTAGTGCGTTTCGTTCGGTAAGTGCGAGCGCCGGCGACCCAAATTTCCCCTTTCCTCTTTCCTTACCTCCCTCATTCCCTTCCCCTACCCCATTAATTCCCAGACGCCATAGTGGAGGCCACCATACCAGCAGTTTAAGTTAAGGTTAAGATGGTTTATGGTATAGTGGCCGCCACTTCTGGATTCCACTGACTGCTTACCATCAGGCGCGGTGGACTCACTTTGGTAGACTAATATTAAAAAAAAACAGGAAGCTTGTTTCCTTGTCATTGTCTTTAAAAAGCTACTAAACTGGGCCAAATCTGTATCTTATACTTTTATGTCAAAAGGTTATTCGATATACCTTTGGTTTTGCAAAACAAATGAATAAAGTTACATGTAACTTGTGAAATTTCAGTTGGTTATATAAATGTAACTGAAAAAATAATAAGTGATTTAAAAACTGACGAAACGAAATCTAAAGTAGGTATTTTTTACTGGCATTTAAAGCTTCATTACTATTAGGGTAATAATAAAGTCATTTGCGAAGGATATAGCTAATGAAAGTATACTTTATTTTAATAGAAGTCGCACTGTTGCCCAATTGGTTGAGGTCATTGTGCTATCATTAAATTTAAGCTGCGCTGCGTTAGCAAGTATAGTTTAACAGTTAACAGTTACAGTTTAACCGGGCACCAACTAGAGATATCTGTTTTTATTTTCTGTAGTTATAGTAGAATAAAGAAAATTTCATTATAGATACACAAATTTTTTTTTGGGACCACGTACTCTAAGTACTTAAGAATAACTGTTGTTTTTAAGCGCGTATAAAAAAATACAAACTGTTACGCTTTTTATATTAGTACAGATACTAATATAAAAAGCGTAACAGTTTGTTTTTTTTTATACGCGCTAATCTTTGGAACCACTAGTGGAATCCTCTCCGCTTTGGTGGAAACCAGGCCTTATTGATGACAGGAGATTTTCTTGCGATGTGTCACTAGAAATTTTGGTTACTCTTGCCTGTCAGTTGAAACCACGCATCATCACAAATCTCTGCGGAAAACTTAAGTACATACCTATATACTTATGTAGTGTTTATGATGGTGCGTACCTACTCACCATCAAAAACTCAATATTGCACAATCACTACTATTCACTTTTTTGCTTAAAAACCAGAAATAGTATGAAAACTATGCACTCAGCATAATATATCATATGCCACTTGCGTATACAACTAAACTTCTAAACATACTTCAAGTACTTACTGCCTCTGTGGTTCGGTGGTACTGTGTATGGAATGCCACGCAGACATCACGGGTTCGATTCCCGCTCAGTACAAATATTTGTGCGCATGGACATGTCTATTTGCATTGGTCTGGGTGTTTCTATGTATAATATGTATGTATTTACAAAAAAAAAGTATTTAAGTATGTATAACCGCATTCTAGAACCTAACACAAGCATATAATATGCTTACTATGGGTTTAGATGGCGTTGTGTGTAGATAGTGAAATATTAAATAATTTTTTATATTTATTACTGATATGTTAAAAAGTTACGACTTTTAACCCCGTTGCAAACACGATGCAAGTTCTCGATTTCTATTCATTTCAAGTTAAAATTTCAAATTTTAAAATTTCAAATTTAATTTTCTATTTAGTATTAATTACGGGTCCACTTTAAATACCGGAAATGCTTAAAGTTCTTTCGCCAATTTCCCAGAGATTGATCACAGTTGTTAAAGGTTTGATTCAAGTAACAAATTACACTATTATTTTCATTGAAAGAATATTTAAAGGTGTGGGTAGGTATTGCATGTATAAACCGTTTAAAAACAATCCCCCACTTACCCATATCGAATTTCTGTAAGCCAAGTACTTTAGGTATTTATTTCATGATCTAGCAGATAATAATCAAAATCTAACATGCGACCTTTTGCCTAAAGTATTAATAAAAATCTGTGTGTAAATAAGAAGTGTGAGGCTTGGAACTGCTGTGGAAATTGCCAGACAAATATAATTTGCCGAAACTAAACATAAAATATCAAGGTTGTTCATTAATTACGTTGCGGAAGTGCTGCGGATGTCAGTCGGTCTGTGTAAAATACAGATATTTAGTCGCAGCTTGTTACACTAAAAAGCAACCTATATAAGTATAGCAAGATATAAAAAGGTGTGGCAGATGATGACCGACTACATAATTATAATAAGCAATGACCATGTTACTATTTTTTATTTTTTTATTTTATTTTACTCTTTAATTACTATTTTTCTCTGATTTCATTTTATTAAGAATAATTTGTCAATAAATGGCAAAGTGGTAAACATTATTACTCTTGAAATGTACTCTTTTAGTTTAAATAAATTACAGCAATTAGAACAAAGGTACCCGAGGACCACTAAGTACTAATTAAAAGACATTAGAAAACTCGTTATCCTCTTCACTGAGCATATTCCTCGACAAAGGATATAAGTACAAAAGCCTGTTACGTTCAAGCCATATAAAATCCGGTGTATTCTGACTCGACACTGTAAAAAATGCACTGATAATTAACTTACATGTTCAATGATTTTCCTTTAATATAAACAATGTGCTGTAATATAAGTGTGACCTATCGCTCAATTACGATTAGCCACAAATTACACAACGTGCACAACACAATAGCATTCATCAGGGTTCATACTAAGTTGACAGCCATGAAACAAGTTAACTCTAATTACCTACTACTAACAATCAAAATATGAGCTACTAAAATTATATTGTGCGTGTTTAGCGTGCTGCACTTGATTCCATGTCATAAATTATTGATGCTACCTGGAAACGATTTTACCCAAAACGGTTTGTTTAAATTGCTCCCTTTATATAATAAAATATATAAGCCGAAATAGAATCACCCACCGCCTTGGCTGAAGCTCTGGTAAGTACTACAATATTGTTATGCAAACTATAGATATTGATATCTTACACAGAAAACTAGCTTCAATATTAAAGCACCTACAGATTAATATCTATGGGTAAAGTTAGCAGCATTAAATTTTTTATTATCGTAAAACACATTGCAACAGAGCCAGTTTAGATTGCACTGATAGTTGTACAATTTCTAAAAGCAAGATCATATTTTCCGACCGTCTTCAGTCAGTCATAATAACATTGTGAACTAACATGCCCAAATTTTCGAGAGTAGGTTGTATACGTGGGCTTAATAAATTACTTAATAATATACAATTACTTAGTCCCAAGTAAAATTAGGTTACTTCAGAAAAACATTACCGGCGAAATTTTATCAAAGTGTATTAAATTATGTGAAAGTGTTTAAACGGAAACTATTTAAGTAGGTACATAATAGGTAAGATGAAAGAATTTTTACTTAAATATGTATGCTTCCGAAATAATTTAATATAATATTATCATTTACATAAATAATGCTGTTTTAGATGTTTTTACCGTCATATTATGTTATTGTTTAAGAACTTTTGGAAATACTCCCACTGTAAAAGACATATTTATTAGATAAGTGATCACCGGTATCAAATGTACTCTAGCTAATTTTAAAAATCTTCTAGGTATCTCATCCCACTCCACAGCACTTTTAGAGTCAAGACTCATTAGAACTAGTTCGACCTCAGAAGGATCTGTCTCCAATAAAACAAAAGAAGTTAGTTTGTTGTGTTGTGGCAAACTTAAATTATTTGATGTCATACTGTTACTAGAAATAATATCGTCAGCCAAGGATTTGCCGATTACCCCAAAGTAATCATTTATATAATTAACTGATTCCTTTGGTGTCTGTCTACAGTTTAGTAAATTATTATTTTAAATTTTTGTTGTTTTGTATTGAACTATGTCGTTAATTGTGTTCCATAAAGCTTTACTAATAAGAGTGCATTGATATAGTGCATTTGAAGTGTACGACTATTATGCTAGATATACGTGGCGCATTGAGAGTATGACTAGGTACTGAGTGTGCAAGATGATGTGGATTTGATATCCATACGTAAGAAAATGTGTAATGCATCATCATCATCAATTCATCATTAATTTATTCCAAATCTGAGTGTGCTCTGTGTCCGTTATTTTTGCATTTAAAAAATTTCAACAGCAGAAATATATTTATATGGTAATATAATTATACGCTACGGTAAATATAATTAAACGGTAGTAGATTCACGCAGATTTCAGCATAAATAGGTCGGATCGACCTAAGAGTAGTAGTATACGTACTAGTTAGTGCGTTTCGTTCGGTAAGTGCGAGCGCCGGCGACCCAAATTTCCCCTTTCCTCTTTCCTTACCTCCCTCATTCCCTTCCCCTACCCCATTAATTCCCAGCCGCCATAGTGGAGGCCACCATACCAGCAGTTTAAGTTAAGGTTAAGATGGTTTATGGTATAGTGGCCGCCACTTCTGGATTCCACTGACTGCTTACCATCAGGCGCGGTGGACTCACTTTGGTAGACTAATATTAAAAAAAAACAGGAAGCTTGTTTCCTTGTCATTGTCTTTAAAAAGCTACTAAACTGGGCCAAATCTGTATCTTATACTTTTATGTCAAAAGGTTATTCGATATACCTTTGGTTTTGCAAAACAAATGAATAAAGTTACATGTAACTTGTGAAATTTCAGTTGGTTATATAAATGTAACTGAAAAAATAATAAGTGATTTAAAAACTGACGAAACGAAATCTAAAGTAGGTATTTTTTACTGGCATTTAAAGCTTCATTACTATTAGGGTAATAATAAAGTCATTTGCGAAGGATATAGCTAATGAAAGTATACTTTATTTTAATAGAAGTCGCACTGTTGCCCAATTGGTTGAGGTCATTGTGCTATCATTAAATTTAAGCTGCGCTGCGTTAGCAAGTATAGTTTAACAGTTAACAGTTACAGTTTAACCGGGCACCAACTAGAGATATCTGTTTTTATTTTCTGTAGTTATAGTAGAATAAAGAAAATTTCATTATAGATACACAAATTTTTTTTTGGGACCACGTACTCTAAGTACTTAAGAATAACTGTTGTTTTTAAGCGCGTATAAAAAAATACAAACTGTTACGCTTTTTATATTAGTACAGATACTAATATAAAAAGCGTAACAGTTTGTTTTTTTTTATACGCGCTAATCTTTGGAACCACTAGTGGAATCCTCTCCGCTTTGGTGGAAACCAGGCCTTATTGATGACAGGAGATTTTCTTGCGATGTGTCACTAGAAATTTTGGTTACTCTTGCCTGTCAGTTGAAACCACGCATCATCACAAATCTCTGCGGAAAACTTAAGTACATACCTATATACTTATGTAGTGTTTATGATGGTGCGTACCTACTCACCATCAAAAACTCAATATTGCACAATCACTACTATTCACTTTTTTGCTTAAAAACCAGAAATAGTATGAAAACTATGCACTCAGCATAATATATCATATGCCACTTGCGTATACAACTAAACTTCTAAACATACTTCAAGTACTTACTGCCTCTGTGGTTCGGTGGTACTGTGTATGGAATGCCACGCAGACATCACGGGTTCGATTCCCGCTCAGTACAAATATTTGTGCGCATGGACATGTCTATTTGCATTGGTCTGGGTGTTTCTATGTATAATATGTATGTATTTACAAAAAAAAAGTATTTAAGTATGTATAACCGCATTCTAGAACCTAACACAAGCATATAATATGCTTACTATGGGTTTAGATGGCGTTGTGTGTAGATAGTGAAATATTAAATAATTTTTTATATTTATTACTGATATGTTAAAAAGTTACGACTTTTAACCCCGTTGCAAACACGATGCAAGTTCTCGATTTCTATTCATTTCAAGTTAAAATTTCAAATTTTAAAATTTCAAATTTAATTTTCTATTTAGTATTAATTACGGGTCCACTTTAAATACCGGAAATGCTTAAAGTTCTTTCGCCAATTTCCCAGAGATTGATCACAGTTGTTAAAGGTTTGATTCAAGTAACAAATTACACTATTATTTTCATTGAAAGAATATTTAAAGGTGTGGGTAGGTATTGCATGTATAAACCGTTTAAAAACAATCCCCCACTTACCCATATCGAATTTCTGTAAGCCAAGTACTTTAGGTATTTATTTCATGATCTAGCAGATAATAATCAAAATCTAACATGCGACCTTTTGCCTAAAGTATTAATAAAAATCTGTGTGTAAATAAGAAGTGTGAGGCTTGGAACTGCTGTGGAAATTGCCAGACAAATATAATTTGCCGAAACTAAACATAAAATATCAAGGTTGTTCATTAATTACGTTGCGGAAGTGCTGCGGATGTCAGTCGGTCTGTGTAAAATACAGATATTTAGTCGCAGCTTGTTACACTAAAAAGCAACCTATATAAGTATAGCAAGATATAAAAAGGTGTGGCAGATGATGACCGACTACATAATTATAATAAGCAATGACCATGTTACTATTTTTTATTTTTTTATTTTATTTTACTCTTTAATTACTATTTTTCTCTGATTTCATTTTATTAAGAATAATTTGTCAATAAATGGCAAAGTGGTAAACATTATTACTCTTGAAATGTACTCTTTTAGTTTAAATAAATTACAGCAATTAGAACAAAGGTACCCGAGGACCACTAAGTACTAATTAAAAGACATTAGAAAACTCGTTATCCTCTTCACTGAGCATATTCCTCGACAAAGGATATAAGTACAAAAGCCTGTTACGTTCAAGCCATATAAAATCCGGTGTATTCTGACTCGACACTGTAAAAAATGCACTGATAATTAACTTACATGTTCAATGATTTTCCTTTAATATAAACAATGTGCTGTAATATAAGTGTGACCTATCGCTCAATTACGATTAGCCACAAATTACACAACGTGCACAACACAATAGCATTCATCAGGGTTCATACTAAGTTGACAGCCATGAAACAAGTTAACTCTAATTACCTACTACTAACAATCAAAATATGAGCTACTAAAATTATATTGTGCGTGTTTAGCGTGCTGCACTTGATTCCATGTCATAAATTATTGATGCTACCTGGAAACGATTTTACCCAAAACGGTTTGTTTAAATTGCTCCCTTTATATAATAAAATATATAAGCCGAAATAGAATCACCCACCGCCTTGGCTGAAGCTCTGGTAAGTACTACAATATTGTTATGCAAACTATAGATATTGATATCTTACACAGAAAACTAGCTTCAATATTAAAGCACCTACAGATTAATATCTATGGGTAAAGTTAGCAGCATTAAATTTTTTATTATCGTAAAACACATTGCAACAGAGCCAGTTTAGATTGCACTGATAGTTGTACAATTTCTAAAAGCAAGATCATATTTTCTGACCGTCTTCAGTCAGTCATAATAACATTGTGAACTAACATGCCCAAATTTTCGAGAGTAGGTTGTATACGTGGGCTTAATAAATTACTTAATAATATACAATTACTTAGTCCCAAGTAAAATTAGGTTACTTCAGAAAAACATTACCGGCGAAATTTTATCAAAGTGTATTAAATTATGTGAAAGTGTTTAAACGGAAACTATTTAAGTAGGTACATAATAGGTAAGATGAAAGAATTTTTACTTAAATATGTATGCTTCCGAAATAATTTAATATAATATTATCATTTACATAAATAATGCTGTTTTAGATGTTTTTACCGTCATATTATGTTATTGTTTGAGTAGCTACCTATATTATTATTAATCCCAATCTTATATTTTCTTTATATTCTAAATCTTTGATATTGATTGAAATATATACGTAGACTAATAATAAAAAAATCTATCCATTTTTCTAAAAAAATATAACTTAATTTCCGTTAACATTTATATCCCGAGAGTTCTTCAAGGAGTTCTTCAAGAAAGGAGTGAAAAAGGTTTTATCAAGCTCGGCAACGTGCAAGTGTTTCTCCGTCTGTTGCGAGCGTCCATAGGCTATATATTATATTATGTCCAGACTCAAGAGGTGTTCTTCATTAAAACCTACAACATATTTTTGTAAATCACTCCTAAAATTACAAACTCTATGTTGATAGATGAGAGTTTTAACTCAAAACAAAAAATAAAAAAAAATATAGGTAATTAGCTTAAAGTGTAGTAACGCTGGTGGTGACATTAAGCTGTTATTTTAAACTAAAAGAGAGCTATATTGCATTATAACTGAGTTCAAACAACCGGGAATTGTTTCGCAAATAAATTGATATTCAACTGAAGACTGCAATACGACTGGCAATGTTCGCAACACTGTTATTTGACCTAAAAACCAATTTTTAAGTTTTCATTGTTTTGTATGTGTGTTATGTTTCGTGTTCGCTGCCAGTCTTTTGTTTATTTATTGCCTGTACGTTGGGTCAGCCGTCATCACTACATCAAATTTATGCTTTATTGCTAACGAGAATAATGACTATTAATGACAATCGGCATTTCACAGTATTTTTAGCCATAAATAAATATTAGACTACAGGGGAGCAATAATTAACATATACCTATCGTAACATAAGTGAGTGCATCAGAGGCCTTTGTACAGACACATTCTAACAATTGGGTTAGCTTTTGACTACTCACACACACACTGCTTTTGCTTTCTAGTTTAATATTTCAGTAGCTGAAGTGACCTGGTATTCCAATAAAATAAGCTAAAATTTATAATGTGTAATTACTTATATATCTAATATTTTCAAAAGCAAATACCTTAGACATGCCCCTCACGTTATTTCGTGCAGAATTTAGGTTAAATCTTTATAAATCTGTGTTAGTTATGCTAACAAGGTACAAATTAGAACGTGTAAAGAACCCTACAAATTAGATATAAACATGAAGGATTGTTATTTGCAAACACCTACATTTTACTGATCTTGTGCTTACTTTTCTTTGAATTTACACACCTGTAACGACTTATTGATCGACAAGGCCTCTAGAAACAATTCTCGAGAATAGAGAAATTGTGCTAATGACAGTTTTGTCAAGAAAAATAAGAATTCACTGTGTGAGTCGTTTGAATCATAACACGTGATAGACAACTTATAGAGTTGGTATTGCGCAATGTCTTGCAATTATAACGACCCTATACATCAACCTTATAAACTGGATTGGATGTTTTTATCATTTTCCTAGAGTCATCATCATAATCATCATGAGTGTATTCTGCCTTTCTCAATTCCGACACGTTGCGTCTGGATATCAATATTTCAAATCAAGTGATTGTCATCTTACCCTCACAATACCTACATTATCAGCAAAAACCGATATTCAAGTAATCAGCCCTTTTAGACTAACTAATCATCATTCGACGACCTTTGTGGTTCGGTGGTACTGTGTATGGACTGCCAAGCAGAGGTCACAGTTTCGATTCCCGTTTAGTGCAAATATTTGTGTGCATGAACATGTCTATTTGCATTGGTCTGGGTGTTTCTTTGCATAATATGTATGTATTTACAAAAAAAAAAGTATTTAAGATAGTATGTACATATATTTGCATTCTGAAACCACAAACTATACAGTATATGCTTACTTTGGGTCTAGATGGCGTTTGTGTAGTTGTAGTGATATTGTGATCACTGCCAAAGGAATTTCGTATGACAAACGTAACAGAAAACTTAACATGCTGTTCGAGATACAAACTTTATAAAAATGTCACACATCCTCAGATTAATCGCCTAAAATGCGCTTACTCATGCAGATTCATCCGCAAAACTATTATTTAACTACGAGCTTGTAACACAGTAACAACTACATACATATCCCTTAAAGTTTAATTTGTATTGATGTTCTAAGTCGAGACCGAACTTAAAACCCATAGTCTCATCGGTTACATACCTACACACCCAGTAGCCTATACATTAAAATTAAACTGAACACAAAAGCAGTACTTTGCTAAAGCCCAGTGCACACCGCTAGAAGCGCGGCGGCGCGCATTTCCCTGAAGCAAGCGGGCGGACCCAGGCGACCCGAGCGGTGCCAAGAGCCCTGGAGAGCCTTTGAGCGGAGAGACGCGCGGCGGCGCGAATTAATCCGAGCGCGACCTACGTCATTTAGTGCTGATCTATACTTTGTACAGACAACTCGCTCTCGTTCGTAATGGATGTGGACTGAGACATGATTATTATTGCTGCGCTTGCAGAAGAAGAAGAAGTAGAAAAATTGAGAAAAAAAAGATAAGGTGAATTTATTCTTGATATACAATTATTGACCGTATGTCAAGGTTGTTAAGGCTTATATTAAATTTTTGTCTTAAATTGCTCTCCGCCGCGCTTCCAGCGGTGTGCGCTGGGCCTAAGGGTACATATTAATGGTTCATGATCGAGGTAGCGGCGCGATAAAGGGATTAAGTTCAGAATATTTTGGCCCGCGATGTAGGATAACATAATTAGCATGCTTACTTGAAGCCGGTAACCATTGAGCAACAGCACTGTACACCGTTTTTATATATGTATGTATATAATCATTGTGTAGAATATATTATATTATTATGTCGAAACGTATGAACGTGTGTCCGGTATAGTTTATTGAACCTTCTTTTGCTGCGTGGGGCAGGACTTAATAACGCTTACCGAACTTAAATGCGTTATATATATATCATCTGGCTGCCGGCAATGGTGTCTCTCTCTATGGCAAACATCCTTATTTATAAAGACTGATGATGTGATGATTCGTATTAAAAAAATATATATATTTGTGTGATTCACAATGACATTGTATATGTACATGTGTGCTGTATGAAAATGTAATTACTATGTACGTGTAAATTTTTGACTGGCCTGTTGGCCTAGTGGTTAGTGACCCTGACTGCTAAGCCGGGGGTCGTGGGTTCGATTCCCACCCAGGACAAACCTTTGAGGTGATGAGCATGATTGTTTGTTCTGTGTCTGGGTGTAATTTATCTATAATATGTATGTATTTACAAAAAAAAATCTATATAAGTAGTATATCAGTTGTTTAGTACCCATAACACAAGCAAATATAATTGCTTAATTTCGGGCTAGATGGCGCTGTGTGAATGTGGTAGAATATTATTATTATTATTAAATTTTAACTAACAACTACCTTTCGCTGTTCTAAATTTATTTATTTTAATTTTTAAATCTATTTTTATAAATAATAAAACTATTTCTATAAATATTCCAATAAAATATATTTTACTTGTTTAAGACTTATGCACGTATAATAAATAAAAGATTACTTAACCGCTTGAGAGTTTTTCGCTTAGAGAAACAACATTTAGGTATAATTTAACATTTGTACCAAATGCATAAATTTGTGCCGTAGCAATGCGACATTTTCAGTATTTATTTTGCTCTATATGTTTAAAAGTACAGAGTAAAGAAACACTAAACGTAAATTCACAAAACATTGCCGCTTTTGATTAACTATATTCATCGTCGATGCAATTTGCAGTGGACTTGATATTTTCATTTACATCTCAGTAAACGAATTTTAACTTAAGCACAGTGAGCACTTCTTCTTGATAGTAAAGGTAGAAATAAATCGTACTACTCTAGTACTTGTTTAATGTAAAATTTCTTATAGTGAGGTTCTTAAATTCTTATAGTTCATGCTTTTATAATTTAATTTATAAATTAAATTAAATTTATATGTAGACTCTGTCAGTCTTTCTATGTAGAAAGACTGCCTACAGTGTCTACATATAAATTTTAGTTCATAATCGAGCTTCTGTTCATTAATGTGCTTGTTATAAGGAACCTCATTTATTATTTAGCTTAGCGTTTCAAGCGCCTGTATCCAATGATATAGAAGCATAGATAATGTTGAAATTGAATAGGCTACCTTCTACAATAAAGTAATTTTTTTTTTAAGATTTGGTCTATTTGTACTCCCGATTTCTGTAAACAAAATTACGAATTCTGATCCATCATATCGACTTACTGAATATTGGTAATACTCGTATGTCTCTGAAATACAAATAATATTTCTTTTTCTGTAACGTCAATCGCATGAAATATGCGTTCGTAAAATCTTTTTAAGTACTTATTTTCAATGTCAATAATATTAGCAGGTAACTATTAAACCACAAGACTAGCGAATTAGTACCAGAGGGTAATTTGTATGCAGTAGAGAATCAACTTTAGAGGTATTTAGAAAATAATTAGGATGATAAAGAAATATAATAATAATATACCTAATATCTACCACTTTCACACAGCGCCATCCAGCCCAAATTAAGCAATTATATTTGCTTGTGTTATGGGCACTAAAGAACTGATAAACTACTTATATATATTGTTTTTGTAAATTCATACATATTATAGAAAAATTACACCCAGACACAGAACAAACAATCATGCTCATCACACAAAGGTTTGTCCTGGGTGGGAATCGAACCCACGACCTCCGGCTTAGCAGTCAGGGTCACTAACCACTAGACCAACAGGCCAGTCGAAATACTTTTACTGAAATAGTATGTTTGTCATTATTTTTTAAAATACCTCGTAAAGTAGAAAGCAGGTTTAGATCTTTCATTTATAATTAATTTATACATGTTTAAAGATTAACTTTGACGATACACACCAGACGCTTTAGCCAATGTAAATCTTCAGTCATTGTTTTTCACAACTCTCCAACCTCTACGTGTGCTGACGTTCAGCTAAATGACACTTATTACTAGCCTCCACTCGGTCGTTAGACAAAACGACGTCGTCATCTCCTTCATTTATTACAAACGGTCCCTTGTAACGCAGGTTTTGCTTTATTTTTCCACTGCGTTAAACATTCTCGGGTTTTAACACTTTAGAATATTACAAGAAACTACTGCACTCTGCCGTGATTGTAAGTGAATGAATTGCGAATTCCATTAGGTACATTAAATGAAGTAAGTTTAATTTTTTTCTACTCGTGTCTAATATTTAGTACCTGTATATACCTGTATTATAGTTACTACTCTTGTATCATCATCATTTCAGCCGAAATATGTTCACTACTTAATATAGTCGTCCCCAAATAACACCACTTTCACTGGTCATAAGTCCGCCCTCCTTAATTAATTGCCTGCAATCTCGATTTAGACTCTGTCTTCTCAAGTAACCAATCAATATTATAAATGCGAAAGTTTGTTTCTTTGAATGTGTGTGTGTTCGTGTGTGTGTTTGTGCTAAGTAAACTTATTTTAACTTTTTAGTTACTCTCCCGTTTAAAGTCGTTTTTTTTTGTTTACAATCATTTTATTTTACGATTTTCAGTGATGGGTAGACCTAAATCTTCCTAAATCATCAGAAATGAAATAAGTCCAAACACTAAGTAATTGCTGTAAAACGTTATCGAGTTCCCTCGACTGCCTTTCGGCTCCATCATCAGATCGACACCAAACCTTCACTAAATAGTAGTGCCTTAAAATACTTAATGAAAAAAATATCAAATGCACTAGTCGCCAGTACGATTTTTGAAAGTTTCCTTCGATTTCCCTGGGATGACATCATCAGATCCTGGTCTCCTTATCATGGTATCACACTTGGGATATCTACTTTCCAACAAAAAAAAGAATCATCGAAATCGGATAAACGACGAAGTTATCCGCGTACACACATAAAAAAAATATATATATATAGGTACTGTCGAATTGAGAAACCTCCTCCTTTTTTTGAAGTCGGTTAAAAACTAAGATATTATTATTAAAGTACTCAAAAGATTATAAGTACATATTATAGCCGGCATAAAAATCTATTGTAATCCTAAAACTCTACAGCAATGCATGGCCACAATTTTAGTCATCATAACCAACGCCTAAATATTTATATAAAAATCCGACCTAACAAGCGTACCTACGCAACGCCTTTTGACTCTCAAATTTTGCTGCTTCATCAATGTTATTGAATTACTTAAGGACATACAAGGCCAGTTTTCCGTCAAGTATAAATTAAACAAGTTTACAGTTGACATTCATTACTGCGATGGCCCACTTTGCGCATGCAACATGGAAATTTTGACCACTACATGTCATGAATTTTAAACAGTTGTGAAATACATGATCGCCACATGCCATGTACGTAAATTATCAAGCATATTCATGTCAAATTAGAAGTAAGTTTAACAAACAAGTCAGGGATATGTGGGACTAGGATTTAGGAACATTGTTTCATAATGCTGTTTGTATTTTAAATGATAGTGTGTACGGACTGCAGGTTTCGGATTCAATCTTCAGGTTGGAAGTGAGTGTGATATTGTGGTTCCTGTCGAGAAATTGTTTGTGGCATTGAAATAGTTTGTAGCGCGAAGTCTTTTTTTATTATTTCCGACGGTGGCAGACGAGCCCATTTGATGATAAGTGGTAACTGTCGCTTATGGACTTCTTCAATTCCAGAGATTCTGCAAAGCTTCTGCCTACCGATAAGAGAGTGGGGTAAGTGAAGACAAAGGAAAGGCGGGAAATTTGGCCTCCGGTATTCTCACTCACCAAACGACTATATCTTCTATGAGAGGATAGTACTTTTTCGGTCGATACGGCCTATTTATTCAAAAACCAGCAAGAGTCTACTACTTACCGTAGAAAGTCTGGTATTTTTATCCAGTAAAAGGCAACAGTTACATAGGATGTTACATAGACCCTAGGTAGCTGGCAAAACACACACCTCTGTCTACCTCTTTGGGGGAAAAAGGCGTACAGATGTGTTGTTATATTGTTTCAAGTGTTGTTTGTCAACTCGCCATAACAAACCTCATTCTAATAGCTGTTTGTATACACGATAAGGTTTGATTGTTATTGATTGATGTATCCAACTTATAAAGATCTTGTGATTATAGTTGTATTTATTGTCAATAATATATGAATACCTTATGTTAAATATTCCGTCTTTAATATCGATTGGCATTCACCACTGCCGGTAGCAGCTAAATCTTTTATATAACGGTAAATATTCGACATATTATTGCATTGGTAAAAAGGCAAAAAGGTTTATAAAAAATGGTGGTTATCTACGTGAAAATTAGTTGATTTCCATTTTTACACTTTAACCATATTCTCACATTATATTCGTACTGTGTCGTAATACTAAACTTTTATTACGTACGTGACAACCCTTAACAGTTCACTAAAACCTTTCAATATAGCTATGTTGTTACAATTCAATCGCTGACACTTATCTGTCTCGTCCGCAGCCGTTTCAGTGATATGATTATGAAGACATAATCAAAACAATAATATCGTAGTAATGTCGTGTGGTCTTCGATCTAGAATACGGAATTAACCCCTCTCCTACCGCTTGGGAGCGTTAAATGCGTACTAAATACTACCTCACTGCTGTCAAATATGCGACCATCAAGAGAAAAATAGCAAACTGTTGTTTTAGAAAAGACTTATGTCTAGCACTGGACGCTTTCTGGCTAATAATAGTTAAACAAGTAAGAACCTTAAGCCATCACAATAAGGCTTATAAGTTTTAGGGTTTATATAAATCGCCTGTCCACTACACTGTCTATCATATATTTTCTATACAGATCTTTCAGAAGACTAGACCTTTTTGATTATTTATTAATTCAACCGCAGCGTAACATTACGTTAACTCGAAGTGAGTTAACATCGATAGAAGAAGATTGAACCACGTGTCAAAATAAAAACTTGTCTAGACTTTCCGCTTGAATACCGAATAGAATATAGATAATATGATTAAGAATTGTAGACATCATTCTGTATGTAACGTTGTTGTCAAATGAAAACCAACATGATACCTACATATGTGAGACCAGCTGTTTCAGATTAAATCTTGCATGATATCCAATTAAGTACTAACAATCAAGAAAAAGAGAGAAAGAGAAATCGGCATCAAATACATGAAAATTTCTCACAGTATGTTTTAGGTTATTTTAATATATAAATAAATCCTTTATTTCAAGAATTATGGGCCGTACAATAAATACCTTAAACTAAAATATAATTATATTATAAAAAAATACTTGTGCTTATCGTGGCCTTGACCGCCCTCGTTTGGTTGACTGCCTGCACTGGTGTAGGACATTAAATTTGCTGTGTTATCTATATTTGCTTGCTATAAAGAATAATATTCGAAATTCGAACATAATTAGTAATTTACATGCAATTTGCATTGATAGTTTTCCATACCAGTTTTTGAGTCATAACTCATATACAAAATGATTATATATTATTATAAACCACCCAACCCAAACAAATTTCACCATTTAAAAACTTACTACTTCACCAAAAGTTTCCACGACGTACTTTTAAATTGATAGCTCTACTAATGGCTCTACTTAATCAAATAGGTATACGGATGTGGAAAACCCCGTTGTAAATTGCTACAAAAGCTGAGGTTTTATTTGAACGACATAATTCCTCCCTCGAGCCTTTTGTCCTAACCTTTTACGTCATTCAACACTTTTAACGCACTTCCAATCTAGCACGGACATGTTAGTATTCGACCCTAAACTAAATGTCTTAATTGGATTTCAGTCGATAATTAAAATTTGGAACGCACGTAGTACCATGAAATTAAATTGAATTGTCTATATAGAAATTAGTGGCGAATGATTTTGTTCTGTAACCATACATGATGAGTATTTTGTCAAACGTCATCCGATTTTACACATTGCGTATACTCTTTTTTAAACTAAAACATCATTTATAGTAGTAGTAGGTACTAATCATTATTAGCTTTTATTTACTTAATTTTATTAATTTTGGTTTACTATACAATAAATAAACAATATGAATGTTTGAATATTTAAAACGAGATACAAAACCTTAAATGTAGTAACGAAAAAAAAACATTCGAATTAAGGATCTGTGGACGATTCTGTCCTGAGTGTTTAGTTTAGTCTTTTTGCCCAACTGACGCAGTCAAGGAGGGTAATGTTTTTCGAGCGTATGTATGTATGTATATATGTAATGTATGTATATGAGTATGTGTCTATTTTTTTGGCACGCTCTACAGCTTATATGGCTTGATGGATTTTAACGTACGAGGTGTCATTAGATTCGTATTGATTGTGTGAGTGTCATAGGATATATAAAATTTTAATGTAGCGTCAGCACTAAAATAAAATGGGTATCTTTCTTTTTACTTTGTTTTAGGCAGGCGGGCTTTTTGCTTTTATTAATATAGGTTGCTTGTTAAGACTTCGTCTTGCCTTCATTTGATTGAAAATGCCTTGATAGTAGCGTTGCACATTATTTACGATATTGAAATTCATTTCACCATACATAAAAAATGACAGTACTAACTGATGAATATCCAATAAATTGATAAACCTAATTTGCGTAATAACAACTGTATTGATATATGCTTAAATTACGAAGGTTCAAATAATCGGTTTTCACAGCATATAGCGATATTCGATTACACGCTCCGATTCCAACGATCAAATTCGAACAGTCGATATGAAAGCATATTACAGTTTTATAAATTTATAAACTCCATAAGGCTATGAAATGAGAGATTGTTTCCTGTTTGTTCTATTCTGGTAATATATTCGTGATATAATTTTCATTATAGGAACCGCAAATTGGACTAGTTACCTTTAAACAGAATTACGTATTTTCTGTAGGCTTAAAGGTTAAATAGGTATAAACGCAAATGGAGCTCCCGCAAAAAGTGAACTAACGACCTGAATACACCTAAAGTAGGGGTAGCGAATGGTCGGTTGAGGAGAAAATGTCTCTAGTAGTAGTGTCGGGAAAGATGTAATAGTTAGTAACTAAGCTATAGAGGATATTTTAACAGAGTCTACGGACGCCTATTTTAAACATTTAACTAACATAATCGTGTGTTTAAAAAAAATGAATTAACACAAACAATGTATTATCATATTTATTTTATTCATTAGTTGCATGTTTTCTTGTATTCACTTCTAAGGACGTTATTAGTTTAATCCTTAGAAAAAAGTGCATTTTTTATATTCTCAAGCATAAGCGGATACTGAAATTTTTGGTTATAATTTCGAGGACTATGGCCACTCATTTAATATGTCATGACTGGTAAATTTCATGCTATTTTGACTATATTAATGAGTAGCTTACTACGCCCACATTATATATTTGATTTCCATATACAGTGGCTATTTTGTCAATCAGATCACCAAATAAGTATATGATCAACAGTCAACACTGCCATTATCCAATTTGGTAGAATAAAACATACAATTACAGTAATATACTTTATATTACACATGATGTCGTGTTTGTTTTGTGACCTATTTGTTTCTTCAATAGTATATACTCGTATACATGTTTAGTGTCACTGTACATTAGTGACGTAAATTGCTTTAGTGTTATCATCGAACGTTCGTTTTCCTAATGATAAAAAACGGTGGTGCACACACACTTATTGAAGGTACTGCAGTTCTAATCGAAAATTGTAAAGTAATAACTGAAAGAAAAAAAAAAGTATTAAGTAAAAAAAAAACTAAACTTTAACTTTATTGTAACTGCAAAGTAGCCAAGTATTAGAGCCAAAAGAACAACTGTTTTTAAACATTCTGTTTAACGTGCTGCTTTGCTACCGAAGGCGCAATCTTCTGTATTGCCTTTACTGCACTGCAACAGTCGATTCCGGCGGCCGGTCCATGTAGGTTATCCATCACCTCAGAGGGCCTAGACACGCTATTCGCATTTATTCCACTTGTCTAGGCCCTCAGGCCAGACATATCTAGGTACCTTGTTTGCACTTTCAAAAACAGAAAAAGGAACGCTGCAAAAACGACCTATGCACGATAAAATAAACTTAACCTAATCACGTTAGTGTCCATATAATTGTAATCAACTCTTGAAAATCGGACAAGTAGAAACTATCCCTAAGATTGCAACAACACTGAGTCAACTCCGAAAGATTCTTTATAGCTGAATACCCTTTTCTATAGAGATCCGACATATGTGTGTGAGGTGAATATCTAATAATGTCGTACAGTTAATACTTGTTTTCCTCGTAAACAGTATACGAGGTTGGTCATAATGTAATAATGACATGTAAACCTTTTTAGTGGCATCTACTTTATTCTGATCATGAGTTCTGCTGAAAGAATATTAATATAATAACAAAGACATAGAGATATTAGATGTGATACAGTCTCCTTAGTTATAATAGCAACTGCTATAGTAACTAAAGTGTCTAAAGTAGTAGACTGCTGGTCTGTGGGTTAATATACTAATAGCATATTTAATATTCCAAAATATTTCTAATAGTCTGGCTAATTGATATTACTTAGTTATTCAGTTACGAAGCTCAGATAACAATCACTGCTTAAAATACTGATGTCAGTTGCAACCGAACTGTCTAGTCTCGTAGCCACAGAAATATCCTGATTTATGTCATATAGAATCATGTCATATAAAAGCATATGAGAACGGTTGTTTTAAATATAAATATTTATGTTTAAAGAACTTTATTACTATCTCAAAAGAACAAGTACATAGTTAACTTAATGAGAATTTTAACAAATTGCAGAATACACAAACAATAGGTACCAGTAGTTCGTCGATACAGTGAATGAACGTAGGTATGTATAACTTTAACGTCAATGACTCAAAAAGTACTTTACTTTATTTAATTATATCAATTTTATTTTTTATTTTTTTTTTGTATTTGAGTGGTTGTGTATGTGTGTGTACGTGTGTATGTGCATGTATATATGTGTATGTATATCGGTAGGTGTGTGTGCGTGTAAGTACGCTTGTCTGTGTTTGTAGGCGTTATCAGTTTAGTATATATTGTCACTTTTTGAGGAAGCAATTACGTTTTTAGAAAAAACTCCATAAAATATTTTTCATCTGCAAATCAATCAAAATACGATACCCTAATGAATAAACGAATGAAAAGTTTTTTTTATAATTAAATAACATTTTATTTTTGTTGGTTAACGAATCAAGATTTAAAATGTAAATCAAATATTTGTTATGTTAATCTAATCTGTCATCATCGAGCTAGTCATAATTTATTTGCTATTTAATTAACTTTTCACTACCTCTGTGTTCATGCCTTTAAATATAACAGATAAAATTATTTCATAAACTTTTAGTACGTTAGAAATAAAGCGAGGAACAAGAAAAGTCTATTAAAGGTCGTGTTTCCCTCCATCGACGATATTTCCGTTTTGTGAACCGTGCTTATCCCATTAAATGTCTTTGTACACCTACTTCATAACACAGTAATGGCATTTACACCCAGTGGGAATTATGGTTTGCGTGAAGATTAATGCTATTAAAAGCGAAGCCTTTATAGCTACTGAAAATATACTCTCCGTCATAAATAGCAAGATAGGGGCGAGAATATCTGACTTGATTAGTCATATCACGGTATATTATCTTGTTACGTACAGAACACATTAAAACACAACAGGGCAAGGTGGACTTCAGTGGTGTTTTCACACTATAAATAATATTAGTGACAAAAGTAGCTGAACTTAGTTGTTTACAATGTATACGATTGGTGAATAATATATATTTACAATAGAAAATAAATGGCTGTTCAACAATTCACAAATATGGTATTTAGCTATTTATCTTGCTGACTGTTCTATTGAACAGGATGTAGGGCCGTTCATATGTTTAAAATATCATACATAATAAGTTATGTAACTTATAAGAAGACTCTATAAATCATAACCAAATTACCTACTTGGGTTAATGATCATTTATCAGAAAGATAATGTAGCACTAGACTGTTTTTAATAACATAACTCAAATTATAGAGGTTTGTTATGTTTAGATAGCTTGACAGTTCAGTTGATTGATTCTGTTAGGAAAGTTCGATTATAGGTTCACGGCCGCTCGGTACTAATGGGTAATGGGTATTTTCCCCTATTGCTCTACATAAATACTACAGTAAAATTGAGATCATTTTGATACCTTCAGGTTCCTTTTATGCCACTCAAGTGGCAATCAACCGCTTATCTTCAATGACTCTTAAACAATAAGACTACTAGGTACCTTCTTGTAATATGATCAGTAATTACGCAGCAGGCTATACTACAAGTGTGAACTCAAACACAGATTCTCAAATAAGGAAGGGCAATAGAGAGTGACTAGTCTTTATTCCTTTGCCTTTGCTCGGTGAAAATAGGTAACTGCGTTTGAATATGCTCTCCGAAACACAGATTGTTCTATCTGCTTAAAGTCACAAATTTATTAAAACATTACCTGTAGAGGCTGACACCACGAAGTGCATGCTGCCATACATAAATAGGAAATATTTGTACTATTGTCACTTCAATACTCGAATTAAAGTGCTGCAGCTACTCTGTCGACCAGATAATTTAATTGTTGCATCCCAACATGAATTTTTCAGTACAAAGCGAATTGTTTAGGCATTCGGGTCGCGCGTCGTTGCGGTATTCGAACAACGACAGCCATTTGTATGGGCGATGTACGGGTACGCTATCGCCGCATGTTTTTGAATAACTTGGTTTTCTTTTTTATATCATGTCCAGGATTTATGTGTGAATATACGATACAATCTGAATGTCGACACGCTACTGATAGCCTATTGTTTTGTATAGTAAAAAAAAATATTTCAATATGTTCAGACGTAAGAGTCCAAAGGGGCTCGTAGCTAAGTAATAGCCGTCCGGAACGATAGATCTTTATGGTTGGGGCTGTAAGACGTTGGAGCGCTAGTCCGTAAATAAGTGACACTTTTGTGCCTCGGGGAGCAGCACATTAAGCAGATAGTCAGGATTGTTGACAATAGTTACACTCTACAAACAGTGAGAAGCCTAAAAAATCGCCCCGTATTAAAATTTTTAAGGCCAGATGGTAGTTACTTCATTAAAAATACTGTTATTCAGCAGCAATCGATTATGACAGTAGATTCTGTTTCAGAGGCGAATAAGAGTGCTGAAAGTACACTTACCCACCAGACTTATTTTATTATCGGTTTAAAGATCTTTATTTCTCAAAGAACATTACATTGTTCACTTAAAGAGAAACTTAACTAATTTACATTAGGTTATTTTTAAACAGGCGTTCAGACTAAATATAATATGTAGTAATTTTGACAATTATAATTGTTACAACAGCTTATACAAACATTAATTATTATCTAATAGATGTAGTTTTAATCTTTTCTTAAATATGGGTAACGATGCAGATTCTTTAACACTTTTCGGTAATTTGTTGTATAGCCTTACTCCCTCAAATTGGATATTTTTCTTACCATACAAAGTTCTAACTGATGACACTTCTAAATTATCTTTGTTTCGTGTGTTATATTTGTGTGATTTTTGTTTAAATGATTATGGGCTATGTTATAAAAAAAATTTATAGTACTTATTAGTGAGAAACTTATTTCGATAAAATGTAGCTACTAGCGTAAATAACATTTAAAGTGCGACATTTAAAATGCAAATGCTAACCTGCAATGTTGCGATTACAGAAAGTTATTTTCGTAGGTTGCTGCGATGCACTGTGATATTCGGTAGCTTTGGGTCATAATACTCGTAGTAAGAATATTATAATTATGTAGTTAGCAGTGTCTATTTAAATCTGGAGAATACATTTCGCATATTAATACCTATAGCAGACAGATAAGCTGAAAGACGCACACTGCTTGGCCTTGCCCAAGCATCTACATTATAGTCGCTCTGGTTAAAGTAATGACTTTAACCAGGACATAGGTTCACTTGGTGTAGGCCCGCCCACGCTGCGTTTTCTTTTTGTCTCTGGCTCACTTGCCAGCCCCAACGACAACTAATTCTGCGCGGTACCTATATTTCAGTCACTTCGGATCTTTAAACAATCTTTATAAATGATGAGTAGTGCTAACTGTATCAAATTCCTTTATTTTATTCTTTATCGTGCACAACAGAGATACTTTGAGATACGTTGCGTAGTTTAGTTAGCGGAGAAAAAACAGCAACTTTATTGTTATGTTATCCAAGTATTTACTAGTTTTAGTTTTGAATGATGTAAGCCATTATCCAGTCATGTAAATTTATATGATATTTTTATTTCCATTTCAATACCCTTTATTTGTCAAAATACATACCGCAACTCGGCAAAATATAAAAATAACTGGTTCGTTTTATTAGTCTGTGATACAAGAATTACCACAGTCATAAAAGTTATTTTTGTTTCACTGAAATGTTTTTATCAAATCGGGTTTCAATCAACCGCATATAAATGCGAATATAAAAAGTAATAGGCCACTTTGTCATATTCGCATTTAATAACATTTTTGTCAAAGGACATGTCGCTGAGGAATTTTAATTTAGATGTATGAATGCAAAAGGATTTAACCTACCATTCACATATTACGGCCTGTTACGTGACTATGCTGTTACATAATGTATGTATCGCTTTACGTTATTCGGATATATGTGACACAATCAGCTTTCAGGCTGGCAATGTTCGCATGACATGCTCTAATACGAGTATATCGGTATCAAAGTACGTTAGTGCGTAATATATTATTTATTGTGTTAGTCACTGCTTACTATCTAAGTATATGTATACAACCTAGGGATTGTATAGGTACATACAATTAATTTGTATGGTAATTAGCGCAAATCTCCACAAAATTATTGCATGAGAGAGACTTTTATCCGACAAAGGTTACCTTCCGGTTTAAATAAGTGACTTAAAGCCAAATTGATTTATTCAAGCAAAATATATAGCAAACAAATCACGTAAATTCTGTCATGGATAAACTCCAACAATTTACTTTTGCTTTAATTCGTTGTTAAAATTCAACATATTTTGTTTAGTTGGGACTCTCAAGCCTATAACAGTTTCCATTCATTGAGTGATGTTAATTCTGAAATCACAATCGTGTATAAATAAGATTATCCTGTTCTTCTTGTTATGGTTATTTATATATGGAGTTATATAATAAAATGATGAAGAAGATCAAGACCTCGATCGCAGAAGAAACTAACATTTTGTGTTCAATTGTTTTCGTAAATTGAAGCGATATCGCCGTAATTTAAAAGAATTGTAATTTAAGTTTAGATTTCGTTTCTTATTGTCCAGATACCTCACATTATTTGTTATTAGAAGTACGCCATTAAGAGAAACGGGTGCTACAAAGAGGCGCTTTTACGAATACACACTAGCACTGTCCGGTCTTGTTCCCAATTAAGATGTGTACCTACTTACTTGATTGAATAGCCTAAATGCTACGTATTACCACAAGCACGAAGATACAATAGTGGCTTTTCAACAATAGAGCACCTAATTGGGTTTAGCTGTAGTACCTGCAGTTTATCTTCACTAGGATTATAATTGGTATTGCAAATATTTATAACATTATAATTGAAATTGCAATTGTCGATGGCGTAAACCTTACTAAATTTTATGATAAATATACCGGTGCATCTTATTGCAAGTGTCATGATGCCTTTTTTAAAAACAGGCAAGATAGAGAAGTAAAGGATGCTAGGCGACAGTGATTAAAATTTTATTAGTGTCGCGTTTTACTGATTAGAGACTTAATTAATATCACTACATAGTTAATAAAAAAACTCCAGATTATACTGCGAATATCCATACTTGGTGAGTTCTTACTCTTAGTACAAAATATTTCTTAGATTATACTTTCATATGAATCGTAACAAAGAAATTACCTCTAGCTCAACATTTCAATTCTTAAATTTCTGTGAAACAAGAAAATTTACATAATATTTAAGATTTTGGCGGTGTCGAAGAAGTCGAGCCTCCACTTTACATTGAATTTGAGTGTGTCAAGTGGTTCTGCCAGCCCGAGAGTCATAGTAAGCGATATTTCAATAGCGGGGAGGTCGCAAGGGATCAGATCAGCGCTCTCCAAATTATTGGAAATTTTCACCAATAGACGAACAGCTGAGATGAATGAAAAGTATTGGTTGACGAAAATTTTAATCTTACCTCTTCAAACGTTGGCGTAATTGGCGTTATATTTGTTTATTGGTATAAAGAAATGTATTTTGCGAACCGTGGTTATGTAACATGCAGTAATATTTTTTTCAGAAGTGGCATACGAGATTTTAAATTTGGTTCTTATATTATGTACTCATATAAAACAATCTACTTAATCTACAGCACCGATGGTTAGAGCACTGTTCTAATTGATTTATCTCTATTTATTGTATCTTTTAGTAACAGGAGAACACGCAACCTTGTTACATAGTAAAATGTAACAATCAAAGAATAATAATAATAATAATAATAATAATAGTTTATAGACCGATTACGTGTTTACCATCGGTCTATAAACTTCTTACATCCATTCTGCGAACCAAAATTACTAAGCATTTAGAATTTAATTCAGCTATGTCTATCTCTCAGAATGGATGTAGGAAAGGGGCCCGTGGTACTAAGGAGCTCCTCCTTATCGATGCGACCATTAGCCAGCAGGTTCGCCGCAAGGATTGGCGACATGCTGGATAGATTATAAGAAGGCATTTGATTCCGTGCCGCATTCATGGCTCCTGAGGGTGCTGGAGTTATATAAAGTAGACCCTACAATACGCACCTTCTTGGAGGCATGCATGCGGCAATGGAAAACAGTTCTTATCTATCCAGGATGTCGACAAACCCCGGGTATTAGCGAACCATTATGGATTAGGCGGGGTATCTTCCAGGGTGACAGTCTGAGTCCCTTATGGTTTTGCCTAGCACTGAACCCTCTTAGCTCAATACTGGAGAGTTCAGGGTTAGGTTATAGGCTGCGTAGAGGTGGTCAGATAATATCCCACCTGCTATATATGGATGATCTTAAGTTATTTGCGCCAACTGAACCCCAGCTGAAAGAGTTACTGAAGTTAACTGAAGAGTTTAGTAAATCTATCAACATGGCTTTCGGAGTGGACAAGTGTGCAATCATGCATGTAAAGCGAGGCAGGGTAGTAGAATCTGATGGAATTCAACTATCTGATTCTACTCATCTTAGGTCACTTCTAATCGCTGACGCCTATAAATACTTGGGTATGTCGCAGTCATTGGGCATTAAAGAGACAGATATGAAACAATCATTACAGGAGCGCTTTTTCAGCCGCCTTAAAAAAGTATTAAAAAGTCACTTGTCAGGCGGCAACAAGTTGCGCGCCTGTAATGGTTGGGTCATGCCTCTTCTTGTGTACTCCTTCGGCATACTCAAGTGGACACAAACCGAATTGGATGCCCTGGATAGGCGAGTCCGCACATTGTTAACCGTATTTCGTATGCACCATCCGCGTTCATCCGTCATGAGGTTGTATATCCTGCGAAAATGTGGAGGCCGTGGATTTCTAAACGCCAAAACCCTCCACAATCGTAAGATATGCAACCTTAGAGACTATTTTCTCAAGATGAGCGAGGGTGTGCATCGTGATATGGTTGCAGTGGATAGTGGACTTACTCCACTAGCCCTGGCTAAGGAGAGCTGGCGTAGGCCTGTGGTACTCACTATAGACGACCGTAGAATGGTATGGCAGAGCAAGGAGCTTCACGGACGGTTCTATCGGGCCTTACATGGGCCTGATATAGACCATGCTGCCTCCGTTGCCTGGCTACGCTTCGGCGATCTGTTTGGAGAAACCGAAGGGTTTGTTTGTGCAATTGCTGACGAAGTTATCATGACGAACAACTACCGGAAATATATCTTGAGGGATGGCACTACTGACATATGTCGGGCATGTCATCGCCCTGGTGAATCCCTCAGGCATATTGTTTCTGGCTGTTCGCGTCTTGCTAACGGAGAGTACTTGCACAGACATAACCAAGTATCCAGGATCATTCACCAGCAAATTGCTCTGCGATACAATCTTTTGGATGTCGAGGTGCCGTACTACAGGTACGACCCAGAGCCAGTTCTCGAGAATGGTCGCGCGACATTGTACTGGGATCGCTCCATCATCACAGACAGGACTATTATAGCTAACAAGCCTGACATTGTGGTGGTGGATCGATCTGAACGCCTTGCAATGATAGTTGATATTACCGTCCCTCATGACGAGAATCTCATGAAGGCTGAGAAAGACAAGCAAATAAAATATCTTGATTTAGCCCATGAGATTGTTGACATGTGGGATGTGGATTCTGCTGTCATTGTGCCGATAGTCATTACTGTAAATGGTTTAATAGCAAAGAGCCTCGACCAACACCTAAAGAGGCTCGCATTAGGTGGATGGGTCAAGGGCCAGATCCAGAAGGCAGTGCTTCTCGACACGGCACGTATTGTTAGGAGGTTCCTCTCTCTGGAACCCTAACCGCCAGTAGCTTGGACTCTAGTCTCGTTGCCGGTGGTAACCTATTTTTTATATTTTTAAATGTGTATTATTTGTTTTATATAAATATATACCTGTTTAAAAATGTAATTAATAAGAAAAAAATATAAATAAAGAGAAAATAATAATAATAATAATCTCGATCTGGCAACACCATCAACATACCACGTTTTACTCCTATTCTGAATTAATTTATTTTTACATTTATTTACAAGTTTTCATAACAATATTTAATAGTTTTGCTTTCTCAACAACAATAGAAAATACAATTTAGAATATAAAAAACAACATAAATTAAAAATAAATACCGTACAACAATAGTTATTACAAATGACAATGTTACAATGAAAAAATTTAAAATATCCGAAAAATATGAAAACACGAAGGTATGCTGACAAGATCGAAGAAACACGCACAAATAACACCTCCGGACTCGTCGCTCAGCTCCACCTCGCAGCAGCCAGATCCTGTGATAATAACATCGGTTCCTGCTGAGGCGTCGAGCTCCACTTCGAGCGACGAGTTTTTCTCCCCTACGACGTCGTCAACACCAGTACGCCGGCGAGGGAGAGGCCGGCCGCCGGCATGCTTGGGATCCCGAGGCCCACCAGCTTCGAATAGGGCCCTCGCTACCGGTGGTAATGTGCAGCGCATGCGGTAGACGTCGACAATGAATGAGAACGTTATGCGTGCATATTTTGCGGTGACAGGAGGGGGAACTAACCTCACTGCGTACTGTAGTCGCATGCTTGCTCTTTTTCAGGTACTTGAACCAACCGTTTACGTTTCAGCTCAACGACTATCGGATCAGGTGCGGGCTATCCAGCGCTGTAGGATGCTGGATAACACCGTACTTGAAAGGCTTCGCTCAGAGTGTGTGCACATTAGTCCTGTCCAATGACGTACGAAATTTACCAACTGTCTTAACAATACCACAATTTTCTCTGATTCTATTCAGCTTAGATCGCTTCTAGTAACTGACACCTATAAGTACATAGGTATCTCGCAAGCTTTAGGTATAAAAGAAGAGGCAATGAAACTATCATTCAGAAACGTTTTATAGGCTGGCCGCCTTAAAAAAGTACTAAATAGTTTATTATCTGGCGGCAACAGAATACGGCCTGTAATTGTTGGGTCATGCCACTCCTTATGTACTCTTTCGGCATACTTAGGTAGACTCAGACTGAGTTAGATGCCCTGGACAGGAGAGTCCGTACATTGCTGACTTCATACCGAATGCATCATCCACGTTTGTCTGTCATGAGGTTGTATATCCCGCGAAAGTGTGGTGGTCGCGGTCTTTTAAATGTCAAAACCCTTCATAATCCCCCGCTTGCCTTGGCTAAGGAGAACTGGCACAAGCCTGTAGTGCTTGGCGTTGACGACCGTCGGATGGTATGGCAGAGCAAGGAGCTCCACGGCAGGTTCTACCGAGCTTTACACGGTCCAGATGTGGACCGAATTGCTTCCGTGGCCTGGCTACGCTTCGGTGATCTTTTCGGAGAAACCGAAGGGTTTGTTTGTGCAATTGCTGATGAAGTTATCAAGACGAACAACTACCGGAAATATATCTTGAGAGACAGCACTATCGACATATGTCGTGCATGTCATCGCCCAGGTGAGTCTCTCAGGCATATTGTTTCCGGCTGTTCGCGCACCCGCCCGCGCAGAATGTTGAGCAAATGTGGCTCAAGCTCACTGTCAACACCTGCACACTTGTTATCGGTACAGCATACCGTCCGCCCTGGTTGGATCTGACTGTATTTCTGGATGCACTGACGGATTCCCTCGCATCTTTTGGTAATATTGACAGGTGTATTCTACTTGGCGATTTCAATGTGAATATGCTTGATCCTGACGATGGCAAAAGCAAGCAACTCAACAATTTTCTTCATATTTCAAATTTACAGAATTATATTACTACACCTACCCATTTCACTGATCATAGCGAGACACTAATTGACGTCGTGTGCACGGATGCTCATGTGATATCGGCAACGGTATCATACATTCCTGATCTTGGTCATCATGCCATGATTTCGGTGGAAATTAGCATTAAAGTTGATAAACCATTGCCACAATGGGTTACTTATCGACCAGTTAAGGATTTGTTACTTGACTATTTTAACAATGACCTAAACAAAGTAGATTGGAACTATATTGTTGCGATGTCAGACCTCAATTCAATGGTGCAAACATTTAACCACTGCATTATAACTCTTTTTGATTTACACGCCCCCGTTAGAAAGGTGCTGATAAAAGAAAAAAGCTATCCTTGGATTACTTCTACAGTGAAAGATATGATGCAACTACGTGATAGGGCTCATAAGAAGTCTAAATTAACAAAATCTGACAGTGACATAATAGCATATAAGGACCTAAAATATTTAGTGAGGACTGCGTTAGACAGTGAGAAAAGTGCATATTTTAAACAAAATATTGACAAAAACATTAAGACACCAAAAAAACTTTGGCAAAATTTAAAATCCACACCAGCCATAAACAATATAGGAAATAACAATTTGCCTAATTTTTGTAAAGATGTCGAAGCAGTTATGAGACACTTCATGGATATCCCGGGAAGTGATGAAGTTTCGATCTCTGAACTTACAAGATTTGAATTTGATAGATTTGGTAGTAGTACGTTTAATTTTAGACAGGTAAATGAGGATATGGTGCTGAAAATCATTCGCAGTCTGAAGTCGAATGCATTGGGTTCTGACAGCATATCTCTTGACATGCTTGTTCTGACACTCCCGCAATCACTAAGGGCTATTACTGCCATAATTAACGAGTCACTACGAACCTCCTCTTTCCCTGAGCTTTGGAAAATAGCTATAATCAAACCCATACCTAAGAACTCTAACCCATCTAGTCCTAAAGACTTAAGACCAATCAGTATACTCCCTTGTATTTCTAAAATACTGGAAAGGGTGGTCTACAATCAGTTGAGTGACTATCTGGAGCATCATAATATTTTACCATCTCATCAATCCGGTTTTCGAAAAGGGCACAGCACAACAACAGCTCTGATAGATATTGTGGACAATGTTTTGGAGGCTAGGGATTGTGGTATGGGGACTATGTTAGTATTACTAGATTACTCCCGCGCATTTGATTGTATTAGTGTCTCACTTCTCCTATCCAAGCTTTCATATTATGGATGCGATCCAGAGGTGATAAAATGGTTTCATAGCTACCTGAGCAACAGGTACCAATATCTACAGGTCCCATGTGACAAAACTGGCAATAATATCACATCGTCACTGTGCTCGGTTAAGAGAGGAGTTCCACAAGGGTCCATTCTGGGCCCGCTTCTATATATCATTTACACTTCAGATGTTGTTGCTTCTATTCACCATTGCAAATTTCACCTCTATGCTGATGACCTCCAAATATATTGTCACGTCCAACCACGCAATTGCGGCGTAGCTGTAAACGATATGAACAATGACTTGAGTACTATCACAGAATGGTCCAAGAGAAATTGTCTTGTTATTAACCCAAAGAAATCTAAATTTTTACTCATTGGGTCTAAAGACATGCTCTCGAAATTAAATGGATTAAGCTTAGATATTGCAATACAAGGTAGCCCAATAGAACAGGTAAAGGAAGCACGTAACCTTGGAGTAGTTTTTGACAATCAAATGCAGTTTGAAACATATGTGCTTGAAACTGTACGCAACTGTTTTTATCGCCTTAAGCTACTCTATCGTATACGCCCATACATAGGTCTAGATACGCGCATCATGCTGTGTGAGTCACTTATACTCAGCAAACTAAATTATGCTGATACCCTATATAGCAGCTGTTTGCTGAGTAGAAGTATAAACATAATTCAGCGCGTGCAAAATGCCTGCATTAGGTTCTGTTTAAATATCCCACCTCGCTCTAGAATAACTCCGTTTTTAAACAAGCTTAAGATGTTGAACATGGTCTCACGTTATAAGCTGCACTTGGCTACTTTATTGTTTGGTGTTGTACTGTCTCATCGTCCAAAATATCTGTTTAATAAGCTCACCTGGTCAAGAGACTATAATAAGTACAAGACTAGGGCTTCAAGCTTTTTATTAATTACTCCTCAACATTCGTCAGCTGCATTTCGTGGGAGTTTCAGGTTTGCCGCCAGCCGTTGCTGGAATGATCTTCCACCGCCATTACGCGCTCTGAAAACGTTGAATAATTTTAATAAGCTATATAAACAGTACTTGCTATGTCAACAACTGAAATAATAAACTTACCTACGACATTGCAATTTTATAGGTATAAAAAAAAATTAAAATCATTGAGGCGCCACGTTTTGTTTATTTTTAGCGTTTTTGTCATATAATTTGCACTTCATTAAATTCATATCTTATAAACCAACACTATACACTTTCTTTTCCACATCACTTTATACGTATAATAAATGATATAAATAAAACATTTACTATGTATTTAATATGAAATAATTTTGGTAAGTTTAGCGTCCTTTCCGTCCATGTCATGTTTCTACCTTTTTGTCTAATTTGACAGATGACAGCAAAGTGACAGTTGGGTCTGTCAAATGAGACCGATGAGACATGATCACCATAGAATATAAAAGTTAATTGCACTATGTAAGTTAAGTTATGTTCATACATTATTATTTTATTTTTTATTTTTTATATATATACTTATTGCATATTTTTGTTACGTCTATTCTTGTGTAAGGCATAATTTTATTATTGTTTAGTTGTTTAGAAATAAAGACATCTATACGTCACATCAAATAGGCCCATTTGAAAACCAGCGCCGTGCACTCGTGCTCGGCATTATGCTGAAATGGTGCCTATTTGGTACAGTCATGAGACTGCTTTTTATTTGTATCTTGTTACTTGTCCTGTCTATACCTATAATTGTTAATTAGTATGTCTCGTGTTATGTACCAAATAAACGTTTTCTTTCTTTCTTTCTTTCTTTCTTTCTTTCTTGCTAACGGAGAGTACTTGCACAGACATAACCAATCCATCCACCAGCAACTTGCTCTGCGGTACAAACTTGTGGACGCCGAAGTGCCTTACTACAGGCACAATCCTGAGCCGGTTCTCGAGAATGGTCGTGCGACATTGTACTGGGATCGATCTATCATCACTGATAGGACTGTTATTGCCAATAAGCCGTCAGGCTTAGCTGTGTCAATAGTGGTGATAGATCGATTAGAGAGCCTTGTAGTGATCGTCGACGTCATCATCCCTCATGATGATAATCTCTTGAAAGCTGAAAAAGACAAACAGATCAAGTATTTGGATTTAGCACACGAGGTTGTTGACATGTGGGATGTGGATTCGGCGATCATTGTTCCGATAGTGGTTACAGTGAATGGACTTAGTGCTAAGAGCCTCGATCAACATCTTAAGAGGCTCGCGTTAGCTGGTTGGGTCAATGGCCAGATACAAAAGGCGGTGTTGCTTGACACGGTCCACATTGTGAGGAGGCTCCTATCTCTGGAGCCCTAACCGCCGGTAGCTTGGTCCCTGTACCCGATGCCGGTGGGTCTCCAAATTTTATATTTTTAAATGTATGTGTTTTTTTTATACTTATATTATAAATGTAATTTTGAGAATGAATTTAAATAAAGAAAATAATAATAATCTTTATTCATCATCACAAACATTGTAGTACAAGTAAATTTACAAAATAAATACAGTACACTAAAACTACAATAACAGTGGTGTGACATGCTATATTCCTAGCTAGGTTATTCAATAACCTGTGTTAAGGAATACAGTGCCGCTCCTTTTGGATAATTATTAATACCGTACACAGTATTCTAGAATATTTTACTACAACTCAATAACAAAGCATGACATAATAATTTATAAAAAAAAAATATTTTTGTGGTATGTAACTAACAAGCAAACTTGTGATAAATATGTGAATATAATATGTGTGTGTATGTGTTTTGTACAGGAATCGGTGGAAATTATATATAACGATTAAAAACAAAAGTTGGTTGAGGTTAAAATAATAAAACATGATTAAAATACATAGATGGTATTAGCACAAGTATGACAATTTATACCAAAGTAAATTCCAGATTAGATTTGTTAAATCATAAGGGTAAGTGCATAAAACTTTTGACAAATAAAGTATTTATGAAAAAGTGATGTAAAGTATTTATGTAAAGTATGTGTAATGCATGTGTGTTGTGATGGTATATCATAAGTGTTGGTTTTATTGGTAGGTTTGTTATGTCTGTGATAGACGATGTTAGACTTAAGTCTTGGTCGTGTCATCGTGTGTGATGTGTGGTACAAGTTATGAGTGTCGGACGTCTGTATGTGTAAGATGTTTGGTAAGTCTAGCGTATTAAATTGTGTGCAATCTATAAATATAATAAAATTGGAGTGTCTGTTTGTAATATTTAAATAACCGTTTTACTACATGTATATGAATATATATACGGTACATACACCAAAATAACATTTTTAACAATTTTTGTGTGACTGTCTGTCTGTCTGTTTGTCCCGGCTAATCTCTGAAATGGCTGGACCGATTTTGACGGGACTTTTATTGGCAGGTAGCTGATGTAATAAGAAATAACTTAGGCTACGTTTATTTTAGAAAAATCTTTTATTTTAGAAAAATAAAGTAATGTTGATCGACTGTTAGACGGAACGAAGTAAGCCGGGTCAGCTAGTATATTATAAGATAGGTAAATGTAAGTAGGTAGGTGTATGTGTATGTGATATGTTTATATTATTAATTTTATTGAACATGTAGACAAATAGCTATTAACGACTAGTATAAGATTCTTTCCGTCTCATCATAGCTTTTTGCTAGGAGGAATGAAAATACAGCCTTTCTGCACTCAGTATACGAAAGACTGTAAATTGAACAGTGCTTGCTTACTTTATTGTAGAGAGACGGGCCTTGGTAAGACGAAAATCTCTTAAAAAAGGATGTTCATGCTCGCGGTAGTGTGCGTATTTTGTCTTTCCGACGCTTGGTAGTTTCTTTATAAGGGGTTTTGCGATGTTGTAATAAAATCGTTTGTAAAATAAAGTGTTGTCTTATATTAAGAATGCCCCAGTCTTTATACAACTCACTGGTAGGAAACATTATAGGTCGGAAAGTTGCTACCTTCAAGATGGCTATGTGAGCAATTTCCAATAGCATCAAAATAGTTTTCGCAGGCACCGCCCCAACAGGAGATACAGTATGTAACAATAGAGGAACATAAGGCAAAATAGACAGATCTTACAATCTTTAGGTTTGCTACATAACGGAGAGTTTTAAATATAAAGATTAATTTGTGGACTCTAGAAGTAATGAGGTAAGATGTAAGAAGGTTAATATGCATTTTAAAATTTAAATGTTTATCTAATACTACACCTAAATATTTTGTTTCATGAACAGATGCTTAGGACGAACAACCACAGTAGATTTTTGTGAGACAAAAGTGGGCCTTTAAGGTTATTTTGTTTAGTGGTTGCGATGCCACGCCAATTGAATAAATAAGGAAGTTTGATTTACAGGTATTAAGTGTGAGGGTATGGGCTGTCAGCCAGTCCAAGACTGTGTTGAGACCATGTTGTGCTACATGTTCCAGTTTTGGCCAGGAGTCTGCGATAAAAGTGATAGCCGTATCATCTGCGAATGCCACGATCCTGCCTTTGGGTATATTTAAATTGCACAGGTCATTTATAAAAATCAAGAAGAGAGTGGGACCTATTATGCTACCTTGGGGCACCCCATAGGAGATAGGAAGCTCATCGCTACTGTGGTTGTCAATCCTAACAATTTTTGTGCGATTTGTTAGATAGCTCCGAAAAAGATCCAACTGTAACCCCCTGACGCCCACATTTTCAAGTTTGAGCAAAAGAGTGGAGATGGGGACGGTATCGAACGCCTTAGCGAGGTCTAGGAATACAGTAAGGACTTTTTTATTTCGGATTAGATTTTCTACTACGTGATTCGTCAAATCATCAACTGCATCACAGGTAGATTTTTTTTTGCGAAAGCCAAACTGTTGTGGAGATAGCAGGTTAAAATGTTCAAGGTACTGAACTAATCTTTTGTTTATTAGGCGTTCGAGAACCTTTGATGAGGCACTCAACACAGCTATTGGACGGTAATTGTTCGGCTGGTTCCCATATCCACCCTTGAATATCGGATGGATTGTTGCCTTTTTCATTGAAGTTGTAAATGTAGCGGTTTCAAAACAAAGATTAAATATATGGCACAGTATGGGCGCCAATGTAGGAGCTTATTTTTCAAGAAGGCTGGTGAAATGCCATCCCAGCCAGTGGCAGCGTTTGACCGTAAAGATCCTATAGTTATTATTATTTCATTAGGTTCAGTTGGGTACAAGACGAAAGATGTAACTGGTATGGTCTTGGGTTGAGTATGTGTGTGTCGGTAAGTTGTTGGTTTCAGTAAAATATTGTCAGCTAGTTTTTTGCCAATGTTTATAAAAAAGGAATTTACTGCATTGCTTGATAGAACGGGTGTTGATGAGCATGTAAGAAGCTGTGTGGAAGAATTTTTGGTTGTTTTGGTATTTGTAACACGTTTAATAGTATCCCAAAGTGCTTTGGGGTTGTGACCTGCTTTATTAAGTTCTTGGGTATCGAATAGTCTCTTTGCTTTTTTAACAAGTGATTACAAAAGTTTCTATAACGTTTGCACGTAACTTTTAATATGTCGTTGTTTGGAGATAGTTTGAGTTCTCTATGTTAAGAATCCCTGTGCCTAATGCACCGCAATAAACCAGGGGAAGAAGAGCAAGGAAACTAAAATTAGGTAAGCAATTACAACCAACTTGTTCGTAATGCCTAATATTCATAATCCGCACACCAATTACCATCATTTCAAAACCACCTGCCTGCCTCAATCAACAATAAAAAGACTTAGTTATTACAAATATAACAGTCACTAAATTTAAAAAAGCCTCTGCAAAATAACCTAGATTTCATAAGTCACGTACAGAGACAGATTGGTTCCAATCCCATTAAAACAACCACTTTCAACGAAAATACGTATTTTATTTCTGATGACTGTCAGTTACACCAAACGTGACATGTCAAGCAACAAAAGTTAAGCCTACAATTCTAAAGTATATACAAATACATAGACATACAAAGTAAAATACATTAAAATATTTACTCTCCAGAAAAAGTATATGTCCATGTTGTCACGAACACAAAGGGCAGCTGCCGGCTTTACGCCGTTTCTTGAGAGTTTTTATGTTAATGCAGACTTTAATCTACCTCCAGGTGCTATTTACTTCTAAAATTAAGAAACGTACAAATTCACTTTTACCAAACTATAATAAATATTTCGTCAATAAATCCTCTCTGAACGGTTAAGCTTACGAATATTGATTTTCTTCTAAAGTTGAACAACAAAAGTAAATATATAGTTTAACAATTTGTTGATGTAATTTATGATATTACTTTTTCCAGAACGGAATTTATTAGAGCCTACTGAGTATAATAGCGTCATGATAAGACGATATAATCATTTTATTAGATCGATATCGTAGTCATTATACAACTGGTCGAAGTTAAAAAAATAGCAAGTATCTACAAATGTGACTGTTTACATTACAAGTTTATCTTGGATGTTGCTGTTATTTGATGCAAGAAAATAATTATGAGAAAACCTAGACGAAATAAAATACCTTTTTTTTTCAACTGCAAAAAAAATATAAAACAAGGCGAGGTCCTGATGTTTCGTCAAATTACCCAGACATAGAAAGGTGAAAAACCTTATAATGATAAAAATAATAATAACACTATTCATACTCGCTGTAATACCTACGCTGTAAAACTAATGCTTTACTTGCATTTCATTTATTTACTTTTAGAACAATTTATTTAAAAATGCACCAAAATGTAACATTTTAATTCTATTTTATTTTAACCTGTAAAAGCTTACACGTTGTGTTAATTTACAATAATAACTTCAGGCCCACCGTTCATTTGGTACACAGTTGAGTTTTATTACATTTTTCAGGAAAACTCTCTACGTAGCCGTAGGTGTCTACCTAGATAACGCGAATCCCGGCTGCCGGAACATGATGCAGGAAAACGAACTACCTACGCCATCCGGCCATACGCCATCGGCTAGTGTCGTATCTAGATAGCATAGTAAACAAATTTTCTGCGTCTACCTTACAATTCGGTGTAAAAGAAAAATATATATTGTACTTATTTGTTTATTTTTTAAAATTTTTGTCTGTCTTCGAAAGAAAGGTAAGGTGAACGCAATTTGTGTGATATACATGCACAATCCTAACTATTGTTGTAATTGTGAATGTATACCTACATGTTATTATATGTATGGGTAATTTAATTAGTTATTTTATTTATTACTCTTAAACTTACATCTATCTTTACAGGTAAGCCTAATGCGACAGAGAAGTTGAGCTTTTTATCTAGTTTATAACTATATTTATTTCTACATCCTAATACATGATTAAAACTAACCTAAGTACTGCAGATGCAATAAGCAGTCTTCGTAAATTCGTTCAGTGCACATGAAAACAGATCTATCCGGTCAGACAGCGTGTTGAGCACACGCAACGCCCGCACAAGCGGCGCGCGCTGCAGCAGGTTGGTGCGTGCGCAAGGCACAACCAGCAGCGGCGGGCGTAAGTTATAAAGTAATCATAAACATTATGATGAATTACGGTATACGGTAAAACCAACGATGGTTTATGTTATACTGCTAATATAAAGCTAGCTGTAAAACTCTATATATTTTATAAATAAATAAAAAAAAAAATACCATATCGTAACAATAGTGACGTTTTGTTATTTGATTTTTAACCGACTTCAAAAAGGAGGAGGTTACCTATCAATTCGGGTCGTATGTTTTTTTTTTTTTTTTTTGTATGTTTGTTACCTAATATCTCGGTCATTTATGAACCGATTTGAATTTTTTTTATTTAAGAGGGTATACTCTGAAATTGGTCCCATTTTTTTATTATAAGAAATGGTTCAGTGGTTGTATGTTTGTTACAACTTAACTCCGTCATTTATAAACAATTTGGAAAATTCTTCTTTTATTTGAAAGGGTATACTCCGAAATGAAGTCCCATGTTTTTTTTATAAAGAATGATAACATGTTTTGTTTTTTTTTGCTAGTAGGTAGGTTATTTTTATGAAGGTCATTATGATCCTTCTTGGCTGGCACCGACTCCAAAATAACTGATTAAAAACTATAAATAGTAAAGTATTATAGGTATCAAGGATTGCGTTGATTTCCCTTTAATGTTCTTTGCTATGAAGTAATTAAAATATTATTTTCTACTTTTTAGTTAAGGAATGAACGTGTAGGTGTTGTTTGAAGTCGGTTTTCATTTTTTTTCTAAAATAATTTTATATATGATAATGTTTTATGAACTACGAGCCTCATCGATATTAAATATTTGTATTTACTCCGATACATTTCGATTTTATTTAGGGCGTGTGATCTCCTGTATAGAAAGAGCCACTCCATATTTTCGTGGGTGTCGTTCCAAATTTGCTTCTTGCCTTTAGGATGCCTTATGTCCAGCGGTGTAGAGTATTAAATAACTAACATTTTAATTATTAAAATTGTTTTTCTCTACATACTCATCAGTAACAATAAAAAACATCATAACTTTATTTGAATCTCCGCCGCCATCTATAAGCTTAGTAAATTCAAAGCATATCCCGTGGATGATCACATACCTACATATTGAAGAAAACAAGACAATAAAATGCTCTAAGCGTTACAAACTTAGGACATTTTACTGTCTTGTTATCTTCAAATTCGTGATTATATATTTTTATATAAAAGTAGAAAAGCATTGGTAGTTCGTAAATAAGTCAAGATACGTATAATACGAAACGACACCGATGGCTGAACCGGACCGTTTCCATTTCAAACACCTTTCAATCGAATTAAGTCTGCTCACTTTCATTAACAAAATTGCGCTGTAAAAGCTGTGCATAACGTAGTTTTTGACTTTCATAGTGTTAAATGCGTTGTAACTTTATTGCTTGTAAAAGGTACAATGTACCTGTATACTCAGTAAATTAACTCAATTTGTTATAGAAAAACAAGTGAATGTACCTCGCCTCAGTTTCTTTTTTAACGATGAACATAAAATACACGTTTGAATTGAGCAAGGCCACTAAAAGAAATTGCCAAGACGATTACAAAAGTTCTAAGTTGCACTACTACTACAATATATGTTTTAATTTGTTTACATTAAGTACTTATTTAAACTTGCATTTTGAATTACAGCAGACCGCAACTATACGTTGACGTAATGATGTACCTTCATGACAGTGTCAATAAGTGCTGTAATGAAACAACAAATTTTATAATTCCTTTACTTCATGTTTTACAAAAGTAAGGAAAAATAAAACATTTCGGCTGACATGCTCTTAAAATGATGATGATATAACAGATCGTACGTAATATGATTACAAAGAATGCTACGCATATACAAAGTCATTGCGGCATGAAAAATATGAGACGTCAACTGGGATTTTATAAATTAGGTAAAAAACTGTACCTACAGCCTTAATTATTGTAGATTTTAATAAATCCTTGAAGTGTCACAGGTAGTTTTATAATAAAGGTTACTACTGTATATAATAGGCATACTATGGGTATGTTAACATTATTTTAAAGGGTATATCCCAAACTTAACTACTAAATCCCTTATAACTTACAAGTTCAGTGAAGTTCAAAGACCTTTCTATACATTAACAAAGGCTTTACTAATACGTGCGTGTGGATCATCAAAACGTTAACCTTACACCGTAGGTACACCGAGCTTAACCCAAATGTTATTACACCGATAACTTAAGGAGTCTTAGCAAAGACATAAACATTAGACCTTACATAAAGCTAGTTATACATTAAAGCAAAGATAAGAGGAGATTCATCACCATTCATTTTTGCTACGTTTGATTGTCGCAGTCATATTCTGAATTAATGAAGGCTTAATTTACTTACAGTGAAATAAGTCTCATTTTAGTAGAAGTAATATTTAGATGATTTTTATAACAAACAACTCACATGTGTGACAAAATCCTTGATTATGTGTCACATAATACATGTAATTTTGTAAAGTTTGTTAATTAGTTTAAATTTTGTACGCTGTCATTGTCCCGTCTTGGCTTTCTGTCATACTCGTATAAACACTTCTCTCAACATTAAATTATAGAAATAGATTACGTTCAGCGTGTTGAGCTTTAGGCTTTAATTTCAAAGTCTACGTTAAAGTTGGTACAAAACAACAAATATTTTCAGACACTCAGTATCTAACGTTTGTCTGTAAATTCAAAGATGCGTGACGCATAGAAATTTTTTTACCAGTAGCAATAGGCTGCTTTCGGTTTAAGAAACCACCCAATTTCTTACTGTGTATGGGCCAAATAAAACATTTTATAAGATTTACCTACACAAAATATAGTACCTTGTGGTTGTGTTCATCCATACCCATTTGAACCTATAATATCGATTAGTACTGTGGTATTGACGTACAATATATTCTAATAAACAGGACTTACCTGAAAATAAAAGAAGATATTTTCAAAAATAGCTTACAATCTACAATATCTATGCACGCAACCAAACGCTCGCATGTCCTCATTTCGCGTGAGCTTCAATCGTAAGACAGCATCACTAATGACAAGGCAATTTCTTTTATCCTGATTACAAAGAGGAATACGAGATTTCTGTCAACATCATGAAGGATCGCTTATTTGTGATTTGCTGGTACAAATATCGATGATGGTATTCAAACAGCCGTCTTGGTTCAATATATTTGAAAGATATGAATGACCCATTTTAGTTTTATCATATTTTGTTGCAGGTAAAGTGGATTAAAATTTTAAAGTAAACCTTACTAAGCTTATTTCACTAAGAAAGAACTCGACATAAAACTTATTGTGCTCCGTCGTGTATTGCAGGCTTAAGACATATGAGGTATATGATTGCTTCATCTCATATGAGTTTATACCCTTCCAACTAAAACGTACAATTATTCCTAATTGCTCTGTAACTAACATAGAAAAACGGGTCCTTTTAACAATAGCAATTACGGGATAAGATCAACAAGGAAATCAAAGAATGTTAGCTATTTAAGGTGAACGAACAGCTTTTACCTGCACATACTTGTTACAACGAAATGTAACAATAGATAAACGTAGAAAAGACCTTGGCACACAATGTTCAGAACCATTACTCACTCGGACGCCAGCGCCGTCTAATCAACCGTCCTAAAAACGTCTAAAACTTGGCAAATCCATGCGTGTCTTATCGAGAATATACAGAACTAGATTTATTTTACAAAGCAATTGAGATTTCGAATGTAAGATAAACGCCTTTAGTCGAAATGTAATCAGAGAGAACGTACTTTCGTTTTTTTTTAGCTTTTTGTGGTTCTTTTTCACAGGCAAAGTAATAGAAGTAACATTAAGGCCATTTCAGTTTATTTTACGGTACCTGTCACGAGAGACTAGGGTAAAAAAGTAAACCTTAGGTAATCCTTTCTAACTTTTGGCCGCTAGAAAAAAGATTTTTTCTTAATTCGAAAAAAAATCGAATCTCGAATAAATATAAGTAATTACGGCTTTAATTACTGATATTTTTGATGACAAATTCATTATAAGTAGGTGTAGAATTAAGACCCAGAGCAAAAGAGGATCTTTCATTGCTTTAAGACTCCGAAAGTCCGAACTTTCGATGATATTCTGAGGGTACTTTATGGAAGAAAAAATTAAATAAAAATTATTTGTAACTTAATAAGAGTTGTAAGAGTAGTTGACTACACAAGCAAAATAGTTTTACTTCCCTGTGCCAAAAGTATTCAGAACTAGTAAGTCGTTTCGTTGATAGCTAAAATGGGTTGTATACAATTAAGATAGAAGCTATAGTGTCCCCCCCAAACGGGGTTCTCGCCTTGTCGCGGCGGGGGGGCTTAGTAGCCGTGGTTGCCCGGAACCACGGTGAACCAAGAGGAACCCCAAGGAAGCGCCGCTCCTCTGGGCTTTGGTGGTAAGCCCACGATGGAGCGGCTCAGGTGGGTTGCGGTGCTGTATGGGCGGCACCGCAACTGGGTCGGGCTGCGGTGTTGCTACTTGTTGCGGCTGAGGAATGGCTTGGCCGCGGCGGGAGAGGAGTGCCGGTATTACGGTGCGCCGCTCTTACTACCTTCCGCGGCCTCGGCGGGGCCGCAACCGCCAGATTGCAGACGCGGTGGGGCCGCAGGGGAAGAGGAGTGTCGGTATTGCGACGCGCCGTTCTCCCGATCCTCTGACACTCTGGCCGTCTGGAGGAACATCGTGGGTTTTAGTCAGTATGCCGGCCGCGCTTTGAGTGTGGTCGGAGAGTCCGACATAACCCCCCGCCTTGCCCAGGCGGGAGCGTATGCGTAATGCATTTCCCACGAAAAAAAAAAAGAAAAGAAGCTATAGTGTACAATATGTCTTATTAGTCATCACCATGATTTCATCCGAAAGGCTTTCACTGCTAAACATAGGCCAAGCATTCTCTACTTTGACCTATATTAATTAAATTTAATTGATTTACCAAATTATATAACTGAAAGTAAAAACTTTTTAACTGAACGAATGAATACGTGACCTTTGGATAAACTAGTTACAGAAGTATATTAAACTTCTGAAATGGGACGGATTGCAAATTGCAAACAGGAAACTCACTGTTGATATGTTGGAAATTACTACATATACGTCAAAAAATTGTAGTAACTTTTCGTAATGTTTAATAACTTTTTTAAAAAAAGAAAACAATATATTGTAGACTCCTTCATACTCGTAACTTGACTAAAGCGCGTGTTACAGTTTTAGACGCACTATAAGATTTTGACTCTTTTCATTCTTACTCTTTTCTGTAGAACATCAGCTACTGTTCTATTATCTAACCTTTTCTAAATAAAGCTTGAAACTAGAGATTACATCATTGAGGAAGTTATTATGTTACTTCGACGTAAGCAACACAAAACAACATTGTGTAATAATTTGTAAACAACTGTGAACCGACCTATCTACACTTTGTTTACCATAAACCATAACGTTCCTATAATCATATAAAATATGTCAACAAAATTGCACTTATTTAGTAAACAACAAGGTTGGCTACAATTTTAGAACCGTGCAGGTACAATATAAAAAATTCTGAGTATAGTTGCACGTACAATTGACGTAACTTTTAGCGGGGTGGTTGCCGAATGATTTCTATTGTATCTACTTTCACGAGATTAAATAATACGTACAAAATAACAAAAAAAAATGTGTTTCACTAGCGGATACGAAGTTCTAAGTTGAGTAACAACAAATCGGTATTGTTGAAAGTTCTTATCTGTTTACGATATTTATCTTAACTGAAACTACCAGTAGACAGTCAAGAGTCTATCTCGGTTCGTCATAGTCTCGATACCTCATTTGTCAAATTATGATAGATTGCTTAGAAGATATGAGGGAACAAATGAACTTACATACATAGCCTGCTAAAATCAAAACAAAACCAACATTTGGCTTTGTCGTAGTCGGATAAATACAGTTGCATAATTATATGAAACATTTAAAATATATACATTTCATTCACAGATGAACATTATGTAGAAAAGCATGATTTGCTACTGTACAGTGCTCAACAATTACCTACATATTATATTATATACTATACATATAAAGAAAAGTACTACGACAAATAAGATATTAACTTTGGTATTACCTATTAATACTATTTTTCTAATATTCTTTAAAAGCCCTCCTAAGTAAACTAAAATACTAGAATTTCCGATTAAATTTCTGGATTGGATCATTATTTGTAACATTTAACGTCATTCGTCTGTTGCTATACCAATGCTCACTGCTATGTAATCGAAACTCATTGCAAGTTAACATTGTTTTTGACAAAATGACACAAGAGTGTACAAGCTTGCTTTTGGCAACGCTTGTTGTCATATTTTATCATAAAAGCTAACGCAGCTAACCTGTTTGAGGCCCTAGACAAGTGTCAAAGATTTCTATTCTATTCATAAAATAGTTAAAGAAATGTATGAGAATGATATAAGCGTTGGCGTTAGCTTATGTCAATTAAATACTGTAAATTTTCCCGATATGCATACTTTACTGTTTTTTAACTTCTAACTTGATTTTGCAATTATGAATATTGTAAATGTTAAAGAAAAAAACTAAAATAAAAAATGCAAGAATCTTCATAATCAATAATAAAATGCTTAAGGTTTTATTTATTGCATATTAATTTATTTAACTTGCCGGTAAATATTCAAATCAGGATGGTTACAAAATTATGTTTTAAATACTTACTACTAATAAATACTATTTTTACGTGGAAACTGGGTAGAATATACCATATTTGAGCTGCTAGATATAATGTAAGCGCTATCGATATTCTACGTAGTAAACAACGTCATCAATCATTCTCTAAACCTGGCGTTATTGATCACTATTTTAAAAGCGTTTGTTGCATACACATGACAGATAGATGTATTATGCACTGAGAAGCTTCAACTGTGCTTTATAATAAACCTATTTTAATTTTATTTATTTGCTTGTCCACAGATCATCAGCCAGCGAGCTGATCTCAAGGCGAGGAGTGTTCTCTAGAAGGCAATATGGCTCTGTCGAGCAAGTAAGTACACTCTTTATTTTCTGGTTGAATCTTTTTCTTATTAACCAGCATTTCGACGCCTCTCGAAACCCAAACTGTCTCTAATAATAAGCTATTGTCTAAGAACAATTTTCTAGATTATATGTAGTATTTCACATTATAATTAACTTTAATGGGCGTTAGAGACATTACACACATTATAAGAAGACACAGCATTATAAAAATATGTGATGCGATGTGATGTGATCAAATTTAGGTCAAAATACAAATAATAATAACAAAATTCGACTGGTAACGTGTGTAAGTATTACGATGCATGCATCGTAATGATTTTGCCCTGAGCTAGGAACACTCCAGGTCTCCGGACACGCAAACGAACCATCACTGCTTTTGCTATCTCCTTATAGAGTATACGTTCACCGGGACTTTTGGTACCTTTTATATGTACTCGTAATAATATTTAAATGACGTCACGTAATTACAATGCGGTCGTTTAAAGGTACTCTACAATCGCAATCAATTAACTAAATGTGGTTAAACCATCACAGAAGCCTGGACGGGCAGTCGCCTAGTGTTATAAAACTGCCACTATGCGGTCGCTGATTTATTCGCCAAGCAAGAAGATTATGCTATACAAATATTCTTATATAATAGACGACAGACCTATAGGGACATGAATTATGTTACTATACTTGTTTCTGGTCATATCATTACGCATACCTAATTGCAATTAAAGATCTATACGCATAGGACTTACAATTTTATTAATAAATCTACAGTAACATAACCAAGTACCATTATTCTAGTAAATTGACAAAACATTCATTATTTATATACATTAATTTTTAATATTTTTATATTAAAAAAATACTAACATTCATTATCACAGGTAATCAAATTAAAATTATTGCAAAACTAATAAAAACTTTGTACATTTTCTGTGCTGAAAGGAACAAACTAACTGGTATTTAATTAATGCTGGGTGGAAGCTCCATTTTTCTTTCCCTGCTAAGCATACTTTAACTCTTTAATTAAAGTAGATTACAGAGCGGCTAGATGACCTAGGCTTAACAAACAGAATAAAATAAAGGATGTTTAAAACTTAAATTAATGTCTCAATTGCAAGTAAAATCTTATTCATCATCTGCTATTTGAAGTAAACAATTTATTTCCCTTTGTACGTAGTATGGTTCTTCCCTTTGTGCATTTTGCGTCGTTCTTCCTTCGTTTAGCATACTTACCCGCTCTTTATAAAAATCTTCCATGCCATAATTCCTAAGAAAATTGAATGCGTAAAAAAGCCTCTGGAACATTTTCCTCAAAAACACATCTGTATAAAACAAAAGTAACTCAAATTATCTAATCTTTACCTATTACATCGTTGCCTAAACATTAACCGTTGCTCGTTTTAATATCAATGACCTACTATGTTTTGGGATGTTCCGTACCTATCCAAAACTAGGTCAAGGTTTTACCTGACGCTTCGTTTAACTATTTATCCTGCTTACCTCATTTGAGAGCAGGAATGTAACCAATTTGTTTGTAGGGTACTGTACATCTTGTCGCAATTTATAATTGGTAGGGCTGCTACAAGTGACGAGTTTAATAAAATAAATTCCCAAACGTATCGTAAGTTTTTCATAAGAAGGATTTAGCAGAACTCTAGCTGCCAAATAAGAACCAAATGTGTAGGTGTATTATACCTGTATATTAGGTACTTGTTCATTTTTATTATTAGTATTATATCCAGGTAGAATTGTTTTGTTTCGCGGTCTTCCGTAGAGTGGCGATACTTACGACGGCATCGATTTATATTACGTAATAATGTTCACAAGTTTCACGTTTCATGTGTGCTTTGACCTGTTTCATCTCACCTACATTATTGAAATTAAAAACATTACAAGACATTTCAAACTAAACAAAACTACTTACCTATAGAATTATGAATGACTTGTCACTATTCGTGCCGTACGAGAAAAACCGTAAAATATGAACATTGTTTACTGTTATCGACGACGACGCTGCAAAAATACTGCAAAAGGACGCAAGAATCCGCAAAGTGCATCTGGAAAATGTTTCAAACTTTCTTGGCATTGGAAATATCTGTTACATTATAAACAACATGATATTTGAACAGATACCAGAGTTTCACACTGACGTTGCTGTAAAATCAATACATATAATAAAAATGTAACCGATCGCCGTCTGTACATGGAAGATATATGAGAAAAAAAATTATTGGGGCCTTTATCAACGCAAATAGAACCCAAAACAATGATTGTTACAATTTTTGTCTGTTTGTCTGTTAGTCTGTTAGTCTGTTTGTCTGTTAGTCTGTTTGTCTGTTTGTCTGTGCGTTTGTTCACGCTAATCTCAGAAACGGCTTATCCGATTTAGATATGGTTTTCACTAATACATTGTGGTAAGCTTCACTTAACATTTAGTATTATATGTTTCATGTCAATCGGTTCATAAATAAAAAAGTTATGCCAATTTAAAGAATCACGTCGAACATTTGTTAATTTACTACGAAATCTGATAGAAACAGAGACTTTAACAGGTTACGGAATATATAGCGTTTTTATTTTTCGGATTCCGCTCATTCTTAACAATCTTCCGTTTAGTTTTAAATGAGTCCAGTTTCCAGTGAGCCTATGTTTCGCGATGACAATTAATAAAGCCCAAGGTCAGACACAACTAAAAGTTGTGGGCGTGGATCTAAGTATTAGCTGTTTTTCGCACGGTCAGCTTTATGTGGCTCATCACGTGTTAGCATTCCTAGCAGCCTGTATGATTTGATCCCCGATGGCTACACGTCCAATCCATACATCCATACACCCATACATATTATATAAGGCTTTGTCCTGACTGACTGACTGACTAACAGACAAAGCACAGCCTAAACTGCTGGTCGTAGCGACTTGAAATTTGGAGGGTGTGTTTGTCTAAATGTATAGAGGTTGTACTAAAAAAGGGTTTTTTTTAATTTAATTCCTAAGTGTGTGAAAAGGGATGAAATCGATTATATGAATCTTCTTCATTTTTTAACTTACAGTTTTGAAATTTTATTTTGGAATACTTTTATTTAAATAAAAAATATCCTTATAATTTTATTTTAACAGGGGTGAAATTAGGGATGAAATATTCTATACAAAGATCTTTAGCTTCTGAAGCTAGCGACTCGAAATTTACAGGGAGGGAGAGGGAGGGAAAGGATGGAGGAAAAGGAGGAACTGAGGAGAAGGAGGAAGGGAGGGGAAAGTGAGAGGGAAGTGATGGGGAAGTGAGAGGAAAGTGATGGGGAAGTGAAGGGGAAGTGAAGGGGAAGTGAAGAGGAAGTGTGGGGGAAATGCGGGAGAAGTGAAGGGAAAGTCAGGGAGAAGTCAGAGGGAAGTAAGGGGAAAGCCAGGGAGAAGTGAGGGAGAAGTGAGGGGAAAGTGAGGGGAAGTGAGAGGAAAGTGACGGAGAAGTAACGGGGAAGTGAGGGGAAGTGAGGGGGAAGTGAGGGGGAAGTGAGGGGGAGTGAAGGGGAGATAAAAATAGTATGAAAAACAGTATTTAAACAATATAAAAATGTCTATTGGAAAAAACGTCATTCACGCGAGCGAAGCCCAAAAGGTCACTCACTCACGTATCACGAAATCTCAGAAACAGCAAGTGTTAGGAATCTCAAACTTTGCATTGTCATTCCTATTAGAATATAGGTGCTCACTTAGACGGAATTTTGCGAAATCCATCCCCTAAGGGGGTATAAAGGGGTGGCAAAGTTTGTATGAAACTTCTATAGTTTTTATAGTAGGATTACCAAATTACTAGAAAATACTCTTTTTTTAATATTCAGAAACCACCCTTATTAAATGGGCAAATAAGAGTCGCAAATTTGTGTGAAAGTGGTTTGTCAGTTTTAGCGGTAGCGGGTTTAAACTGGATTCGCCATAGAGACGGATAATACTGATACAATGTACGATTGCCATAAAATCAGGCACGCAATATTCTCATAGAGGCACCCATCTGAACTTTCACGCGAACGAAGTCGCGGGCAACAGCTAGTATACTATAAATATTATATTTTTTTCGGTGATGTGTGTGTGTGTACAAGTTGCCAATGCTTGTAAAACCATCCTTTGAGTTATTTTTTCTGCATACTAATTTTATCAAATTAAAATTTCTGATGTGAGATTCTGCCAGTCAATATTCAAGACTGAAATTGGTAGCATTCCTTTATCTGGATTTTCTGTCCCTTATAATAAAAAGTAATATTATCTAATATTATATATGCTTACAATATTGTTAATCAATAATAATATACTAAGGCTCAAGAATTTATTTGAAAACGTTAATATCCGAGCTTACCAGTCAAAATATTTAGCATTTAATGTTCTAAATCTTCAGAAAGGTTATAGACTAATTTAATATCACGCTACGACTCACAGGAGTTGGACCAACTAAATCTGCCAAATATAATGTTACCGCAAACACGCTACTACTCTGAACAGTACAACTAATTTCATAGGGAACTATCGCGAACTGATCTGCGGTCAGTGTGTACAATACTTGTCCAGGGTTAGAAGTATTCGATATTGCAATCAGTTTTCTGTACCAATCTTTGAGGTATTTTATCTAAAAGACATGAGCAGATGACATTCTATTTTACTTGTAATATCGTAAGTTCTATTTTTAATTCAAGTAATAGTAATATTCAGAATAAAGAAGGTATTATGAAGATTAGAGTTCAAGTGAATAACGCCAAATATAAAGTTATAGTATAAAATATTCTAACGTTGCAATTTTACGATGTCACTGAGTCGAAACGAGTGCGGTAGTACGGAAAACTCGTCCGGATCGTATTTTTATGATTTCAATGCAATTCATGTTTAGCGATGCAAATTATTTAACTACTCTATTTGTAACAAGTGCCAGATGTCTTGACATACTAAAAAGTTTGATTTTACTAAAAACTACTACGAATATCTTCGTAGGAAAACGAAACTACTTTTGCAATCATATCTAATACTTTTATAAGCAACATACAACAATAATTCGAAGGTACTCAGAAAAATGTTTTGATAATTTTTAAAATAAACAAAATGTTTACAAAAATAATTAGAACAATTTTCTCTTTGGCCAAATGTTGGACAAAGAGAGAATTGTTCTAATTAAAATTTCATCAGTCGTAACAAGTTAAAAGTTAAGTGAAAAGTTGTCATAATTAATTAGTAAGCCCTTGTTAACGAACTTTCTACTCTACTTGGTTAATTGATTTATGTGAACCGTGTGGGGTTCATTATTCATAAGTCGTGTCATACAGAGTGTTGATGTTGGTGAAATGTTTAGGTTATTGTATGTATTTGGTTAACCACCGCAATGCCAGGCATTTATTTATAAAAACCAAAGTACTTCGATAATTTAACTATGTCTACGATCTTCTGTTAAATGTACTAAAAGACCTCAAGCCGTACACTACTGTCATTTAAAACCTGGGTACTTGTTATTTTTTTTTTTTATATATTAGCCTACCAAAGTGACTCCACCCCGCCTGATGGTAAGCAGTCAGTGGAATCCAGAAGTGTTGGCCACCATACCAAAAGCTATCGTCTTAAACTGCTGGTATGGTGGCCTCCACTATGGCGGGTGGGAATGGGGTTAGGGGAAGGGAATGAGGGAGGTGAGAAAAGAGGAAAGGGGGGAAATTGGGCTTCCGGCACTCTCACTCACCGAACGAAACGCAGTAGTAAGGATACTACTACTCTTAAGTCGATCTTCTATGAGAGGGTAGTACTTCCCCGGACGATCCGGCCCATTCATGCTGAAACCAGCGTGGATCTACTACCGTCATTTGTTAGTGGTCTCGGTCTTGGTCTTTTATGCGTCCGGCTCGACAAAATTTCTTCATCAAGCCCAGCTCCGCTCGGTAGTGCAGAAGTTTTCTGGGATCTTCGCAGGCTTCGTGGAGCGATCTCGGGTTACCGAAGATTTATGCATTTGTGCTCGACCGATGTGTCATCACTCCTTCGGATTGCAGGACGACGTGGTTGACGGTTTCGCCGTGCTCTATGCATGCTCTGCACAGATGATTATTGGTAAAACCTAAAACATATAGGTGTATATTAAAAGGGCAGTGATTTGTGATAGTGCCCACTAATGTGTGTCAGGTCATCCCTTCCTAGGTTGATTAAGTGTGTAATTAGCTTTGGCGATGATTGTGGAAGAGCCTCTTTCGACTGTCTACAGTCGTTAGAACTTGTCCACTACATCTGCTGCTGTTTTTGGGCCCAGTTTCGTATCCATGAGCGGAGTTGACTGGTAGTTATGGGTAATATTGGTCCTATTGGTGGGTTGATGGACCTTCGCTTTGCAAGCTCATCCGTTGAATCATCCTATTCTACCATGCTTAGATGACATAACCATGTTCCGCTAAGGTAATCACTTACTCTCTGGTGAGCTGTATGCTATTTGCCACCGAGTTTAATAATAAAAAAGATGAACTCAAATCAACACATTTTACTTTTAATTTCCATAGGGATTAGCATTTTTTAACATAATGAAAATATTACATCGAAATTAAAATCTTAGTTATTAGCTTTCTATAAGATTTCTTCAAAAATTTAATTTTGACCACTTCAACTTATTAACCGTTAATTGCTTTTAAAATAATTTATTTTAATTTATTTTCTAAACTGATAAAATATCCTTGACCCGAAAAAAATTACCAATTTTTGAATAATATGTAATATTATTCAAAAATTGTATTCATATGTAATATGTTAAAATAACCTATAGATATTGTTAATTGACCTTTGTATTCATCCCTGCTAGACCAGAACACTTCGATTCTTTGAGATATGCTTGTGTTTTCATTCCTTAAGCTTCTTAGTATTGTATTATTTCTGCCAGTGCAAGATTGACTTTGTTGATAATGTTCGTAATGTTTTTAGGGTCTATAATAATCGCCCAAACTAGACTGACCTAAGACAGTCCTCTGGAGCTGTTTCACATCTTATTCTAGTTTATTCTGAGTGTATTAATGTAGCTAGATATAGGTATTTTTAAATAAGAATTCTTTAATGCAACTTTACTTAACAAACGCCTAGTTGCCTGTAATATAGGTAGTTACTTTCATATGTGTATATAATAATATGTATATGTATTAAACTGTATTTTATAGTTCTTATGCAACGATACGATAGAACAAGGTAGGTAGGTTACATAAAATCGCTAATGTAGGTACTGTTAGTGTCGAACCACACCCAATTATTTTTAAAGACAACATAAATTAGACCTCTATAACATAGATACTCGTATTTATTCGGCAGACAGAAGAAATGATAATGACTTAATACTTACTAGTTGGTTTATCATAAAACTACAGAATTATTAGAAACGTTTGCTGGAAACCTACAAAAAGAGGTAACGGGTCGTTAGATATTTTAAATTGAATATCATTAATATCCTCTCTGTCATGGTCAACAACGACTTCAATGTGTTTTTCCCTATACTTACCTACTTCATTAAAGATCAAATACAAATGTTTGCATGAACTCCTACACATTTTTATTGGGAAACAGGAAAATTCAACATATAAGAACGAATGTGTACAAAATACAAAGGCATTTCTTGTGATTCCGTCGCTCAAAAAACGTCTCATTTACATAAATAGTAACGTAATAGAAAATCCACCAATATTTGACACACTATACATGGAATACACTTACAGCTACAATATTTTCTTCTGTATTATTTTACGTTTATTGTACATAATTATCAACTTACGAAGAGTTTTATAGTGATGTTCAATTGATTTGCTCCTCGAAATATAATAAGTACAACACTGCTTACATGTTAGGGTAAGTCTTTAATATTACAGGGAGGACAAATATTTCACATGTATGAAAGTTACAGGCACTATATTTAAATGAGGTTACCACCACATACAGTTGGATCTACTTTAAATCGTAAGTTTGTGCATTTTCAGTAATCTGTCAAAAGAAAACCCTGCAGTTTCAGTTTTAAATTCCCTTGCTTAAAATTGTGAAAAAAAAATTTAATGTTTAAAATTTAGAGCAATTGGTATGCTTGCAACGTCTTTCAATCGTTTTTTAGCGTTTTTATCAAGTATTCTGTTCATTTTGTTCAATTTCTACGTTATACTTTCTGGTCGTGGTCTATAAATGTTCTGCCTACTATCATTTCAACTTGAATCTTGATCTAAATAAATTTATCTGGCTACTCTACCTCTAACTCTGCTATATGTATATATCTACTTATGTACAATTTATCTTTATAAATAAATACATTTGTATTGATGCATAAGTTATGGTTAGTAAGTGATGACTGATGATGCAGCTAAAAGAGCTATATCAATTCCATACGAGCATTGTTGTGTGATAACTGCGCACAATGGCTCATTGTTCATCGTTGTGTCCCGCTTTATTAGTGAATAGACACTTTCCTTTGTATAAAGTTTTATTGCGTTCATAAAACTGATGTGTATTCGGGTGGTCGCCGTTTTAAGGGTGGGTATCAAAGTAATTACAGTAGGGAAAGAAAGCCATTTATTTTTAACCGTTTTGCTGCTGTAATTTATCAATGTAAGGGTCATTGGAAAATGTTAAATTATAACTATAAGGCTTTTCCAGGGCACTTAGTAATAGATACCCTATTTTGGCACAAGGTTAAGGAAATCAAATTATAATAGGTATATGAGTAGGTCACAGGTATTCTTCTCGTGCCGTGCGGTATCGGCAACAGAAATCATATTAATAACACTAAAAATCGTATGTCTTCAGCTCTCTGCGGATATTGCATTAGTTCTGTGGAAATCTATTTAATGAAAAGACTGAGTGACAGCAAACAAAGCGTAGGTAACCAATTAGCCTAGAAGTATGAGATTGTGCTTAATATGACTTAAATAATGTTTGTAAACACTACGAAAGAGTTAATTAAAAAGGAAACAAAGCCATAATGGTATAATTAATTTGTTTTGCATTTCCAAAACTGGGACGCAACAGTTTTCTTTCATCCACCAAAACAGCCAGTTAATTACATCAAGCAATCATTCAAAAACGGTAACAGGATTTTATTATATTTCGCATTCAATAGTTTTATCGACCATTCAGGCACAATGTTTTATATAGCCAAAAAGAGATTTATAGAATAATCGTCTGTAATATTCTAGAAGTGATTGCTCGTAATCATTTACGTTAAATAAAAGAATGCAATTGAAATATAATAAGATCTCTTTCATTACAACGTCGCATCTTTTATTTCAGAAAGGTAGCCAAAGCGTATTAAATCGACGTTTTTCAAAATATATAATATCTGAATGTGGCTGAGGTTATTTCTTGACAGAGAAGTCCAATACAATTTCATTTGATCTAAAGAACGAATTTTCTACACATCAATGCTATATCACTATGCCTGCCACCGAGACCAGCCCAATAATGCAAAGGCCATGTAGGTACGCAAATCGAAATGTAACTAACTTCGAATTTATTCGATGTTTTAAACCTAAAACAAGAAAAATCTACAGTCGGGTAAAGAGGTATGGCACCTTATAATAATTTTCTAACACGAGTAGACCTGTTTCACGAATAAAGTTATAAGAAAAATCTATATATATATTTTATCGAAATCTCACAGCATATCGTTAGCCTTATTTGCTCACTAGACTGTTTCTTACTCTTAAACAGAGCCCCGGCGTCGCTTACTGGCTTTTATTCATTATACCAAGGTACCAACTTACTCTGTAACATGATACAAATACTTACATTTAGGGATGATATTATTATTCTAGATGTCTGCGGCTTTACGCCTCAAGAGTTGTCAAACTTCGCAATTTTGTTTCATATTTCGTGGTTTGCAATTTTTATTATTTAATCTAAGCTATTATAATTTAAAGTATGTAAAGCTGTATAAAAAGTAAAAAATCATTAAGTTTACAGTTCTATACAAGTATATGAAAATAATACATTTGAAACTTAAGTTGCGTTATAAATGTAAGCATTAGGTATAGTTACTTTCCCCGCAAACGGGGTTCTCACCTTGTCGCGGCGGGGGGGCTTAGTAGCCGTGGTTGCCCGGAACCACGGTGAACCAAGAGGAACCCCAAGGAGGCGCCGCTCCTCTGGGCTTTGGTGGTAAGCCCACGATGAAGCGGCTCAGGTGGGTTGCGGTGCTGTATGGGCGGCACCGCAACTGGGTCGGGCTGCGGTGTTGCTTCGGCGACACTGCAGCTGAAGAGTGGCGGGGCCGCGGCGGGAGAGGAGTGCCGGTATAACGGTGCGCCGCTCTCCCTACCTTCCGCGGCCTCGGCGGGGCCGCAACTGCCAGATTGCGGACGCGGTGGGGCCGCAGGGGAAGAGGAGTGTCGGTATTGTGATGCGCCGTTCTCGCTATCCTCTGCGGCCGAGTAGGGAGGTGGCCTGCGGGCGGCGATCGGGCAGTCGCCGCCCGAACAGCACGGGCCCGAGATGGCAGTGCGCGTGTTCCACACGCGCCTCTTGAGGGAGGGGGGGCTAGGTCCCCCAAATCGGACGGGTGAGCGGGCCGTGGCCCGTCGGGGTCGCGGATGAATGCGCGAGCGTTTCCCGTGACCCCGACACTCTGGCCGTCTGCAGGAACACCGTGGGTTTTAGTCGGTATGCCGGCCGCGCTTTAAGTGCGGTCGGAGAGTCCGACATAACCCCTTCCCACGATAAAAAAAAAGGGTATAGTTACTTAGTTTTTAAACAGCTTTTACCTAATTCTAAAATGTTAACAGTACATAGTTTTAAAATATAGCTCAAGAAAACTATGCAATATGACACAAAATTGGGCCACTCATTAGGCGTAAACGCTCTTATCATCAACACGAAACTCGGCCAACTCATTTTAATCACTTGAAGATTATAATCTTTTGTGAGCTGTAATTTAAATTAGCAAAGTGACTCAGCTAAAAACAACACACTTCGTGGCATAAATTACCTAAATAATTGCGTCTGCTACTAAAGGAAGTAGGTATGTAAATAACTCGTTCAAAGGATATTTTTAAATAAAAGAATTTACTGAAATTCGCACAAAATGTGGTGAAATGTGGCGGGTACCGCGCCGCACCAAAAAAAGTCGCATTCGAAGTATAAATACATTTTACCATTAGTTTCTTTCCTATTGAGGCTCTTCACCTGTGAGTTATGTAACGAATCGGAACTATTGAAAAATTACGACGCACTTGTATGTGACAAGCTTAACACCTTCTTGTAATGGAAGAATGAACCGGATCGGTGAACCTATTAATAGAAAGAACGAAAGGTCAGCTAAACTGAGGAATACCTATTTCTTAAGGCTGTTGTTGATCGCTTCTGCCACGTATTATGAAGCATAGTGCCGAGTATGGAAAAGTCGCTGTTTTGTACTTGTGATCAACAAACATTAAACAAGGTACAAATACCCTACTAATTATAAATACATTTTTATTTTGTATGGCACTAAGCGATCCTGGGCATTCTAGACACAACTTGCTGAAGTTGCCAGAGTAAATACTTGTAACAAATCCTGACACAAGCTTGACTACTAACCCGTCGGTAAAAAGAAGAAGACTCGCACACACTGGACCACAACCAAAACGATTTAACTAAAAATCTAAGTTACCGATTTAAAAAATTTTTCACCTTTAGAAAGCAAAAAATTAAGCGGTAACATCCTACTAATATTATAAATGGGAATGTTTGTGTGTGTGTATGTATGCGTGTGTGTTTGTTACCATTCAGCGCCTCAACGGCTGAACAGATTTCGATGAAAATTGGTATTTAGATCAGTGACGAAGACAGAATAGGCTACTTTTTATCCCGAATATCGGACTGGTTCCCGAGGGAGACAAACACATTTTAGACGCAAGCGAAGCCGTGGGGCGCACCTTGTAGGATATATTTGATTATGTTTACCATATTTTTTTGCAATTTTGAGAATTTCAATATTAGTACATTTTCAATACAAAAGAGAGCAATAGTAAATTTGAAGTATAGCAACAATATTTCGCAGACGTAGGTAATATTGCAATCATATTTTATGTAGACATTTGTTGTGAAACCGAATGAAACTTTTGATACCGAAGCGAAGCGAAGGCGGAAGTCTAGTGTAATATATGCTTAGATGTAGAGTTTAACACTTTATGATACTTAAGTATTTATCAAAGCGCTCTCCAATTTAAAATATCAATAAAAGACTAAGAAAAGTGTAGATGCGTTGGAAGAAAGCCAACCAAACTTCGAGTGGAAACTTCTAGTTGGTACTCGTACATACAGATAGATTTAGCTCAAGCCCAAATATCAGTTTGAAGCCGCCGAGACTACAGGACATTGAATATAACTGTGTTTTGAACGCGCAACCCTGTGTGTTCCTTGTTTTAGTCTATGTCCCTAACGATTGATGATGTTCATGTTGATAATTCTTCAAAACATCATTTTAGTGATAATTAACAATGATACAAATAGAAAGAAATCTTCAATGATGTTCAAATTTCCTATTTCTTGCCACTCAATTTCCGATGGAAAAGCCGCCATTTCACAGAGTTTTGTCTGATTGACAGCAGGTTATACTTTGTGAAGTTAAAACAATATAACCCAGAAGAAAGTTTTCCGTGATATAAAATTCTTCAGACAAGTGCTTCTAATGTTGCCCTGGTGATGAAAAAAACTATTTTTACTCAGGTAAAAGCGATGTTAAAAAAATATTTCGTATTACAAAGCTTTGTACGAGATATCGAAAATTAAAAAAAATCTGTGATTATTTTATTGCAGTAGAAACATTTTATTGATTTTATAATAATAATAATAATAATATGTGGACACTATCACACATCATCATCTAGTCCCAAGCTAAGCAGAGCTTGTGTTATGGGTACTAGATAATTGAAATATAATACATATACGTACTTTTTTTTTTTTGTAAATACATACTTAGAATACATAGAAAACACCCAAACTGAAGACAAATACAAATGTTCATCACACAAATATTTGCCTTCCGCGGGAATCGAACCCACGACACCCGGCGTCGCAGTCAGTTACACTATCCACTAGACCAACGGTGCATTTTAGAAAACATGTGGGCATGAAACTTCTGTCTCCATTCATCTGCTACAGCCTTAGAGCATTAAACCAACCGGAGAGGCCACTGACAGGCGTACCCCTCTGCCAAAGGTACGAGACCACCGGTCATACCCGTTATATAAAACTAGTTGACGCGCGTTCCGCATCATAAGTCACCTATCAGTGCATGCGTAATAGCGTCTCAATAGAAATGCCGAATTGCAGTGTATTTTGGTGTAAAAAGCGTTCAGCGACATCAAGTCTACAAAAGGATAATATTACATTCCACCTGTAAGTATTATTTTGTTCTAATATTATTAAATAAGGCATTAAATTAGCAATTTAACCAAATAAAATGCTAATCAACAAGTGTTGCCAGGCTTATCATCAATACTCCAATCTGGGGTAATATTTTAAGTTGAATTAACATAAAAACTAACCTTTCCTTTTTTATATCTCGCCTTGTTGACATATCTAACAAGTTTCATTTTGGATGTACATTATTGTGTCACCGTTCCCATATTTATTTATTTTTAATTAAAACCAATGTTTTTTTTACCAAGTAATGCACAAAATAATATTAAATGAACAAGTAAAATAAGATTATAAATCCAAATATACAAGATTAGTGCACTTTATTCCGAAAGATAATTGCTCATTTCTTACAAAAATAAGCGTATTTATTTTTAAGAAACTGGTCACACTTTAACATAATTAGAGATGAGACAGTTTAATCACGATATCGATATTGGTTTTCCAGTATTAAATTATTATTTTTTTGTTTGTTTTAGATTTTCAAAAGAAGCAGCGCCTCGAGTCGCTTGGGTCCAATATTGTAGGAACCATATAAGTGGGTTCCTAAGCGTACAAGTATCTGACTAACAGCTTAAAAGACAAAGCCTTCTGTGCTGCCAGCACTGCTACCTCCTCCCTACCCCCCAAGCGGCGGAGAGCTCAGTTCTTAGCAAGTAAACTCGCTGTGCGCTACTTCCTCTTATTGCATTACCTAGGATTAGTTAAACTAGATTTATAAGGGTAATTTAAATTGCACAGTTTTTCAGTATTTTATTATACCTACTTAAATAAAGACTTTCTGAAATATGTTCTGTTGTTTTTTTGTTATCTGAACAGATAAAATATCTCTCTAATAAAAATCTACTCATACTTTCTCATGTCAGTGTCTTGTTATTATGTAATCAGAACAAAATCCTCCAATTACAAGCTCTGCTTAGTTGGAACGAAATTTAATAGCAACAGACAATTAATTCAAAGTATTATTTGGTTTGAATATACATACATACTTAGGAATAATACACGTAAAATTGACACGTAATAATTAATTACAATCTTTAATCCACACTAGAACAAATTTCAACAGGTGGTGGTTATTGAACATACATCCTTGTGTGCAGTAGTAAAATAAAAAAAAGAGTGGGTACCCATGTACGCACGTAAGAAGTTATACTTCTTTGGCATAACAATCCAAAAATACCAAATAATAATACAACGCATACATACATAAATATTTGAATTGATATAAACGCCAATATATTTTTTATTTATTCACACAGATTATTTGTACTGATACGACACACAAAGATCCGCAACTAACTTCAGTATGTAAAAGGTTCGCAACTAACTTCAGGGTGTTGCTTTTTTCTGTCGGTGTGCGCGCGCATCGTAAAAATTCACTTTCATCATTTTTCCCAATCGCGCAAAAAAAAGTATAACTTCAAAAAAAACGGCTAAATGCCAGTAGGACTCGCGCGCCGAGGGTTCCGTACTATCAGGGATCGGAAGTATTGAATAAACATTAGTAAACATAGTAGGAGAGCCCGACCGCATAACCAGATTTGTTTGTCAAACAATGTTTAACAAATAAATTTAGCCCGACCGTATGACGGGCTTTTTTGATAATAATTACAAAAAAGTGTGCTAGTTAGAAACACTGTTTTATTCTTCCTGTAATATTGACTTAAACATGAATTAACAGAATTACTTCTAGTTAATTCATGTTTATGAACTATTTACTTTACTTTCATCTATTTCAAAGTGCTTAAATAAAAAAAAACCTTAAAATTATAATAGATTATTATTACCTAAAACTGTTCTATATAATATAAGATAATGCTCATTTTAATAAGCAAACATAATAATCATGAAAATAATTAAATCTTTCGCGTACTTATATGAAATCCTAAACATCGATACTAAATATCGACAGAGTCAAGCTCTAACTGTTTTATGCTAAGGAAGCGTAAACTGATAGATGTCCCTGTGTGTGAATGTGATTGTGTGTGTTAAGTTTAAACTAGTGTGTAATAATTTTATTGTGTGCGTGTATAACGACGCGATTTAAAAATGCATTAGTAGTTAACATTGTAATTAGTGTGCGTTGCTCGCGTTACCCCGTCCCCCGCCGAAAGTGGCAGACTTTTGCGCAAGGGAAATAGAGCGCGTGTCCACTCCTGTTGGTTTAATGCTCTAAGGCTACAGCTGATTATTTGGAAAATTACCTACACCTGCAACCTTCTTTATTGCAAGTAAAAATATATTTATTAACGCTGACAATAACGTCAAATGGAAAGACTAAATGCAATGTTGTCACAGAAAACAAGTATAAGCACACTATTTCTACACTCACTTACTCCGATGAGACTAAAATAAATGGTTCATGCATCTAGGAGCTACGTAGCACAGATAGATACAAATGCAAATAAACACGATAAACATTTTCCTACATTAGAGGTTAAAGATAACATTGTGCACTCGACAGTAATTTATGATACATTAAACAAAATAATAACACCAGTTTGTTACCATCCCACTGCAGGTCAAAGACCTTATTAGGTATACATTACCCTGAGCAAATTGTAAAGTTCCTTAAAAGCCGATATTCGAAGATTTGTGATTTCCCAAAATAAATATTAGTCACAGTGAAAATAAACATCTGGTGTTGACACAAATGATTAGAATTGGAGATTGAGTGTTTCCTGAATAAGTCCCAACTGAGCGAATAAACCAACCAGCCACCAATTAGAACTATTTTAAATATTATATCAATTATTCATGTAATAATTTTGATTTAGAAAATATACAAAGAGTTTAAAAGATTTTTTTTTGGTTTGTAAAGTCTTCTAAACATCATATCTGCATGCTGTAGGTAGCATCTTGGGCGCCGGCAGCATGGCGCAAGACAATGCACTTGTGGAGAAAAATCATAAAAAGAAAAGATTTTTTTATAAAGAATTGAATTGAAGCGTCTAAGTTGCTATCCAAATTTGTTATGTTACACCCCCTGAAAGTCAGATGCACCCACTGAAAGCAATTCTGGCGTCGGCGGCGCCCATAGGTAGCACATAGTTCTGTAGTAGGAATCTGAACATCTAAGAAATCTAACAATAAAACTACTAAATAAGAATTTCTATTTACAATATGATATGAAACTCTACCTCTAAAGTCTCCCTCTGTCTATTAAAAGCATTTATCATTTATTTTTCCAAAAACTAACGTAAAACACTAAAGTATTCATCAAAGACTAGTAAATTTCAATAACATTCGTCTCAAGACAAGGCGGCCAACATTTTGAATACAAATTCTTCGTAATTAAAATGACTAATTGCACAGAAACTAATTTATTCTCGAGTGGAAATTAGCTGACAACTGAAGGGCTCACTTTAATAATGTTTGTCAAAGAATTAATGGATGTCGAAGACAAGTAGATAGAGTGCAGACCACTAACCGATTAATTTAATTTTGGCAGCGACTTCGTAGAATCTTTTTCATTGTAGAAGTCGAAGTGAGTACAGTTAATAGTTACCAACCAACGGGCTCTTGGCTCGTCTGCTAATATAGGCAATAAAAAAATGTAAAATGTAGGTAATGTAGATGTGTATATAGGTACTACGGTAATTTATAAAAGTAATATCTTATACAACGACCTGTCGCTACAACGTCATTTGAAACCACGTACATACATACAATACATTGTTACTTACAATTATTTGAATCGATTTATTTTAATTTTAATTTTCCTACTAAATAGAAGTGAAAAGTACTCAAAACAATTTTTTTATTATGCTGATGGGTTTTGTAACAATACAGCTTAAAAATAATAAAAAACGTACTTCTACAGAGAGAGCTGAGCAGCGAGAATTTTTATCTACCATCTTGAAAAGAATGTTTGACATCAAAATATAAATAAAAATTATGCCTAATTATAATCTTCAGGGCACTATTGAAGAACCTCAACATAATAATGCAGTGTCTACTCGATACTCGAGTCTAAACGGAGCAGTAAGTCTAACTAATCTACCTTATTTATACGGACATCCATATTATTAAGTCTAACTAAGCCTTTAACGACGGTGCTCCTTTATTAAAGGCACTCACGCACGTCTCTGACCTGTGTTATTAACAATAATAAAGCACCCCGTAGACCCAAGATTCATTATTACCTTGAAAAGTTTACTTTGCAAAATATGCCCGCTTTATATTCTAATTTTGTGTAGGCTGACTATAAAAGAAGATGTAAGATTATAAACACCTCAAACCTGTTGCCAGATAAGAGAAGTATAATATGTATGTCTAACAAAACATTACAACAGTTTAGACAATATCTTAGCTACTAGAGGTTCGCCCTCGCTTGGCTTCGGCATCAATAGTTTCATTCGATCTCACAACAAACTCTTACGGAAAATATTATTTAGATTCACAAAGGCACTTAAAATGTTGAATTTCAGACGAAAATAATATGTGAAATATAATAAAGTATATATTTTTCAAATCGGTAACGTAGATTTTAGTTATATCGTTGCAAACAAACAAACAAACATACAAAAAATCAAATCTTTATCTTTATAATATTAGTTTAGACAAAACTTCATGTGAAAACTAAAGGTGACAAAAGGAATACCTACTATGTCAATAGCAATGTAATAAATAATAATTAGAGACGAAAATTTTATTATAAATAATAGATTTGCAATTTTATTTTTGTGCAATACTTACATTAAAATAATTTAAAAGACAGTACTCATCGTTTTGAAAAAAATGCGGCAATTGTGTCAGTTTTAGTACAAACCAGCTTATTCTGAAACATAATATTGGAGAGATATTTTGGCAGAGCGTGCGAGAGTAATAATGAGAATTTCGCAACTGTCATTGGCCGTTTTTGGTAAAATCATGTGAAATCAATATTGTAACAATTTTTTTTTTTATGAAAATGTCAATTGAAAACCTTATGCGCTATAACCTAACAGATCACATAGCGCATATTTTTGGGTAAACTGTGAAAAGTAATAAAGCTAGCTTGAGTTCAATGTAGGTATTTATAATTTTATATACGGTTGGGTTAATTTAGTTGGCATATTTCTAACTTCAGTGAATTCACGCAGGACACTTAGGCAGTGGCTTGATATTTTGCGTTTGAATCAGGATAACTAAAGTTAGATTATCCATTTAATAGAAGAAAGAAAAAACTTTTAGCCTTTTTGTTTTATTTACTTTCAGAAGACATGAATACGATATAACTAAAAAACTATCTACTTAACTTATTTATAACACAGAAACATATCAAATAAATAAATTATGTGTCAAACAAGCAAAAAAGCCATCCAGACACACTTGGCACGTCCATGTCTGTGGGTTGTAAACAATTCAAAACGTCGTCAATATTCTTGCCTCTACCAAGTTTTATACAATTAAAGATGTCAAATGAAAAACCAATACATTTGTCAGTTTTCATTTATCGGTATGGTCGATCTTCGCAAAGTTCTGAACCGTTTGACCTTTAAACTTTGCTTCTATCATACTTGAACAAAGGTTAATCAGATTCCGACAGCACTACATCATACAGATCCCAGTTATGTCATGGTACATACTGTTACATATACACCTTAAAGTTTAAAGTTTTAAATATGTCCTGAGTGATTAAAACTGAAAATGTCATGGCATTTCAAAGAGCTTTTTGATAAACTATATGCTGCAACTTTTTTCTGGACAACGCACATCTAAGTCAAAATTAAGTAGATACATAATTTCTTTTAAGTTACAGTAAAGGATAAGACGCACACTTCAGTAACAATATTACCAATATACCTAGTCAATGGTAATCCGATTACAAATCTCTGTTAGCGATACAATCACCCAATGTACTTATTATAATTTTTTTTTTTTTTTTTTTTTATAGTATAGCCTACCAAAGTGACTCCACCCCGCCTGATGGTAAGCAGTCAGTGGAATCCAGAAGTGGCGGCCACTATACCAAAAGCTATCGTTTTAAACTGCTGGTATGGTGGCCTCCACTATGGCGGCTGGGAATGGGGTTAGGGGAAGGAAATGAGGGACGTGAGGAAAGAGGAAAGGGGGGAAATTGGGCCTCCGGCGCTCTCACTCACCGAACGAAACGCAGTAGTACGGATACTACTACTCTTAAGTCGATCTTCTATGAGAGGGTAGTACTTCCCCGGACGGTCCGGCCCATTCATGCTGAAATCAGCGTGGATCTACTACCGTAAATTATTGCAAATGGCGCACTAAATGAAAATAAATAAATAAATAAGAGATCTAACTAAATAGATCGGTTACATCTAAATCACACAAAGTTAGTGACTTTGCCTTTGCTGTGAAACAAGATTGATGGTTTCAGAATACACAGCACATTGCATACAAACTCTCCCTCTCATCGCTTTAATTACCGTAATTTTCTCGCATGAAAAGGAATTTCTTACTTGCAAGGCAATTTTATGTAGAAATTAATTATCTACTTGTAGGGTAATATGTTATTTTGTTAAATCATTCCTTTTTAACGCTACTTACGTGACATAATAGCAAGTATGAAATTGCAACATGAGAGTTAAAGCCATTTTATAGTTTGAAATTAAGGCGAGGTATTCCTGGAGATAGGCACTCGAAGGTAGTATAAACGCTAGCCCAGCCTTCGCCAATACAGTACGACGTATTTATCTACGATCATCATACGATGACAGCGGCGGGCCCGGCACGACGTCACGCGTTGACAGTTTGCGCACCGCAAGCTCCGTATTGTAAAGCTCGTGCCGCGTCATAATGCAGACACATACAGTAGGTATATTTTCTAACATGATTCTAAAAAATCAGTATTTTACTACAGTCTTGTGTGCAATTTAATGTAGGCTTATGAAACCTTAAATGAAGGTATAGTGCTGGTATTAAATAATCTTGTCGAAGTAACAATAAAATGTTGGATAAATGTTACATACTAAAGTTTATTTTTTTATTTTATTTTTAATTATTGAACATCATGCACGAAAGTACAAAGGTGGAATTCTTTAGCAATCGGTTTAAGGTTAAGTTTAGGAACCAAAATCAGAGATGGAAGCCAAAAGAGACAAATCTTTGGAGACGACGTACTTGATTTTAACAGATGCGTATGTAAATTGTTCAATATAATTTAGGACTTGTTTCACAATTTAAATTATTCATCAATTGACAGTTAAATAGTTGATGATTAAGAAAATAATAAAATAAACCAAATAACAAACACTTGTCTTAATACCCATTAACATAGTAACAACTAGACGCCGGTCTAATTCAAAAATCAAGCAAAAAGTGTCACACCTTCACCTATATAAACGTAGATATCGATACAATTTACTTCTAATTTTGCATAAACATTTTCTAACAGAATTGATGGAAGATGTGTTCCGTATTTTATTAAAATCATCCTTTAAAGGGGCTAGAAAGAAAAAAGTTATTTTGGGGATGATTTGCTTCAAAGTTGATATCAATACACCTTAATGCTTTTGATTTAAAATATTTAATTTTGACACCTGTTTGAAAACTCAATCAATCTTCTTCAAATGAAGTTGCTATAGTTATTTTTGGATAGCTATTTTCTATGAGTGATATTGTAATGAGAATGTTTTAGAAAATTTTCGCCACCAGTTAGTAGACAGTGCTATCAAAACAAATATTTATCTTTGCTCATTTCGCAAATTTTAATGTTTAATTTTCAAAATGGATAATTCACATGCTTAAGGACAAAAGAAAATTACTGAAATGATTTTCTAAAATGGTGCCCACCAGGTGGCAGCACCGATGCTTCAGGTCTAGCTGTCAAGCGCTTTTTTAAAAGTTAACCCCTGATTGGCCCAATGTGACAGTTGAAGTAGTGGCAACTGGTGGCAAAATTTCCTAAACACCCTCATTGAGTACTATGATAACACAATCTTGTGTCGAATAATTGAAATCCATCCCTCATACGGTAAATTACAGTACCCACTTTTGTTTTGCTACGGCGAGGATAGATACTTCACTTTTGTACCCCAGTAATATAAACATAGTAGTATCTACTAGTAGTAGCTAGTAGTAAGTTTTTATTCTACCGTGTAATGATTATGAAAGGAGAAGATAATCATCTGCTATATTTTCATGTGTCGCTTAGCCAGTTTTGTTGTTTGCGAAAACGAAAAATTTGAGTTATATTAGGAACAATCAGGCGCAGCTTACAGCGGACAGTTATATATACTTGCAAGATGCGATCGGAACACAGGACGTTGATGCTGATCAGCTGGGTCAAAAGGTGGTGCTGGCTACTTCTTTTACAGAATGGGAAAAAAGCACGCTATATGAATGAGCGGGCACAAGTCACTACGGTCAAATTAAGAGCGCGCCAATGCGCAACATAAATCCACCAAAATTGTGCAATGGTACCAGATTGCAATGCCATAAACATTGTTATGTAATCGAAACAACTATACTAACCGGATATTCTCGAGAGGATTCTGTAGATATTTATTCCTAGGATTCCTCCTTACACCATCAAATACCACTTTTAATTCAAAAGAGTGCAGTTTCCCATCAAAGTTTGTTTCAGAATGACCATAGACAAAGCTCAAGGTTAAACTCTTAAGGTAACGCGTGTAGACTTAAAGGAAAGTTGTATGTGGCATGCTCCAGAGTAATCTAGAGTAATCTGCTAATAGTAAAACCAAAACTATATATATTTAGATAAAAGCAAAAGTTCACTTACTCAATCATCACGAAATTTCAGAAAATACAAAAGCTAGAAGTCTCAAATTTTGCATGAGGGTTCCTTTTAGGAGATTGGTGCTTACTGAGACGAGATTTTGCGAAGGGGGTTTATAGGGATGACAAAGTTTGTATGTATGAAACTTCTATAGTTTTTATATTCATCATCATCATCATCATCAGCCTACGGCAGTCTACTGCTGGACATAGGCCTCTCCCAAGGCGCGCTATCTTGCCCGATTTACGGCCGTTTACATCCAGTTTCTGCCAGCCGCCCGTTGTAAATCGTCGCGGTCTCCACTCCAAAACCGTGTGGCTCCAGCTATTGCCTGATCTGCGACAAACATGACCAGCCCATTGCCACTTCAGAGTGTTAATTCGGAGAGCTATATCGGTAACTTTAGTTCGCCGTCGAATCTCCTCGTTACGGATTTTGTCGATCAGACGAACGCCAAGCATAGCTCTGTCTAAAGTCCTCTGAGCGATTTTCAACTTATGGACCAGTCCATTTGTGAGTGTCCACGTTTCAGCACCATAGGTCATTGTAGGTAGGACGCATTGGTCAAACACCTTGGTCTTTAGGATTTGCGGTATGGTCGACGTAAAGACTTGACGGAGTTTGTGGAACGCTGCCCAATCCAACTGAATCCTCCTGTCGACTTCCCTTTCGAAGTTTTTTTTACCTAGTTGTAGTTGTTTTTTTTATTAGGATTTCCAAATTACTAGAAAATACTCATTTTTTATTACTAACAAATTACCATTATTAAGTAAGAAAATAGGAGTCGCATGTTTGTGTGAAATTTCGTCAGTTTTACTGGTAGCGGGTAAATAGATTTAAATGGGATTCACCATAATGACGGATTATACTGATATTTATTACTGATACATTGTACGATTGCCGTAAGATCAGGCAGGTAATATCTTCATACAGGCACACATGAATTATCACGCGAACGATGTCGCGGGCAACAGCTAGTCACAACTACAGTATATATATTTAAATAGTGTGATCGCTTTTTATGATATTTTTTAGTTATTTTAAATTTTAAGTTTTTAACAATTCACATAACTACTTGCAAATGATAAAACAATAGCCTACTTACAAGTATAGGATAGAATAGGATAATAATAATTAGTGATTTAGAAAATAATAAAAGGGCCATTATATTTTTATTATTTTCTTAATTATCGCTCATTTTAATGTTTCTTACTGTCATTCCTCTAATTTGCGGAGGATATATAATAATTTCAGGCAAAAGTCTGTACATATAAAATTTTATGTCCCAGCGGGACTGAACGAGGAGCGCAGAAGCCTCAGCAAGGACGAAAACTCATTTTCTTAGGAAACGGAGGAGAAGACGTTCTAAATTTTACTTTTTGATTACCGAAAAACCTTACATTTTCAACGACAATTCATTTGATATAAGTTTCATTGCACAAAAACTAATACACACTAGTAGTATATTATTGGGCATTCTGTCCCACCTGTCGCGCAGTCGAACAAGTTCGCCTACGCTCTGTTGTGACAGAATGCCCAATAATATACGATCGACTCGACTGTCTTGTATACATTTAAACCTTTTGAACAAAAAAGTGTTTAGTTGTGTAGTAGTAGTGTTGTGTATTTTGGTATCGTTTACGGATTAATTGATTCCTAAGACGGATTTTTACGCTTACCTCATTTCATTTAATAAAACAAGACAAAGGTCTTTTAATTATTTTATTTATTTATCTTTATAAAATCTTGGAGGTTCTTCAAACAATTTGTCAACCGAACGTACGAAATCTTGCAATTTACGCCACTGCAATGTATCCGTATCGGTTTGGAACTTAATACGAACAAGTGCCTTCTTCCATAACATCATGGAATCAGTGTCACGCGCATCACTTGTTTTGTAAACTTTACAATCGACATAGTATTCGCCGTCGGTGTTTGCAGTTCGTTGCTCGGTGCCATTAGCCACACGGTTTACGAAGAACGATGATAAAACCAGTTGGTTGCTCGATGACCCACCGTTGGCCTCTGTATCAGTATCATTATTCCAACTGACCCCGAATACATCGATAGGACTGGTCTTTGTTTTCTTACTGAAACAACATAGAAAACAAAACGGTTAATTACATTATTTCTTACTCAAATCAAATGTCTCTGAAAATAATTTATTTAGGGTCAAACCAGACTTGATCAGTGATCAACAGTAGCTTATCGGAAGCTCCAACACCTCAATCAGCACACATACAAAATCTAGTCGCGACGGTCATGTCGTCATTTGAACGCTTGAAGTAGCAACTGAACGCAGTTAGCTAGCATCGAAGCGATCGAACGCTACAAGTCACTAAACACTATAAACCTAACAACAATGCCAGTCACAAAATCATCAATCGCCTATGATAAATGTATCATGTGTGCTCGAAGCTAAATTTTAAAATTAATTGAACGCTCGCACTTCTTATCTGAATATCTAGGCGAAAACTCAACTTTGTTTTATAACAAATTTTGATTAGGTACCTTGGTTCTAATAAATTCGTTGATGATCCTGACTTGCGCTTCCTGTTGTTGTTGGCGACAGGCTGCTTGCGTGTGTGTGTAGTTTTCTTTTCAATTACAGCAGTTGGGTGATAGACCTCGCACTCAAATTCGGACCTGAAATATAAACGTAATAACATTTAATTAAAAATCACGGTCACGGTCTCATCACGGTCTAGGCGATTTCTACCAGACAACCTTAGAAAGGACAACATAACAATTTAGACAAGTAAAGAGATGGATAGTACACAGTGAAACTTATTACACTTACATTATTTATTATACTTACATTTTTTCAATCAACAGTCGATTTCTTGAGAAGGTAGCTTGATGAGTTGGTGACGGCAGGCGGAGCGGAAGAAGTCAGCGAGCGGCAGCAGGTCAGCAATCAACACCGAAAGTAACAACAACCGATAGTTGTATACTAATGAAAGAGTACTTTGAGTACGGTATCCCTACTTGAATACTTAAATTCGACTGTATCTAGGTCTTCGAAAACACGATGTTTAAAAACGAAATCGTGTGATAATCCTACTGTATTACAAAGTTGTTGCAAACCCTTAAGTTATAGTGAATAAATCAACTACTTTTCTTGTACGTAGTGTATCAACGTAAAAATGAAGAGTAAGGAATTAGATCACAAACAGTTTCGACGCAAACAGTATCGATTGTTGATGCAGCGAAAAAACTTAGGGCTGACAAAATAAACTATATTATCAAAAGCAAACGATGATATTTAGATCAATAAGGTAAATGTGAATGCGTGCCATCCTTACCTAATATCGCTGATTTATGGGAATAGATTTTGTTGACCAGAAAAATATGAAGGTTGAATAAAGTCAAATAAAACTGTTGAATAAGTATTGCTTGTAATATTAAATTATGAAATGGTTACTTTATTGGAAAAAGGTCGTATGATTATAGTTAATAACAGGCTCATATGACTAATTATGTACCTACCTATTAAAATATTGAAAAAATTGTTTCGCTTAAAAACCAAATATTCTAAAACATAGGCTTTCATTATCATAAAGCAGCGGTGCAGTGGTTGACTGATTTATTAACGCGAAATAAATGACGTTATTAATTTAGGAAAATAAAGGTAAATGTTAACATTTTATCACGTGTGTTAAGCGTGTTACGTTTAAAGTATCTACTTAATTAAATTATATGTATGTTTTCTTTCAGGAAGCGTTATTTACATCGAATTGTGTTGGAAAGCGTGTTTTGGAGTTTGGTCTGACTGCCGCAAGTTAAATGCAAAGCGAAATATTTATTCATAATTTGTGGAAAATAACAGGTATACCTACTTACATTTTTAATGAGTGCTAAACAGTGGTAATATAATAATATTATGACGTTTTATAGTACTTATCCAATTTTTATAATTTTCAGAATTAATTTTTAAAAACTTTGGAATCTCGCGAAACCGTTTCCAAACAAATCAAGATATTAGGTACACCGCATTACGTTGAGAAGTTTGGCTGGGAAATAAACATAAATAATTAGGAAAATAAAAGGTAAATTTGATACTTAACGTTTACTTTCTCACAAAGGAATGAGCGGGTATAGACTTAATTAAATATTTTGTATGTTATTTTCAGGAAGCATCTGATTGACTGTCGGTTATTTTTTTCTACTGAGATCACACTAGAATACTTGAAAAGCTGACCATACAGAACATGAAGCTGTGCTGGAAATTGGATACAAATACCAGATGCATGTAGTACATTAATTATTGCTATATAAGGTACCTATTTTATTGCTCTGTATCAGCTGAAAGGTTGAAAATCTAAAGGATTCAAGTACCACTTTTGTACCATTTGTTGTAATTTGTATATTGTTAGATTTGGCACACATATCGTGTTGTCGTTCAACATTTAAAATTTTGACACATCGTTCTTTAGATTTTTAACCTTTCAATTATTCTCATAGCGAATTATTTATCAGTTAACTACTTATAGTACTTTTATGTTTATACATTTATAATTGTATCAAAATGCCTCATTGCTTGGTTTGCAATGTTTATGTAGATAATCGTTGCTGGACCAGTCACTTACGAACTAATAAACACAAAAATAATAGTACTATACCTATTCTTGAAAACGTTGAAATCTTACGATCGTCGTTTAAAGGACGTATTATTAGTTACAGAGTTATTGCATCCAAAGATGAAGCAAATAATTTTCCTGAATTCTTTTTTAGTAATATTCGCGAACAAGTTAAATCTTTAATCGATGATTCACTTAAAAAACATAACGCAGTAAAAATTAATTTTCAACATTTTTGTTTATTTCTATTGTACAAAAACGATTTACAAGAAATCAAATCTTTTGCCACCAAAAATTTTGTCATACTTTTTAATTATGATTTCAATACTATTTATGAAACGGTAGTCGCGTCGTTGTTGAAAAAAATTGAAGAATTTGAGGAGAGAGACAGTGGATGGTCATTTTTAAGTAATTTACATTTAGAAGTCAATGTTAATAAGTATCAACCACTCGGTGGATCTTATTTTATAGATTTACCCAAGTTTATAAAGAACAAAAAGGCGTGTTTAAATATTCACAATAATGATAATTATTGTTTTTTGTGGTGCGTTGTGGCTGCCTTGTACCCAACAAATCGACATCCAGAGCGAGTAACATCTTATCCTCACTTTCGAGATGTTTTAAATGTTAAGGATATTTCTTTTCCCATGAGTTTTTCAGATATAGTTATTTTTGAAAGAAATAACCCATCTATAAATATATACGTATACGGTTTAAAAAACAATAAGCTGATAACAGGTCCTCTGTACAAACCTGAATCGTGTAAGGATAAATCTAAGAGTATTCATCTATTGTTCTTAGAAAATGATAGTTCATCCCATTATTGTCTCATCAAAGATTTGCCTCGTCTTGTTAAAACCCAAATCACGAAACATCATAGTAAATTATATTTTTGCGAAAGTTGCTTATTGTTCTTTCCTACTCCTAAACAAATCGATGACCATCTATGTGGAGGAATCGTAACTATTTTACCTGAAAAAGGATCTGTATTACAGTTTAAAAATTATGATAGGAAACAAAATATTCCATTCGTCATATACGCTGATTTCGAAACATTGCTGGAACCAACATCCGTTAGTGAACCCGACACTGCTAATACATCGTTTTTACAACGACACGTGCCTGTAGCATTCGCCTATAACATTGTTTCTTCGTTAAATTACACTTTTAATAAGGAGGTATTTAAAAGTTATCGCGGTTTTGACTGTGTTTCAAAATTTATAGAATTTCTTTATGCTGATGTTAAAAAGATTTACAAAGTATTAACCGAAACCCATGTCATGACATTTACAGAAGACGACGCGCAAGATTTTCAACAAGCTTATAAATGTTACATATGTGAAAACCTACTTTGGACTAATAAAGTTAGAGATCATTGTCATATAACAGGACGATACCATGGCGCCGCTCATAGACATTGTAATCTACAGTATAAAATACCTAAATTCATACCGATATTTTTCCATAACTTATCAGGATACGATTGTCATTTATTTATACAGAAATTAGGAGAGATGCCTGGAAAGTTAACAATTATTCCAAAGACTAAAGAAAAATATATTTCGTTTTCCAAATTCATACAGATCGCCGAAAATGAATACGTTCAATTACGATTTCTAGATTCCTTTAGTTTTTTAGGAGCTAGCTTAGACAAACTTGCGAAAACTATGCATAATGACGATTTCATCACTCTACGCTCTCATTTTCCTAACAATGATCAATTTAATTTGCTTACAAGGAAGGGGGTGTATCCTTATGATTATATGACTAACTGGAAATGTTATGAAGAAACCAAGTTACCATCGAGGCAACATTTTTTCAGCGTTCTAACTAACCAAGCTATTTCAGATGAAGATTATAAACATGCTTGTTTGGTTTGGAATGAATTCAATATAAAAGATTTAGGTGAATATACTGATTTATATTTGAAAACAGATGTTCTGTTACTAACTGATATATTCCAGAATTTTCGAAAAACTTGTAAACAACATTATAAACTGGACCCTGCGTTTTACATAACCGCACCTAGTTTATCATTTGACGCAATGCTATTGAAAACAGGTGTTCAACTTGAACTCGTTTCTGACTTAGCTATCGTACGAATGATTCAAAACGGTATTAGAGGTGGTTTGTGTATGTGCTCCCATCGCTATGCAAAAGCTAATAATAAGTATTTATCAAAATGCGATGCTTCAAAACCACAATGTTTTATAGTTTATTTGGACTGCAATAACCTTTACGGTTACAGTATGTGTCAATATTTACCCTATTCAGATTTTAGATTTTTAAATCAAAATGAAATAAACCAATTACATGTTGAATGTATTGATGACAATGCGAAATGGGGTTTCATACTAGAAGTCGATCTGCTTTACCCTGAATCCTTACACAGCGAACATAATGACTTACCTTTTTGTCCTGAAAAATGCATACCACCTGGAGGTAAAACTAAAAAACTGGTTTCAAATCTATATAATAAATATAACTATGTGATTCATTATGTGCATTTAAAAAAATGTTTGGAGCACGGTTTGATACTACGCAAAATTCATAGAGTCATCACATTTAGACAAAGTCCCTATTTAAAGCAATACATTGAATTAAATACACAACTACGACAAAAGGCAACCAGTACATTTGAACAAGATTTCTTCAAGTTGTTAAATAATAGCGTTTTTGGAAAAACCTTGGAAAACACAGAAAACAGAGTGTCTGTTCATTTGGTTAATCAGTGGAATGATACGAATAACAAAACCAAAAAGTCTTCCTACGCTGAGAGACTCGTGAACAACCCCTATTTTCATAGCGCATCAATTCTTTCCGAGAACTTAGTAACGATACAAATGAAACCAGATCAGATAATTTTAGACAAGCCTATATATATTGGTTTCACCGTTTTAGAACTATCTAAATCACACATGTACCACTTTCACTATAATATAATTAAACCTATGTATAAGGGAAGAGTGAAATTATGTTATACAGACACGGATTCTTTTGTTTACGAAATAATCACTAACGATTTTTATCACGATATAAAACATCAGTTACTGCAATACTTCGACACCAGTAACTATAATGTAGAAAATCAATTTATGTTACCTCAAATGAATAAAAAAATTCCGGGTCTTTTCAAAGATGAAATGGGAGGAAAAGTTATAACAGATTTCGTCGGTTTAAGATCTAAACTTTATTCAATAAAAACAGAGGACAAAATAATTAAAAAAGCAAAAGGAGTTAAATCTTGTGTTATTCGTGATCTAAGTATCACAGATTACGAAAACGTTTTATTTAATAGTGAAGTTATTCGTAGGCAAAATATTGTGTTTAAATCCATTAAACACGAAATATTTACACAAAGTGTAAACAAAATTGCTCTATCTAACAATGATGATAAACGCGCGATATCTAATTGTAAAATCGCAACCCAAGCTTGGGGTCATTGCTCATTTTTAAAATAAAAATGTATGTTTATGTGTATGTTAGAACAGCATAGGTTAATTAAAAAAATGTGTTTGTAATTCTTCGTTTTAATTATACGTACGAGAATTTTAGTCCATACTAACTAGAATAAATAGCAATAAAAACATTGGCACTCAACAATTATAATTGTTAATGATAACCTAGTATAATATAATTATGTATAGTAACTATTCTGTATCTGTAGATTATAAATAAGTACTTAAGTGTAATTATTGTTTATTAAATGAAGTAAATTATTAATTTACATTGTTTTATTTGTTAATACACCGTTTAATTATTGCTAACCAATAAAATTATAAACGAATTAGGTTCATGTCAATAATTCGCAGGTAACGTCAGAGGGCGATACTAGTTTACAATAACGAAATATGATATACTGCTTGTCAATGACACTATAAATGCAAGCTTGCTATTTGTTGATTGATCGAGTTCATACACGCTTTATATCAACAATTGAAAGGCTTTGTTATCAGTGGTATTTCGCTTTTATTATTATATAGATAAGAGTTATTTTCAATCAAATGTATAACGAGCATAATATGCTTTGTCATTATAATGAAAACCATCGCCGTATAACAATTAGGTCTATGTGAACAGACCCTAACTTATAATGTCGCAATGCTCGTTTCCTGTCAGGGTATTACTATATAATTATTTGCCTAAATTAGTTACCTTTAAGCTGTTTAAGAAATATTATCTGTCTCGAGTACTTGTACAATAAAATAAGAGATATTTGATCTAACAGTGTGCATCATAATCATGTCATCGGTGAGCAAAATAATTATTTTAATATTTATTTGTTTATTTGATTTTTCTTTTTTTAATAGCTAATAATTTTCTTATATTTTTTTTTCAGATTTGCGATTCAGAAATTGTATTCAGCCAGTACGCTCAGGATCCTTACGAAGGACTATCTGAGATGATTTACAACGAACCCCCGCACTGCAGTCAACTTACGAAGGAAAAAAAAACCAAACGACAACGTCGAGAAAAGCCTTCTCTTAAGAAACAACCTACAAAATCTTTCGTGATGAGTAAACTGCATCGACGTGGGATAAAACTGATAAAAATATCAGTTATCGATCTCTGCAATAACAATACCAGTGATAGTGATAGTGATAGTGAGAACGTGATAATAAATGCACAATACATCGTTAAAGACGCTATTGATAGTGTTATGGACGATACGGAATCGTTAGTTAAAAAAATATCAAAATCTTTGATTGACAGCGATTTTTAATATTTTTCAGGGTTTTGTGTTTATTGTTATTTATAATTAATGTTGTAACTTTGGTTAGACAGTTAAAGTTATTTTTTGTTTTATTCTTTTAATTTAATTATTTTTATTGTAGCAGGTAAACTAGTGAAATAAACACATTTTTAAGATTTCATTATTTTTATTTACTTTAAACTGAAATACACATTTCTTTACAAATTCAAATGTTTTTTAATACACAACACATTTTTTAGGGCACACATCTTTAAATGTTTAGTACAATTTAAATTATTTTTTTCATCACAGTACTTATCATACAACACAGAGAAACTAGGACAGTTTTTTTCACTAAGGTCAGACACATTACAATTCTCACAAAGATCCTTAATCCATTTCACTTTCTCTAAACCGTTTACAACGATTTCCTTATTTTCTAGATACGGAACGATTATACGTTGGAATTCTCTGTAGTCGATATAACCCTCATTCCAATAAATGCCTCTGTTCCTTTCCAACCATTTAACTTGCCTTTTTTCGTTACTTGTTAAGTATTTAAACATATATGGTGGTTTTATTAAAAATGACTGCGTATAATCGCTACTAGCAAAAGCTAATTCCTTTATTATAAAATTATTACATAGATCTTTAAACCCCTGAACATCTACTATGATAGTATTCGGATTCATGATATTTTTCTCACAGTATTACTAAGCGGTTTATACTCAATTATGCAATCATTCAATATAAGACAGTATGCAGAAGTTTGATCAGGTATATCCAAATCAGTTTCAATTTCCACTCTTACATCCACAACCGAACCTGTCTTCAAGTTATCTGCTTGCCTGGAGCAGTCAATAACAAAGAGGGGTGCCAAGTCTTTAAATTGTTTTTCGCTTAATAAAGGTTCCGCGCGACGACCGTAATATGACTGCTGGAATCTAGTGTATTGTTCGTATAATAAAGCAATTCGGTTATTAGCAAAATTCACATTTAGATTTTCATATGGGAAGTAGTTTGAATTGAGGTATACTCTAACGTCACGAATATGACAGTGATCGAACTGAGACATATCAGAGCTTGCATTGTTTTTTCTATTTGTCTGTAAACCAATAATAACATATCTCGGTTTCTCTATTTGTGATGATGTTTTAATAGACCAAGTATGTTTCGTTGTTTTAGGTAAAGTAGGATATTCGTACAGATCCCAATTTCTAAAAATCATCTGGAGCGGTCGGTCTTTCTCTAACAGTTTTAGCAAACTTATTTTCTCTTTGTCTGACACTTTAACGTGCGGTACCCGCCAAACAATTTTATTTATCTGAACATCATCTACAACTTCACCAGTATTCAGTTTTACCGCGTTCAGGTTAGTATTGCTTCGTAACAATATCAATTCATGTCTACTATTTATCACTACTTTTTTAAAATCTTCTGCAAACCCGAGAATATTACAAAGTGGTATAGAAGCAGAAAAACTACCTCCATTAATATTTTTAGTGCCATCGATATTCCAACCCCATGCATAAGATATCTTTGACTCACTCTCATTCATTGACACAAATGATTTCATCGTAGTAGTCACACCAGCGTTTTTTATTTTATCAATTTCTACTCCATTTAGTTCGTATCGAATATCTTGAAACAAGTAGAGTAGAAAATTATTTGTTAAAGAAACGCTACTCGCTTTTTCTTTTGGATCTTTTTTGCTAACGATTATAGTTCCTTCCAAATACAAAGTGCTCGCTGAAGGTAGTATATACAGATCCTGTTGATTAATAGGTATGCGGATTTCATCGTTCCTGTTGAAGCTCGTTATGTAGGGTTTGTAAGAATGAAATTCGATTCCCTCAACAGTGTTATCGTAAGTTGGAGCAGATAAAACATCTAAGATATTCATTTTAGCAAACCGATCGTTTTAAGAAATTCCTTATTGTCCCGTGTTAATTTAATTTTTTTATTTGACCGAGGTCTTATTTGCTTGATTGTTTTAGTAGAACTGGTATTTCCCATTTGTTGAGGCTCATATTTATTGTAGTCAATCATTTTTTCTAAGATGTAAATATAGCTGCACTTCTTCACCACGTAAGTTTATTAAGCGATTGTTTATATCTAATAGCCTGATATGTATACTGCTTATGCTGTTTTGGTTGATTGGAAAGTATATAGCGTTTTTCGGAATTTCTATAATTCTGTATCCCGGGGGCACGTTGAGGGCGAATTCGTGTACAATGTGACTAGGATTACCATTTATGTACGAACCACTTACAATATCACATTCTATCCTGATCACGGTCGTAGGTAAAATGTTGACTGGTAACTCGGACACATGCCATTTATTTGCTTTCAATATCTGCTTCTTAAACCCTAATAATCGCCTAAAAGTCCCTTCTTTAGTAAAATCGATATCTTTAGTACAGAATATCAAAGTTTTTAGAGTATTGTTATTACATCGTATTAGTATTGAACAATCTTTTATTTCCGATTTTAAATAATCGCTGATATCTTGTAATTCATAAGTACCTTCAGGTAGTTCAAGGACTTCATTAGAGCCATAATATAATTTATTATTCATTTTTTCAATGTTCGGAATCGAATTAAATGTTGAGAAATGCAATAAGGCACACTCATAATGTCCGTGAAGTTGTAATGTATTAGGATAATATGTACATAAATCAGACGAGTTTCCAGTTATCGATAAGGTGAGTGACATGATGAAAATGATTGAAATAAAAGAAATACATAAAATTTATACATATTTATTCCAAAATTTCCATAGATAATTTAGACATAAGTGTCCACAGTTTACTGTATTAAATTGTTGAAATCTAGTATAGTTATAAAAAACATCACAATTTTTAAAGTACTGCATTAATTCCCTTGGAGGTTTCAAATCTCCAAAGCTATCAAAGTATTCACAATAATTGTTTATTTTAACATAAGCTACCCAATGCGTACCTTCGTTTTTATAATCATCCAAGTTAACGATACCACATTCAATCCGTTTTGGCGTCCTTGGTAACTGATCCTTCATGTAGACTCCTCGAAAGTGTGGGATGTCGCGTGCGTGCCTTTGGATGTCTACATTAGTTAAAGCACGATTAGGTAGCTCATTTTTCAGTTTTTTGAAGATTTTATGAATAAACCTTTACCATTTTTATGTGACCTTATGTATAAACCTTGGCCTAACTTTAAAGACTCCATAGCCTTATTATGTCGTTGTGTTTCTTGCAAATTTTGTTGACCTGCTTTGTAATCGTTAACAGTTTTTGCAATACCAGCCGCACCACCAGCTAAGGTTCCTAAAGCTGATAAACCCGCAAAAATTGGGATTAAAGGTAGAATACCCCCCGTCTTTGGTAAGGGTATCACTCGCGGTACTCGAATTTTCTTAATATTCGGAAATATTTTTTTTGCTGCCAAGTAAGCAGCGTTAATTAAAGTTTTACTGTCTCTTGGTTTCAGTTTTTTTATTTTTGCTCTTATTTTTGACACGAAAGTTTTAAACGTTTTAATACCGGAACCACATTTTAGTTTGGTTTTCATAGCTTTGCTCACTAACCATGAACTAAGTTTTTCGCCTTTCCCAGCATCTTTCGATTTAAGTCTTTGTTTAGCCATATTTAGTAGTTGTAAATCAGCTTTGTGACGATTGGGTAAGTCTGTATGGTTTGCATATGCAATATCGTGATGCATACAAGCTTCGTCTAGCTTATTCACCCCTCGATCACCTCGCAGCAATCGCTTTTCGAGTTTTGTTCCCGGTCCGCAATAGTTGTAACCAGGCAAATGGAGTTCGAATGGCAGATTATTAATTACACTATTAACTAGTCCATCCATTCTCTTGCATAGTAGAAAGTGTAATGAACGAAATATTTCTTACAAACCTAGTTATATATTAATAATCCTAACCTACAATTTCATCTTTATCAATCCAACTATTTTCTTCGTTACTTAAGCCCAGCCATTTTACGTAAAGTTTCTTTCCTTTCCTTTTAAGAACCTTTTCTATTAAATAAACACCAGGATAGTTAGTTTTTTGAAGTTCTTGTTCATAGAAAGATCCTCTAATGGGTTGCTTTCGATGATCTTCTATATGATATGTTACTGGTATGGTATTATTAATCCTTTTTACAGTAAATATTTCTGTTGACCAATTAGGAGTGTAACCTTTATCAAAAATATGTTTGTATTTACTGATCCGAACATTTTCACCCACTTTGAATTTAGGTCGACATCTCTCTGATGTATGTTTTTGAGTTTTTTGGATATTTTCTCTTATCTTTGACTCGTTCATCTTATTTACCTCAACTGGTTTAAATTTGGTGATACGATGTTTTGTATTATTATAGGTTTTTAAAACAACTTCTAATGGTAGACCTACCCATTTGTAGTTCCCAATAAGACTAAAGTATTTATACAGTTTATTTTTAATTGTTTTAATCACCCTTTCTACAATCGAAGCTTTCTTGGTAGAAAACGAAGAATAGTGGTTAATATTGTAGCTCTTCATAAGCTTTTGGAATGTGACGTTATAGAATTCTGTTCCAGAATCAGTTTGTAAATGATTAGGTTTTCGATTGTTAGTAGTTAGTATTCGTTCAAATGCATGAGTAACATCAAGTTTACTCTTGGATTTAATTGGTTCTGTCCAGGTATACTTTGAGAAGCAATCAATCACCACTAAAATGTAATTATAACCTTTATTAAACTTTTTTAGATTTTGCATATCTATCAAATCAGCTTGCCATAAATCATCTATGCCTTTTAAAATAACTGAACGTCTAACAAAGTTTCTTCGAGCTGCTTTGTGTAGCTCATTAACAATTTGTTGTTTTGCCATCACGGAGTTTTTTCAAGTAATTTTTGTACTTGTGCTTTGTTATAAAACTTATCTTCCAACTGGACTAAAACTTCAGGTATCTTCGCTTTTAAAACGTTTTGGACTGTTATTTGTGCATCTTTTATGATTTGAGCACGCAACAACCCAAACACTTTATTCAGTTCACTTATTGTTTGATCACGCAATCGATCGACGTAATCCTTATTCACAGCATCGTCTGTTTCTACAGGAGATCTTATTCCTCTCAATCTAGTTTTTTTCATGTCAAAATCCCCACTTTCGGATTTTAGCAGTGCATTTTCATTGAACTCTAATAATTCAGAGAAACGCATTCTCTTATGAATATGGTGTCCAAATTTGTCTACATTCATATTTAAGGTGTATTATATTTAAAGGCTTATAATAAAATGAGCAGTGAACATTTTATACCATTTATTTATTACTTAATCAATTTAATTTCACGCAGTTCTTCAATAATTGAAATAATTTCGTTGTCTAATCCAGTGTTACCAGCAGCTCGAGACGCAATTAATAATTTTAACCTATCTACAAGTTCATTAGGGTCATCCCAATATACAAAATCAACATTTTTTTTCCACATTTTTGTCAAGGGTAAACCTTTCCCCTTTGATTGACAGCTTTGAATAGTACTTGGCTGTTTGAAAAGAGGTTTTATAACTTGCAAATATTTTTGTCCTTTATTACTTTTTATTGGTTTGTTTGAGTCAAAGTCTCGACGATGTGCGTTTGTGGCAATCAACATCATCTTATAATACTGCATATCAGACTCTGTAACGGTGCTTAAATCTACATCCTTTTTCAATAACAATTGTTTTAGTCCGGGAGTGCTTCGATATTTCTGTCCAGCAACGGTAATATAATCATTGCTGATTGTTACGAAAGCAGAACCTAACATCAATTGCCCTCGCTCCGCTCGAACACCAAATGGAATATCTGTCAATGCTTCTGAAGATATTGACCAGGATGATGTATCACGCTCTTGATTGTTCTCTCCTAATGATTGGTACGACTCGTCACTGTTGGTATCACATTCATTTTCTTCCGCGCCACTGTCTTCTTCGTCATTACTAGAACGTTCTTTCTGCAAAATATTGTTTCTTAACGGAACTTTTGTTTCTTCTACTTCTTTAGTTCGCAAGAGCTCAGTTTGTTTATTAGTATTATTAGCTATGCAATTGAGAGACTCTGTTACAGGTCTAAAAACTGATTCCAATGCTTGCTTGTTTTCACTCTCAAAATCTCGCATCCTTCGTACTTTTTTCTTTACAGCTTCTGCAGCATCAACGATTTGTCTTTTCAGTGATTTTTCCATTACGATAGAATAAGCTAGTTATCGATTAAGAACCAGTCAAAGAATAATGATATCATGTAAGTATCATAGTCTTAAATATTTGTATTTCTAATCAAAGACTACAAAAGTATCAAATTTATTTCTATAACATCCATTATTTTTCTGGCAATCTTTATTAATTACAACATAATTAAAGGGCTCACTCCATATTTTTGAACACATTTCACGAAATTCAGTCCATGTCATATCAGTGTTAACATGTTCTTCATAAACATGTCTCAAGTTGATATCATCTTGTTTGAATAGTATAATTAAGTTAGCATTATCTCTTACTAATTGTTTAGGGATTTTGCTATATGTTTGATTAAGATAAAAACAGTCGATGTGTTTATGCCTTCCCATTGCGAAATAATCACGCATGTTAGTTTGATTCTCGCAAGCAACGTCGTCAAATATAATCACAGAGTTGGGTTTCGCATCCTGAACGCTTATGACTTCCTCATTCCCTTGATATTTCTGGAGTGAGATAATTGGTACCCGTTGTAAAACTCTTTCTAAAAAAATGTACTTAGGTTGGTGTAAGGTTTTTGAATAGACATAAACATTGTGAAACATCAAACCGTTTTCATGTATAAGAAGTCCAATAAGTAAATTTGTTTTTCCACAATTCGAGGGTCCACAAATGATACATCGTACTGAATTAGGTAACAATTCTCCATGATGCGAACTACTTTTACAAAAATCATCGCAAATTGTGTTTACATGCAGCGATTGTGGTTGTTTAACAAACTTCATGATTACTGTTGTTAACAAACTGATTAACAATAAGTAAAACTGTTTATTACAAGAATATTTATAGACTTTAACACTACGTACTATCTACTGTCTATTTCGGGTACGTTTATCCGAAGCGAGAAGAACTTGCTCGATCTTCGATCGAGATAGATGAGATATTCGAAAATATTTATACTAACGGCGGTAACGAAATCATAGCGAGATCTAATTCGACGTCAAACGCCATCTATCGAGCGCATAGGTCAACTCTGGACAGATAGGTAATAAAATTCAAGCGCGTGACTGATTCCTCAGTGAGTATATACTACAAAAAGTACTACAGCACCATCTATGACACATTGGATGAACTAAAAAAAAAAAACATCAAATCCTACATCGCGCAAGCAAAGTTTTCCGCGTCTTTAAGACTTTATAAGAACCGTCTGGTCGTCATAAAAATGTGTTTAACATGACACATCGTAGTGATGCTTGACAACGAGGCACGATATGTGGTAGGTACGATATGAGCGGTGAAAGATCCTGAAGACAGTCGAGTCGATCGTATATTATTGGGCATTCTGTCACAACAGAGCGTAGGCGAACTTGTTCGACTGCGCGACAGGTGGGACAGAATGCCCAATAATATACTACTCACACTGAATGAAATGGGTTTGAAAATTAGTTTAGACTTATCTTTGAGACTAAAATGGATCGAGCCAAATTGCAGACATTGCGTATTGAATTAACGAAATCTCTAGATTAAAGACTGAACAATAATATATATGATTTTCAGATTTTAATTCCATCGCGTTTAGGAATAAAACAGAAAACTAAGAACCTGTTTTTGAGCATTTTGGGAAAAGCTCGCCTTAAAGGAAACAAAAGCCCCTACAGCCTGCACAGTCTATTTTTAAAACCCTTTTTTTACAAGGAAAGTTTAAATTCCCCGCGTTGCTACCCGCAAGAAAAATCAATGCAGAAATCATACAATACTATCTGATTTCGACGTTTTTATTATAATGGTAACCGATATGGCGCCTATCTATATCGTTTACCATAAAATAAAAACACTAAACCATGGATTTTCCTTATTTTCAAGCGTTTCTACGGCAAATATTCATTTCTATGATACATGTAACACTTTTCTAGGTCTCATAAACTTACAGATTCTACATAAAAAAAATGCAAATTGTGTAAAATTATTAATTTCAGTTAAGTAAATATATCATTATCTTGATATTATAGAAACATTAACTGAATGTCCAGATATCCTCTTTACATGGGTCGTGGTCGTAAGATAAAACATACTTTAAATTTTGAAGCTCTAAACACGACGGACTGGCGTTTTTGGGTCAGCGAAGACACTTTGTAAAAAATGAACAATTTGTAAGCATGTTTATATGTGATATTATTTATTCGCTGCACAATAAATTTTAAAATACAACAATAATAACCTAAAGTCCATATTCTTTCAGTTACAACCAAAAGTAATATTGCAAATAATGTAAAAAATAAATAATTTTATTAAGAGATTGAATTAATCGATACTGACTATATATTGATTAAGGTTACAGTAATCAAACCAGTTTTGCTAAGTCTATACTATCAAACAACGTACAAATATTGCGCGATAGCTAACTATGATGGATGTCTGAACGGCAGTCTATATGGCCGAGTTTGGGCTGTATCAACATAACCATAGCTATGTTTACCGTCGAAACGCGTGAAGATAACTAAGATTATAAATCTGTGATTATTTTATATTTCAGATAGGGCTATATCTGATATAATTTAACCATTTCTTTCATAGCATGTCTTGTAGCTGATGTTTTGAAAAGATGTGGCAGTTATTTAATTTAAATAATATATTTGTTCAATACTCCTACTAATCGATGTTAGAATAATATATGTATGTTACTCCCTGGTTGCTGCCATCATGTATAAAACTACTGGTGGTCAAGGTTCAAACTTTTCCGAAACAGTCGCTACGATGCATTACATACGAGCACTCCTGGTGCTTGCCTGTACATTTACTTGATATGAATACAACTTGTTGTGTTCATAATTATTATCATGGAAAAAGAGTGGTTTGCAGATAAAGATGACTTAACAAGCAAAACATTACTAAACCAAGCTGTAATTTCACAATATTTACTTAAGTTACCAAAAATTTTGCGTAGTCTGGAGTCGTGTCTAACCTAGGTGAGGTACAATAGAAATGTTATTAAAAGGCCTTTACATAGTGGCCAAGCCCAACACACATTGTATCTCCCACGCGGTTATCACACCCTTTGTTAGACAGTGACTCTGCAATATGAACCGACCCTTATTTAGGCCAACTGACCAACGCGTACCAGTTTTATGGAAATGTAATAAGAAACCGATTGGGTGTGTTTTAGAACAGCAAAATTTTAATAATGTTTTTGTAATCTCAGAAATCCTGCGTCATTATTTTAGCTTTCGGATATTAATTACTTAGGCTGATTGATTGATTACCTATTCTCTGCGTTGTTGTTTTTATTGGAGATGTGATATAGAGAGGACACCATGCCATACCAGCTAAGAAAGTCATTGATATAATTGTAAAGAATGGAGATAGAATGGAAGATGAATGTATTGCGTGAAAGATGTTATAAAAGAAAAGGTAAATTGTATTCAGATAATGACTAAAACAAGAGAATGTGAGAAATGTGAAAACGCAAAACATTTTGCGTTTTCTCCAAGAGACCAGAACAGCCAGAACATTTTTTTTTTGAAGATACAATGTCAGGTGGATTTCTTTGTTATTTAAAAATGTCTTTAGATTTGAAAAACCATGGTAGCCTATTTATGATCCTTTTATATCACAAGCAATGCTATAAACGATCTATTTCTGAAACAGATGCAATAAATCCTGCATCTGTAAAAGATAAACAACTCTAGTAATAAAAATACGTTATTTTCAAATAATGAACTTCGATCATAATTTATGACCACGCTTTCACGCGGTGCGGCGGTACCTACTCATATTATCTGTCACAGCTGCCATTATCGTATCGATGGACGATGAACAATGTGTACAAAATGGCCTCGCTGTTAGACATTCGTTAGCCGATACGTCTGCTATAAGTATTCGTGTATATGCTGGTATATATGCTAGGACAATCATAGATGTTTTAAAGGATTGATTTAAATTTTGTTTGATTAAAAGCCAATTTGCTGATAGCATGGGTATTTGATTAAGTTTCTTTTATAGTCACCACCATTTATAACTTCCGCAAAAACTAAAATTATAGAACAAAATTGTGCATATCATTTATTATTCAATATAAAAATTTCATTGTTACTAATAAAAATATTATTCATAACTCATGAAGGAAACACCTAGGCTGTGGTCATTCCCATTGGTAACATATAAAGCTTTGAAGGGACAGACTAGGTACTGTAGGTAATATATCGTTCCGCTATTCTCCGTAGAGTCGTATTTATTATGACAACCTGGTATCTCCCCAGCTATATATTTTTATTTATTTAATAAGTATAAGTATAAATGACATGTGTAATACTTAATATAGGTAGTTTCCCTTTGGTCCCAAACTAAGCAAGTGCTTGTATCTTGGGTACTATCGAGATTACAACTTAATATCAATACATACATAACAAAACTTTAAACTAATACATATTTTGATATATAAAATAAGACTTACTATATTATATTATACCTACTAAAACTATAAACTAATACATATTTTATGTAAATTAAACTTAAAAATTACTCTACACGAAGTGGCTATAGAGGGAACTATTATTTCATATCTATTTTAAGTTTCAATATATGTATTTGCTATCTTCGCTTATTTATATCATAGAAAAGATCGACTTTAGTTTGTATATGTCCAGCAATTGTGAAAACTATTATATAAGAAGGCCAGAAGAGGCCAGGCCAAAAGAATCGATATAAAATCATAAAATCATCCAAACTAAAAACAAATATCTATGGATAGCACAACATTTTTTTGAGCACATAACAGTCGCAGGCAATCTTATTATACCGTGGAGGCTCTAGAGTATATAGAATGATTATTATATAAAATCATTCTGCAATTATTATTACGGTTATAATATTGATTATATTCTGTTAAATCCTTAAATGATACAATTTCTTGTGGTAGGTATCTCTATCTTTACTATCTCTATATTAGTGTCGTCAACATATCGAATAGATTAATGAAAATGCGCTTAACATTCACGAATACCTATTTAATATTATATTGTACGATGATTGAATCTGCAGTTCTACGCCAAATAAATTCTGTGCACGTGTAATTGTGTTTAATGTACTAGAAAACGTAATATTGCTTTACGATTCGAGGAAGCTTACTTATACGCAATAAATGAGTCTTTTGATAATATAACGATGACATAAAGGATATTCATTACATTTCATTGGCCTTTAAAGCAATCAAATATTCATAAGAATGAGAAATTTTCAATAAAACCCTGAAGAGAATTTATGTAAATTGTTTGATATCAACATTCTTAATTTGCCAGAATCATAATCTTAAATTCATATAAATATATTTTTATGTGTATAAAATTTTATCAAAGTAGAGAACATATTAAATTAAATAACGATTTCGATTTATTATATATATTTGGATGCTTGGAAAACATACTGCCAGTCACTTTTCTTGGATCCAGAGTCACATGTGTTTTCTTCGACAATGCCGGATGCCGATAACCTAGAGCCAAAAAGACGAGGTTAGAGCCGCTATTAAACACCTCAAAGCGGTGCAAACGCAAAGCAGTGGGGAGTGACGCAATTCCTATAGAAACCATTAAGTATTGTAACCATTAACCATATATGGAGAACTGGGATATCACAGTTCTCCATATATGGTTGCATAAACGAACAGTGAGTGAGTCCATTCTGTTGGCCATATGGCCAACAGAATGGACTCACTCACTGTTCGTTCCTCTTCATGAAAAGGTTTCAACCGCTAAATGCAGTAAGTACCGCCTCATTGCCCTTATAAATCATGCCAGCAAAATTTTACTGCATATCTTGAACCAGAGATTAAGTGCATTTATCTCAAGGGAAATAGCACCTGAACAGGCAGGATTTGTTAGAGGGAAGGGCACCCGGGAGCAAATCCTTATAGTAAGGCAGGTAATAGAGAAGGCTCGTGAGTTCAACAGACCCGTATACATGTGTTTCGTGGACTTCCAAAAGGAGTTTGACTCGGTTTGTTTGCCGCGACTGTGGCAAACCCTGTTGGAAATGGGAGCTCCTAAACATCTTGTAACGGAATCCATATAGTCATAAAATCTAACACATCAATCAATTTTGCAATCATTTTTGTCTAATTAGCGTAACATTAAGATTTGCGTTTTGTAATTTGTCATCCTATGTCTGGTTTTCACTGAAGGTGAATACGCGATGTATAATTATGTGGGAACATAAAATGGAAATTACCTATACGATAACGTCGACATTTTTTGTCGTGTCACTAAGCTGTGTTAGTTTATTCTACTCACAGGTAAATAATGAAATACCCATTAATAAAGCCTGGTTTCGTGTGAAATACGAATTAATCGTTCGCAGCTAATTTCTCTTTAAAACGAAACTGAATAACGTTTTAATTATTTTCCAATTTGCATAGTAATTGGAAAATAATGCGTGCTGCATACATTACTGGTAATGGAGGTCTAGGTTTTATAGTAGGAGAGTTGGTAAAGCATTTGACTAACTCGTTTCCCACAAGAGTAGAACCTTTTTAAATGATGTTTTAATATCAGTCGGTTAGGAAAATACCGTACTGGCAGGAATCTCGCGGTTGCGTCTGCATCCCTGTGTATCATCTGTGGGAGATGATTTAAAAAAAAATGCATTTACAAAGGTTAGTAGATGGTTCATTAGCCTTGAACTATTAGTTAAATTAATAACTATCTGGCGTCATGTATCCATACGTAATGCAAAAAGGTTGACATTTCACAGTCAACAGTTAAAAGCAAAAGCGGGACGAAAAACATCGAACACAAGATGGACAGCTGCAATAAAAGATTTACTTGCCAAGCAACGGAGCAAAGCTTTTTTTCAAATTGTACACTTATGGACTTTTTACTATAGATAACCACCATGGGTAAACCTGCTAGGTATATAAATAAACCTTCCAAAAAGCCTTTCCTATCAAAACCAGAAGAACACTACCGATACAATTGATATATTTGCTTTATTATAAAGAGTAATGATATTCGTCAGTCTCGATGATCTAAATTGACCGGAAAAATTGAGGAAAAATATAAGGCTGCGACCTTGCAAAGAAAAATCAAATATAAAACTTGCACAACTTTTAAACAACTTTCATTCATCCCATTGAGTTTTCCATGCCAATCATTCAATAGAAAAACTTTCCGGTATCAAATAACCAAATTATGAAAAATATATGGAGAGAGATATATTAATTTTCCTCAAAATTTCAGTATTAAGGTTATTTATTTCTGTACGTTGTTTTCAACAACAAAAGAATACGTATTATTTTGAAAGTTGATTATAAATGTCAAGTACGTTGATTCGAGAAAATTCTAAAAGAAAATCTCTACCATTAACAATTTAAACCTTAGGTACACACGTTATGATAATACATGGTTTATTGTTCTGAAAAAGCAAAAAATGTAAGATATAGATGCTGAATATTATTTAGGCAGTTGAACTATAAAAAATGAAAAATCTCTGATTCATGGTCAAACGGATCGTACAGATTTAATGATATGCATTTTCATCTATACCCACAATGTACCCTTGTATGCATCAAATTAAAATTAACTTTGTAACTGTATAAAAGAATTCGTGCCTTCATTTACCGTCCGCCCTGCAAAATGTACAAGTATTAAGTATAAATTGTATTTCCTTCCCCAAACTTTTAAATAACTAGTCATAAACACGTACTTTAAGTTCAGGGTCGCAAGATAACGTGTGTCCTTTGTAAATAATCAAGAGAGAATACATTTTAATGAAAACTTGTTTGCAGTTGTCGGCGTCTGGTGAGCCAGGTACGTTGGACGCGGTTGCAAGACGCTACCGGCTCGAGAACGGCAACTCTCTGGGGGAGAAGGACGAGGTAACATTTACATCAAAATTTTATAGAAACAAGCTTGATATCTAACTCTAAGTAACTTGGCTTGTGGTTTAATTTCAAAGGCTTTATAGTGTTAATGTTATATTTCTATTTAATCTGTGATAGAAATATTTACCATAGTTCACATGTTACCTTTACCTACCTACCTACCTACCCATAATTATTTGTAGTTATGCTATGTATATATACCTACGCAGCAAGTAAAGCACACATTTAATTTTTCTCCGTTGTTCCTGTTTATGCTTGCGTCACTGCATGTAACTTGAAATTGTAACTCATAAAAAATTGTAACAATCTGGTGATTAAAAAGAGTGGCCTGAGTCTTGCTAGTTCATCTCGTAGCTCTACCTGGTCAACGAACTGTGTGTGTGAACTGTTTTTGCTATTTTGACGTTTGTATGTGTCACTCGTGCAAATTGAATAATTGAGTTTTAGTTTGAGTTTCAAGTTTGTAAGCATACTGTAGATTACCACCACGTCTACATCGTTATAATCACTCAAACAAAACACGACACTTAATACAACAATTAATCAACATTATAAACGTATGAAATGAACATCGTTTTAAGCTCTTGCTTCTTGGGCAGAGCTGGCCTATTCAACGTACTGTCTGCTTGAGCACCCGCCTTAAATACATCAAAGGGACATAATAACTTCATAGTTTTACTCATTCATCATTGCATGATGCTATGTTCATACGGTTATAGTCGATATATGGGTACGGGCTCTTAGATAAATAGGTAGAAAATATATGTAGATAGATACTGTTCACCACTCTTAAACACCATTGACTACCATCAGACAGAGTGTTTGTATGAATCCGAATACTGATATTTTCGAGTAGGTTAATAATAAATGTATGTTTGTGAATACCTTCGCTTATTCATAAAGAAAATAGGATGTAGGGGTCAGAAAACAGTTGCTTTATATAAAATACTATAATATATTCGTATACCAGTGGCGAAGCGTCCATATAACACGATTCCTGCCGGCTTCCCTTTTAAAATATGCCCTGACCTCCTTATACCTATCACTGCTAGAGTGTCTACTCAAAGTCTAACTGGCCTTCCGAAACTCAAAGTATTTTAACCCCACCGGCTTCCCTCCTCGGAAAAGTGACTCTTCGCTACTGTCGTATACCATATAGTCGCAACTGTTTGACTGAAAACTGAATCCAATATCATACATATTCATATCCCTAAAAATAAGTACAAAATTATTTTGTAAATGAAAGGTGAATATTGCAAAACGTTTACGCCCTGAACATCGTTTTTGAAACTTTATTGCGAAATGCCGACACAGACCGGACCAGGCATGTTGAGATTGAGTAGGGTATCCATCACACATATTATGACTACGAAATACGTATTACATATTACAAGACCGACATCTGCAAGACGAGGAATGACTTATAAATTATTTTCGTACGTCGCTGCAGCTGTGCGAACACTCGTAAAGTATTATTATGTACCTAAACGTGTTACATGCTTCAACATTTGTGAAACTAATTCAGAACTTTCTATTCTGCATATTCTATTATCTTAGTCGTTACTACATCGAAAACTCTTTTGTAAAAGAAAGTGAAGTAGGTATACAGACATTTTAATGATAAATTTCTTCGAGTTGAACAGCTTGAACGTTTAAATTTTAGGGCGATTAAACCCAGTTGATTCTAACAACTTTTATGGCGGACGCCTGTCGAAAATTGCTTAAAGATAATAATATCTTGCAGGTTTATAAATCAAGATCTAAGGCAAAACGAGGATTATTATATATCGCGAGCCATCTAGATTTAAATAACCTTTGATCGTATATGCTTTTCTAGGAAGAAAACCGAATCAAAGTAAGGATAAGTCTAAATGCGTAGGTATTACAAAATATTTCATAAAATACTTGTATAGTCTTACACGTAAGTGTCCTCATTTTATTCCACCCAAATTCAAACCGTTGATTTAGGTCTCAAAGCTAAATTATAATTACATATCTCTGTAAAATAGTAGGATTTCAGGATCTACATCAAATGTTCGTTATTAATTTTATTTCGCCGAATTAAACCTACCTCGTGCTCTTATAGCTCTTACAAAGATAATAAGATTTATATGTTTATTTTAGCGTAAACATTCCGTTTCAATATTGAAATCAACGCTTTCCTTTTTTTAAGTAGGTACCTAATTATCATTTTAAAGATAATTATTTCTTTAAAATAATTAAGGCGATTATTTTCTTAGTGAAACATTTACACCATAAACATCAAAGTTTGATAGAGATAGGATTATGACGAAATTTCTTTCAAGAGACCTCGCAGACCTGAAGAGTAAGTGACACACACGCTTCTGGCCGGACTAACATAGCTATGAATAATGTTGCCTATACGTTTCCTCATTATCTAGTTTATTTTTAGTAGATGTTCAAGAACACTAACATGGATGGTTGCACTGATGGAAAAAAGATAAACATATCGATATCAGCAACTTTTTGTTACTTATGCGTGAAATATTTCGTGTGTCGCATGTTTGGTCGCCGGCTTAATGAATGTTCTAAAACATTTAAGCACTACCTATTTATTTAAGTTCATTAGTTAAAATATAAATCCATGTCTGCATGTTGTTCTGTTTTCCACAGTTATTCGGGCCGCCGAGCGCACCTGTTCTCGAGAATCCCGAGTTTCAAACGAGATGGTACTTCAAATACTTTCTCGGCAAAAGTAAGTCTGTACAGTTCTTTAAAACACACTGATTATTCCCTTAAGAATGTAGTTAGTTTAACAGCCAATTTTTAGGGGTTAATACACCATTTTAAGAATAAAGACGAAATTATGCACATATTATGTTTTGATTTAAAGACTTTCGGTACACTAATTCATAAGTGTCGTATGTAGGTATAAGCATTTACTCATTCAGTAGGTACTGACGTAATGGCCGTCTCATGATTGATAACCTTAATATTTCAAACGTATTACGATATCCACTTAGGTTCACACTATTTGACGTTTGTTGTTTGTTGTTTTACTTAGAATCAAAATTATAAACCTTATAAAATGTAGTTAAAGTATACTCATAGTTAAACACTACAATAATGCTTTCAGGTACTATTGTAATCATCTATGAGTAGCTGAAATAAAGAAAAAACTTTATCAGCCTTAAAACGTCCACTTTCGAATATAGACCTTTCCCAAGATTTGTCATAACCACTATGTTTGAGAGATACACGCGAATTCCGAATGCCTATGAATAAAATAAATTTAAGGCCTCAGATTGAATAAAATTTATTTTAAACCGATAATCCTAATTTGAATCACACTCCGAAACGTGCCCAACACCATAATCCTTTCTATTCACTTACGTAAACGAAAAGTTTTTACAAATCTTTATCTAAAGGTACTGACTTAAAAACTTTGCCTTCTTGTTTGTACAGTTCTAAGAGATGAATAAATCTTTCTCTACAATTCGGTATGGATCTAAAATTTATTGCCCTAATAAAATGCTAATCTAAAAACTCCATAAATAGCTTTGTTTGGGAGTCTATAAGAATGATTTATCAAATGTATTAAGCTAATATTTGTACAACATTGTCAGAGCCGTTTTTGTATTTCAGTAATATATCTACTTGCATTGTTTTTTTCTTTATTAGTCACCATATTTCTTCTACCTATAGCTGCGATGATTTAAATAGATCATCACATCAATTTATCTGAAGGGAAACGTATGTTACATACTGCGCCAGCTACATAATAATAGGTCTCGTGTAAGCGACAAGCAAATGACACCCACAGAGAGAAATGTATTAGATTTTTTAAACAATTTTGGTGGCAAGCAAACTTACGAATCACTTGGTCAGTGTTTGCCGTAAAGCAATAGACGGCTAATGACGACTTACTTATTCTATAGCTATTGGGCCAAAAACACGGTTCGAGTATTGATTTGCAAAATACCTACTTAATACACAGAAATTTCAATAAATATATATGCGCACACTAGTACATACACTAGAAAATACAATCCTCTCATCATTCATTTGTATATTTCATGCATTATTGAAAGGGGAGCTACATATAAACACGTCGTACAGAAATACATATAGATGTTTATGTCGTTAATACCTTTTACATTCACCACTAAGACGCCTAAAAACGAAAGAAAATAAGACAATTATTATTTTCCTCAGCGTATATACGTGGAGATCTTATTTGTTAAATGAAATTGTAATGTTGTAACCATAAGCCTTTTGTTTCTTGTATTCTCGAACTTTCTTCATACTCGTATTCATTTCTAACCAGAGGCCCTAGACAAGTGTCAAAGATTTCTATTCTATTCATAGAATAGATAATAAAAAGTATTGGATTGACATAAGCTAACGCCAACGCTTATGTCAATCTCATACATTTTGTAATCTATTCTATGAATAGAATAGAAATCGTTGACACTTGTCTAGGGCCTCAGACCTTTTAACTACAATTAATGCTTTAAATAGTCATTGAAATAACGAGTTTTAGTTCTACTTGTATTCATACTTAAGTTACGAAGGTCTTTTTACTGTAAAATTAGTTTATTAATAATATAATCTATTGAATTTTAGTCAGATTTTTGTCCGTGGAATAAACTTATTCTACATAATGTTTTAATGGTCCTAAGTAATGATAAGCAAGGTTCTTAGATATAGTCAAACACAGTACTTACTAAACTTAACACCAGGTTCAAAGCTTGAAATGCAATACTTATGAACTAAAATGTAATTATAAATATAAAGGCGTATTCGGTGTTTTTTAATTTCAAGAAGATCTAGCGAAGGATTTATTTACCCCAAAAAATTGGTTTCATTAAGCTAGAAGGTCAAGTTTGTAATACGAAAACCGAGGTCGATGTAATCGACGTATTAATTGTTATTCTTCCCTGCATTAATAACTGATAGATTTATGTAGTCTTCTCACTATTTACTACTGAGTCGTAATTTAGACCCACACGCAGGACAAACATTTGTATGACTCATAAATCTGGGATGTTATTAATGTTTTCATACCCCCTCCTTTCCGTCCCTCGTCGTCTCTCGTAGGCAACATGACTAAAAAGTCACAAATAATATGAAAAGTCTAATAAACCAACACTACGTTGCATCATTATCATATCATTCTAAAGACGTCCATTGCTAGAAATATGTCTCCCCCAAGTATCTCTACTTGACCGGTCTTAAGCCGCTCTCATGCCTCGATTGCCTGTCACCTAGATTTTCTCAAGGTGGTTAGAAGATCTGGAGCTCGCTTGCGTTTCCCGGTTCGTGGTCGCAACTCTAGAACTTTTCTGCATGCTACATATTCTGCACATTGCTACTACAGTAGGCAACTCTACCAGCTATATCGGGCACTTTGATTATTCAGCGAATTTTCTTTTTACACAACGCTTACTATTCATTACGTGTTGCGATTACAATAACATTTCACCCAATACCCACGTTTTTTTAGTGCAAAGCTAGTTATTTATATTTCTCTTTACTAAAATCTACATAACTAGCTAGTTGACGAATGAAAGGGCAACCTGAGAGTTTGAGGTGCGAATTAATTTGTGATGCCTCGCGATTTGGGACTAAACACATTGGCAAACTTGGAGATAAGGCATATAATATACTTGAGAACATGGACTAGTTAATTAAAGTCCTATTTCTGTTCTTCTGTAATAACAAAGCTGCAGGTAAGTATATCACTTAACTTCATTAACTTATTTCTTTTTTTTTAGGACAACTTACAAACAGAATAATAAAAAGCTTTTCTTACCTGCGTGTAAAAAGATCTTAACATCAATGTGTTTCATTATTTTTTAAAGTAAAAAAGCAATAACTTTTTATTAGCACACATATTTAATTTATTCATACAGTAAAATACGACCAACAAGGAAACTAGGTTAGGCTTGTGTCATAGTCACCGTATACCGAGTTGCTTGATGAGATATTTGAAAAGTATTATGGAATGATGATTATAATTATTATAAAATATTACCCGGCCTTATAATTTGTTATAACTTTAAACTACTGACGTTAAAATAATGAGGGTAAATAGAAATCAATTGGATAATCAATTTATTTAACAAGAACACCAATTGTATTTATTTTCTTAAGATATTGTCTGAATATTTTTGAATGCCGATTTTTCTAAATTATTTCTAAATATATTCAAATCACCATTTTATTTCTATTCACCGCATTTGACCTAAGTTTTTACAGCAACCTACACGCGCTGGTAGAAAATTGAAACGATTTTCGGTTTGTATATACCTAACTAAGTTCACAACTACTTATAGAACTAACTTTTTAAGCTTTGAAAGCTTCGTCGCGTCGGTCACCTGGTGACCTCCAAACAATAGATTTTCTACTATGTCTGGCGATGTTTTTAGTTTTTGTTCGAGTAATACAAAAATTTCTATTTTGTTAGTTACAAAATAGTTTTTTTTTTACCTACTTACATAAATAAATACCATTGTTAATGGATTGTAAATGTATTTACAACCAATTTTGATAAACAACAATGACAATAAATGGCAAGTGACTATCCTAACGTGAACATCAATGTTTCCGATGTATGTACAAATGGAGGGTTGTTATCTGTTCACTCGATCGGCGTATGTGATTACTGAATTACTCCTTACGGGCCGACTGAAACTGTAGATACCTACGTGTTATCCACCTTTAAACAATAGGTTGAACATCTAAGATTAGTTTTATGCTAGGGCTAAATATGGAAATTTGGCAGATAATGTAAAGAAAATCTATCAATTCGTCATATTTATTTATGAAAAAGATAACTGACGATTGTGAAACAAGTCTAAATACTATTTACTACGTTATCGAATAAGGGATTAGACGTAGATATAATGAAACGTATTTAATTTACTGTTATTGTGTTTATTGAATAATCGAAATTGGTTCTGACGTATAAAACAATGCGCATTTTCATCAGATGTTTGTGTCAGTATTGTTATGGAATAAATTTTATTACGGTCCACTGGCTATATGCGGAGCCTCTGACCTATAAAGTAGGAACATTACCTATTGCAAAACAATAATAAATTCTAATCTTTTAGAGTGGGACATATCAAGATGAACTGACCTGATAAACATAGTCGGAATACGCAGGATGCAGGTACTTGCAACCTCTTTGGCAATCGATGAGGACAACCTACGAGTATTTTAAACCGTCTAGGTATTGGTCTTCCCCATCTATTAGTCGTCACTACGATGATGATGACGATGCACGATAGATATGTAAATTTTGGTAGGTAAAGTGATAATAATATGTATGTCGAAGTCACCTCACCTAGACATTTACCTACTACAGTACTGTGGGTTCTATTCCACTATGATCACCTGGGTGTTCACAAGCAAACCTTTAGTGTCCTTTGATCACTCGCGAATATAATCACCTGGGTGTTAATAGGCGACCCCTATAAAATTATTACTTTGGTATCCTAATATCACCTTCAAATAATATTAAGTTTCCTTCCTTTCTTTAAATTGATTATATTAGCGAGTGATCAAAGGACACTAAAGAGTCGCCTATGAACACCCAGGTGATAAAAGTGGAATAGACCGTACTGTGCCCCGTGTTAAGGAGTCTGCCCACTATACCGTACTATGCCATGACCGTGCTATGAACGTATCAGAATCGACAAGCAACACGATATGCACTACTAAGCTCACTAGAGCGTTTCCTGATATTTTCGCCAATAATATTATGAACGCTTGTGCATGGTACGCTACGGTACTGGTCGGTGACGGAACGGTCTAGTGGGCATAGTCTCATACTTTTTAATACAAAGAAAATATTTTAGACTGACACGTTCCTATTACGGTCATAGTATGATACGATGTATAGGGCAGAATCCACATAGGTTTATTTCTGCGAACATTTACGTGAGCATAGAATTTGCTACAGTACTCTTAGCTACCTGGCCACCATACACGTGCAGTGCCTAGAGTAAATGAACTCATAAATAAAATCTATTACGAGTACAAACGTATACTAACTTACACCTGCCCCAGGAATGTTTACTACACTGAAACGAAATTAAATATACCCTGGTACACTACGAGGTAAGCGGTTTTGTCATTAAATCATTCTGTAAACATTATTTCCTTCTGAGTCATAAATATTGGCGTTCGGCAGACGGCACCCCCCAAATATTTACATAACAGAAGTCACTGAATCATGTTCCACAGATTTTTAATAATCACCCTAAAAAGTGTTTAAGGGGTTCTAGATAGCGTGCGTGCGTGCTGTAATCAGACCGTCACGAAGCTCTACCTTGCCTTAAGAGATTCATATCACTACGAAGTATCGCTTACAGACGACTTAACAGTGAGACGCAATAAAATTGTTCACTGATTTAGTGAAAAATAATTACACTGCTGATATTTTTCAATAATTTTGAGTTTTCATATATATTCAGAAACCATCACTTCAAAGTTTCATCGTATAGAATGATACTAGAGCACAAAGAAACAAATATTCAAATAAACAAATATTATTTTTATTATAAATGCAAAAGTAACTCTGTCTGTTACGCTTTCACGCCTAAACCACTGAACCGATTTTGTTAAAATTTAGTACAGAGATAGATTAGACCGCGGAAAACAAAATAGGCGAACGCATTTTTATCGCGGAAAGGTTTAAAGGAGTGAAATAGGGGATGAAAGTTTGTATGAAAATTCAACAATATATAAACAGAGATATAACCAACATTCAAACGGGCGGAGCTGCGGACAACAGCTAGTTAGAAAAACAATGCGCCTTTAGTAAGCGTGGTAATAGTCAAGTCGTCTCTGTATAAAAAGACGATTGTGTACTGCAGTGAAAACATTGTTAGTAGTATTGTTACGTTTTGTAAACAATCCTTTTAACATTACGTTTTACTATTTAATTTAATATTCTAAAACAAACTCCAATGATAAACTTGATTTAATTACAGCCACAATAGTCTTGACAGCATCAAGATCAGCATCAGATTAAATGCTAAGATCTGTAGATGGAACGATAAAGGCGAAGATTGTTTGATTGCGTACCCTTTCTACTACTAAATTACACCTTCAACACGGCCATATATCGCACTATCAATGGCAAAGAGTCGTAAGACAATATAACAGGTCTTTGAAATTTTCACCTTATCATCTTTACCTAAAATTATTTATTCATTAATGATATTTCTTAACTTGCGTCATTTTTATTCTGAACTTGTGATGTATGTATATTAATAGTATCAAAGAAACAACAAGGTAATAAAATTAAATGAATAAAACAGCTCTGGTGGGAAATTCGGTTTAAGTTTTGGGAAATAGGATTATGTTATAAATTTCTTGGTCTTTTCTCAAATTCGGTGAAGGCCACCTGTTCTGAGAAACTTACCAATTACGAGGGCAGAATTACTTTCTGACGGTAGTTGGATATTAGTTAAACTTACCCCGAGATACAATGTTAAATAATCTGCCCGTATTAGCTATTTACATAATTATTAGCCGGTACCTATACCTGCTAAAATTGATAGCTTTTGTAGCGAAGAAGTAACGCGAATAGATTTCCGTGGTTAAGCGTTATGTCGCAGTGACTCAGTAGACTAAGGAGTGGTTTAAAAAAGAGTAAAGTGGTTTAAATGAAGGGTCATCAAATCTACCATTGCATCTTTCGGGAGTAAAAAAAAGAAGTAAAAAAAAAACAATTAATTACAATGCCACAACCTTAACATTAACCATTTTTGAAGATTAATAATCATAACTTACTCTAATCAACCATAATTTCAGACTATAATAGGTCATACCTACATATATTATTCTACCGTGACGACTTACCTTCATTTTTCTCAAGGTGACAAGTGACAACGTATAAGAAAATTTAATTCTCGAAAAATATACCAGGGGCGGTGTTCATTTTTAGCAACAAATATTTTGTGCGGTCCCTGGTGAGAAATACGCATGAGACAAAATACTACCGTACGATATTTTTCTTTATTTTTATTTCAATAGTGTTTAAGTACAAAAAACGGTCAGTAGTATCTCGTGTAGAAGTACAACAGAAAAACAACAAAAACAATAAACAAAAGAGCAAAGCATTTTTTTGCTCTTTGCTTTTTGTAAAGATAGTAGGCAGGTACCACCTCTTGAGTAAAGTTATCGATGTTTTTCGATTACAGTTTAAAAAAAGCTCAGTGACTCACAATAATTTTAATAAAACGTAGTTTACCGGTGAAGTTTACGAACAAAGTAGGTATATTAAATTTGCTAATTTGCTAAGGCAGCAAACTTTTTTTAGGTCAACACGAGCCTAAGAAACTTAAATTTGTTATATAAAACATAGTCATTGGAAATCAGACATCACTAGGTAGGTAGTTACCGAAGAAGTATGTAGTTCATGCCAATACTAACAGACGTATAGACAGGTATACAGAATGGCAATTATGAACCGAAGCGTGCATTCTTGGAAATGTCCATCTTCAAAATCACGATAAGCGGAAATTCGTTATTTCCTCCCATCACTTCCACGTGGATGGAAATCGCTATAAGACCATGTAGGTAAGTACCTTCATATTATATTTTTTTTAATTAAAAATAGAAAGTAGGTACACTTTTATTTACTCTCTTTAAGGAAAAAGGACGAAGGAAATGCCCTGAACAATAATCTTTCGACGATGCTAAAGAACATAACTGGGTACCTACCTTTCGTTTGCTTTAGACGTTCTCTTAAACTAATAGCCAATTAGACGTCCATTCGTAATTCATTATTGTTTCAGTTTCTGAACTTTGTACCTACTGAATTAAACGAGTTAACGGTTTCATCTAATAATGTTTTACTATATACTAATACAGGTAAGGAAACTCATCGCTTTGCTCAAAAGTTTGAAAGATATATAGCTATTAGCTTCGAAAATCGATTGTGGTTCTCATTAGTTAAACTCTCCCGTCTCCTTGTTTCCTTTTTCTTCGTCATTCTCTTCAACAATGACTTGGTTGTGTTTTCATTGCTTCTGTAGACTAAACAGTATTAATGCTAAGAGAACACATCCATGACAGTAAGTAGTAAACACGTCTAACCAGTGCGTGGCGGTTAGCTCTCAAAATACCATTTAAGTGTTTTACAAATGACTCAGAACGCTACAATATCCTTGGGAACTAATACCTATACTTAAACGCCTGATTTTTCATCAACTCCCATAGCCATAGGCTGACTCGAAACATAGTACTTTATTCAATTCGTGCAAATTTTATTTTATACTTTCAACATTTGAAGAAAACTATATTCACAGACGGTAAAAATACAAGGTATATTATTCAAAACACTGGATATACCTAGTATTTTTTTTAATAGTTGTAAAGATCGTGTCTTGGTACATGCCAATAAAGATCAAAGAACATCTATTGGTATGAATACAAATATTTGAAAACTTATACAAATAATAATATCTATATATTCTTGGCAGTGACAAGATATTACCGCTTCGACCTTCTATGGAACCGTAGTTCACATACATATCTTACGTACTTATATGATATCTATTTGTTATAGGAATTCAATAACTTGAAACGATATGCTCGCTTTAAGCTTAAAATCCAATACGACTTTTATTTCTATTGTTGTTGCTAGCTATAAATGTTAACCTATCATACCATTCAAACAATGTTAGTCATTAAACTTAGAGCAAAGCTTTTAGCTATGTCGACTTTTATTGTTTTATATATATTTTGTAAGCGTTTTCGTAGTAGGTTTGGCAACGGTTACGCAATACCAATAGGATGCAAGTGTTAATATTATGTATAACATATAAACACACACACAATTATAATTAACTATCTATATGCTAAATTTGAATGCAAATTATTGTTTTAGTCACTATACATTCGGGATCTATATAATGATAATTATATGATAATATCTCCAATCCAATGCCAACAAAGTTCAAAGTACAAAATTATAATTCAAATATTTGAAACCATCGGCAAATAAATAGTGACTGCATTTTCTTTAAAGTGAGACGAAAAAATACCTAGGTAATGCAAATCTCAATAGAATTTAAGTTCAAAAAGACTAGACTTTGTAAATTAACCCACCCATTGAAATATTTTTCATCAATGCTTTAAAAAGAAGTCGCTCGCTTGATTTGCTTTTTATTCAACGTCTGAATATTTTTTACGCTTTTGTTTAAACGCTGATCGTGTTAAATTGCCGTGACACTGTACTTTAAACCTAAACTAATACAGACACATTTAGAATATTTATTACCTTTCATGCAAATAGATTTATTTTTGATAAATTTACGATATGTAATTTAAGGAAACTCAATCACCTAAGACATCCACCATCTTTTAGACATGATTTCAATGACACAAGTACACTTATTACCGCTGCCATTAATTATATCACCTGATGCAATCTAGTATTCCGTAGCTCCTAGTAACCCACCAGTAGCCATTTGCTGGGTAGGATCTAGGGCGTATGCGACACTTAGCCCGTGTACGCGCTATTATATAGTAGTTAACTACTCCCGTAATTCAGGGTTGCCACCACAACTAAAACACTCAAATAACACTGCAGAAGTCAATGATGCCTCGGATGATTATGTCCTCTCCTTGCTAGACGCCTTACTCCACACTATACGGGTGCTTGTTAAAGAAGTCGATTCCAAAACTATGTTAATTATTGCAAACAATTAAATGAATACACAAATATTGAATGTGAAAGCATTCATAGACAAAAACTATCCAAATCTAAGTTTGTGTCACCATTACGCTGTTAAATTAATTTGCTCTAATTATGCTACCGCCTATTGTGAGTTGCTTTGTACCGAGTAGACTACGAGAACTCAAACAATACTATTATTCGACTTCGACTAGTTCTTGAATTGTCTTGACATAACTACGTAAATCTTAGGAAATACCTAGGTGCGGGTCGTTAACATTACGACATTAATTACCAAGAAGACAACTAAATTATTGATTAAATTTGGCAACAGAGATTCTGAGAACTATGTATAACGGTAAATGACAAAGAGCGAGCTGATGGTCCAATTATGATAACGAGACCCAAGCTACTGGTGAGTGTAATTATATCCCAGGATCACCCTTCGGGGATTATACCCGGATATTATTATTTTACAAAACAAACACTTTTATTAAATCTATGTACAGCCTCTGTGTGGGATTTTTTATATTAGTAGTAATACACTAGCGGCCCGCCCTTGCTTTATTTTATTATTTTTACGACATGATTACAAATCGTTGAAATTCTTAGTTTTCAATACTATAATATGCATGCATTAATTATACTTATAATCCTGCCGGAAGAAATGCTCTAGACGATAATGAAAACCCTATTAAAATCTGCCACGTGATTTAGAAGATGTTAGCGACGAAACAGGCAGGAAAAAAACAGCGAATTACCATTTTAAATAACTTTTCATTTTGAGGACATTCGATATATTTTTATCTAAATACTGAATTTGACAGAGGTCTGGAGCAATAATAGCTATATGTATACCTCTAAAACCTAACGATATTTTAGTGCCGGCTTTATCTTATATAAGTTATTGTAGCCCATTGAAACAAATAAATTGAACAATGTATACTTGTGAATAGGGGGATTACGTAGTAACCGTCCCCGATAGAATCGGTTGTTTAAGCTTCAGTAAATATCTATCGTTGACAGAGGCATAAATAAAAACATTATTATACAATTTTATTGTTTGACTGCCAGGGAAGGTATTATGTAAATGATTAATAGCAATTACAGATATTATCATGAATGAACCAACCAATCCTGGTAATTTTATAATTTGTGATCAGTTAAATAAGGGGCTGATTATAGCCGCTTAAAATGAGGCCTATTCGGCACTGAAAGTCTGTAAGGCTACAAATTATTCCAGGCACTAATTTACTTCAAAATCATGTAAAATGGGACCAAAAACTTTTGTGTATTCTTAAGTGACAAGCGCCACTTCCATTTTAGAGTATGACCCTTACTATGATAATTTTATAGAACCAAAGCAATATCAATTTCAGGTTTAATTAAAGTAGAATTAATTTTCATCTAGCAGATACGCAATATGCTCACAAAGATATGTCTATGTACCTACGACGATATTTTAAACGGTTTTATAAAAATTAATTAAAGTTTATTATAATTACAAATACAAGAATTACGTAAATAGAATAAAGCAAAGTTCTTTTTTTCGGAACCTGGAAACAGATTTTGGTTCGGTTTCCACTTTTATTCAAAGCATTGCTTCCGAAAGGTTTATACTCGTATCTATCTATACAAGCGGCAGAGTTTGTTTGTTTGTTTGAACGCGCTAATCGTTTTTTTCTTAATTTCGTAAAAGGTATACCAGACATATAAGATGGCGCGCCTTGGGAGAGGTCTATGTCCGGCAGTGAACTGCCGAAGGCTGATTATGATGATGAAAAGACATAGCTATCTACACTCGTGTGAAGTCGAGGCAGGCCACTAGTTAACTATATAGTAACTAAATATACAATTTCCAATAATTTAATTAAGTACAAATTGTAGCCTTGTTTATAAGGTAGTGCCAAAGTCTGTTATGTGAAGCCCAAAATCTAACCAAGCGTATGGACTGTATTGTGGTTTCTCAATTAACGCTAGAGTTCATTATCAACATTAAAACAGTACCAATATAACAACCAAATCTGGCGTAAAATACCTATACACAAACTTGCGGTTATAGGTAGGGTACATACATTATTAAAACAGGTAGTCAGTCAAACCAAATGATGATTGTAAAACAATCACATAAGCATAAGCCTCGGCAAAATTATCAAAAGCATGACGGACAGCATCACTTATCACCATCGTCTTGTATTAAAACGCGACTGCCAATTCTCCTACCAAACATGACGGTTATGATAAACGCTGGAGGCGTTCCTATCCTTTGATTGAAATTATTATTTCATTGTTATGTATTTGATGATACTACTATTATTTGTTTTCAGTGCACCAAAATTACATCGGAGTGGATGTGTCAAGAGAACCGTACCTGCTGAGTGTCGTACAGGAAGGTGGTGCGGGACTTTTACGAGCTATACTCTTCAATAAAATGGTGAGAACTACCATTTAACCAGTTATGACGCACACCTCAAAATTTTAATTAGTTTCATTTCACGTCAGCTTTTAGTTATGACTCACTTTAACGATCCTAAAATAAAATAGAAAAAAAATTCCTATTACATATTTAGCAATAGTTTCCACCATGAAAACAATTTTTTGAGGCGATACCTGTTATTAAACTTTGAATGATGACAAATTCATCTGTTACAGAGATTATTTAAACTTATGAGACAATCTATTTACGGACACTTTTGTTCTTAGTTTCAAAGGTTCAGAGTAGTTCAGAACCAATTTATTATTCGGATGTTCCTAGTTCTGAAACAATATCTAATTAAATCGTCTCGTCGGCATCGCAATGGTAAATAAAACTCCCATTCAGAAATGTTTTACGATTGAAAAATAATTGACAGGGTGCACATAAAATTTATTTACCACCGAGCGCCTGGAGTGGTGGCGGCGGACAGGCTCCTACGAGACCAACAGTCAAACAGATTCTAGGACAATTTTCTGCAATGGAACGTGTAGACAAAGTCCCAAGAGAGGTGAGAAAAATACGATCTCTCATATCTTGTCATATCTAATACCTACGTCTAAAAATATTTTCTATTTTTTACAGATCACATGCGCTGAATTACAAAAAGATGTTCTGTTACTAGAAGAGCAAGAAGGCTCAGTAAATTTTAAAATAGGAGTAATGCTTATGAAACCTGGCCAAAAGACTGACGACGAAATGTTATCAAACGGTAAACATTTCACAAAATTAATGTTAAAAACTATTATTATTATAATTATAGTTTAGCTTGTTTGAGGAGGGTGATTTGAAATATTTGATGCTTTCAGAGAAAGGCGATGAAAAATGGGACAAATTTATTTCACTTTTGGGCGACAAAATACGATTACGAGGGTGGAATCGTTTTCGAGGTGGACTTGACGTTAAAGGTAACATTCTTGGGCCAATTACTTTTGTAAATAAACAGAGGGTTCATCTATGAACTAAACCTTTGTAATTATTTTGAAATGCGCAGTGTAACTTGTTATCTGGAGTCATCTTAATTGTATCCGTTGTAACAGGTGACATGACTGGCAGCCATTCTATTTATACGATGCACCAAGGACACGAAATAATGTTTCACGTCTCTACAATGTTGCCGTTTTCAAAGGATAATAAACAACAGGTATATAAACAACAACGGAATAAGCACCTACTACCCAATTTCAGATGAAAAATATAACCATCGTGACTTTGAAATTATGTATTTGGATTGTACCTATTTTAAATTTTTAAATCTTGTATGTTTATATTTTCTCGCGATCTAAAAACTTTGTTACTTAATGCGATAATAACTTCCTAAATAAAAAAAACTGTACCTACAATTTTATTACAATAGCTATAGCTATAGCACCGTGGCACTCCATATTAAACTAGTTTTATTTAGGTAACTTTTGCGCGTATACGAGTTCATATATTAATATCTAGATCTAATACTGTAACTTGTTTCATATTGATGAGTTCTTTTATCTACGTTTAAACCATTTGATCCATTGTGCGTTTGATGTAGGTAGGTCTAGTAGCACCTATTAACTTGTTAATTCTTTAATATATCCTACCTAATTTTATTTTCTTCATAGTCATAGCTGTATTTTTTAAACAGTATGCTCAACCTGCAGGTGTATATTCTGACTGCAACTTTAAACATTTTGCTTGATAATAATGTCTAATTGTGTGTATGTTTTACAGCTTGAAAGGAAACGTCACATTGGGAATGATATAGTCAACATTGTGTTCACCGAGGACTCAGCTCACAACACTTTTAACCCGCAGTGCGTCAAAAGTCATTTTACACGTATCCTTTGCAACATCAATTTATATGCTATTACACTGAGAAAATGCCTCGTTATTTACTTTTTACGTAGTACCTTCGTACTACGTAAAAAGTAAATAACGTAAATAGTACAAAATATTTCTTTATATCTTCATATAAAGAAAGATTTTGTACTATTCTGTTTTGGTCAATTCGAAAGCGCTCTGTATTGGCACTAGATAGATGAGATTGTGCTCGCGGCTGTAAGCAAACACAGTGATTTCCTTTTGTAGGTACTGCCTACATGATAACAGTACAAGAGTCATGCTACTGCTGTCTGCTACTGACAATAAACTTCTGGTGCGTTTCAATATTCTTAGTAGCAAACTAATAATTTTCTTATAAGTGTAAACAGATATATTCGCAGTAGTATCAGAAGTAGAAGGAGAGGGATACAAGTTGAGTGTTTACAGTGATGACACTGTACCACCTTTCGGTCCTTCGCTACCATGTCCGCCGATTTTCAACGATCCGCAATTATTTCGGGAATTTTTACTGGTAAGTTTATATAACAGCAACACTTCTAGAAAGAGTTGTGATTCTTATCATTATGTGTGTATCTACTTACATACGTCGGAAGCTTTATAAAATTAATATGTAGTTTACAGAAACAGATGCTAAATTAGAAGTTGAGTATGTGTCGAAATAAAGAACTGTCAAAATTCAGAGGTACTACCATCTACCTACAACAAAATGTACCTAGATTTTGTAGTTCGTGTACCGAAATTTTACTTTGGAAATACGAGTAAGATTTAGTTTACCTATACTCGTATAGCATTTTTGTATGCAAAATTATTATAATGTTATGTTAATAGCATTTACCAACAACTAACGCATACCTATGCATTGTTGTATACATACACACTAGCATTACCTACCTACATAAATTGCTTTGCTATTCAGCGTAGCGAAAATACACATTCGCATTTCTTGTTGCAGAATTCTAAGTTATAGTAATTGGTATTAAAAAAATAATTATTTAAGTACTTCTAACTTAACAAAAACAAATCTTACAAAAAATATTAATTAAATAGTTACCTGTGTCATTTTGCAAAAAAGTAAACAAATCATATGATTTTGTTACCTATTTATGTCAAAACTACCGTCAGTTTTGTGAAACAATAAATCATTAAATTTGCAGGTAAAATTAATGAATGGTGAGAAAGCGGCTTTTCAGACACCGACATTTGCATTAAAAAGGCAGCGAACGCTGGACACACTGATACGTGATATCTATGCGGAACATTGTTCGGATCACAAAGTGGTAAGTTTTGAATGGCCAATTAAATGAAAATAAAAGTTTATACTGTTTTATTCAGATTTATGAAAACGCCAGCAGAATTCATATATTTAATAAATATTTTTTATTGTTATATAGGATAGTATAGTAAAATCGTTACCATAATAATAGAAATCGCAACTAATGTTTAAAATAATTGCGGTATGTTTTAAGTACTAGTGACCCCCACGAGCTGATTTTGGCAGCCATCTAAATGCAAATTCGCATAAAGACAGATTTCATTGGCAACGAGTTTGTTGTCATTTATACACTGACACACTACTGTTGTTACCTATGTTAATATTAAAACGCCTTAGGTGCATTATAGATGACAGATCATACAAGTTTGACAATTTTAAGTGAAATATCAGCAAAATGGGTCATGATTAAGTTGGTTCGATTGTACCTACCATTATAATAATAATAATAATAATATGTGGACACTATCACACACCGTCATCTAGTCCCAAGCTAAGCAGAGCTTGTGTTATGGGTACTAGATAACTGAAATATAATACATATACATACTTTTTTTTTGTAAATACATACTTAGAATACATAGGAAACACCCAGACTGAAGACAAATACAAATGTTCATCACACAAATATTTGCCTTCCGCGGGAATCGAACCCACGACACCCGGCATCACAGTCAGTTACACTAACCACTAGACCAACGGTGCAGTCTTACATTGTAAGTAATTTTTCTGTTTCCCCGTTAACTTTTTAACGGATTTTGATATGGTTTTCACTATCGTTTAGAAAAATTCTTCTGTAACATTTATATACTTAACACGTTTTACTAGAGAAACGAAAGTTTCAAAAGATATGTACCTTCCTAAGTATGTTGTAAAAAAATAGTATTTACTCTCATGCAAAGCCGGGGTGGGTCGCTAGTTCGAACAATTAAACCGATGTAACATCACTAAATATTTTTCTAGCCAATGTTGTCACGGCGAGCGTTATCGGACGTGTGGTCGGGGGGCGCAGGCGCAGGCGGCGCTGGTGCAGTGCGGACAGAACACTTCCTGCACATAGGACAAGCGCTGAAACTAGACGCAGTACTACGTGGGGATGCACCTACTAGCCTGGTTTCTACAGGTAACAACTTAAAGAGTAAGAGATTACTTTTAAGAGACTTTACGAAAAAGCCACACACAACACAAATACCTTTCATAAAGCGACAATTAGAGTTTATATTTAGTGAGCAGTTACAGCAGTAACAGCAGAGCAGCAGTAGACGCTAGCAATGCCAAGAGAATCTGTGTGGACAGCCGAGAAGATAAGCACGCCTTCTCCACAGAGTTCTGGATGGATATCTTGTTGGAACTAGGTACCTATATCAGATCCGAGCACATCTACCCTTGGCAATCTTTTGTACTAGGAATGGACATAGTATCTATTTGTTATAATTTTGGTAATATTTCATTGCATGTCAGGTTGTGGAGGTTCTCGTCGCGCACCATGGGAAGGACGAGTGTGGCGAGCAGCGCCTTTACCAGCAACACCTGTTTGTGCAGAGCAACTTTCAGAAGGACGCCTACTATTATCTACTACATCTAACACGTATATTTTAGAAGGTATTTATTTATAAAATATCTAACATCTATTCGCATGTAGTAAGAAATCTTTACGTTTTAATTAATGCATACGAAAGATACATTTACGCTGTTTGCCATAAAGCATTTTTTGCTCTCTCTATACCTCGTTTACGTATTACAGCGTTTGAAATATCACAGCATAGAGCTCATTCTAGAGCCTACACATATTCGTAGATACCTATGTAGGCGAAATTAACGATGGAAGCGAACCATTCTGGAAGAGCTCATGCCTTAGTAATAAGTATATTAGGTACATTCTCTTCTCACGCTTAATCTCATAGTATAAAGACGAACTGTCCCTTGAGTCAATTTACAAGAACAGCATTAGATATTTGTTACAAAATTTATAATAATTTAAAAGTCCGTTCTTTCACAGAGAGTGGAACGACGCGAGTAGTTTTAAGATGGGAAGGGTGCGTTCGAACAGCACGAGTTACCGAGCGAGCTGGTCTATTCCGTGTGGGAGCGAGAGTCATGGCGGGGGGCTCCACCACAGGAGGGGCGGGAGGGGCAGGACTGTACGCATTGCCTATTCAAGAGCTGTGCGCTGGCGCCTGGGCTATGCGACCTTTACAAGATTGTAAACATGCGAGACTGCCGAGGACGAAGACTGCGCATTATTTTGATCTACTGGAAACAGGTACGTAAAACAATCGTAATGCTACTAAACAGATTGTCCAATATAATCATCACTATTACATACCTACCTAACTCTTGTACACTAATTAATGGATTACTGTTGTAGGCGAAGGTGGCAAAACAACATTAGCGGTAGCAATCGGTAGAAGAGTTATGCTTATGGTTGAAGAATCAAAGACTGAAAATGAAATGGGGTTTGAATACATACATATCAAAGTTAGTATAGCACTCGTTATATCAATGTAAGTATATAACATTTTTTCTATTGTAACTATCTTATATTTCAGGATATCCAACTAAGTGAATCACCAATACTCATCAAACTCATGGATGGCGAAGTAGGAATAATGGTAGTTGGATATAAACATCATTGGGAGGTTTTAGAATCGAGTACAGGGCAGGTAACGAACTACCCACATTTAAAAAAAATAACAATTAAAAAGAAAAATAATATTCTCGTAATCTGATTTATAATTGCTTTTTAACTTTAGTCAATAAAGCGGGCAGAAAACTCGGAAGATAGTGGACCTCGCCGTGGTACTCTAGTCAACGCATTACGTATAGGAGATGAGAGGGATGGACAAATAGTTTTATGTTATAATCGTAAGTATCTTGTATCTTACTTTTTCTTATCAATCAATCAAAAATAATACAATGACATCAATTAGATAAATGTACCTACATGTATTAATTAGGCATATGGTCTTAAAGATTTTCCTTTTGCAGATACGTGTCATTTTGAAAGATTAACAAGCAAAGGTCTAGAAAGTGATGGAGAATATGATTTTCATTGGACGACTGTACCTGCTGCAGTAGGTAAGTGTAGAGTCTGCTTAGTCTAGTTCAACTAGAAGGCAAAAGATCATTAATTGTCAATTATTTTGTTACAGTGTGTGCTTTCCCTTACATAATGGCATTCGCTGAAGATTTATTGGAGATACGATTAGTTGCTAACGGCTCTTTAGTACATGCGGCCTGCATACCAGGATTGAAACTGCTATGTGGGCGAAAAGTAAGTGAATTCAATATTTCTGCTAATCAAATAAATGGAATAGATCGTAATCACAGATGATCCTATAATAGATGCCGTATATAGGACAATGGACACGCACAACTCACAGTAACATTCGCGGCCATAAGAACTCGCTACGATTGGTGCATTTCATTGCATTCGAATGCTTGACCTTGAAATAGAGCAGCGTTTATGTTCCGCGCATCTCGCTCCTGGCAGGAAGCAGAAAAATAAGGTCCAGTTCCATACTTTACGTGAGCTCAATTCAGAACATAAGTGTTAATGCGGTATCTATTAAAGGGATCTACGATCATATAATTTTAATTTTTTTTTTATTTGTTTTGCAGGATATATTCTATGTGGCATGCGCACCGGAATACGTGCCTTTGACCCGAGAGATCGACCCCTGTCTTAGTTTACATGATGAACTTGTGAGGCAGATGAGCAAACAATGTGGACCCTACTCAGTTGATGAAGATGAAAATCATGATAGGTGACTATATATAATATCTCTTATTATCAAAATGTTATTTGAAGATAACAAAAAATCGTTGAAGGGTCTTAAACAGTATAGATTTAAGCATACTACTTAACTCTTGCAGAAGATACTTGGGCCCACTGACTTTGGGGCTGTTTACAAAACTGTAATAGTTCTTGATATGCGAAAGTTGATAAACGCCATCTAGGTCAAACGCAAGAAATCATACGTGCTTATTCCAAATTTTCGTCATACATACTCCAAGTCTCGTGTCTCGATCCCGTACTCTACAGTCGTCTGCTCTGCCAGGTATCCGGGGCCAAAGGAATTTTGTTCTTGTTACGCAAAAGTTTTAGCAAATCGCATTCTTACTAATAAAAGGATTGTTATTTATGTTTATTTCCCTATAGCTGCAATCCAAACAACCGTACTGCTGCATCCGAAAATAACTCCGCGTCGAGTAGAAGTAGTTCTATATCATCTGAGCAGGAGAACATAAGACCACCACTGCAAAGAATGGCGCCGATCTCACCACCGACTTCACCTCAAGGTTTGTATTTCAAATGACTTAATCAATTATTGTCAAGGATGGCCGAAGTCCGCCGATAAGAATGTCTAGCAGTGGACATCTTAGTTAGATGATGACAAAGATCAATATAAAAAATACCAGTAAATCTAAATAAATATTTCCTTTGAACTACCTAAATTTATTTTAACATCGCAAACGGCAAAGAAGACTTCTTAGACTTCTTAGCCTCTCAAAAGGAGGAGTTTGGCAAAGTCATCTTCCATCAGTCATAACAAAATGTAATGATTTATTTCAGTATTACCGGAGAACAGTGGGCGCTGCGTGCGTATATACAAGATACCTCAGAGCAACCTGAGTGCAGGCGCATACCAACGCCAATCTGTGTCTGCAGATCAAGTCGTGTCGTCATACTTCTCTGACAGGTGCCGACGGTATTTAACGATTTCAATACATATACATATTTCAATTTTAATGATTGTATGTAAACATTATATTTATGTTTTGTATGTATGTATCATATATGTATATAATAAAAAGTATTTTATGCACTCTATACTATTGCCGATCGCTTTAAAGCCGTGAAATTTACAGGTTTATTATTAAATAGCCAGATTGAAAATATATTTCAGCTGAATCATTATTTAGCGTATTTTATCTTCTACGAATAAATTTTAGAACTATCCGCGTATATACTTCCATTGATTCTAGACAGCTAGTTAATAGTTCTAAGAACACTTGAAGAAATTTATAGGTACCACACTATATATTCTTGTTTATTTTCCAGACCAAACAGTATGCGACAAAGGCTAGCCGAACTGAGACTAGACAGCAAGTCGAGGGGAGGGGGTGACGACGAAACTTTATAAGTATACAATCTATGTTAGGGATTATCGAAGATCGGAACCAGGTGCACAAATTTTATGTAGCTAGGTAGATAGATACCTAGAGGAATATAAATGAATTAATGTATTGAAATATAGAAATTTAAAGTTGCACACGTAGACATTCGTTATTTTAAATAAGTATATGTACATAATATGATATAGAAATTGTTGTTTAGAGATTTTAAATTTGTTTAGTGATAAATTATATTATTTTAAATTAAATAATTGTTACAAGTAGACATTGTAGATATTAGTGGAATACTTTTGAATGTCAAAGATGTGATATAAAAATATGAGTGATGTGTAGTGAACGAGAGTATATTTCGTAGAAGGTATTATGAACAAATTAGTTTGGAACTATTTTACGTTGACAACTATAAAAATATTCTATTGATGTTGCAATATTGAAGGTTTATTAAAAATACTTGTGCTAATAATAAATTATATTTCTGTACCCAGTATCGAATTAAGAATAATAGACTCGTTAAAAAATAAATTAAACCGCTCTGTGCACAAATATAATGCTCAATGTATTAGGAAACATACTTTAAAACAAAATTATATTATAAAAATAACAGATTTAATGTCATAAAATATTGTAATGGGTAAGAAATTTTATGACCTAACAACAACTTTTTACAAAATATACAATGTACAGTGTACCGACAGATATTGTAATTCATACTAATTATAACGAAATACTCAAATCTCATGTTAATATTATATTCTAGTCACTTGACTTGTGCGACATGTAAGACAAAAAAGTGATGTAAAATAGTTCTTCTACGTTATATATAACTATGATTACCTATCTTTCGAAAGTCTATGAGATCAGAAAAGAAGTGCCATCCAATTAATTTGGTTATCTTTCTAGACTAATAGTATGAAACTGTAATATTTTGCGATGCAAGAGAATTGAAATCTTATTTAAGTGTTAATACAACTTATCTTCAATGTACATAGACAAAGTAAGGTTAACTTTCAAATGTATTATTAACATTACCTTTTATTCGTGTAATGTAATTCGTAGCAAGTTGTATGTTTCGGTGTCGTATGATAATTGTATAGTAACCAAAGAAAAGAACCAAACTGATAGTCATAAGTTTATAAATATAAGATTTAATTAAACATGATAACACAATGAGATTTAAAAACAAAATGTAGCATGTAGTTATAACGAGTTTTGTCCAATTGAAATTGAAATATAAACAGAAGTATTAGGTGATAAGCTTTGGTATGTAATAATTTAAAAAATGTGTAGAGAAAAATGACTATAGAAGTGTGACTTTGTTTCTCCAAAATATGTAGATAGTATAACAATATGAAAATAGAGTCAACTGAATTCAAGTAAGGAAAGATAAAAGTTTTGATTTAAGCATATTGTCCGCAGTAGGCCACAAGTGGTGATACATGTCCCTTGCTTTATGGAGTAAATACTCAAATTTACATTTTATTAACTATTAAAATTTATGCGCAGTTATCGGCGTTGATACAAATAATAAAATAAATATAATACATCGTAATTCAAAGATGAATAAATTATAAAAAAAAATATTATTAAATGTTGAATAGTGCATAGATGGTTTGATTTAGTCCCCGATAGTCATTATAATCATGATTTATATTTTTAACTATACAAAATGTGATGTAAAAAAAATACATTAATATTGAAAAAATATTTTGAGCTGAATTCAAACATTTATCAAGTACAATGCCAGTGAGAGATTTAAATACCTCCTTAACGAAAATATATGAAGATGTTTATGTAGCTCACAAAGTTTAAATTATATAAATTATAATCTACAAAAGTAATATGTATTTAAAGCCGAATACGCGTAATTTGAATATATTTATGTGTGAAAAGAATAACTATAATGCGGCTTAATTTCCTACATGTATATAGTAAAAATGTGATACTTATATTGATGTGTGAAACATTAAAATAGCAAATTATATGATATCAAAATTTATTGTTAATAATATACAGTAGACAAAATGAATGTATATATAACTATTCATATTAAACCAGGGGCCCTACCACAACCTCTTATCATCAATTAAACCTTAATAAAACCTTATTTGGTCTCTATCCTTCTTTTTAATGGTACAAAAGAAAAAGACAAAACACAAAGTAACATTAAAATAATACTGCTATATGAGGCCCCTTGAGATACTAAACAAATATACCTAAATGTATAAATATCAAACAACTGTTCCGTAACAAATGTACCTACTCATATAATGTAGGGGTTTACTCTCTGTTATTTTCTCTGAAGTTTAAATAAATGTCTGTTCAGAATGCTTTCGCTTTTATTTTGAATTAAGCTTACAAGCGGCAAAGCTGCTTGATTTGTCAATAAGACCCTAACTCTTTTATTTACATAGTATACACGCACGCTAAATTCTATAGGGCCACTACTAGAACATAGTGGTCACATGACTGTAGAGAATACGTGTACAGATGTTATAATATTTAATATCGAGTATAGACCACCCGTAATTACATCATAAATTCTACCTAAAAATATCATCTAAATACTTAAAACAAGTGAACACAGTCAATATCTAAATCTACAAACAATATATTATAATTATAACAATTAAATAAGCCTAACAAAAATAAAGCTTAGGTCAGACAACGGGTAAGGCGTGACGTCTATACTACATTACAACTACCCACAGATAACCTCTAATAGATTCGGCATACAGGTCAACAGAAACGCACAATTCATACCAGCATTCGCTAGCATAAGAACTCACTACGGACACTATGATTGGTGCATTTCTGTACAGTCACATGTTTGATCTTAAAATAGCCAATCACAGCGCATCCCGCTCCTACAAATAAATGTTAATGTTGTCTCACGACCGGCCAAGTTGACGAAAATTGAGGGAGGTCTATGTCCAGCAGTGGACATATGTTGCTGATATGATAAAATAATAATAATAATAATATTATTTTAACAACTACACACAACGCCATCTAGACCCAAAGTAAGCATATTATATGCTTGTGTTATGGGTTCTAGAATGCGGTTATACCTATATACTATTGACTGCACCGTTGGTCTAGTGGTTAGTGTAACTGACTGCGACGCCGGGTGTCGTGGGTTCGATTCCCGCGGAAGGCAAATATTTGTGTGATGAACATTTGTATTTGTCTTTAGTCTGGGTGTTTTCTATGTATTATAAGTATGTATTTACAAAAAAAAAATATGTATATGTATTATATTTCAGTTATCTAGTACCCATAACACAAGCTCTGCTTAGCTTGGGACTAGACGACAGTGTGTGATAGTGTCCACATATTATTATTATATTATTATTATTATTATACATACTTAAATACTTTTTTTTTGTAAATACATACATATTATACATAGAAACACCCAGACCAATGCAAATAGACATGTTCATGCACACAAATATTTGCACCGAGCGGGAATCGAACCCGCGACCTCTGCGTGGCAGTTCATACACAGTACCACGCCATGATAGTGCGGTATCTATTAGTAGGTAATCTATGCAACCACCTCACGCCGTCTCGCTAGGCCTTCTATCTAACAAGAGCTTTAAACTACACATTATGTTCTAAAATATACTAAAAATGCTAAAACAATATTATCATCATAAAAACTTTGGTTGCTGCTTCAAGGCAGTTATGTCCAAAAACCTGGGCATCTCAGTTGGTGATGTTGACTTTGAAACTGGTACACCTGTAATTTAAATAGGCAAATTTTATATCGAGCGTTTTATGAAAAGGTCTTCACTTTAGTGGGAATATAAGTGAGGGATGAGTGGTTTTCTTGTATAAAGTATATGTCTGTCACTCAATATGTCATTGAAATTTTCTTATAACTCCACTATAACCAATGTTCATTAAAAACTATATAAACTGAATGTGAATGAAACTTCACAGTAAAAATGGAATATAATAGAATTTATTCAAATAAAAGTTGAACATAGTACACCAAAGTAAAAATATAGATACATCAGTCTCATGGCGCGTACAAACTTACGAAATGCAAAATGAAATGTAACACGCAATGAAAGAATTCCCATAGTGTAGACGTTTTGCGCGCACGCACCGCGCACACTATGCGCACGAACAGAGCATTTCAACTCGTGCTCGCCGCGATCCGCAGCTAGATTAATATTACTTTAAACAATAATCATTATTTGGGTACGCTAAAAGATAACAATTTTGAATATAAACCCATAAAGTGCTAATGCCGCGTATAGCGTTTATGGGCGTATACAAAAATAAAATTCCTTTTACTCCCGTGCTAGTCATAACTGTGTTAATATTAGAACATACGATTAAAATTAATTCGAAATTCGATTAACTTACCTTGTAACAATTTATGCCTTTCCATATAATTTCTAGTCGCAAACGACATGTCGATGGGTGCTGTGACCGGCCTGGGTAGAGGCCGCTGTTGCACTTGTATAGGAGGTGCTCCCTTTAAATACTTTGCTGCAAGCTGATTCATCTTTAGGCTAGTGTCTGTGGACCCCGCGTAAATATGAGGTTGATGAATGCCTAAAGGATCGTCGGGAAATTTTACTCTGAAAACATAATTTTCCTTAAAAGAATCATATGGGTTGTCCAAAAGATACAGGCACACAATCAGCTTTATTAATCTAGCCCTAGATGATAAGGCGCCACATATGACGCGATATACTATAGTATATTGCGATAGCTTCCAGCGGCGCGGTTTTACCCGCGTCTTTGCTTACTGGTCTGCTCCCGTCGCCAGTAGCGTTGTGTTACAAAGCCTATAACCTTTACTCTAGAAATCAAACAAACAAACTCTTTCACTTTATATATTGGTATAGATAGATTTCGCCTTCACTAGGCTAGGAAAACGATCTATTAGGCAGGCCATATTTTACAAGTTTATGCTGGAGTATATCATCCACCCAAATCAAATGGTCATCTGTGTAGATCCATTTATTTTAGAATTTTATAAGACATAGGAGTAGCAATTATGTGAATAGCCTACTTTATAGTAAGCAGCTACTCCAGGTACAGTTGCTTTTCCTCCCAGGAGCATTGCTTGTATAGTGATAAAAAGCTTTAAGACTTTGTTGACTATGTTCAAACTAGGTGAACACTAGTTCAAGACTGGGTGGGCTGTTGCTAAACCAGGGTCTACCTAAGCAGCTCTGGAAGTCCTTCTAACAACCATCAACTGAAAAGAAACGTAGGTATTAAAGATAATGTTTTACCTTTTCATGACACTAACATTAGTCTTGTCAATTTGCATCTGCACTGTCTGCATTTTCTGTCTAGTGTTCCTGTACAAAGCACTGGCTGAGGATGGCATCTCCGAATCTTGCAGCACATCATTCACATGCGTCTGAAAAAAGTTATGACCATCATCTATTTTAATATAAATATATAAAGCAGTTTGTTTATTTGAACACATCTCTGGAACTACCAGACGGATTTTGAATTTATTTTTGCGTTTGAAAGCCCAGTTCTTGAGCAAGGCTATAGGCTTTGTAACATCACGCTATTGGCGACGAGTGCAGAGCAGTAACCAAGGATGTAACTTAACGCAGGTAAAACGTTGTGGGCAGCTAGTTAATAATAATAATAAAGTGATAAGGATATGAAAACATTTTTTTTGTCATTTCAAGTTCAAATCAATCAAATTCCAAGTTTTTTAAACATCAATTAAATTTTTTAACATGTTATACATACTAAATTGTGTGTTCTGTGTTCTCAAAGTTAATGACTATAGTTGCCTAAGTACCCAAGAAAAAATTATTATTTTTGTGTGGTGCACAAATTTCAAAACTAGAGTATATGTTCCCATTAAGTGTTTCTACAAGTCTTGTACCATCAAGTTTGTTCCCAAGCGTAGGCAGTGCCTTTAGACAAAGATCATTTAATACTAATTGATTAAACATGCTATATTTTATCTATTCACATCACAAGATTTTTCTTTGGGTGGAATCACACTTACCATAACTTTATTATAATATGTCCATCCAACATTAGACTGGCCATCACTTTCAGCTTCAGAGCTGAAAAGATATGAAGCATTACTTCAACATACATTTTTAAGAATGATTTACTTCCGGTAACATCAAACTATATGCCCTGTTTAGACAATATGTTATTGATTTAATTTCCACTCTGATGGTAAACAATCAGTGGACTCCAGAAAATATTATTTCCTTTTTCTTCACCTCCCTTAATCTTTTCATCTACCCCACTCCCTTCTTAGTAGGCAGCAGCTTCCCAGAATCCTTGGCATTACAGAAGCAATGCTAGGGACTATTGAGTCGTTCATGAGGGACAATTACCACTAACCGTCACATGGGCTGTTTGCTTGTCTGCTACTATTGACAATAAAGAAAACATTAAGATGTATTATTCCACTTCAGATGTATGAACTTTTCTAGTAAGCAGTTGACTTGTCATTTTTAAATGTCTTTCATACTACATAAAAAATGCTCTTTAAATACCTTCATAATTGATATATTATAAGCATTACTTACTCACTATAATCCCGAACATCTAAATACAAGCTCTGCTCAGGTGACATCAGTGGTGTAGTAGCATTATCAACTTGAACATTATATAAACTTAATTCATTCAAAGTTTTTTCTTCATTAGCATTTTGACTCCCAATATTACCACCACCTTCCTGACCATTCGATTGAGGTACTGGTGCGATACCATCCAAAAAGTTTGAATGTGGTGATTGTGACTTAGATAGCACCTCTTTTATACTTATTTGTGATCTGTTACATTGAATTTGAGCATTTTCACTTGTTTTTATAACTTCCTTGTTAATTATAGTTGAGGTTCTAACCATTTCAAAGCTAGTCATAACACCAATGGAAATTTGGTGGTGTTCTTTGTCAACTGTCCCAATAGCTACATGCTCTGACATACAATTATGTACTGGCTGGTTTTGCTGGCTGGCAGATATAAACTTATCCACTTTTTCCTGAAGGAGCTGTAATTGTTCATTCTGCAGTTTTATTATTTTAAATAGATCAGACACTGTTGGTTCTCTTTTCTCTTTAATAACATTTGTCGGTTTTTCCAACTCCATGGAATCAGACTTTTTACTCTGTTCATATTTCTCTATGGCCCATGTCTTTTGCTCTACTGTATTCATTTTTGAACTAGGAATTTCTTTTTCAGAGGTTTTATAGGTGCATTGTTGGATAAATGGTGTATGATCACAGCAAGAACATCTAGTTGGTGAAGGTAGACCACACATGCAATGATCCTGTCTTGGATCTTTGTGGCCAGCACAATAAAGCTTGTAGCTTTCCAAGTGTTGATGAGGTGTTTGATCTCTATTTACAGTTAACTTACTGGGTATACTTTTCTTTATACAATGGTGACAACTGCAGAGAACCTCTATTTCACTATTGGGTGATTGAATGAGAGGTTTGTATTGTGGTTGTAAGCTTGACATTTGAACAATATGAGATTTACTAAGTAATGGATTATTTTCCTTTTCTATACTTAATGTATTCAGTTGCTGTTGCACAGGATTCATATCAATGTGTATTTTACCTAAATTATCACGTCTTATGAAGAAATCATTGTCCTTGACTAAAATATTTGGTGGTTTATTTTGAATAGACCCTGGTACTTTATTTTGGTGAGTGCCATTTACAGCATTTATCTCTGCACTGATGTTTTCAACTCCTGAAGACTTGAGTATGGATCTATTAAACGTAGGCTGCCGAGGCTCATAATTAGTCGCATCAAGCAAGCTTAGTTCTAAATCGTTACAAGGTGACCACTGTGGACCTTTATCTTTACAAAGTAAATTAGTTTTGTTCATCAATGGATAAGGCGAACTATTACTGCATTCAAATAACTGCACCGGATCATCACTGTAAGGTAATATCTTGGGCTCGTTGTAAATATCAGGAGCGTTTGTAAATATTTGCCTTTCCGTAAAAGGTCTTGGTAAATGGTTTTCGCGTTCATCCATATTTTTGATCAATAAAGTTTTAACGGGTGTCTTAAAACGAACTTTCTTCATAAGTCTCGAAGCTCCACTACTTCCAATATATCCCAATAAATGAAACAATAGTCACAAAACACTGATAAAATGATCACAAAAGCTGCAATTCTTTTCAGTAAAGAAGCATTAGGAAATTTTAGAATTCATATTATTGATACGGGTTTTGAGGAAAATACAAGCAAAAAATCAGCAGCAATCAAAACAATATCAAATCAAATGTAAATTGTAAAATTTATTGCAATGTAAGGTAACAACAACCACACAACAAACAACAACAATAATCAACTTTGAACATTACAAACTTTTCAAAATTACTCGACTTTGACTCGCCTTGTCAGTGTGATCAGAATAATTGAACTGCCGTGATAGCATTCAATAGGGTATTTTACTCTTAAGAGTAAAAATCTAAAAATATATTATTGAGATAGCTTAGGCAAAAAGCAGTCGGAAAACTTTACTTTTAGTTCATAAAACAGCAAACTAAATTTTAAAATTCAATTCAAAGTTGTCAGCTTTTTTAATCTGTTTCTTATCACCATCAAATAGTAGTTGCCATATTATTACGTCATACTGCTTTGTAGGTATGGGCTTAGTAAATCCCGTAAAATATTGGATATGTAGTATATCCTTCCAAGTTAGGATATGTTCAATTAACATATTCATATTCGCAAAACATAAACATAAAAATATAATATTTAAACATCCCAAATTAGGTAAACACTTTGCTAGCAACATATCCGTCGTTATGTAATATGCCGAGGCAGATTGTAAACAGTCGATTAATACAATTTGTCTGCGACATACCCATTCTGGGGTATATATCCGAGGATATAGATGTGTCCCTTCCGAGCTACTCTGCCAAACTGACGTCATGACCACAGAGCAATATGGCGTCCACTGCTTCCAGCGGTTTCGTCAAATTACGCGTAAAATTTGAAAATGCAAAATTTAAATGCAATTTTATGGCACTTTACGACAAAATAATTTTTTTTTAAATTTTTACTTGTTTAATAGCACTATAGAATTTATTTGGTGTAATACCGTAATCAACATGACACTATCAGTGAACTGCTACTGTCATGTTGATTACGATCACCATGGACTCTAGATTGAATTATCAGCTAAAAAACGAGCCGAGCGAGAGATGTAGTACAGAGGCCGTGTGTCTAATAGGGTGACATTAAGAATTTTACTGAGTGAGGCAAATTTAAAATAGTCCAACTTAGCCTGTGAAATTGTCTATGCTATAGTTTGTATTGGTCTGGGTGTTTCTTTATATACTTAATATGTATGTATTCTAAATCCGTACTGATATCACAAGCTTTAATAATGTTATTATGCCGTTTGAATTTAAAAGACTTAAATTTCCGATTAGTCTTGCATTCGCCATGACCTTCAACAAATCACAAGGCCAATCCTTGAAAGTTTGTGGTTTGAATCTAAAATATCCATGTTTTCCCATGGTCAATTATAATTGGCATGTTCAAGGGTCGGAAGACCATCTGCGTTGTTTGTTTTTGCACCTGATAATAAAACAAAACATGTCGTGTATCACAAGGTACTTAACTGAAGAGTGCAACCTATGCACCAAAATACAGTAACAATAATGAATGATTAATGTACTTAATTTTTTTATTTGTATTTTCTAATAAACAATTTAACTTAATAAATTCCAAAATCTGCTTATTTATTGCCTTTATGGCGGAACAGAGTTCGCCGGGTCAGCTAGTATTTAATAAAGTTGTCAAATAGCTTATTGGAAACGTTTGTTAATTTATTAAATAAGTAAATTTGTTAGCCACCTCGCTTTTAGACCGCCATAGACTAACATAGAAATATGATCAAAGATATGTAAAGCCGCTATTAGAATATCATAGAAATATGATCAAAGATGTGTAAGTCATTTTTAAATGAATAACTTAAGACGGTATAATAAGGGCTATTAGACTATCATAGAAATTAGATCATAGATGTGTGAGTCATTTTTATATGAAGAACATATGACGGTTTAATATCTACATTTGATTCATACGGTCTATGATCATAGATATGGGATCATAATTGACAGCTAGCGTACATTTACGATCATTTAATTAACTTCAATCTGTCAACAAACAATCTCAAACAAAACATGTCGAAGCTACAAAAACGTTAATTAGTCTATACGAGGAAAACGAGTGTCTATATAATAATCTTGCTCCAGATTATAAAAATCGCGACAAACTATAGGCAGTAATGGCTAACATTGCAGAATTGTGTGATATCACTGGAAGAGTATGCCTTGTGGCAGACGTACGGAAGAAAATAAACAGCCTTAGATCTCTTAGTAACTTTATACCATGTACAAACCCGGGCAAAGTAACATGACATCTGACTCGGTACTCGATACTTCTGTTACGCCGCGCGGAGCCCTGCAGAAGCTAGTAGCTACATCGTCATTGTAATTTTGGTAAAAAAGTAGGTAATAGAAACCAAAACTTGTAATTCGCCCGACTTGTAGGTGATAATAAAACTCAAAATAATGAAACTAATAACTTGTTTTATTAAACTATTTTCAGATAACAAAATGCAGAAGTGGTTCAGGTGGTGATTACAACCCAACAGTGTACTGGTTCCCACTGCTTCGCTTTTTAGACATTTCCAGTGAAGCAGATACTTCCCAATCTAACATGGATAGCAATTCACCTCAAATTGACTCCGACAGCATGGACACACAGCAGTCACACGAAAACAAGGTAACATGTTTTAATTATTGGGTTCTGGCACTTATTCTTCCATCTTGCCAGGGTACTTTTCCAATGCCATTATAATAGATTTTAAAATTATGTCTTATTTCTGCACCTGGCAATGGCATGTATTTAATTGAGAGTCACTACTACATAGTAGTGACTCTCAATTAAATACATGCCATTTACTTTTAAAATCTTCAGATACTTCATTCCACTCAGTCTCAGTATTTGGTAGCTGAAATAATTATTGTTTTTATTAATTTCAGACAGTGGGTCCACATAAAATTAAGAAGAGAAATTCAGCATTAGCCGTAGATGAAGATGCAGATAGTTTGATTAAAGAAGCTACAGCTACGATGAGACAGATGTCTCAACAAATTACCAGTAACACAAACACTAACAACCAAAACCATATTACTGCATTTTGTAATTTTGTGAACAGCGAGTTGACTAATATTCTACAGGCTAGCAGTGGCGTGCACTCCCTAGAGGCATAAAAGCACTGCCTACCCTAATAAATTCATCATAATTTTATCTAACTAGCAATATGCATAATGTATTATATTAAAAGAGATAGATTACCATTATTTTATACTCAGCAATATGTATATTTTCACGCGTAATGATTTACTCTTTCAATTTAATCAACACAATATTACTTTACATCTTAGAGCATTAAACCAACCGGAGATGCCACTGACAGGCGTACCCCTCTGCCAAAGGTACCAGCCCACCGGTCATACCCGTTATATAAAACTAGTTGACGCGCGTTCCGCATCATAAGTCACCTATCAGTGCATGCGTAATAGCGTCTCAATAGAAATGCCGAATTGCAGTGTATTTTGGTGTAAAAAGCGTTCAGCGACATCAAGTCTACAAAAGGATAATATTACATTCCACCTGTAAGTATTATTTTGTTCTAATATTATTAAATAAGGCATTAAATTAGCAATTTAACCAAATAAAATGCTAATCAACAAGTGTTGCCAGGCTTATCATCAATACTCCAATCTGGGGTAATATTTTAAGTTGAATTAACATAAAAACTAACCTTTCCTTTTTTATATCTCGCCTTGTTAACATATCTAATAAGTTTCATTTTGGATGTACATTATTGTGTCACCGTTCCCATATTTATTTATTTTTAATTAAAACCAATGTTTTTTTTACCAAGTAATGCACAAAATAATATTAAATGAACAAGTAAAATGAGATTATAAATCCAAATATACAAGATTAGTGCACTTTATTCCGAAAGATAATTGCTCATTTCTTACAAAAATAAGCGTATTTATTTTTAAGAAACTGGTCACACTTTAACATAATTAGAGATGAGACAGTTTAATCACAAATATCGATATTGGTTTTCCAGTATTAAATTATTTTTTTGTTGTTTGTTTTAGATTTTCAAAAGAAGCAGCGCCTCGAGTCGCTTGGGTCCAATATTGTAGGAACCATATAAGTGGGTTCCTAAGCGTACAAGTATCTGACTAACAGCTTAAAAGACAAAGCCTTCTGTGCTGCCAGCACTGCTACCTCCTCCCTACCCCCAAGCGGCGGAGAGCTCAGTTCTTAGCAAGTAAACTCGCTGTGCGCTACCTCCTCTTATTGCATTACCTAGGATTAGTTAAACTAGATTTATAAGGTTAATTTAAATTGCACAGTTTTTCAGTATTTTATTATACCTACTTAAATAAAGGCTTTTTGATATATGTTCTGTTGTTTTTTTGTTATCTGAACAGATAAAATATCTCTCTAATAAAAATCTACTCATACATTCTCATGTCAGTGTCTTGTTATTATGTAATCAGAACAAAATCCTCCAATTACAAGCTCTGCTTAGTTGGAACGAAATTTAATAGCAATAGACAATTAATTCAAAGTATTATTTGGTTTAAATATACATACATACTTAGGAATAATACACGTAAAATTGACACGTAATAATTAATTACAATCTTTAATCCACACTAGAACAAATTTCAACAGGTGGTGGTTATTGAACATACATCCTTGAGCGCAGTAGTAAAATAAAAAAAAAGAGTGGGTACCCATGTACGCACGTAAGAAGTTATACTTCTTTGGCATAACAATCCAAAAATACCAAATAATAATACAACGCATACATACATAAATATTTGAATTGATATAAATGCCAATATATTTTTTATTTATTCACACAGATTATTTGTACTGATACGACACACAAAGATCCGCAACTAACTTCAGTATGTAAAAGGTTCGCAACTAACTTCAGGGTGTTGCTTTTTTCTGTCGGTGTGCGCGCGCATCGTAAAAATTCACTTTCATCATTTTTCCCAATCGCGCAAAAAAAAGTATAACTTCAAAAAAAACGGCTAAATGCCAGTAGGACTCGCGCGCCGAGGGTTCCGTACTATCAGGGATCGGAAGTATTGAATAAACATTAGTAAACATAGTAGGAGTGCCCGACCGCATAACCAGATTTGTTTGTCAAACAATGCTTAACAAATAAATTTAGCCCGACCGTATGACGGGTTTTTTTGATAATAATTACAAAAAAGTGTGCTAGTTAGAAACACTGTTTTATTCTTCCTGTAATATTGACATAGACATGAATTAACAGAATTACTTCTAGTTAATTCATGTTTATGAACTATTTACTTTACTTTCATCTATTTCAAAGTGCTTAAATAAAAAAAAAACCTTAAAATTATAATAGATTATTATTACCTAAAACTGTTCTTTATAATATAAGATAATGCTCATTTTAATAAGCAAACATAATAATCATGAAATAATTAAATCTTTCGCGTACTTATATGAAATCCTAAACATCGATACTAAATATCGACAGAGTCAAGCTCTAACTGTTTTATGCTAAGGAAGCGTAAACTGATAGATGTCCCTGTGTGTGAATGTGATTGTGTGTGTTTATTTTAAGCTAGTGTGTAATAATTTTATTGTGTGCGTGTATAACGACGCGATTTAAAAATGCATTAGTAGTTAACATTGTAATTAGTGTGCGTTGCTCGCGTTACCCCGTCCCCCGCCGAAAGTGGCAGACTTTTGCGCAAGGGAAATAGAGCGCGTGTCCACTCCTGTTGGTTTAATGCTCTAAGCTTTACATCTATCTATGATACAACAGCGCCATGGTCGTGCGCGCGGAATAATCAGAAAACAGCAATGCCTAAAAAAACACACATGCAAGCTTCTTATGCTCTATATGTACACGCACGCACACAGACGCACGCGGTTGATTTTCTTCGCGACTAAAGCACTGCTTAATTGAACGACACGCCAATAGAAAGCGTCAATTTTGAATTAAATTGAATTAACCAATGACGACGCATTTCATGAGTTCTCATTGGTGGATTTGTAGTTTGAGTATTATCCTATTAAATTAAATATATTATGTATCTATAGATGACATTTTAAGAGTTTTTGTAAAAGATCTAATTTACTTGCGTAATATTTATAATATTTTATTATTAATATTTTATTCGCGTCAAAAAATAGTTAGTCGCCATTACCTAATGTTTTGTTTTGTTTTGTTTGAGTGCAGACCATTAAATTGAATTATAGTGTTTAAAACTTATAACGGTCTTTGGCATTAATTAGGCATCTAAAGTGCCACCTTTGATAATATGTAGTCAAACACGGCTTCATCCATCCGGAGATATGTTTTGTAAGCTTTATTATCTTCTAATCTAAGTTCTTCGAGTAAAGTGTTATGTACCCCTCTCTCTGATCGCCTTGCTATCCATGACTTAACCCAAATTCGTCTTTTATTTCTTGTTTTATTCTTCATCTTCACCATTTTCTTTCTTTTAAGTGCAATCAATAAAATTGCACTCATAGCAACGGAAAACATGGCTAAATTGTTATCCATCTTGATAGTATATGACGTTTATATGATCATAGTGTATTATGTAAAAATGAAGAACGTCATCATAGAAACTATGATCATAGAATTTGACAGATATGAAATCATATTTACATGTTAATGTAATACCGGCCTTAATCAGTATGCTTGGATGGAAGCGGGTGAAAACAATATGTAATACTACGACAACCTCTGTGGTAGAGATGAGACGTATTTACGCTACCAGGGTTTAAAACCAGGGCTTCGCTTCGCAGTACGGCGCCCTGGTACGAGCAGACTATATTTGCAAGTATGAAAGTATGTGCTGTAGGGCGAACGCGCGATAGCATAGCATAGAAAAACGATTCATATTTCAATGTAGATAAAAAACACACTCGTATTTAGTGAATAATAAATACTTTGATCTTCAAAGTATTTTTTTATTTATACGAATTTGCTCCTTACCTTACTAAGAGTACAGGTTAAATTTCTATGCAAGTATTTTAGGTAAAACGCTCGCGTCCAATACTTGCAAGTATGAAAGTAAGTGATTTAAGGCGAACGATAGCATAGCAAAGAAAAATGATTCATATTTCAATGTAAATAAGAAACACACTCGTACTTTGTGAATAATAAATACTTTTACCTTAAAAGTATTTTTTTATTTATACGAATTTGTTCGTTATCTTACTTGGAATACAGGTTGAATTCCTATGCAAGTATTTTAGATAGGTCGCTCGAGCAAGTGCGGCGCAGCGCGGGGCTCGTGGCAGGTGCGACGGGAGCGGGTTGCCATACTCGAACTCGACCTTTAGCGGGTGGGATGACAAATACTTTCAAGTATTTTAAAATCTGGTTTTCGACCCTCGTATTTTAAGTACTTGTACTTAGAAGCCCTGGTATTGAATTTTGCAAATATATCTCATCGCTACTCTGTGGTTTGGTGGTACTGTGTAGGGACTGCCACGCAGAGGTCGCTGGTTTGATTCCCGCTCAGTGCAAATATTTATGTGCATGAACATGAATATTTGCATTGGGCGCCGAGTTTCTATGTATAATATGTATGTACTTATTTACAAAAAAAAAATTTAAGTATGTATATCCGCATTCTAGAATCCATAACACAGGCTATATTCTTAGAGCATTAAACCATTGGTTTAATGCTCTAAGGCCATATTAAATGCTTAATTTGGGTCTAGATGGCGTTGTGTGTAGTTGTTGTGATATTATATTAAATAATATATTATTATTATATTTAGTATATAACTCTACTACCCGATAGCTAATATTTATCCAATATATTCCATCAAGAAGCCCAGAGAATCAAAGAGAATGTAATGTAGGCATAGCAACATTCAAAATATGCTGTTGCTAGAGTAAATAATTATGGATTAAATTATGTCTGTGCTGTGGGCATATAAAATAAATTGAAATGTACTCTGTGCTGTGCACAGGTCAAGTAGAGATGCTGGTGCTGTGGGCTCTGTAACTTATTCTCTACTTAGTCTGTGGGCTCTGTGATCATCGAAACCACAGATCAAGTAGAGATGCTACGCATATCGGAACTTGTCAAGTAGAGATGAGATATACTTGCAAAATTCAATACCAGGGCTTCTAAGTACAAGTACGTAAAAATACGAGGGTGGAAAACCGTTTTAAAATACTTGAAAGCATTTGTCGTCCCACCCGCTAAAGGTCGGGTTCGAGTATGGCAACCCGCTCTACGCTGGACGCGAGCGCCTTACCTAAAATACTTGCATAGGTATTCAACCTGTATTCCCAGTGAGATAAGGAACAAATTCGTATGAATAAAAAAATACTTTAAAGATAAAAGTATTTATTATACACAAAGTACGAGTGTGTTTCTTACCTAGATTGAAATATGAATCATTTTTCTATGCTATCGTTCGCCATAAAGCACTTACTTTCATACTTGCAAGTATTGGACGCGAGCGTCTTACCTAAAATACTTGCATAGAAATTCAACCTGTATTCTTAGTAAGGCAAGGAGCAAATTCGTATGAATAAAAAATACTTTGAAGATAAAAGTATTTATTATTCACTAAATACGAGTGTTTTTTATCTACATTGAAATATGAATCGTTTTTCTATGCTATGCTATCGCGCGTTCGCCTTGTAGCACATACTTTCATACTTGCAAGTATTGTCTGCTCGTACCAGGGCGCAGTACTTCGAAGCGAAACCCTGGTTTTAAACCCTGGTAGCGTAAATACGTTTCATCTCTATTGTCAAGTCTCAACTTAGTCTGTGGTCATTGGTCATTGAGGTTAACTTATATTGTGGTTCAAAATAATTTAATTTATTACAAAAATGAATGGAAGCCTTCTGAAAGTTACTAGCCCTTTACTAGCGTTTGCTAGATCTAAAGGGTACAAACCTCCTGGTGGGATTCGTTACCCTGGCGGCATAGTATATTATCCTAGGTAATGTCATAATTTGTGAGCTGGTGTATTTTATTTTGGCGTTGTTATTAAATGTTTTTTATTAAAATTCACAGACACCCGGATCACAAAGATCCAGAATATACACCATCAAAGTTGTTTAGAGTAGAAAGAATCAAATCTACTAGACATTACCCGTACTGGCAAAAACACATATTGAAACAAATGAATATTTTAGAAAAAGTAAGTCAATAAATTACCTAGTACTTAATAGATAGTAAAGAACTTTAAATTATGCAGCAAGTTTTCTAATAACTGGTATTGTTTCAGGATAAGTTCAGAGTTACAATTGTAAAAAATATTCCTGAGAATAATGCTAGGCTTTGGAAAGTGAAGCACTTGGTCAAAATCACACCTATCGTCTTTCCTTATGGTGAACCAACTCAAGAAGACATCAATCATACAATATTAAAAGATAATGGTCAATGTTTGGTGACAAAGAAATTGGCACCAAATGAAGAACAAGTTACTGCGTTACAGGAATTCAATAATGATGTGAAGAAAATGAACTCTCAAACATTAAAGAAAGATTCTAGATATAAATGGGAGAATGCATTTACTGGTGGATTTTGAAATACACAAATACCATTTAAATTATTAGGTAGTTTTACCCCCAGTTAGAGTAATAAATATTGTTATTAATTATTTATAAAATTATTTTATTTTATAGTTTAGAGTTATTCTCATCTCATGTTTTCCAGGTTGCCTCACAATACTTAACAAATGCTTTTAAAGGAAACTTCATTACTTTTATTTAAAGTCTGCATAAAATTATCTTTTGCCAATGTCTTCTATTTGTTCCAAATGAGTCACACTCTCATCAGTCACACTGACTGGTTGGGAAAATTTTAATAGTAAAATCCCAATACGAATCTAATGTCCATCAAGGCATTTAGGCAGCAGAGCGTGCCAAAGAAATAGACATATATACTCACTATGCTTGAAAAACATACCCTTTTTGACTGCATCAGTCAAGCAAAAAGGTAAATATTTTAGTTATTTAATTACAAATGTTAAACGTTTATCTGCATTCATCATATTGCTGGTAATTCCTATTAGAACATTGTATTCTTAGGAACAATATCTAAATACAATCAGTCTTAAAATATATCAGAGTTATCTGTAAACTGTCATCACATTTTACAACAATTTTAATTAACCGTTGATTCTGCTTTTCATTGTTTTATACTATCATCCTGTAAGTGTGATTGTTTGGGAAATAACTAATATAAAGTTCCCATCATTGGTTCCCACAGAGTAAGTGTGACTGGTTGGGATATTTTTATTAAAATTTTCCTAACCAGTCACAGTGTAACAGATGAGAGTGTGACTGGTTGGAAACAAATAAAGTAAATGGCAAACATTCATAGAAAAGATATTACTGTGTAGAAAGTCTTTATCTTTAGGAACTAAAATTTGTTTTGCATGAGCATTGATAACCTCACTATTGTTGCCCAGTAGCAAATCAATGTAAGTACACATAAAAGACAGCTAGTAACTCTTCTAAAATAATTGAAATTATTTTGAGCAATGTTTATGGATGCTGGCAATAAAGAAATTATAGAAATATGGCCACTGCTACTAAATTTCTTCTTCTTCTTCTTTTGGTGCCTCTCCATTACTGAAGGTTGGCCGTCAGCGCAGCGAATTTATTTCTGTCTTATGCCAAACGAAATAGTTCTTCTACGCTTGCAGTACTGATCCATTCTCGGATTTTTCGCAACCACAATTTTTCTGCGTCCAGCGCAACGCTTTCCCTCGATTTTGCCCATCATTATTAGTTGGAGAAGCTCGTACTTATTGTGTCGCAAGACATGACCCAGGTAGGCGACTTTTCTTCTGTTGATGGTTTACAGGATTTCGCGTTTCTTGCCTATGCGCTGGAGAACTTCGCACATTCTAAGTATGTATTTACAAAAAAAAAGTATGTACCTATATATTATATTTCAGTTATCTAGTACCCATAACACAAGCTCTGCTTAGCTTGGAACTAGATGACGATGTGTCCAAGAGTCCGAGTTTCGCTACCGTACAATACCACAGGCATACATAGTATTGCAGCATTCTCACTCTATATGGATAATTGGCGATTGCATAAAACCTTCTCCATTCGCTTCAATCGCTCGGGCAATTTCTATCCAGGCTCGAACTTCTAGTTCGCTATCCCATTCTTCATTTACCCAAGCACGGGTATCTATACTGCCGCACCCGCTCCAATACAGATCCCGCAACAGTAAGTCTAGGGTTCAGCTGGTTTTTGGATACAACTAGGAATTTGGTTTTAACCACGTTCATGCTTAGCCCTGCATTTATGCTACATTTGTGAACTCTGTCCAGTAACATCTATAGGTCTTGCTCAAATGATGCTATCAGTACGGTATCATCAGCGTACCTTAGGTTGTTAACAACTTTGTCGTTTACTTTGACACCGACTTCCAGTCCCTCCAGTGCTTTAGATATGATTGCCTCTAGAGTATAGATTAAAAACCAGGGGCGACAAGATACAGCCCTGCCTGACTCCACGACAAATTTCTATCAGATCAGTTTCCGAATCAGTACAAGTTCTTAGTGATTCTGATATCTTTGTCATTGTGACCGACATCAATCAAGCGCTGCAGTAGGATATCGTGCTTGACCCGATCAAAAGCTTTCTCATAGTCGATGAAACAAAGAATGATGTCAGTCTGCATATCTCTGCATTTTTGCACTATAACATTTAAGGCAAACTAAATTTGGAGACTATGTATCAGTAGAAACAATACCAAGTAAGTAGCATTGGTACATCATAGGTAACATATGTATATATAACATAGGTAAACCATAGATTTACCCCCGGTTTCTGAAAGGCTGATCAACGAAAAATTAACTAATCACCTGTTAAATCTCATGTGAAATGCCAGTTGGGTTGCTAAAAGCATGAATAATTAGTTTAATTTGATCTAGTTAGTAACTAATTAGATGAAATAAAACTAATTATCCATGCTTTTAGCAACCCAACTGGCATTTCACATGAGATTTAACAGGTGATTAGTTAATTTTTCGTTGATCAGCCTTTCAGAAACCGGGGGTAAATCTATGGTTTACCTATGTTATATATACATATGTTACCTATGATGTACCAATGCTACTTACTTGGTATTGTTTCTACTGATACATAGTCTCCAAATTTAGTTTGCCTTAAATGTTATAGTGCAAAAATGCAGAGATATGCAGACTGACATCATTCTTTGTTTCATCGACTATGAGAAAGCTTTTGATCGGGTCAAGCACGATATCCTACTGCAGCGCTTGATTGATGTCGGTCACAATGACAAAGATATCAGAATCACTAAGAACTTGTACTGATTCGGAAACTGATCTGATAGAAATTTGTCGTGGAGTCAGGCAGGGCTGTATCTTGTCGCCCCTGGTTTTTAATCTATACTCTAGAGGCAATCATATCTAAAGCACTGGAGGGACTGGAAGTCGGTGTCAAAGTAAACGACAAAGTTGTTAACAACCTAAGGTACGCTGATGATACCGTACTGATAGCATCATTTGAGCAAGACCTATAGATGTTACTGGACAGAGTTCACAAATGTAGCATAAATGCAGGGCTAAGCATGAACGTGGTTAAAACCAAATTCCTAGTTGTATCCAAAAACCAGCTGAACCCTAGACTTACTGTTGCGGGATCTGTATTGGAGCGGGTGCGGCAGTATAGATACCCGTGCTTGGGTAAATGAAGAATGGGATAGCGAACTAGAAGTTCGAGCCTGGATAGAAATTGCCCGAGCGATTGAAGCGAATGGAGAAGGTTTTATGCAATCGCCAATTATCCATATAGAGTGAGAATGCTGCAATACTATGTATGCCTGTGGTATTGTACGGTAGCGAAACTCGGACTCTTGGACACATCGTCATCTAGTTCCAAGCTAAGCAGAGCTTGTGTTATGGGTACTAGATAACTGAAATATAATATATAGGTACATACTTTTTTTTTGTAAATACATACTTAGAATGTGCGAAGTTCTCCAGCGCATAGGCAAGAAACGCGAAATCCTGTAAACCATCAACAGAAGAAAAGTCGCCTACCTGGGTCATGTCTTGCGACACAATAAGTACGAGCTTCTCCAACTAATAATGATGGGCAAAATCGAGGGAAAGCGTTGCGCTGGACGCAGAAAAATTGTGGTTGCGAAAAATCCGAGAATGGATCAGTACTGCAAGCGTAGAAGAACTATTTCGTTTGGCATAAGACAGAAATAAATTCGCTGCGCTGACGGCCAACCTTCAGTAATGGAGAGGCACCAAAAGAAGAAGAAGAAGAAATTTAGTAGCAGTGGCCATATTTCTATAATTTCTTTATTGCCAGCATCCATAAACATTGCTCAAAATAATTTCAATTATTTTAGAAGAGTTACTAGCTGTCTTTTATGTGTACTTACATTGATTTGCTACTGGGCAACAATAGTGAGGTTATCAATGCTCATGCAAAACAAATTTTAGTTCCTAAAGATAAAGACTTTCTACACAGTAATATCTTTTCTATGAATGTTTGCCATTTACTTTATTTGTTTCCAACCAGTCACACTCTCATCTGTTACACTGTGACTGGTTAGGAAAATTTTAATAAAAATATCCCAACCAGTCACACTTACTCTGTGGGAACCAATGATGGGAACTTTATATTAGTTATTTCCCAAACAATCACACTTACAGGATGATAGTATAAAACAATGAAAAGCAGAATCAACGGTTAATTAAAATTGTTGTAAAATGTGATGACAGTTTACAGATAACTCTGATATATTTTAAGACTGATTGTATTTAGATATTGTTCCTAAGAATACAATGTTCTAATAGGAATTACCAGCAATATGATGAATGCAGATAAACGTTTAACATTTGTAATTAAATAACTAAAATATTTACCTTTTTGCTTGACTGATGCAGTCAAAAAGGGTATGTTTTTCAAGCATAGTGAGTATATATGTCTATTTCTTTGGCACGCTCTGCTGCCTAAATGCCTTGATGGACATTAGATTCGTATTGGGATTTTACTATTAAAATTTTCCCAACCAGTCAGTGTGACTGATGAGAGTGTGACTCATTTGGAACAAATAGAAGACATTGGCAAAAGATAATTTTATGCAGACTTTAAATAAAAGTAATGAAGTTTCCTTTAAAAGCATTTGTTAAGTATTGTGAGGCAACCTGGAAAACATGAGATGAGAATAACTCTAAACTATAAAATAAAATAATTTTATAAATAATTAATAACAATATTTATTACTCTAACTGGGGGTAAAACTACCTAATAATTTAAATGGTATTTGTGTATTTCAAAATCCACCAGTAAATGCATTCTCCCATTTATATCTAGAATCTTTCTTTAACCTCTCAAGCCACGAAACGAACTGTCAAAAAATAATGAGAGCAAGGGCGGGTAGTGTCATCGTGACGTCGTAATATAACCTTCTACAAAAAGAATAATTACTTTACATCCAAACCATATTTTACCATTCTGTAAACGGCAAAAGGTTTATTGATATATTTTTCATGTATCAAGCATCATAAAACGAATAATTTACAATTAATAACATTTTTGCACTATAACATTTAAGGCAAACTAAATTTGGAGACTATGTATCAGTAGAAACAATACCAAGTAAGTAGCATTGGTACATCATAGGTAACATATGTATATATAACATAGGTAAACCATAGATTTACCCCCGGTTTCTGAAAGGCTGATGAACGAAAAATTAACTAATCACCTGTTAAATCTCATGTGAAATGCCAGTTGGGTTGCTAAAAGCATGAATAATTAGTTTAATTTGATCTAGTTAGTAACTAATTAGATGAAATAAAACTAATTATCCATGCTTTTTGCATGCTTTCAGGTACTTTACATGAGATTTAACAGCTGATTAGTTAATTTTTCGTTGATCAGCCTTTCAGAAACTGGGGGTTAGTATGTTTTCTACTACATAATTATAAGAGTTAAACCTGACAATCTTTTGTAAGGCACAGAACCTCTTAGTTTTTTATAAGGCTATCAATAATACAAGGCAGGGATGGAGAAAATAGAAATAAGAAAAAAAAATACTGTGCTTGACTTATCAAATACCTACAATAAATTAGAAATTTTGGATTTTATTTTTAAACCAAGCTTTTAGTCCCTTCAAAAAAAAACCAGATGAAACTAATAATAATTTATTTATCTACATAAATAAAAATAATAACTACATTATACAGTTATATTTACAAACTAGTCTTCCTCAGCATCCTCAATTTTCTTTTTAGTCAATAAATAATTTAAATGTTCAGGAGTTTTAAAATAATTCTCTAATATTATTGCCTTTTTACTGCCCACACTGTATCTAGATTCACTCCATGGAACTACCATGATAGGATTTAATTTTCTAAAATCATTTAAATGAAACTTATGCTTTCTTATTAAATTGAACCAGTATCCTCTATAAATTGCTAAATATTCATCACCATCTTGGTATATTCGGATAACATACTTGGACAATAACATATTTAGGGCTACATGTAATGCTATGAATGCTCCAAGATAAGCAAGCCCTTCAATAGGACTGTTGGCTATTACAACATCATCACCAATGATAATAGGTTTGTTAAGATCTGTACCGTCATAAACAAATGCGGCATAGTAAATGGCACCGACGCTTATTACTCCTGTAGTAAAAGTTAGATAAGGGGACATGAAGTTGAGTGCTGTACTCATTGGTGCTTTGTATATAAGCTGCCATCGTTTGGGTACTCCATCCTTTTCTTGCCACATTTTTTGGGTTTCCAGAAAACGTATAGGATGTTGTGAAGCATATCTTGCCGATGGTATTTTAAATACGCTAAAATAATGTCTCTCGGTCTGCCGAAGTAATCTTGAACAGTTCATATTGCTGTTATATATATCAGGCTCTGTTCAGATCAAAAAGCTTTTATACTTATAAACAAAAACAATAAAAATACTCTTCTTCTTCTTTTCCTTTATTTTTGGCAACAGAGCCGACGATTGTGTTCAGCTATTTCTGCCAGCGTCAAGTTTAGAATTATATTCTTGTTGATGATATTAATGGTATAATACAATGATAAAAATAGAAAAATGTCTACGTCGTTCTCAATCTAATCAAAAATTCATAAAAATACTCAAATTTATAAATTTATTGGACTCAGCTATTATTTGTTGACATTTTGACATGACATTGACAATTTGACAAATATGACAAATGAAAAAAGTTACGTTTAGTTTACCCCGTTTAGCCCTTGTTAAAGCGCGTATTCCACCTGACTAAATTCAGACGTCTAAATCAAGTACAAATAAAGTAGAAACCTACATAAATGTACTTAAAATTTTTGTATGTAAGTAACACAAAAAAATATTTTCGGCTGTGTTGTCCATTTTTTTTACATTTTTCTATGTTTATAGATTTAATTCTAACGCATTTTTAAATTACAGTGTTGAAATCGATACATAGTACCTATAGACCGATAGCGCAGGGGTTAAAGGTTTTAAAAATATTAAAGTTGCAGGCGGCTCACGTTGGGCCAAGGTGGCGAAAATTGGGGAAGGAATATATATGTAGATATATATGTCCAGCAGTGGATGTCTCCGAATAATATGATAATGATCCTCAAAATAAGTCCATATTGTTTGTTTGTTTTTGGATTGAAACTTAAAATTGTTCATTATCTGATGCGGTATTATAGAAATCGTAGAGCGCAGATGTGTGTAGGTACCTAGTATTGGTTGTAAGGATATTGATATTGATTAGGAAAGGTGTTGTACTGAGGGACGGGATAGCGGGGATCGTACTGGATAGGATAGGAATTGTACACCGGTACTGGATAGCGGGGGTCATATTGACCAGAGTACGGATAGTACTGTGAGGGTGGTGGTGGGGTTCTTATCACAAAAGGCTTTACGCTCTTAAAAACACCCACGCCAGCGTTGACCTTAGCTGAAGCTGTTTTGTCTAAAAATACGGAATGACTGCCATCTTTAGAATTGACGCCAAGTGCTACGCCACCTTTATAACTGCCACCCACGTCGAAACCGAATCCATATTTTTTCTCTTCAAAGTCACTTTCGTCTTCCACGGGAGCACCTGTGTAACAAACAGTGGTACTTAGGTATAATTTTATTATTATATACCAGTAGGTAACTCTAAAAAAAAGAAAAAGAAAAAATATAATATTATATTATAAATGCGAAAGTTTGTGTGTGTGAGTTTGTTACCACTCAGCGCCTAAGCTACGGCTGCATAAACGGCTGAACCGATTTTGATTAAAATTGGTACGTAGATAGATTCGGTGCCGGAAACGGACATAGGACACGACGCCGATACAAAAATAGTACTTAGCTAAGTGTTATAATTATATATAATAGTAGGTATGTTATTTTTTAAGGTATTTATTTGTCCATGGGTCTACGTTATGTATTTAATGTAATGTAATGCCTGAAATAAATTATATAATATTATTATTACAAGCTCCTTTTTATCCCGAAAATCGGTCTGGTTCCCGAGGGATACAACAATACATATTTTAAGCGCGGGCGAAGCCGCTACCCTTGTGGCGCAGCTAGTAATAAACAGAGTGTGTCAAGTCATGATATACTTATTAAATATATATAAATACTGAGCAGCTCCTCTTCACCTTATCTTGGCAATTTACTTGCCTATTTAGAACTGCTAAGCGGACCTGTCTGTACCTTTGGCGTTTTACCCAAAATCAGGCTTTTAAATTTTCCTGTTTTTTTTATGAGATTTACTGTGTATTTATATTAGTTTCATATAATATTAATTGTCACATCATGTAGTTAGGTATCATACCTAGGTACCTACTGTTTTTTTTTTATCAAGTAGGTATTGCAGACTCGTGCGTGACAAATATTTTTTGAGCCACTAAACAATATCTAACTTACCTACCATTATGTACCTACTATTTAAATTTGTTCCTAGACTATACAGAATCCGGATGTAAACTAGTATGTACCTACTTAACGCAAACATATGTTTGTAGGTACTTACTCTAGCTAGGCACAGTGCCGTAAATAGCCTTTTTTGCGCCCTGTGCGAGCTTCTATAATTGCGCCCTTGTTTTTTTAGATATTATAGGTACCCTAGAGCAATGCTATGTATAGGACTACTTCATTTCATTCAGGGTGACAAAATAAAGCAGAAGGAACTTGGTGTTGGTGGACCAATTATATAATATTTTGGAAGAAAAATCTTTTAGAAAAAAAATTTTTTTAAAGAACTGATGTAGGCAAACAAGCAGACGAGCCATCTGATGTTAAGTGGACCATTCGCCTATTATACCACCCACTGTGTCTCACTCACTAAAACTCAATCGCAAGTTCACTAGTGCAAATGCGTTGCCCACCCTGATGCTTAAGATTTAATTTTTGGGCCACTATGGTTTTCATACTTCTATAATAAAATAACACCCTGCAAAGTTTCAGTATACTGTAAATTAATTTAATTTTAAGTACTTGGTATGGTAGAGTTTTGAATAAGGAAGGTAGCATAATATAAATTGCGTTTAAGTATGAATTGGTGAAGAAACGTTTATTCGAAAATATTTGCAAGATTATTCACAACTACACAATACACAAATAAATGAGACCACAAATGAATGAGTTCAGATAGTAAAGATTTATTAAAGCAAGCCATAAACTTTTTTAAAGATTTGCTTTTCGCGCTTTCTTCATTGCGAAATCGTTGATAACCTTTTCATACGACAGACACCTTCCTATGTCGCGTTTAATCGACAAAATCGCTAAGCCCGTCAACCTATCTTGGCCAATCGTCGAGCGCAAGTAAGTTTTCATTAATTTTAGCTTACTGAATAATCTTTCGCAGGAAGATACAGTCACTGGCATTGTTAAAAAAATCTTTATAGCGCCCGCCCGTACCCGCCCGCCGCTTAGTCTCCGACCGACCGTGTAGCCGGCCGGCGGCTTAACTCCGATAAACACTAAACACAAATACGCTCGTGCGCTGCCAAAAAAATGAGCGCGATGTTTTGTCCAATTTAATAGACGTTTTTGATGATACTGGCATGTAGGTACGTATGTGTTGGAATCGAGCACTAGGGGCGCAGCGGGAACTTATCAGGAGCAAACCGAAAAAATAATAGTCCTGCCTGGTCTGGCCATTCTTGCGCCCCCCAGAGTCTACGCCCTGTGCCTGGGCACCGGTGGCACCGCCCTATTTACGGCACTGTAGGCACCTCGCGACACAGTCTACTAGTGGGTGAGATGGGTAAGAATAGTTACTTACAGTTTAATTCATGAACTCCCAACAACAACAGGGCGAAGATCTGAAAATAAACAAATAATAAAAAGGCAATTTATAGTGACATACTGATGTTAGTCAACAATCAAAAAATTAACAAATAAAACTAATTTAAATAAATATGAGTATATTTACCAATAGTTTCATAGTGCAGCAGTGGGTATTAAATACTGTTAGGGTGTACCTTAGTTACTAACTCTAACAGCAAGACTAGGTAACTAAAATCCATGATGCTTCATTTTATAGCTGCTTCAGGTCCCTTTATCTACCACAAATGCTAAAAATAAAGTCGTGTTCAGACAAAAATCAAGAGGCAAATGTAAACACTATTGTAAGTATTACATAGGTAGGTACCTACATATCTGAACTAAACCACAAAATTACGCAAGCAATAATGTAATATGGTATGACAGGGAGTTTGCCGCAAATCTACGTCATTGATGCGCAAATTTTGTGAACACGATGTTCATTAGATCCACCTTAAGTAGTTCCTGTAAAAACGCAAGCCAACTTTTAATATCGTTGGTGATCTCTTGGAGGGTACCTGCATAACCGAAGAGATAGTACCTAATTATCTAGACCTGTACATATGTGACAAAGGATACCTAGTTTCTTCTTTCATGAACCTTGAATTCTTGATTAGTGACGGTAGCTGTGACCGTTTATCGAGTGCAGGGACTGCCTGCCAAGCCTGCCTGTACGCTTATGCTTTGTTCAAGAGATTTATTAATCATATCAGCCGAAAGACGTCCACGGCTGGCGATAGCACTCTCCCAATTTTCGCCACCTTGGCCAGTCGTGAGCCGCCCTCATCCACTGGCTGCCCGCCTGCTCGCCACCGTTATAAGGTCTGTGGGTTCCTAATTCGTTTCTTTACTGCGGTGAATACTGTTAAGAGGTTTGCGCTTTAGATCATCATATTGAATAAAATATAATATTATTATAATAATAATAGCTGTAAGTGTATAAGTATATGTATATCCTCAGAAAAAAGATCAAGTAAGATCACCTGGTTTAGTTTTTGGTAGGTATCACCCTGGATGACACACTGGTAGGCAGTTATTAATGCTGGTAAGATATGTTTACCTTAACTTTAATTCTTTATTGTACACACATAAAATCATTTACATTATGTTTACAAATTTTTGATGTACAAAGGCGAGCTTAACTCAGTAATGAGTTCTCTACCAGCACACCCAGAGTGTAGAGAAAAACATTAGTGTAAGAACGAGTGAAGTGTACAACAGAAAGAAAGATAAAAGTGAAAAGAGATAGAGTTTATTAACCTGATACTTAACTATTCATTTTGTATAAGTACCTACTATAGTGTATACTTTAAAAAATAAACTTACATAAGTACTAATAATACACACATAATAATATAATAATGATATATAAAATTGATAAACTTACATACATTTAATTATGACCGATAATAAATACGAGTAGGTATACTAATGAACCAATGACAGGAAATGTTTCCTTGTTCTTCTAAACACATCCACAGAAGTACTTTCATGGATAACATGAGGAAAAGAATTCCACAACCTAACCGCCTGAACAGTAAAAGAACCGTCGTAACGGCTAGTACTATGAAGAGGAGTACGAAGTAGAAGAGAAGATGATGATTGACAGGGTTTTCCACGGGGTACAAGATATTCAAAGCGTTCACGCAAGTAGGTAGGAGAAGTAGGATTATTAAGGACAGAAAAAAGAAGAGAGAGAATGTGTGTATCGCGATGCTGCCGAATAGGTAGCCACTTGTTTCTTACCAAATTCCGAAACGTGGTCGTATTTTCGTAAACCGAAAATGAAGTGGATACCCAAATTCTGCAGCCGTTCGAATTTATTTAGGTGTTCCTCCTTAGCATTAAGAAAACAGACATCTACATAGTCTCTACATCATCAGACATCTGCGTAGTGGTAGTAGAAGAGACTGTGCAAGAGTAACTTTAGTTTGAAAAGGTAAGAATTTCTGAAGTCGCTTGAGTGCCTGAAACGAGCAGAACACTCTACTGCTTATCTCTGCTATGTGGGTATCCCATGATGAATACGAATCCATAAAAACATCCAAATTTTTAACGCTTTTGCTAACGAAATGGCAGTGTAGTTCTAGGTTATAGGCGGAAAGGACTGGTAATCTATAGAGTTTATCATATCATATCTACCACCAATAATAATCGCTTGTGATTTTGCTGCATTCACAAGTAAACCAAAAGACTGAGCCCAACAACTAATGTTAGCGAGATCCTTGTTAATTTCAGCAATGGCTTTATTCAAGTTGCTCACTGCAGTGTGACGATATACCTATCTGCAAGTCGTCTGCGTAGAGATGATATAAAAATGGAGAAGAGAAGAAGAGAAAGAACGCCACCTTGAGGTACACCCGCAGTCAGATCACACCATGCAGAGGACATCTCCTCTAAGTGCACAGACTGCGCGCGACCATGAAGATAAGATTTGAACCACTCAGTCGCAGGAAAAGAGACATTACTTACCTTAATGTGTGAGGTGTACTAAGAAAGAGCTTTTTGGAAATTCAACCCCTAAGTTTGTGAAAAGGGAGGAAAACGATTGTGTGAAACTTCTTTGTTTTTTAAACTAAAGTTTTAAAATTTTGGTTTCGGATACTTTAATCAAAATAAAAAAAATAGTCACATAGTAAAATAACTCATTAATATTTTTGACAGTGGTGGCTTTAGAAGGGTGTTCTTTTTACAAGTTGTCTTAGTTAAGAAAAGTTATATTTCGATGCTTTAACCGAAATGTAAAATACTGTTCTAAATATTATTTGACAGGGGTGGTACCTACTTATAGGGATGATAAAACATTGTATGGAATATCTTTTTTTTAAGTCATTGTAGTAAATATTTGCATTTGGGTACCTACTGTATATTATTCCACGGGGGTATCTTTAGGTAGGTAAAGTGGGGGATTTTATGAATAATGGATAAGTGGAAAACAATATTAATTCATATAAAATGTCTACGAAAAACAATATCCACGCGAGCGAAGCCCTGGGCAAAATCTAGTTTATTATAAACTTGAATGCCTAGTTGAATTGGTAGGTAGTACCTATGGTAATTAATTTATTAGTGTTGATGATATAAAGCAGGAAAAAGCTGAGTTTCCAGCTATTAATTAAATAAATGAGTATGAATCATAGACTGGGAACAATAATTAGATGATTCATACTTCTAATGGTACAAAACCTAGCAGATAAAACCTACGAGTATGCTGTATATTTTTTATAAATAGCCTACCAAAGTGACTCCACCCTGGCTGATGGTAAATAGCCAGTGGAATCCAGAAGTGGTGTTATGGTAGCCTCCACTGATTGGTGGGTAATACAGGGTATTCAATCTTTTAAGGATTTCATATACATACTCGTAGCTTACACCACCACACACTAAAGACATAGTGACTGCTAAGTGATAATATTGAAAGATTCCAACCCTCTAAGATGTCTTCGTGGTTTGAAATTATATTCGACCGAAAATCTTAGTCGTAGGATGTCCACTGTTGAACATAGGCGTTTTATAGATATATTTATTAAGTAGGTAGACTAGCTGTTGCTCGTAGCTCGGAAGAGCAGAATGTCGGTTATCTCATAATATATTTTTACTAATCTTGAACATGTCTTTGTTATGTCTGTGGTTTATACATTGACAATTTTAACTTCCCATCCCCTATTTTAACCTGAATCCCTTCCAGTCATTTTTGCGATAAAAAACCGAAATCGGTTCATTGGTTTAGGCGTGAAAGCGTAACAGACAGACAGACACACATAAAAACACACGCACGCACGCACACACACACACACACACACACACGCACTCACGCACGCACGCACGCACGCACGCACGCACGCACGCACACACACACACACACACACACACACACACACACACACACACACACGCACACGCAAACACACACACAAACTTTTGCATTTATAATATTAATAGGATGCGTCCTCTTTTTATATGTCCAAACTCAATTTAGATAAAATATAATTATACAAAAAAAAATATTATATTCAAATTTTAATAAAACATTATTATACTATATAAATTTGTTTACACGGCATAAAAAAAAGGTACTTATTCTGCCACTTACAATAGGTACACAAAAAGTACAAAATGTGTATTGTGAAATGTGCAAATAAAATAGTTTTGTGAAATAAATCAACATTGCATACTGTACACATGTTACGATAAACAATATTTGCGATAGTAAATAAATTTTATGACAAGTGTTAGGTTGTGCAAAACACTGCAACGCACAACTCGACGATGAACAGGATTTAGCGTCATTTCAAGTAGGTAGTAGAGACTATTTTATTTATGTAAGTAAATGAAATGCATAAAAATGACCTTTTACTTCATAAAGAGTTGTACGTGTACTACGCTAAATCATAATCGAGTTGCGCGTAGCAGTCTGTTGTGTCCTAATTCTAATAATAAGATAAAATAAATAACAGTATATATTAATATTTTCAGCTTGGTGCAATGCATAATTAATAAATGTATCCATATTGCCTATTCTAATTAAATTTCGATATTAACTTGAGCCGAATCATGAAAACCTACACAAATATTGTGTATTTTCTTAATAGGTAATTATATAAAGTCACCATGATTTCTAAATTATTGCATAGAGATACTAGAACTTGGATGCTAGAGAAACGAACCCGAGAAGAAAACTAATGACATGACACTGGTGGTTCAACTAAGAGAGATTTCAGTCTGTTTAGTACCAGTCTGGACTGAGCGATAAAGCGACATTATTCGTAAGCAATAAGAAAAACGGGTAACTCGTGTACCACTCAAGTGTTTTGAAAAATAAGTACTTATTGCAAAAGTTTTAAATTAATATAATTCTAAATCTGCAACGTTAATAACATTATTTTAGTAAGAATTTTATTACTGTATTAATTATATTCAATTTAATTTTATAAACCAGGAAAGCCACAATCGAAATCATAAGCGGTACCTAAGCAACATGCTGGTTCACAAATTGATTATGTCACAAAACCTATATTATTGTTATACTAGCGGCCCGCCCCGGCTTCGCACGGATGGACATTTTTTTAAACATTTTGGGATAAATAAACATACTTTTGTATGGGAATATAGAAGTGTTTTTTTTTTCAGGAATTTTTGAAATTTAAATTTTTCTCCGTAAGAATCTCTATCCTCGTACTTCAAGAAATATTTATAAAAATAATTAGTGAAATCGGTTCAGCTGTTCTCGAGATTTGCGCTTAGCAACACATTCAGCGATTCATTTTTTTATTATAGATTATGTGACGACAATATTGAACATGACATGGTGTAGCAACAACGGTAAATTATCTCTGTTAGAGATAAGTAGGGTACATAAAGTACTTTGAAAGAGTTTTTAGTATGATACTTACAATATTTTTTGTTCTAATGGTTTGTGGCATCGACATAAGTTATAATTCATGCTCAAGATCAACATAAATATGTAGATACTACAGCTGTTTAATTCTAAGTAAAATACTTTATAAACTACAAAAGAGATTGTGGCTTGCGGTGGGTTGCCAGCTGTGCTTTTGGCAATGGATCGCTCGTCAGCTATTTAAGGCAATTAAAAAGTTATCACTGATTTCCGTACATCTTGTTTCTTCTAGCTTTGTACTCTAACAGTTCTCCAATGAGAGAACAAGACCGATATACACTGATCAGTGCTTGCAACTGGAATGATCTACACTGTTATGCTATCAGGGTGTATAACTTATGACATGGACACACTCTACTATTAACTCACTTTAACAGATTGTATGCCAACTAATACTTTCATCAATTTTGGCACCATTAACTATACATACCTTTATACCAGTATATAGTAGTGGTGGGCGTTGCGACGACGCGACGGACCGGTTGCAAAGACCGTTTTATGTAATACGACGATGGAACCGTTTTCACGTCCTAGGTCTAAACAGTCTTCGTCGCACAAACCGTCGTCGCACGCGATTTTTTGTTTTATCCCTATGCAAATAAAGTCGAGAATGTAATGATTTAACTATCAAACTAGACGTGCCCTCGTCGTCGTCTGTCAGTGTCATTTCGTCCGCGTTCCCTCGTTCACAAAACGCTCGTGATTAGGTGTTTATAAAGTTCAAAGTCGCTGGGCATTAAACATTGCATTGGCACTTGTACGGTGTAGGTATATATCTTGTAAGTGTAAATATTTTTCGATAATTTCTAATAAGTTAAATAGAAATATTAGTTTTCTTTTGATTTGTTGTTTACAATAATTGCATATTCAATTCATGTTGTTCATTTTGTCCTTAGTCCGTGAAATCAATAAATAAATAGAATGAAACTGTAAACAGTTGCAAGAAACTACTCCGTAAATCGTTTCAGTCGTCGCAATTCGTTCCAGTCAACGACAAGTTTCGTCCTCTATGACGTCTCTAAACCAGTTGCAACAAAGACCGTTCTTTGCAACCGTTTTCGTCGGCAGGAAAACGGTTGCGTTTCGTCCTTCTGAAATTCGAGAACGACCCACTACTAGTATATAGATATACACTTATAAAAAGGCAAATTATGGCCAATCACATTTTCTTTATACTAATGTATTAAAATATACGATAGGATAATAAAAACTAGTTCGAATTTACAAAGTGAAACCTAAGGATTATGACACTTAATTTTGTGAATTCCGTTTAAATATTATTATTACATTTTAATAGGCAGTCACCTACCATTTTAGTGATTTTAAATTTAATAGTTTTGCTTAATTGTTTTCAAATAAAATTATACAATATCAGCTTGGAATAAATTACATAAATAATTAACAATATATTACTTAACTATTTATTAAACAGATTTAGATTACCATGACTTCTAAAGCAGTAATCTGCATAGAACAACTTAACATTTCTAAACATGAAATTTGCCTAAAAAGCTGTTTGCTCTAAATAATGTGAAAATGACTAAATAGCAAATTGCCTAAAGTCGATGCCTACAAAGCAAATTGCCACACATACTTATGAAGTAACAAGAAAGTATAAAAAACTTCAAACCTGTTCAACAACTTTTTGAAAAGGTTTTTGCAGAACATGAATTCACAGAAAAGATGAAAGTTAATGGAAAATTTTTAGTATTTCTAATTTTTAAATCCAAAAAGGATAGCTTTTTAAGCGCTAGAAATTTTTAACACTGCGAAAACAGAGTTTAAAAACCTGAACGAGGTATACGTACCAGATATTTTTATTACTAACTGCCTGGTTTGTGAAAATGGCGAAGATAATAACAAAATTTTATTTTTTCTCTACATTTAGCAGAAAATACCTTAAAAGCAATAAAGCAATATGAGTTAGCCATTTGAGTTCGTTGGCGATGGAACTTTTAAAAGAGTGCCAAAAACATTTCAACAACATATCTCTCCACATCGATGTGGATATCGACGAGGAGACGGTAAATATAGTCCAGTCCCAGTTATCTACGGATTTCTCCACAATAAGTCGCAAGATTTTATCATCTTGTTATAGCGCATTTTAATATTGAAATAAAACTATTTGAATTTGATTTTGAAATAGCACAAATCCAACGTATTAAAATGATTTTATTAATGTCTCTGTAAGCGGATGTTTTTATCAATACACACCAAAGCGATTTGGAAAAATTCAGAAAAACACAATCTGACTGTGACAAAGGGAGGACGAGAGTTAACAACTAAGACTGTCAATTTACCACTTCTGCCGGCAGCGTATATATATCCGATGCCTGGAATTTTATAGTGTAACAGCTTTTTAATACAGAAAACATGTTACAACTCCAGCGATACTTTGAAAAGCAGTGGTTAAGGTTAGTCCCGGAAATGACAAGTTGTTAATGAATCCAGGGCACGCCACGGTGGTGGCGGTAAGTCTCATCCTCGAAGAGTGGCTGGAGAGGAGGCACGGCGTCCTCACGTTCCGGCTGACACAGGTACTCACCGGTCACGGGTGCTTCGGCACGTACCTGTGTCTCATAGGCCGGGAGCAGACGTCCGACTGCCATCATTGCGGGGTCTGCCCGCGCGACACGGCGCTTCACACGCTCGGCCGTGGTTCTGTCCATGGTCCGCAGCGAGAGGGCTTGGGAGAGAGTCGCCTCCTTTTGCGAGCCGGTAATGCTCCCAAAGAAGCGGCCGAGCGGGAGAGGGAGCTGACCACCTTGCTCCCCGCCCGTCGCGCCGGCCCCGGACGTCGCCGTGGGGCGCTCCGGGATCTCCAGCCACCATAGGAGGATGCCTGCGGGCGGCGATTGGGCAATCGCCGCTCGAACAGCACAGGCTCGAGAAGGCGGCGTACGTGTTCCACGAACGTTCCTCTCGATGGAGGAAGGGGGGCTAGGTCCCCCAAATCAGACGGGGCCCACTCACGTTGAGCGGGCCATGGCCCGTCGGGATCGCGGATGAATGCGCGATCGCGTGACCCCGACACTCTGGCCGTCTGGAGGAACACCGTGGGTTTTAGTCGGTATGCCGGCCGCTGTCTCATTGTGGCCGGAGAGTCCGACATAACCCCCGCCTCGACTAGGCGGGAAGTGGCGGGGCCGTGCGCCTCGAAGGAGACGCCTCTCAAGGAAGGGAGGGCTAGGTCCCCAAAATCAGACGGGGCCCGCTCACGTGTGGTGAGCGGCCCATGGCCCGTTGTTTTAAACATGGAATATTTAACAGGTGCAATTGGAATAAGCCCTCAGGCTAAGAACAACACGACAACTTCTTAAAATTACAACTTCCTAAAACGAAAATTTTTATCATTTAATCTAAGCTATATTTTAAAAATGTTTTTAGAACACTTTTTAGAATTACGTGAAAGCTGTATAAAAAGTAAGTAACCATAATGCTTACAGTTATTTTACTAAGAAAATAAAAGTTTCCAATGTATTATTTGGATATAAATAGAACTGATAAATATATATCAGACACTTTAGCAGCTAGTGGTGAAACAGGGCTTAAGTATAATGAAATACCAAAATTTACACGAAACCTCACCTGCGTTACATTTGTGTCTTATATATCTAACCAATGACTGACGCATTGCAGTAAAAATTGTAAAGTATCGTAGACGTACTATTTCACAAATTAAAAAAATAGAGCTTAGTTGTATATTTTACAATGAAATAGGCCCCAGTAATTATCTTCATATTAGTGACTTCTTTATCAATTTACAGTCTGTGCACATATTAAACTTATAGCTTCTCAGCCATCTTGTATTTGAGGCAAACTGCTTTATATGTAATTTAAATTTAGGCAAACTGCTGCTGCTTGCAGCAGGCCGAGAGTGCATCTGTTGGAGTCGCGTCGCAACGTTAATTTTAAAGCGTTTGTGGTGCGAGTACCTCCCTGCTATCTGCACCTCGTCATGGAGGAAACCTTTTGGCCGCAAGGTGTCGTGTTCAGTCGCTTCCGCGGACAAGTGCTACGCCACGTGATAGCACAACGACGTAGTGCATAGGAAGTGTAGTTTATAAGTTTATATTATGTATATGTTAGTCTGTAAGGTATTTATAATATCGGTTTATGCGACCTGAAATAAGTGATTATTTCTATTTAGCCAATTTCACATTTTAGGCATACTGCTTCATCGGCATCTCTCATTTAGGGCAAACAGCTTTTTAGGTAAATATCATGTTTAGGTATAACGCCTTCATTGGCATCTTGCGTTTAAGGTAACTCGATCAAAAGGGTTAACATTTAACTGCTTGACAGTATTAATCATACGTAAAAATAGCGTAAAATATGTTTTTGGAAATATTGCACTTTACATAGCCACTGTTATTATTATTGCAAGGGTTTAAAAATGTTCTTTAAGTATGGACCTACTACAAACTATATAATATTTTTGTCATAGAGCTTACATATTACTACACATACAAAAAAGTATATTGACACACAATTTTTTTAACAATTTAAAGAAAGTTCGTACTAAAAAAAAATTTAAATTGTTATCTGCTCGCTGATAAACTGACCTTTTGTATCGTAAACATACACATACTGGGAAATGTGGTGTTGCCAGTGAGCATATTTATTTTTTACTTTATTTTCTGATATTAGTTTTATTTTTTCTTTGTAATAATTTAAGTGTGTTTCGTTTGGTGTACAAAAATAAATCTTTTTCTTTCTTTCTTTTCTTTCTTCTTTCTAAAATAACTGAGAAGCATCTATCATTCATCCTTAGCTTGTCTACTCTTGTAAAAGCTTCGTTATTTGAAAATACGTATAATTAATTTTACATATATTTGGAACTGGCAACATTTATTTATTATTATTTATCAATCGATGTGGTTTTTAGTCTTATAAATTTTGTAGGTCCTACTCAGACAATAATATTATATCATTTATTATTCTTGTAAGCCAGAACAATAATTTGACACCTACAACATTATACAATTTAAATAATGATATACTGAGATCGGTTATATAATTATACTTATTCTACATATAATGGAAAATATGGATGGAATACTAGAATAAAATAAAATGTTTTCTCTTCAGTGATCAACACTTAAACTAAAGGATTGCTAATGTTGTGTTGTAGAAAATTAGTCATTTTTCACATAAAAATCATTTTTTTTTTTTAATAATAATATTCTACCACATTCACACAGCGCCATCTAGTCCCAAATTAAGCAATTATATTAATTATTATATTATATATTAATTATTGCCTTGTATAATACAGTATATAGTTCACAGCACTGCTGTAGCCGTGAAATTATATCACGTTGGACTAAGACTGTCATTCGTCATAGGTTTTTTTACACTACCGCCAATATTTCGTCTTAACCGTTTGTCTAGATTTTTCTTTGAATCATCGTACTTAGAAAACAAGTAATGAGCAAACAGATAGTCTTTACCAATATCTAAATCTTGTGGTAAATTTTTATTTGTCTTACTATTACTTGAATTGTGTAGAATAAGTGTGTCTATTTTTTCTTTGTCATTTTTGTATTTTTTTGTTAGGTTGGCTCGTTTATTCTCTTCGGTTGGTTCCATTCCCCCATTATTTTTGGGTTTCCTTAGACTTTCTGGTAGTGTATCAGATTTTAACTTGACTAGAGATGTGTTGACAACCGAACAGTCTATCTGCATCAAGGTCACATGATCGCTTCTTATGGAATCTGAAATAAATAAAATATATGCTAGGTATTAGGCTACAGCCACCGGCCACAGCCACAAAGCGCCTTCACCGGCATGTTTCCTGCGGTCCTATACAAGTGGCATGTAATGGATAATGCAAAAATGTATGGGACATGCTAACGACAATTTTGGCGTTATCTTAAGTCAATCCCATACAATTTTTAATCTATTCTATGAATAGAATAGAAATATATGCCACTTGTCTAGGGCCTTTGTAGTTTCCATACATTTTAATTTTAATATGGACTCGCCGCACACGGTTGACTCCGGTGGCCGCCACATGTCTCTCCATAAATGTTTCAAAATATGCTAGTGGCGGCGTTTTGTGGTTGTGGTTGGTGGCCCTTGTTCGGCGAAACTTACTTAATCTTTGTGAAAAGAAGTTATTAATATCATAATACATTTATTACGATGTTATATTTATTATAAGTACTATCCATTAATTTTCATAATGTGTAACTTTAATCTAACTTTCTTTATGCCAATACAGATACTTATTAATTAACAGAAAAATAACACAGGATTGTCAGATACCCAAAGAAGCCTATAAATTTGAGTGGCAAAATATGAATGTTATTATAATAATATGATTCTTACCATTTGCAGTCCTCGCTGGTAAAATAAGCGCCATTTTCGGTGGTCTAGTAATGTTGTGGGATACAGCCGGCAACAGTAGATGTTCTCCTTTACCAACACCAACTACATAGAAAGTGTCATCTCTCCGATGGAGTGCTTGAAGTAGCGCATGCCATTCTCCCAAATCATCAACATTGAAATCTTCTACGGACTTTCTTATAGGCTTCCGGTACAAAGTTTCATAATCTATAACAGCATTGTCTGTGAAATCCAATTCTTTATGCCGCCTAATGCGACGTAATCGTGATTTTTCTTTCAATGTTTTACCTTGGGGTCTAATAATAGGAATGTCGACAAGATTGCTGTCTAGATTCAGTTTGTTAAACAACTTGTAGGTTTCTAACAAACCACCTGTAAAAGGATATAGTCACAATTAAAATGAGATTAGAAGAACAAGACAGTTGGATAAAAATATGAGAACTGTAATGTACTAGCGATCACCCCCGCTGCATAAAAGTTGCGGTTGCCTTAATTCACTATTATTAGTTGCTGCTGTTTTGGTACAATTAATTATCTATACTATTATATAAAGCGGCAGGGTTTCTTTTTGCGTATGATAGCTCACTTATTGAGAAAGGCTATGTAACATCACGCTACTGGCGACGGGAGCAGAGCAGTAAGCAAAGACGCGGATAAAGCCGCGCCGCGAGAAGCTAGATCTGTTATAATACAAATCACATCTTCGTAAAGTGGTATACATCTATATGGAAAGTTATAGGTTGTGCATTTTGATATAAGATTCAAAATTGCGAGATGGCTTTGATGTCGTATTACGTTTTTTCAATGAGCATGCGATATTTTTGGTGGTCGATTTCATACTACACTGCTATATCCATGCTACGTGACCTACCATTAATCTTCTCTTCAGTAAGGTATGCTTGCCGTTTCTTTCTCGGTACATCGTATGTCCAGTTCAAGGTCTTCCCGCCGCCGATCCAGCGATTAAGTTCCCCAGCTATTCGTATACTTTCTGTTTGATTGATAAAGTCAGTCGACTTTAATGTGACGTTCTGACAATCTGTTAAGTATGTAGCGTTGGTTATTTCATCTGTAATGAAATGTGTAATAGTTAGTTGTAATAAAATGAAAAATGTCACAACTATTTTTAAGACAGTTCTCGTAGCAAGAAATAAATTTTGCGAAGTAGAAACAAAGTAAGTAGGCTGTATCTAGGCATGCAATGCAGGTCATGTGACAAATATTATTTTGTATTTGTTGTTAATTCGGGTGGCTGCCTTTCTCTGTAGACACTTATACTCGATGGGACTTTTATAGAAAGATACTAATACAAATATTTGTCTCGCATGAGAATCAAACCCACGATATTCGGCGTAGAGATAGTAAAATACTGGCATATCAATGACTTTAAATACTAAAATAATTCCTTTTAGCAAATATCTACGAAAAACAAGGTACGTAATTTATACTTAAACGGAGGTAATACATGTTGTGTGCTTAACCTTAGCACTGCTTTACTACATTAATTATTAATATCCGAAATAAACGGTTATTATTAACTACAACCCAATACATTCTTAAGTAGTTAATAACCGGTTTTACTAAACATTGGGAGCTATCAATACAAAAGTATTAAAACCTGTACCTATTCGGAGCTATACTGGTTTTAAATTCTAATCTAACAATTACTTAACTCTCAAGGTCAGACATCATCATGCATATATTGCATAACGCTATCCACATGGAATGAAAACCTAAGTTTTGTAATTATGTGGAAGGTAAAATAAAAAAATAAAGTGTAAATAGTACGGTACTATAATGCGGTATTATTTTATAACTTAATGCTAGCATATCACATACAATATTCTAGACTTACTTCTTTGGACCACTGGAACGACTAGTCATGGTCGTGGTCGTCCAGTCCGCGAAGTATCTAAACGTAAGTCGTCTAAGTCGTGAGTCTCAATAGTCACATGAACATCTAGAGAATCTTTAGGATACTTCGAAGCCTTACAAATAATACATACCATTGCCGATATCAACTGTATTTTCATCAGTCCACAATAGATGTCTCGTGCCCGTGTGAGGCGAAGTCGGACCGACAAAAGGCTTTGTGTTCCACCTTCAAAATATAACAGTAACTCTTATTACAATAACATTAAGTGTAATATTTTATAATTCAATGACAACAGAATATAACAGCATTACTAATCTAATATTTATTAGAAGCAGGCAGTGTTATGCAAACATTACTGGAACATTTATTCATAACATATTATGTGACTTTCATAACCGTAGTTACATATCACACTTTTTCAAACGCGTTTATTGTCAGCGTTTTCGATCATTTCACCTTCCTTACCAAAATAAATTCAAAATGGACCCACGATTTGATAAAAGTAACGGTAAAGTAACTGCTGGATGAAGGTGGCTTAGGGCCTGTTAAGGTACAGATACGTGGTAAAGGAGTATGTCCAGCTTATAACGTGTTTCGGCTGACAAAGATATAAGAGTTTATGCACTCACAATTTATTCTACGTACGCGTACACGTTTCGATGACGGAGCTAATACATACGTATGCAAGCTCTCTGGCTTTCACTGCAGTGGAATAATAACGGGCTGGTATGAAGACAAACTTACCCTAAAACATTCCAATTCAGTGAAACCATAAAAACCATAGCAAATAAAACAGCTATGTTTTTTTTAGGTATCAATAGCGACGCGTCGAGTCTTGGCACCTGTGACAACAAAAGACACCGGACTTAGTAATATTTGACCATATTGCATTAAATTAAAGAGTAAAGGTTGAAAGGAAAACAACTGTTAAATCCTTATATTAATACACAATATTACGTATGTATTGAACAACTGTATTATTTTGAATATTAGGTACCTCAATTGAAATATGTTAATATAACGATAAAATAATTTATTAGTCATTATTTTCACTTACTGAAACTTGACTGATATTTACACACTATCGACAAATATGTAGAAACTACATGCCTCAAGGTTCCCCTTTTGTAAAGTTTAGATAATAGTTGCTGGGCAGTAAAAATGGTACAAAACTAAGCATGTCATTAATAAATGTTTTATCAAGCCTGTGACCAGGAGTAGTGGCAAGGAAACACAATCATGGCATAAGGTTATTGTACAAAACATTTATTGCTGGAAATATAGCTAAAGGCTACATTTGCATTGGTCGCTAGCGCCCGCAGGTCGTTCGCCCGTTTTCATTGGCAGTTAGCTTCGAGAGAATGACATAAGCAGAATATGCAGAACATGCTTGATACCGACCGAGTTAACGACCAATGCATGTGATTGGTCGTTAGCCCGCATGCGGGGATCCGCCTCCGAATACGGGCTAACGACTGAGTAAACGATTAGTGAAAATGCGCCTTAATGGATAGTTATAGCGTTCACACAGCTTACCTTCCTACTTCGTCCTTTTCCTTCAAGCTGATCTCTTAACACTTTATTTTCTATCCTTAGTCTTACTATTTCTTGCTGTGCCTCAAGCAAATGTTGCTCTAAAGCTGAAACATATTCTTTCTTCTTTTGCCGGGACTGACACGCAGATTCACTGAAGAGAAAGAACAATGTAGTAAAAACAGTAATTTACGTGGCCACAAGTAAAAAAATTTCATTATTGCAATATTCAACCTTACTATGATTGACATGAGATGCAAATTATAAAATGCATGAATTTTGTTTTACGCCTCTTTACTACCGAGAGTGGGAAAAGTTTGTGAAGACAGTCTTTAGTATTTGGATTTATTGTCTAATATTAGTTGAATTGTATAATTAATCAAGCTTCTTACTTTACATACTTGCTTACCGATTTTTAATCATCCTCTGTTGCTTCTTGATAGCTCTGATTTCTGCCTCACTGAAGTTCGACAAGTCAAGTGTGGGACTTTTGGGAGCCTCATTTTCCACAGGCGATATCACATCGTTTTGTACTATTTGTGGAGTGTTACTCTTACAATTAATCACTGGTTTGGAGTTAATAGGTGAAGTGACCTTAAAATGAACAAAATTATTTTAGTACTCGCTTTCCGCGGCGCGGTTTCACCCGCGTCTTTGCTTACTGCTCTGCCCCCGTCGCCAGTAGCGTGATGTTACATAGCCTATAACCAACCTCGAGAACCGAGCAAACATTTTTTTTAAAGCCGACCGTTGTTCCAGAGATTAGCGCGTTCAAACAAACAAACTCTTCCGTTTTATATAATAGTATAGGTTTATGCAAGTTATTTAAGTAGGTATATTGCATGCATTTTTTTGTTACAATTTCTCATACATCCAAATAAGAAGCCATGTGAATATTTTATGTGCATTTATATTGGCTACAAAAATGCATTTACAGTATTGTAATTGTTGAATAAATTTTAATATTTTAATTTAGTACATACCTTTATTTGGATATCGTTTGTAGAATTAAACTGGGTCAGTGAGAGTGGAGATATCGCGATCTTTCCTCCTTTTGTACTCTCTGCCGGTACCACAATACTTGGAGCATTGACTATACTAGTTCTCTTAAGTATACTAGGTACTTTCTTCTCTACAATCAATTTGATCTGTCCATTCACTACTATCTGTTTATCATTTAGAGGAATACTATTTGTATTTTCGTTCACTACCTTGAAGTATGAATTTTGATGGTAACCATTGCCTGAAAGAGACACAAGATTATTTATATTCAAAAGTGTTCTTTAAAACTTTTATAGCAAGAGATTAGTTCCACCTTCAGTTTAAAATGATAGTTAGTATTTGTTGCATAAATTAGCCAAAACAGGAAAAATTATGATTCATATGAAGAGAATTTAGGTGAATAGCAAAGATACAAAAAATGTATAGTGACCACAATACATGACATCATTACTTTTTTTACTAAAAGTGGTAAATTATGACATTCATACATGGTAATTAAAAATACAATACTATAAAAACCAAGGAGACTTTAAAACTGTAAGCATTGTACTCAGAATTAATAATAAGTTCTCACATAAAATAAAAAATTACAATTAAGTATGTAAGAAAAATATAACTTTTAGTTGTAAAGCAATTATGTTAATGATTTGTGAAACTGAAAGTCTTTTATTCTACATGAAAAATCAAACAATACTATAAGATTCTTATTGAACACTAGCTGACCCGGCGAACTTCATGCCGCCTAAACAGTCGATTCTTTCATGTTTTGTATCAGACACTTTTTAAAATTTTTCTCTCGATAATAACCATCCTCGTACTTCAAGAAAAATTATAAAAAAAGAATTAGCGAAATCGGTTCAGCTGCTCTCGACATTTGCGCTTAGCAACACATTTAACGAATTTTTATATTAAAGATAATAAGAATTCATTATCTTAGACTACAATAATTAAAAATTACAAAATCATAATAAATAAATCGCATGGTCTATAGTTTAGGCAAAGAATATAACAAATTAATGTTTTTAAATGCCCACACAATCTAAATCACACAACTTTCATACAAACTGTATATCCAGAGAAGTAATAGTAGCAACTAAAGACAATGATAGCAAAACCTTGTCATAAAAAACTTGCATTATAATAAATATTAATAATACAAAAATCTCACCTTTGTGTACTTTAGTGTAAGAATTACTTATTTCATTATCACAGTCATCAGTCTCCATTTTAATGCCCTAAAACAAGTAAACTTCTTTATACTTTCGTCATGTTTAAGATGTATAAATTTATAGTAGACAAGCTAACTTCAGATTGTGAAAATTCAGATGTGTGCCTGCATAAAAATATTGCCTGCCTGATCTTATGACAATAATAATCAGTATAATCCGTCTCTATGGCAAATCTCATTTAAATCTATTCACCCGCTACCACTATAGCTGACAAAATTTCACACAAACTTTTGACTCCTATTTTTCCATTTTTTAAGGATAGTTTGTAAATATAAAAAAATGGTGTCTAACTAATTTTAGTAAAGAGTATAATAGTAAGATAGCTTACAAAATAAAAGATTTTCAATACAACTTACACCCCTTTTTGACCCCTTTGTAAGGGTTGTTTAAAAAAAAACTAACTAAATTTCAAATTCTTTAATTATTGAATCTTTTCTGGTAATTTGAAAATCCTGCTTCAAATCTATAGAAATTTCCTACAAACTTTGCCACCCATTATTGCAGGATTTTGCAAAATTCATCCTAACATTAGAGGATAAATATTGCAAAGTCCTGTTTTAGTGAGCACCTATGTCTGAAAAGGAACCCCATACAAAATTTAAGACTCCAAGCACTTTTAGTTTCTAAAATTTCGTGATGAGTGAGTGAGTGACCACTCGCTATTTTATATACAGATAGAAATTTAACTCCAATAGAATGATTGAAATAACAATTAAAATTTAAGCAGCTTTGGTAGGAGCTTGCAGGACTTGTGCCTATGGGCTATGACAACCTGAAGAAACTTTTACTCAATAAGAATAGAAAGCTGAAATAAATACAGACACTTAAAATTATTATGCATTGAGGATAAGATATGATATGATATGATAGGATAAAGTTAAATTACCTTAATAACACCATTTTCAATAGCCACAACTGGTCCATTTCTTTCAGCAGATATTCCATTAGAATATGTATTTTTTATAGGTGGCTTTATAGGATCTGGTGCTGTCAAAGTATTAAATCAATATTTATAGATACCTGTATACATTGAATTGATAACAATATTTATTGAAGTTTACTGTGTCTAGGAGTTTTAAAAAGGAATGTTTTCATATTTATAAACTTATTACTTACCAGCTTTTTGTAGGAAAAGCTCAACATCTTCAAGATTCAAGTTATTTGCAGGTTCATCATTAAAGTTTGATGCCCAATCAGTAGGTGATTGTGAAGATTGCCTTGCAGAAGTATTGCTACAACTGCTAAAATAAAACAAGTACATGCATATCTCATTATTTACATAATTGGCAGCCTGAAAATGTCCAGTTTGATAGGCTTATGTTATATCAACAGACTGTTACAGATACAGTTGGTAGAATAGGTCACAGCAATAACATGGTATTTATTTACTCTATAGTTGCAACTTAAAACACTGACAAGATGATATAGTTCTCCATAATTTAGACCAGATACCACATGGCCGAGTCATTACTTATTATAAATATCATTAAATCTTATCTAATTACTTGCACTTTTAATAGTCTTAGATTTTTATTAAGTGAAAGTGTACTGAAAACATGCAATAAAAATTAAAGTAGAAGAAAATAGTAGAATACTAACTTTTTAGAGTCATCTTCACTGCCAGAGTCAGAGTTACTACTGCTAACTGAAGACTTGATACTCAATATTGGGGATATCGGCGGGACAAGAGTAGGTGCGGCATCAGCAAGGATTTCGCTTGGTGATGCGTCAGTCGCATCCAACAATGACGACCACTTGTAGTCATGGAGCAACAATTGCTCAAGAAAATCTTCTCCTAAAGAAACCAATACATAATTTGTAAGCCTATTGGATTATTTTATTGTTAACGTTATCAATAAGTATTTCTAAGTTACAAGCATGCTGACGATGTACACGTTTGCTGTTTCCTAATAAATATATAATTACGTTTATTCCATCAAAACAAAGAGTATTGAGTATACTCAAGGACACGTGCAAACACATACGTTTCGAGGTTCAATAACTTGTTTGAAGAAAATTAAGCACATTGTTGATATCAGCCGGAACTTTTGCTTAAAATAAAATATGAAAATTACCGTATAGACAATCCTTGTTCTCAATTAAAATATCTGTATCCATTGGAATAATTGAACAAGAACCATAAATTCGTGAATATTTTAATTAATGTAATTTTATTTATTTCGGCGTAGGTCTTCACAATAAACAGTAAAAGTAAAAGCAAACAGACAGAACAATAACACAGATTATGTACTTTAAGTAGAGAAAAAGTTGAACAATAACACGAAAGTCAAATAGTTTTTTTATCTGTGAAATCAATTAACCCAAAACCACAGAACAAGTACTAAAGCATACTTGTTCTGTGCCCAAAACCCAATCAGCATGCACCTAAATACTAAAATTAAACAATTTTCAGAATAAGACAGAAATAAATAGATAAATATATTCCTGTAAATTTGTAGAAAATAATTAAATTAACTTTAATGACTTTAAAAAAAAAATAACGTAGTGGTAGAAAACTATTCATCTTTAAATACTTATTTTATTAAAATGAGAATGTGTAAAAGCCAGAGACCTACGGATCGTGTCAAGTTCTAAAACCATTTTATTTTTTAATATTGTTTAAAAGTAACAATGTTTGCAGATTATTTTATCACTTTATAATAAATTGACGATTATTTATGTTTCTAAAATTATTTGTATCAAGTTTGCCTGAACGAAATACCACAGCTGATTATACTGACACGGAACGTTACATTTTTGACACTCACACTTTGACAGCATTTGGCCGATTGATTTGTCGATTTGTTTCAGTGCAATACTAATTATTTTTCTAGCTATTCCACAATGAGAATAAATGAGTGATTACTTGGAATTGCTCGGATTGAAATGCATAATACTGGATTTCATCTAAAATGGGCCAGTGAAGTAGTTTCAGCCATCGGTTGCGAAAATGTCTGATTCTGTCCCTGATTACCAAGACGATTTCATATTTCGACCGCAACAGCATTTGGATGCAAAATGGTTGAATCCCGATTTACAAGAAGCTCTCCATAATCCAGATGGCTTATGTATTCTATTTAATAGCCTTTTACAAGATAGAGAAATATATTTCGATGCCGGAAACGGGCTCGTAAATAGTGCTGGAATAACTGCTAAACTTGGTGATAGTGGCAAATATTATTGTGGTCTTAGGGTGAGTTACTCTTATTATACAATTCAAAAATTTTAAGTCATAAACATTTTAGTAACATGACTATGTTTAATGTATCTTATACCTATAATTACTAATATTTATTTCTGTAATTACATAGATATTAAACTGTACTTGCTGTGATGGGTTGTGTGGGCCGCATTCAGGATGTGCCTGCCCTCCCTGTGCTGCTCTGTCAGCTGAGGAGGAGCTTAGAATCTCTATTCAGTCAAAGCTGGCACCACCATCACCATCAGTTCAAATAATTGATGAGCTCAAGTGGAAATTAGATCCAGGTTAGCATTATCTAACAAGATTTTCTCTTTGTTTCTGCTTACGAAACTTTTAGATAAAAAGTAGCCTATGTTCGTCTCCAGCACCAAATCTAACTACATACCAATTTTTAGTAAAATTGGTTCAGCCGTTTAGGCGCTAAGTGGTAACAAACCCTCATACATACACACAAACTTTGTCATTTATAATATTAATAATGAATAAGATTATATAAAGCAGAATAGTTTGGTTGTTTGTTTGTTTTATTGTTTGAACACGCTAATCTCTGAAACTACCAGTCGGATTAGATAGTTTCTTTTTCCATTTTATAGCCCAGTTCTTGAGGAAGTTTATATAGGCTATGTAATATCACGCTACTAGCGACAGGAGCAGAGCAGTAACCAAAGACGCAGATGATACCGTGCTGCTGATAGCTAGTACTTGTATATTAGAGGTAGTTTATATGCTTTCATAATGTTAGATGTAGCAAAACACTAATTTATGTAACTAAACAGTTATTTGTCAATGCCAATAATTATATTATTATTCTCTTTATTGTCTTACATACTTACAAACTTACATTTTTAAATATATATAAAAATAACAGACATATTAATTTAAAAATAGTTATAAAAATATGGAGACTCACCGATATCGGGTACAAGGACATATTATCTTTATTATTATTTATGGTATAAAGAGTCAGGCATCATAAAATTATTTTCAGTTTTAATTTTCAATAACTATAATATTATACTTATTCTTTACTATTCTCTACTCTAGGTCCAGAATGTTTACAAAGTCTAATGGAATCCCTCCTCTGGGAGCAAAGAGTTCGAGCCATCACTACAGCAGTGACATGTCCATTTATATCTCAAATTCGTCGCCTAATCATATTATGCAATAGACATCTTGTAGCAGTCATAAGGTAAATATGCACACATTTTACACAGAATACAGTAATAATTTTAGGCAAATATGAAAAAAGCTGACAAGTGGATCCAGGTGGATTTAAGAAAAATAAATTTTGTCATTGTAATTTGTATGTTTTAGAGATCAAAGTCAGAACAAAGAATCTAAAAAAGTGAGACTAGATAAGAAACCTCCGCATGCCATTAGTAATAGAGCATTGAGCAATGTTGTCAATACTCTGAATAAACCCCTGGAAGCTAATACTGAAGGCCAAGATGAAAGTGAGGAGCACACTGAAGACTCAGAGAGGTATGGACAATTTTATGCAAAAAAATATGAATATTCAGCAATGTATACTTTCTGTCCATCAACATGGAGTTCAAAATTACCAAATTGCATTTGAATATCAGCTTAATTTTGCTTATATTAAAGTTTTATAAAATAATATGACTGCACCGTTATTCTAGTGGTTAGTGTAACTTACTGCGACGCCGGGTGTCGTGGATTCGATTCCCGCGATTCCCGCGATAGGCAAATATTTGTGTGATGAACATTTGTATTTGTCTTTAGTTTGAGTGTTTCCTATGTATTCTAAGTACGTATTTACAAAAAAAAAGTATGTATATGTATTATATTTCAGTTATCTAGTACCCATAACACAAGCTCTGCTTAGCTTGGGACTAGATGACGGTGTGTGATAGTGTCCACATATTATTATTATGTCCACATATTATTATTAATATTAATATTGTGCATTTATTCTATTATGATTATATGTATTTATATTTATAATGTTGTCATGGAATTCAAAGAATGGTTATGTATGTTAGTGTAGTTAAGTGCAGTAATATTAATGTTATATTTACTGATTGCACACTGCACAGGATATGTGGACATGAAACCTGTATTAGAGTTTCAAAACATTGCATTCATTGAAAGTAAGATTTATTGGGTCATTGCTGATATATGCTAAAAATTTGTCATGCATAAAGAACTATTTTACAAACAACATATTTTTTTATGAATAGTGTACAAATATATTCATTATTGTTGTATGAGTGGTATTAAACAAGGAAATATAATTACATTGCAAACAACATACTGGCTATGATTGTGAGTAGGTTGGACTGTCGATACATCAGTCACTGCTGTGCTGTCTCTCATGGAGTGCAGCCGTGATTTTGATGTGCCAAAAGTACCGTACCTATTTTGTAACTGTGTGATTGTCAATTACTAACATAGGATAAGATTGTATGTATCACTAACTAAATGAGTCTTGCAACTTGAATAAATGATTATTATTATTACTATTATTATGATCAAAGTAAGACTTCGTCTTGCTTGCGGACTTAGTCTACAAGCTAATATAAAGTTATTAATTATTAAAATCTTTTATTCCAATTAGACTTTCTCTGCGTAAACTTAAAATAAACGTGGAAAATTTTTAACCTCGAAGCGGGACTTGCACCCGCGCTTCTCGCGATACCATCCCAATGCATTTCCAACAATGCTACTAGTTTTATTTAATGCTACTTCGAGAGTTTTGTTAAAATTAATTAAACATGACTATTGTTAACTTAATTCCGTCTAATTAGAATATGTTAATGATAGATCTGTAATGATTATAATTGCGAAAACATGACGTCATAGCAAGACGTACAAAGCGTGCGTTGGCTAGGTATTTCGAGTCTCGAGGTAGAACTCGACCTTTATCTGTGGTCAAATTGCATTGTTAGATCAATCTGATAGCATAGCTAGTATAATTATCTGGATTAAATTTCAGAATTGTGTTTTTTACACTTAAGTACGTAGTGTAGTAGTAAAACATTTTTAATTTGTAATAACATATCTCTTATTCTATAATTATACTGTGTAAGTTACATGTGGCGTACAATAGAGCATATTCTATTGTTAACCATTACATAAAAAGGCAGCAAATATATTATTCAAAACTGGACGAGGCTTGTGATAACTACACTAACGCCATTGCGATCGTTAAACAATGATGACGATATTATTAGTATGTGAAGATAAATTCGTTATTAATCATCAAGTTGGTGGTCAAATATGTGTTCGTTCCCATTGAGGGACCACATCTGAATTTTATGCTTATAAATGCGTCAGCCTTTAGTAAAAGTTCTCAAACGATTGTAAATTCAGTCTTTCATTTGTAAAAGTAGGCACTCAAAAGTTACAAGCGGTCAAAGGTGGTCCCTCAATCGTGGCTGACAGTCATCCATATCTCAAAACCTTGTTTAAATTTACAACTGCTATTTATGACTACTCTTAGTAAAAGATTTGTTACACTACTTTATTAAATATCAGCCTTGCCGGTTCATTATATTAAAGAAAACTAGCACGCAGAAGGTGGTCCCTCAATCGATCACCATAAGTTCACATAAGTGGAGACCACAGTGGAATTTGGAAATTTCGTATGGCTCTAGCGTTAGTAAAAGTATTTAAACGGTTGTAAACTCAATCTCTAGTTTGTAAAAGAAGCCCTTTAAAAGTTACAACAGGTGAAAGGTGGTCCCTCAGTCGAAACGCTTCGCACAAAAAACGATCAATTTACGTAGCATTCGGAAGTGAAATAGCCCATTGCTACTGCCTATCCTTTAGTAAATGTTTTTTACTAACAATTACTTTACTAAACAATATAAAAAAAACCTACAAGTTTTGCTTTAAACAACAATCAAATTCCTGCTAAGAAATCTATCAGCGGGGTGACCACACAGCAGGATCTATTGGGATAAATAAAAACTAATGACCGTTTGCTTGTATACATTTAAATCATATTTTATATTACTTAGCTATTTTAAGTAAGCTAAATAATGTAAAATATGATTTAAATTTAAAGAAAATAATGCTTTTAATCTATCTATCTATATATTATATATCTATATATATAAAAATGAATCCCTATTTCCCTTGGTCATGGCATCACGCGTGAACGGCTAGATCAATTTCGTTAATTCTTTTTTTGTTGTGTTTGTTATTGTCAGGAGAAGGTTCTTATGAAAAAAAAATTAGAAAATTGCGATTTAGAAAGTTTAAGAATACTTATCACCATATTAAATTTAAACCGCTAAACCGATTTTGATGAAAAATGGTATGTAGCTAGATTTGGTTTCGGGACATAGGCCGAAAATTGCTCTGATTCCCGAGTTACATTAATTAAACACATAGCAATTTTCGCGCGGGCGAAGCCGCAGGGCGCAGCTAGTACTTAATAAAAATAACTATTTTACCCTGCACTGTCAATGTACTACATTAAACAATGGGTTAACAACACCACTTCCTCACTAAAGAACAAGCCCTGTATCGCGGGAGACTTTACAAGAATACCATTCAATTTCAATTTTTTTTTTCATATCTGTCGGCAATAATATACAAAAGTCTCTCAATATTCTATTTTAGTCTGTGGTCAAATCGTAGCCTTTAGAGGTCAACGCTTAACTTACATATTTTATTAAATTGTTTGTCACATTACTATTACTATATAATGTTTATAAATCAATTGTTACAATAAGTAAAAAACGATATTTATCATTTTTAAATAAATATTTGTAGTAATAATAATTAAAAAATAGAAATAATCGATTACACAAATCGATTGTTACTAATAATAAAATTATGTTATCTACTTAGTAAATATAATTTAATATTATAATTATCATCTTCATATTTTTATTTATTATTTATTCATATTCAATATAATTTTATTATTAGTAAATTTTAATAGCATAACATTCAATATAAATTAAATTGTAATTTTTATTAAGTATTATATGCAATTTTTTCTTTCTTTTCTTTTTAGCAGCTAAGTAAAATAAAATATGATTAAAATTTATACAAGCAAACGGTTATCCCAAAAAAACCTGCTTTACTTTTGAATGCCTACTTTTACAAATGAAAGACTGAATTTACAATCGTTTGAGAACTTGTACTAAAGGCTGACGCATTTAAAAGCTCTAAATTCAGATGTGGTCCCTCAATGGGAACGCACAAGTCAAATATTATTTTACTTTACAGTAGCCTGGGTCTGGAGCGAGTGGGCGCTCGCGCGGCCCTGCGGCTGGCATTATCCCTGGTGCGGCGCGCGTGGCGCTGCGGCGAGGACGCGGACGTATGCTCGGCGCTGCTGCGCGATGCACTCGACGCCGTGCGCGCGCTGCCCGACGCCGCACTGTTCGCTGGGGGAGCCGCGCACAACGCGCCGCGATCACAGCGAATATGGGCCGAAGTCGTCGATAGTGCCGCCAAGTTCCTACACCAGGTTGTCATTGGGTATGTCATTCATTTTAGCTGCCTCGTTAAGCTGGGTATTCCTCGGCTCCAGGCACCGCAATGCGAGCTGCCTTTGTGTTCGCAGTGATACCGCCACTCGACGGGTCGCTGCGAGCTCACTGCGCTCCACGCGCGAACGTCTCGTGTCTACATACTCACTTTATACAGCATCTACGTTACATGCTACACGGCTCGGTTCACCTTGAAAGCCAGCACCGTAAATGAGTGCTTGAAGCGCTGCAGCAATATGCTGAGCAATGTCAAGTTTACGCGGCCGTGACGTATATCTGCATGCGAAGTGACGTGCATCCGTTTTGTGTTTTTGTTTTATTACCAGTTTAAATTTTTATATGTGCATCACCTGTGAGTAAAAATTAACTACTTTTCTTTGATCTTGTTTTTAACTTTTTGTACGAATTCACCAAATTATTTTATTGCACCTTTTACAGTGAAGTAGGGTGCAACGTTCCACTGGGCGATTGGCGAACGTCGCTGTGCGTATGGGTCGAGTCTTGTGCGAGAAGAGCTGAATTGCCCGCGCTATTGAAGGCTGCCGATGTTCTAGTCACGTTACCCCCTAAACAAAAACGACAGCCAGACAATAGGTGGGCACAATTTTATTTAGATTAATAAGTCAATTAATTACATGATAAGAGGCTAGTAAAACAGAAAACGAAACTTGTGAAAGAATTCTATATGGATGTAGAATCAAACTCATTCCTTTTAAGAATATGTCCTTTACTTGGAACTTTAAACTTTAGGTATTTTTCGATTGCTTGTAGTTATTCATAAGCAAACAGTATATTTAATAACTTTAAAAAAGCTAAACGGATTATTATTACATTTTAGAATAACACTTGAAGAATGTACAGCGCCGTTGGGACATTTTCTTCGACGTATGGCTAAAGTTGCCGCACCTAATCCAATAGTCAACAGTGAACCAATAACTGAACCTAACTCCACGGAAAACTATCTCAAGTAAGTGCTAGACTTCAATAAATATCAATTAAAAGTAATAGGCGGTTATCCATGGAGCAAATGGAGTGCTCATGAAAAAAATCGCTCGAAAATGACATTAACCTCAGCAAGTGCATGTGGTTGGTCGGTTTCAAATGCGAAATGTTTGACACTATCGAAATGAGTGCCGTGCTTTAGCTGCGATTTTAGCGATAACTTTTGGCTAGCGAAGACAAGCCTTATGCGATGTAAAGTGGTTTAAGGCCGGCACTTACTCATGGTATGGCGTACTTCGGCATGCCGCGACATGCTAAAGTATGCTGCAACACATCGTTGCATGCCGCGGTATAATTGTATCGAAATAAAATAATATGAATTCTAAACACGATGAAATAAGTTTAAATATAACTTGATCTAAAATAAAACCCTTTGCCATGCCCTGCCGGCCCTTCGTCTATGTGGTTACCACTTACCTATGGTATAAAACTTGATTTGTTTCAACAGAGATCTGATAATACCAAGTGGCGATGGATTAATGAGTGTTCGGAAAGCTGGTATTGCGTTATTATGTCATCTGGATAGGCTGGGGGCACCACTCCTTCCTCCAATGAAAGGATTTGTAACCGTAAGTATTCTACTACTAATTCATAGTGTAATATGATATCATTACATGTCGACGAGTAGAACTCTTAAATGTCTCAGGGTAACTCATTCACAATATTGTACTGGATTAACTACTAAGAAATGTTTGCTATGAAATTAACTATCGCGATATATCAATAATGTATTTACTTATTGTGTCTCTTGCAGTGTATGGAGTCCGCACAAGAAGTTGTATTAGTAGGTGCAGGTCCTCTTCACTTGGGAATGTTAAGAATCCAACAAATCGCATGTGCGGAAAAACTAGCACTGCTACTGACTCACGATGGTGCTGTATATTCCTTGCCTTATGATACTATGACGCCGCAGCTTGTTCCCGGTAAGTGTCATAATATATTTATTAAAAATAAATCCGCTCTTTTTAAAAATATATCCACGTCCACTTAAAACAGTAATAGTTTTGTTCAGTTGAATAAACATGGAATGCGCGCAAATCTATGTACTTTCGTATCATCGACAATCTCCAGCATCGTTTTAATAAACAACAGTTTTCATTTTTATTTTGTAGTTATTTATTTCAAATTCAATTAACGTACTACCTAGATAGCTAGCTTTGAAAATTTAATTCAGTAGGCGACTTTAGACTTTAGACTTTTCAGTAGACGATTTTATTCGGTAGGCGACAGGTACTCTAATCCCGACTGACGGTACTCTAATCCCGACTGATATAAGTAATTTTCATGGGCGCCGGCAGCATGGTACAAGAGGGTACATTTGCACCCCTCTGGCAAAAATAAAAACACATACAAAAGATTAGGATTTTTTTATTAAGTCATTCTATGAATTGAAGTGTCTATAGGTAAATTTGTTTAGATGTACCCCTCAGAAAGTCAGATGCACCCCTTGTTGAAGTAACCCTGGCGGCGCTCATGGTAATTTTAACAACATAAGCAGCAGCCTATAAAACCTCACATTTGTACCATCAGGCTTGGAGAATCAAATAATAAGTCAAGTATCATGTCATCCGGCGGGCAAACATTACTTGTGTTGTTCGACGTGTGGCGGCGCGTGGTCGTGGGGTGCGGGCGACGACGGACGACTTGGTCATGGGGATACCGCGCCGAGGGACGCGCCCTCGCATCTACATCACCTCGCACATCATGAAGTTGTGAGGGTAGCTGCTGGAGCTGCTTGCAGGTAACACACATAACTCCCTCAGGGCAACAGACACGTTATACCGGCATTCGCTAGCATAAGAATTCACTACGGAAACTACGATTGATAAATACTTTTTTTTAATTGATGAATGCTCGAATTTACGTATACTTCAATAAATAAAATTTTAATAATTATGTATTTTATTGTCAATAATCTTTATTTATAGTGCTGTGATAACCTCTCGAGGGGCCTTATATACCTGGGGAAGGGGTGCACAAGGTCGATTAGGCCATGGCACTATAGAGAACTGCCTCACACCACAACCTGTCTCCTTCAACGCGCACAACATTGAACGAGTCATCGATGTCGCACTAGGTAATGTAATAGTTTTGTTAGAAGTCCCTGAATACCCTAAATTTTCAGTAAGCTTTTGAGTCACAGCAAGTAACTCGTTGCTTGGATACAGTTAGCAATTTAATAAAATTGTTATTTGCTCTTATAATAAATAATAATAATAATAAATTTATTTATATTTTTATTTATTCGCTTATTGTGATATTATTAATTATATTAATATTAGGTAAGTAGATAGATATTAGGTTTTTGTTTTTATGTGTTATTTTTGTTATTATGTTGCTTTTGAATTGTTGTTTTTATGATATGTAAGTGTGGCATGTGCTGTTTAACTGGATTGTATGATATAACTACTCTATTGCATTAGGTGTTGCCTGTAATAATAGCTGTATGTTTGTGAAATAAATAAATAAATAAATAAATTTATTACACAAAAACAGAAAACCAAAATACAATTCAAAACTTACAATATTTAGTTTGGTGAGTTACAAATTTTACATTGTAGTAACCCTGTCTCCTAAACTAGGCCGAGAGGCCTGTATCTTAGGAGAACAGTGTTTGGCCTAACGGATAACAAATTGTAGTATTCAAGTAGTCAAGTGTGTCGTATTGTTTGATTTGTGATGCCTATTTTGGTGACAGGTTGGGGTGAAGCTCAAACTCTATGCTGTACATGGGAAGGCGCTGTACAAGTGTTTGGTGATAATGAGGGAGGAGTTCCAAGAACTCTGACGTCACTGTCTGTGTTAAGGATCACACGCGTCTACACTGGTGAACATTGGCATGCGGCATTGACTGATGCGTAAGGATTTACAATTTTTTTGTAAAATAACTAGTAGGAAAAAAGTTTTAATATAAAACAATCTTTTTTTAGTGGCCAAGTGTATACATGGGGCAAAGGAGAGAATTTTCGTTTAGGACATGGTAACCTAGAAAATCAGAAAATTCCGAAAATCGTAGATGCATTTCAAGGTATTAATTGTAAAGTATTTTTACTAGTGATATACATTCCTATTTATATTTACTACTATTATAAATTTTGTACTTTTAATGTAGGTATTAGAATTGTGGATCTGGCTTTGGGCGCATCACACGGTATCGCTCTGACGTCAGAAGGCGCATTATACGCTTGGGGTACGAACGAGCGAGCACAGATAACGCGACCTGTACCGCAACTGCTGCAAGTGCTCAACCCATCGTTTAAGGCTAATGGTAAGACTCACGGATAACCCCTTAACAGATCCCGCACACATAGCAAAGAACACGGACGACTCATACCGGGCAATCGGAAATGACTGGGAAAGTTGGTGACCAAATAGGTGATGCGGGTGCTTGTAATTGTGACCTTTGTCAACATAAAGGTCACAATTACAAGCACCCGTAACCGACGTGTTAATGAATGTTGAAGAGGCAAATAAGGTATGTTTGGATCGCAGTAATAGCGTTCTAAAGTCTCTGCTTACCCTATTAATGGGCGATAGGCGTGAAGTTATGTATGTATATAGTACCTACTCACTGCGGACACTATGATTAGTGCACTTCTGTGCATTCGCATGTTTGACCTTGAAATAGCCAATCTCAACGCACCTTTTATGTTTCGCTCATCCTCTCTTGCACTATTAATTGTGAACTCTTTTCAGAACAATTACATGTTAATGCGGTATCTCTGACTTTATCCTTCCGAATCACTTAAATATTCTTTCTACTTATTAGTCGCAATCTATTGACATGAGATGCATATTGCATCGTGCTTTATAACGTTATCAGTCACATTTTAATCGTATTGCATTTCTTATTTTATTGATAGGTGTCGCAAATGGACCAACGCAGATATTTGTGTGGAGTGAAGAAACCCCTAGAGATCTACCGTCTTCCATGCCCTTTGTTATTGATTTATCTGATAGTACTTTTAAGTAAGTAACCCTATTGGTATAATTATGATATTGTTTTATTACAAGTATTTTCTGTATTTATTAACGTATTTTTGTCTCGTTTAGGCTTCTGGAGCGGTTATTAAGATTAGTAGTGGAACAAAGCAGTACTGGTACCATACATGAGGTCGAATGCATGGCAGTAGCCTGCTTGAATCTATTACGACTTCAAGTAAGTTATTTTTGTTTTCAGAATTTCGTATTACATTTGTTAAAAATTATCTTTTATGGTCGGACTTTATTCCTTTATTCACCAATCCTTAATAGTCGACTATTTATACCCGTGTTTAAAAAAGCATTAATGGTTAAGAGTCGCGCGGTGGTTCTGAAGCCGACTGTAATTAAATTCACATTCGTACATACAATGTTTAGACAAAAATACATTTATTTATTGTCAAGGTTTCGAATAATGGAATATTTTTTTTGCTAAAGAAGTACATATATATTTGACACTACCTATAGGTGCAAGCATGGCAGTGCGCCCGCGGTATAGAACTAGAAGACAGGTCGGGCGAGGCTCGCTCGTGGTGTAGCGGGGTGCACAGCGCGTTAGTAGCATTAGTAGAGGGACGAGCGGGGGCGGGCGCCGCTGCGGCTGCGAGACGGGCACTAGCCGCTGCCTGGCCGTTACTTCTACCTACCCCGCATATTAGAGCTCATCATCTTATCACGCTGTTGCCGCAAGGTATGTTTTTAAAATATTTCAGTCTATTCCTCTCTTTGACGTGAAATGTTTCAAGGTGCAAGCGAGGCAATGCGCCCGCCGTATAGAGATAGTATACAAATAATACGGACTCAAATTACCCTATCTTAGCATACATAATTATATTACAAACTTTTAATAAACGACAGTTAGGCTGTATATTCATTTCCATTTACTTATTTGACATGTATAAATATAAACCAACACTTGTAACTATATTTAATTTAAATGTATTAAACCTTAGTAAATTTAAATGATAATGTTAATAAATCATATTTAATTTATTATCCAAGGATCAGTGCCAGCGAGTGCAGGAGCACGCTTCATGACAGAGCTGCTAGTTTGGTCATTGCTGGGCGGAGGTGGACTACGCGACGCATTAAAGAATGCACTACAAGCTCATACAGTAGACGAGTACAATCATTTGCAACTTGATGCGTGAGTATAAATATATTTGACTAAATAACACACACTAAACAACCTTACCAATTAAAATGTGTAAAAAGACACGTAATTACCTGCCTGCTGCTGCTTAAATAATGTCGCACTGGCTGTGTGTCGAACATTTTTATAAGTTACCCTCATAAACTTTGCATTAATTTTATTGAATATTAAAATTATGATATTGTGTGTGTGTATCGAGTAGAAACCTAACAATGATTTGTTATTTGCCTACTTGAACGCAAATTGTATTAGTTTAACTACTTAGTTTTAAGTTATTTCTCGTATGTGCTTATATCGTATTATATGTACGTATACGTATCGTTTGTAACGTAACGTAACGTATATAAATTATAACGTACTAATTTTTTTAGGGATTACGATCAAATTGACATAGTAACAGGACAGCGAAGTCCACCACCTACCACTACAAGCGACGAGCTAGATCCATTACCAGGTATGTAATATTATTTATGTCTATGTAATATTATGATGACTAGCTGATATTACATAGATATCTTGTATATCGATACATAATTGTATTATGGTATTGTATTTAAAAGTTATTTGAGTGTAAAAACCTTGTAATATTTAGAATGTTTGGATTTATTGTGATTGTTAAATGTCGAAATAAATTAAATGTTCAAAATATTTTATAGTATATTTCATTGGCTTTGCAGTTTGTGTTGAAGAGTATCAATTAAACAACACGTCTTCTGACAACGCAGCCTCTGTACCTTTAATGCATTTGGTAAGTATTGCACCATTTTTGTATCAACTTCATTCTTGCATACAGTGTTAAATAAAAATATTGTTTAACAATTATCATTAAGTGTTTGAAAATGAAATACATTTTTGTGATATTTTATACATTTAGGGGAAAATTAACAAGGAAATCAGTACATTATGTTATGTCGGTTCACAGGTAAAACACCTTATTCGCAACACTTCGTGCCAGACCCAAATGCACATAACCGCGATATTACAAGGAGATACAAGCAAGACTGATGATCCTAAGGGACACGATACTGTTAGCCCTAGCTGTGATTTACTTATAAGATTTCAAAGGTAAATACATAATACATAATTGTCCTATTTTTATCTAGATTTAATAAGTTTGTAAAATTAAAGATAGCCGTATATCGTGTCACAATGAGGATGCTTAGGAAAATTTTCGCCACCAGTTAGCGCCACTTCAACTCCGACATTGGGCCAATTAGGGATTCACTTTCAAAAAGCGCTTGACAGCTAGACCTGACGCATCGGTGCTGCCCCCTCGTGAACGCCATTTTAGAAAACCCTCATTCCAGTTGTCATAAGATTTAAAAAAGTTTTCTGGAAAAATACATACCTAGTTACACTGACATTGTAAATGACGAAAATATATATGAAAAACCTACCAGGCACGGTGACTATGACCATGGCTGTGGCTTTTTTAGACTTCAACTACATACAATTACTTTTTGTAACATAATTAAAAGTAAACGTGTCTAGCTGGTTATTTACGCTTTAAAAAGTCAAATGCTCGATTTTTAGGCCTATTTACCAATTTTTGTTCTACTTTATTCTCTCAGATACTTATTTTATATCCAACAGGTTGTTATTCTGCGAAGCTATGTGGTCCCGCGGCGGTAGAAGCACTAGAGGTGGAGTGCGAGCCATCTTCACTCAATACACTACGCTGTTGGCCGAACACGTGCAGTCCATTCTTAGTTCGTTTGTCAGAGCAATTCGTAGAGCTAATAATGCACAGCTAGTCTCTCTCTGTGATCTCATAACAGCTGATATTGTCGGTAAGTAATATAGTGATTTGTATATTAGGTAAAAGCTTTCAGAAATGACAATTGGTAGGGATACCTGAACAATGCGGGTGGCAATAACGACAGTGACAAGTACTTGATGCAAATTTTTATAAAAAAGAAACGAGTAGAACGATTATTAAATTATTGAAAATCTATTCATTTTCTATTCAATTTTCTTTAGGGCTTATCTCGGAAATGTAGCACTACTCAATAATATTTGTTTTTGGAAGCGTTACCCATTCACCCATCGTATATTCCAATTAATTACACAACCTATGTTACAATAATCATAAGAATATTGATACTATTCAGGTCGCGTAGTCAGCGAGCTCGGCGCTTGGTTGTGTACTTGTGCCGCTCGTTCGCCGTGCGCGTTAGCAGACTGTGCTAACTCTCTAGTCAAGATAGCCCGCTCTTGTGATGATGCGGCCAAGAGTTTGCCTTCTGCTGCCAAGTTGGATGCGGATTTACTTGGCTGGCCGGCCCTTGTGGCCAAGAAACATCAACTTAATAGCAGTATTATTCGCAAGTATGTATATAGTAGTATTTTAATTAATATTTATTGCTCTAACAATATTGCCCTTACACTGCAACACATTAAAATATTTGGTTTAAAATAAAGTAATTAAAAGCTGTCATACAATTTACTTAACAAGAAAGGTAGTAGATCCACGCTAGTTTCAGCATGAATGGGCCGGATCGTCCGGGGAAGTACTACCCTCTCATAGAAGATCGACTTAAGAGTAGTAGTATCCTTACTACTGCGTTTCGTTCGGTGAGTGAGAGTGCCGGAGGCCCAATTTCCCCCCTTTCCTCTTTCCTCAACTCCCTCATTCCCTTCCTCTAACCCCATTCCCAGCCGCCATAGTGGAGGCCACCATACCAGCAGTTTAAGACGATAGCTTTTGGTATGGTGGCCACCACTTCTGGATTCCACTGACTGCTTACCATCAGGCGGGGTGGAGTCACTTTGGTAGGCTTTTAGTATATAAAAAAAAAAAAAAAAAAAAAAAAAAAAATCATACTACACTAAAATTATATTTTCCATATATTTCGTAGAGCTACTGCTGTATAATTGCATTGTAGGTACTTGTAAGTTATGAAAAAATTCAGTACAAGTGGATTAGTGACTCCTGGAAGAAATAAATTACCTAATCTTTCAAACTTTATTGTAGCAGAATTTCTTTTAATGTATTTCTACGTCTTCTAGATGTGATCTCCGCAACCACACAAAGGAAGGTGGTTCATGGATAGTAGTAGCTGGTCATGTATTTGACGTGGAAAACTTTGAATGTGAAAATGCCAGTACAGTGGAGCTCATACGGAAGCTTAAAGGTAGTGACGCGACGGCCGCGTTGAGTGTCGAACCTCACGCTGCATATCTATCCAGGATCACTGAGAAGTGTGTTGGGATGTACATCGATCAGATCTCTAGCTATAAATGTCATGTGAGTATTATTAATATTTATAACCCGGTTAGTCGTAATTATATGTTTTTTGTTGTGGATCACTGTTTTAAGTTCCAAACAGACAGCGAATGGACGATAGAGCAACGCGACGTGAAGTACAGTCTTGTCCAAATCCATTTTCGGACAATGTAAACAAACAGTCTTTTCAATATTTTTCTATCAAAAACTCCATAACCGATGACACATGAATTTATACACATTCTGTTCACTATATACTTCATTTTGCAACTATTTTTATTAATGGTTAATAATCAAATCTAGATTATTTAATAAAATTACGAATTACTTTTTGCGATCGAATAAAGACGTCAAATTGATCAACAGTTTTATTTTTCTGTACTCTCTATTGTTTTTGAAAACCAATGTTGTAATTTATTAGAAGAAATAAGTTAAACGAATACCTACATATCATAGGTACATAATATTTTGTAATTCATCATTTATTTTGGGTTTGCCGTCGCAGGTCTGTTCATTTGTTTTATGTAATACCTGTTTTATTTATTATATTTTTTCATTTAGTACCTATAATAAAATCGTAACATACATACAAATTCCATTTAGTCCATATTTCACAAATTTTCATCGGGCGCGAAAATATTCAAAAGTATCGCTGTCAGTATTCCATTTTAGTCCGTGGTCATACTACATTGTTTGTCTTATTATCTTAATGTTTATAAATAAATGGTGACAATAAAATACAATACCATATTTAACATAAATACAAATATGTGGAGTGATAAATTAAATAGAATTAATCTATTACGCAAATAGAGTATTCGTAAACGTAATATTATTTAAAAATGTAAGAAAAAGGACAAAAAATAATTATTTAACAATGTATTGATGTCATTAATTTTATTTTTATTATCCTTGTCCCCATCACTAGTACATTCATGAAACCATAGACAATGGCAATAATGCCGAATGTTTACATTGTATGAAATTGGAGTTGGAATGGACTTTAGTTGTAATGTACTCTAGCTAATGTATTAGCGTAGCGTAGCGTGGCATTTCTCATGTCATTTATTTTGATTTTTAATTTGTTTTCTGTATCATAATTTTTTTGTATAACGCTTCTAGCAGAAACATTTTTTTTTTCTAGTATGTTTAAGATACCTCACGTCGCGTTGCCGTCTCGCCCCGCCCACTGTCGATTCGACCTTTAATGCTATTTATGCGAGCATTTACTTCCACTCTCTCTCTCTTTCTGTCTCAAATGTTTTAATTTATTAAAAATAGGAAAGTACGTCAACGCTCCGTGCCCACCACATACTATCAACGTGCGCGTTCAACGTATCGTTGGGGCTGACACAATGCGGCATTCGACTAGCACGCTCTTTGCCCGTGCAACAGTCTGAACGCGACGCACTATACGCTGCTGCTGTTTTTCTAAGAGGAGGGCTTCAAGTAAGTGCGAATTCTTGTATTTGGATACCAACATTAACACTGAGGTTTTGAGAAATTGTTGGGTTGGCTGAATCATAAATAAATATAAACAAAGGTTACACTGTTACTCGCCACCATTTTTTGTTTTTGGGATCCTTCTACGCAGTTTTTGAGACCCGTTTTAGATTACATAATTCTAGAACACACACTTAAAATCTGTGCTTCATTATATTTTAGGTGGCACAGCTAACAAATCCTTTCGAAGAAGAGAAAGCTGAAGCCCGTAGTGGTTCATCGACTGGTGGGAACAGTCCTGCAGGAGAAGTGCCTTTACAGCCACGAGCGTGTCGACCCCCGCGCCCTCCTCCGCGCGTACAAATGACTGCGTCGACGTCGCCCGCTCAAGCTGATAACCTATTACACGCGCTTGCTGAGTCTAAACTACACGTAAGTTATTAGCAGGGCAAAGATAACACAACATATGATAGTATTCATGTAAAAATGAACCTAAAGTGTAATGCTATAGAGGTATTTTTCCATGTCTTGTAAAAACGAAGAACGACTGTTCTCCCGTTCTTCATTTATATGCAACATATCATTGTCCGATTTACCATAAAAGACGAGAAGAATTTGAGAATTAATTGGTAAAGTATTTTTTAGGATCCCCTAGCCCTGCATTTATGGTGGGCGTGCGAAAGACGCGAAGGTTGCGCGCCACATTTTCCTCCTGAACATCCTCTAGAGGAATTAAGGCGAGCATTATTGGCTGTATTGCTGTATCACGCTGGCTTAAAAGAACACGCATTAGCCACTGCTACGGCCGGTGAGTTATCATTTTAAATTAAAACTCATTTAATTGTTTAGATCATTTAAATTATGACACTTATCAACATTTACAGCCAATTCCAAAATAATCCAACAACCGAATAATCCGTTTGTTTTAGAAATGGAAAAAGGTGAAGTGAAACTGTCTCCAGCAATGTCAGAAATCGTGAAAGCAGTGCAGCAAAGTAAATGGACTTTGATGAGAACAAGACAACAACTTTCAAGGGGATATAAAGAGGTGACCATAATAATTACCTAAGCATGCCTCTTTTTTTTTGGTTTTCAAATTAAGGATTTAGGCTTAAAAACCAACGTCTAACAATCATTTAATCCGATCTAAGCCTAATACTAATGTTAGAATACTTTAAAGTCGGTCCTATCATTTCTGGGTATGATCTTCTAACTAGTAGCTGGAAACAATTAACCTTTTTATGTTCTAAATCATAGGTATGCGCTGCGCCTTTAGAAAGGGCTCGGTTCCTTCTTCATGAAGTGCGTGCTGCCATTTCACCAGCAGTCACAGCGTTACATTCTCGTCCGCCTACCCGACGCCCTCCTTCCGCGGCCAGAATGTTCCAGAAAGTCATGAAAGCTGCTAAATCACCCGGATTTAATAAATGGTAAGAATAATATTAAAGCACAACAACATATTTAAAGATTAACTGATTGACATTTGACATGACTTTTATGCTTTTAAATTTAATTTTACATTTTATTGAAATATCATCTTAAATTTTTTGCATCTGTCTGGTGAGATAGTAGCTTAACTTAGCTGAGTTATCTATACTAAAGTGTACATGTTTTAATTTGCTTTCTAGTTTCGAAACAACGAAAGACCTTAGAAATAGGCAAAACAGTCTTAGCAAAAGTATGTTAAAAGCAACCGGTAGCCTTTTACAAGGCGACGCTCTACTCATAAAATCAGCAATCGCCCATGCTTCTAATAAAACACCTGAAGACGCCCCGAGTATAATAATCGAAACTTCTAGAATACACAATGACTCTAACGCTCCACCAATATTAAATAGATCTAAAGTTACCATAAAAATTAAGGATAAACCTTTGGAAAAGGATCTAAAGAATGCATCTAATTACGATGACATGAAAAATGAAGGAAGAGGAGATAGAATCAATGAAAGAGATGATATACTGGATAAGGACTATGACGATAAAACTCCAACGAATGAGTTATCGATAAGTTCCATAAACGATATAACTGAGAACTCGATATTAAAAGAATCGATGGAGAGTGAAAAGCAAGTGATGTTGCTGGCTGATGATATCAAGACTGATTTGATTTTGGCCGACGAAGAGAAAGATGATGATAATTCAGAAAGAAACAAGTTTGTTAATGCATGGGTTTCTAGGCTCGCCTGTGAAGAAAAAGGTACACATAGTAAGACTAATTTTAGAATTATATTTCAATTAATGCCTTGATGTATTGGCGAAAAAATTAGATTATATTCATGTATAATTATAATTTTACATAATATTGTATGTTGTGTATTTTCAGACTTATACTGGTTACTAGAGGAAGTAACTTCGGAGCAACAAAGCCTGACTGTAGCTATTATTGATTTCGTTATGACTGAAGAACCTTGTGATATAGATATACTTAGAAGAGCATTGTATTGTCAGGTATTTATAATATTAAACTCTGATCTGACGCGTATAATGTTGATATTAAATTTGAATTCTGTCTGGGTATTAATATGGTTTAATTTCAGGTGCAAAGAGCAGAAATGAGAAAGAATGGATATAGTATGATAAATACTATTCTTCACTCAACACAGACGATGTCGGAAAGTGTAAAGTACGCAGCTCTTTCCGGCCTATTGGGTGGTTGTATGGCGGATTCAGTACCATTTGTACCTATGAAACCCTCCATACCTTTGACACCACCACTGACTGAAATAGAGTCTGTGATACCTTATACAAAGTATATGGTAATGCTGGAACGATCGAAGTTGATGGATTTCGTATTGATAGAGTTAAAGGCGAGAGTGTTAGAAGGAGAACAGAGTCAAGCGCTGCCGTTGAAAATGAGCGCCAATTATGGTGCTCATGCGTTATTGAATAGACCTTCTAGAGCCAGGTTAGTTCGTTTTATTCTTTACTGAAAGTTAATAGTTTTTCATTTAACGAAAATGCTTGGCAGAGACACATGGAGGTCAGTGTTATTTATATTTTTGTGTACTCTACAGGTTCCTGATAACATTACTATTGCTGCTCATTGAAGGCTGTCAGGGTCCAGAACTGGAACAGCTGATTAACGGCGGTGCTTTAAGCATGTGCCTTACGTTACTGAAGCAGATTGGCGGCGATACAACACAATTGACGTCGCTCATTACTAATTCTTTGAAGTCGAAGTGTAAGTGTTAATAATAATAATATTAAAAAATTGTTTCTGTTAAGATTTTTGATTAGGATAAATATTTTAGTTTTGTAACGCATCAGTCATCTTTGGTTATTCGTTTTTTTTTTTGCAAAAATAAATAAATAAAAGAAAATCAAATTCCATGATTTAAAGCAACCAATCGCGTATAATATGCTAGACCATCAGATGTAATTTAAATTTTCATGTTTTACATGATTTATTTTCATGAATTTTATTTATTTAAAGAACTGGATATAGTGAAAAATACATCATATCTTATTCATTTTCTTTACAGCGGACTGTTTAATAATTTTTGAAGACGAGCGATTAGGTGCTCGTGCCCGTGGTGCGTCTTTATCTGGTCCAGAACTAGCTTCACTTATGAAGATCGGCACTCGAGTCGTTCGAGGCAAGGATTGGAAGTGGGGAGATCAAGTATGTGATAAACGTTTTATGTGCAGTCTTGATAATAACTGTCTTTAAATCTTAAATTGCGAGATGGTACTTCAATGTTATGATATTGATTTAAATAGTGAATCCTACGTTACCGGGTTAAGCGATTGACCGGGTTGATCGATTTCGGTGTTAAGCGTAAAGGAATGACAATATAGGTAAGACTTCTAAAAGCGCTTGACAGCTAGACCTGACGCATCGGTGCTACCACCTCGTAGGCACCATTTTAGGAAACACTCAGCAATTTTCTTTTGTCCTTGCACGTGAAATATCTATTTTGTAAATTAAACATTAAAATTTCCGAAACGAACACTGAAAAATATTTGTTTTGATAGCGCTGTCAAAACCTTTTACCAAAGTGGCGCCAACTGGTGGTGAAAATTCCTAAACACCCTCATTTTTTATTAGGATGGTGTACCAGGTGGCGAAGGCCGTGTTATCGGAGAACTAGGTGAAGACGGCTGGGTGCGCGTGGCGTGGGACGCGGGAGGGACCAACTCATATCGCATGGGAAAGGAAGGCAAATATGATCTCAAGCTAGCCCGCACGCCATCACCGCCTCCCTCTGTTGACGAAACTGTTCATGGGCCTGGTAGGTATTGACTTACGTATTGAAGTCATCTGCTGTTGTCTTATTTATACTTTATAGAATGTATGTATGTATGTATGTAGTATTAAAATAGTAGTAATATTTCAGTGGTGGAACCGAACGTGGAATGGTGGCCAGTAAGCGAGGTGCGATGGGCGTGTACTAGCGCGATACGCGTGATATGCGCGGGGGCGGGCGGGACGCGCGTATCGCTGGGTAATGTGGCACGACGCAATGTAGCCGCATTACAGAGGAGGTTGCTTACGCTCGCGCACGCACACGCCACGCCCCCACCTACGGCTTTCGCCTCGCATTATCATACAGCACTTGCGCTCGCTAGAGGTGAGTATTGTTCTACTTTTATACTTCAGTGGTAGAACCTAACGTAGAATGGTAGCCAGTAATAGTGCGATAGGCGTGTACAAGCGCGATGCGCGTGGTGTGTGCGGGTGCGGGCTGGGCGCTCGTGGCGTTAGGATGTGTGGCGCGACGTATCGTAGCCGCACTACAATGGAGGTTGTTACGCTCGCGCACGCACGTCGCACACACCGCCCCGCACGGCTTTGGCCGCACATTATCATGCGGCACTTGCACTCGCTAGAGGTGAGTATTGTTCTGGTCGCCTTAAGATTGAACCACATCTGACAGCTCGGCACCACATTTGCCTATATTTTTATCATCTTGTGTCACTTGAAATCGTCATTTACAAGAGCGAGAAGGAGCGACGGCGCGCGACAGCGTTGTTGCGTTCTGTCACTCGTTACTTAGTAGGAAAGAGCGGTTTCGTGCTGCCAGATGAGACCTGATCCAATTTTTGTCGTGCTGCCAGATGTAGTTTAACCCTGAGAATCTAAATAGTTTACTTAATACTTTATTATAGAAATATAATATACTTTTTTTAGCACTTTAAACACTTTGAAAAATACATTTATGTAATTTGTGTTCCAGCAAGTGCACAAAGTCCGGCAATGCGAATTTCATTATGCACGGACTCGTGGTTCGAGCTTTGCTACAGCATTATATCAGCCGCTGACAAGCCTATTACACAGGATCTAGTCTATTTACAAGTAAGTATTCCGGAATGTTTATTCATTTTAAACCTTCCATTTGTTATCAAGAAAATTCGTACAAAGACTAGTAAAAAAATGTACTTCGGAATATAAAAAAGTAAAATGATTTTAAATAAGTGCTGCTATCACATTACTGAGTATCATAATATAGACAGTGCAATTTTTTATATTACTACAGATACAAGCATTTTGGTTACTTCGTCGAGTACTAGTCGAACATAATGGCCCACCGGAGTGGCGTCGAACAGTTGGCGCACAATTACTAGCGCTGATCGGACGCCTCTGGCTTGAGACTCACGCTTGGGATCCCGCGTTCAGACCTAATCATCATGCGATTGCTGTTAACAGTGAAGAGGAAGAAGTTGGTAAGTAAAGTACTTCTTTTTAAGGTTAAATTTTTGTGCCACAAAGTAGATTTTGATTTAACATCAGAATGCATTTTACACCGCAAATGTAAATATCTGTAGTGTATTGTGCTATTAGCTTGTGTCAATCAAATGTGTTTGATTTAAGATCTTAAAATATAGGTACTATTCTGCACGAGTAAATAGAACGCTGGATTCTTATTATTTTGTTGAGATGCTGCATGAAAGGTATATTATTATCAGTGGCGTGCACTCCCTAGAGGCATAAAAGCACTGCCTACCCTAATAAATTCATCATAATTTTACCTAACTAGCAATATGCATAATGTATTATATTAAAAGAGATAGATTACCATTATTTTATACTCAGCAATATGTATATTTTCAAGCGTAATGATTTACTCTTTCAATTTAATCAACACAATATTACTTTACATCTATCTATGATACAACAGCGACATAGTCGTGCGCGCAGAATAATCAGAAAACAGCAATGCCTAAAAAAACACACATGCAAGCTTTTTATGCTCTATAAATACACGCACGCGGTTGATTTTCTTCGCGACTAAAGCACTGCTTAATTGAACGACACGCCAATAGAAAGCGTCAATTTTGAATTAAATTGAATTAACCAATGACGACGCATTTCATGAGTTCTCATTTGTGGATTTGTAGTTTGAGTATTATCCTATTAAATTAAATATGTATCTATAGATGACATTTTAGGAGTATTTGTAACCGATCTAATTTAGTTGTGTAATATATTAATATTTTATTCGCGTCAAAAAATAGCTAGTTGCCATTACCTAATGTTTTGTTTTGTTTTGTTTTGTTTGAGTGCAGACAATTAAATTGAATTATGGTGTTTATGACTTATATTAGTAGATAATGTAATTTTTTTTTTGTGGTGTGATTGTGTTATTATGGTTGATGTGATTAAGTGGTCAATTTATTTTTGTTATAATAAAGATTCAATACCGAGTGATTTGTGATGGTAATGATAGGTTAAGTACAGAAAAGGCAAACTAAAATTTAATATTAAGTAAGTACTTTAGCAATTAAACATATAATTTGCCTAACCGGTTTTACCTATATTTACAAAGTAGACAATCGGTAGGTACATACGTAGTCTCTTGTGTTTTCCGTGATAGCTATTTCATAAGTTACAAAACGTTCGTAATACATTACCGATCTAACTAACAATAAATTTTCAATTCGCAAAGAAGCTACATCATAAGTGACTGCCTCTGTGGTTCGGTGGTACTGTGTATGGACTACCACAGAGGTCACGGGTTCGATTCCCGCTTGGTGCAAAAATTTGTGTGCATGAACATGTCTTTTTGCATTGGTCTGGGTGTTTCTATGTATAATATGTTTGTATTTACAAAAAAAAAGTATTTAAGGATGTATATATCCGCATTCTAGAACCCATAATACAAGCTTAAAAATGCTTACTTTGAGTCTAGATGGCGTTGTGTGTAGTTGTTGAAATATTAAATTATATTACTAAAAGTCAATTGGAGGTGGTCACTCAAAATTATCATAACCATTAATCAACACATTTCGGCAAATTATGTTATGCCTACCCTATCGAAAATGTCTGTGCACGCCACTGATTATTATGCAATTTAAATGGTGATTTTATGTGTCTCGACACTACGTATTTACATATTTCGTGTTCGTTCAGATGTACGTTGGCGCGCACCTGCGACGGCGAGCTACACGGGTGGTACGTGCGCGGCGCTAGTAGCGTTACTACGAACGTTACACGCTGCGCCGCACTGGCATACACCACTCACTACGTTGTTGCTTGACAAACTACAACTTGCCGCGCAAATGGTAATGGCCACATGATCTAGTGGTAACACCTACCTCAATTACTCTTTCGGTTCTCTCACTTATCCATTTCCTTTTTCCTTTTTTTCCCTCATCCCCTTCTACATACATATACATGGTCGGCAACGGCTTGGTTGTATTTTCTAAGCATTGTTTCTGCAACGCTTAGAAAACATAGCCATGTTTTCTAAGCGTTTCTTTCTTTTTTTTGTATAAAAAATGAAGAAAACTTCAATACCGATTACCTAATTGTAACTTAGCGCGAACATTAATTTAACAGAAATTACTATATGAACTTGTTTTTGTAACAGGTAACAAGTGACTGGCATTGGTGGCCGCATACCAGTCAGCAAGATATGACGCAAACTATGAAACCAACACCACCGAGTCTTGAGAGTTGTCTTATAGGTAAGCTTGATTATTCTAGCATATTATTTGTTGTTACAATAATACAAAGTCCTTTATAGGTATAATATCCTTTATAGTAGGTACTCAAATAAATCATCTGGCTAAATAAATAACTTTTATTCTTATTACGTCGTGGCCGTACCAGTATATTCTAAAAGTTACTTAATCTCTTTGGTATCTAAATCGATGTGTGACAGCAAGTCGAACAAATATAATCCTTAACTTAACAGCGTAAGGTTGATATTAGCAAATATGTATGTAAATAGTATAGTATAAGTTTTGTCGAGCTTAGTCGACATTGTTATAGTGGCGAGTAGAATGTTACCGTAATATTCTACTCAATATAAAAGCCATAAAAGTGAACATCTAATGAATACCGAATTTGTTATGTAAGATGAGATGAAACGTTACATCGAAAAAGCGGACAATTTCATTGAAATGTAAAAACAATATACTGTGTGCATTAAGGTATTATAGACGTCCAAGAAGCTCTTGACATGCAACATTTTGTTACAGCTGGTGCCCTCGGTGTGGTCGGCGGTGTAGAATGGCGAATCAGATTAGGTCAGCGTGTAACAGCCGGATCGCCGCCGCGTAACGCTATCGTCACTCAGCTCTCATCTAGAGCTAAAATAACACTAGTTCACGAAGACAATACCACTACTAAGGTAATAATCATTAAAATAATCTACGCATTGGATTAGTATTAATCACAGACGAATTTAAAAATTGACTGTACGTGAAGCCCGCTTTTCTCCGCTTATAGAGCTATAATCGCCAACGTTTGCGCTAATTTCAATAATGTCAAACATGGTGTCAAGTTACTCCTACAAAGACGCGTTTGAAACCAACCAATCACAGCCGTGCTTTTGCTGAGTAGAATGACGAGGGATTTTTATTTTAAACAAATTGTTTCTTAAGTACTCCATTTACTGCATGGTATTACTTATATTCGTGTATATAAAAATGTTTTATACTAATTTCAGTGTGAGCTAGGCGGTATACAGAGCGCAGAGTGTGAACGTTTGGCACAACCGCTGGCAGGTGGCGAGAGTGCCTTGCGCGTGTGTGCCGCGTTGTTAGGTGCTGGCCCACAAGCCTCGCCCATGCACCCACATCACTTGCCTGGTATGATACCTTTGACTAAGATTATTTATTAAAACAATGTTGATATACTTAGTAACACTTACTTTTTCTATCAAAATTTAATATACTTACGAAAACTCCTTAGAAGTTTCAAAAATCTCGCTGGACCGAGTTTTTTAAAAACTTCTGTAGGGTCTGAGTTGGTACATAATTAAGTTGGGAATCGATTTTCGACTGAGTTGTAAAACCCAACGCAGAAATTCTAAAAACTATGGTTTTCTTTCGGCGTATATCTTTATTTCATAGTATTTTAAAACATTTATTTATTAACTTCTGATCAATCTATAATACTATTGCTTTTGTTTTTTTTTAGCTGAAATTGATGTATATGGACTAAGAAAACAACAAATGGAACTATTGACGTTATGCGCCGTGCGTGGATTATTGACAACTCGAACAAAACTGCGAAAAGTGTTGATGCAACCACCCGATAACGCTGGTAATTTTATTACTACAAATATTTATACAACGTAATATAAATGTTATAGAAATTACATTAAATAACGTGGGCAATGTGAAGACGTATTCTTTTTCGATTACACGTGTGGTCTAGCGTATGATCGCTTCGTCACATACGCCTAGTGAGTTAGTGATGCAATGCGCATACGTTTGTTTCGTGTGACTAGGTGTATTTTATATGAGTTTATGTATTGTGTTTCACGTCCTAAGACTTATACTTTAATGTAGGAGTAGTCGGTAAACTGATAATATGTTTATATAGAACTGAAATGCAAAGATGACCGGTGTAATACAACATTTCGATGATATGCAGAAGTTGGCATCAAGCAGCGCCTATTCTCCGTAGTACAATCTCGCATTCTGGCCTTCTTCGGACACGTTTACAGACGCGATAACTGTTCCATAGAACGCCTCGTTGTCCAGGGAAAAGTAGAAGGCATTAGACCGCGCGATGGACCCATGCGATAGACCGGCCACATAAAGTCTGTTGTGGGCGGCTTCTCAAGCCAATGCAGCAGGATGACCTCCAACAGGTCTTCCTGTTGCTGGCGAGACATCGTGAGGCGAATGTCATTTGCTCCTTCCAATAATACGACATGATGACCACGACTGCTCTGCCAAGAGCGTAACGATGAAGAAGAAGATTACATTCATACAAATATTAATATGTATCTCTAATTTCCAGTTAATATAGACAGAGCTACAACAGTAGGTACTGAAGGGACGTTACTTCGTCGATTACTGGCGCTAGCAACTCGCCCTAGTCCACTTTCCGCGTCTCACACACCGAGAGAACTCGAGGCGGCTGCACTTACTATAGTTCAACAACTAGCGGCTCATATTAACGGTAAGAATACATACTAAACTTCACGCCTGTCTCCGATTATTGGGGTAAGGAAATGCCCTTCGCTGCATCCAAACATACCTCCTTTTCTTGTTCAACATTCATTAATCTTTTTATATACACAAGTCGTTACAGATTTTTGTAATAATACTCATTTTATTTAACTGTTAACCGATTCTTTGGTGAATTTATTACAGACTTTGTTTGTTTCTCAGGTGATGAGAGAGATCACGAATCTCCGCCAGAAATACCAATAATAGACAAAAGTAATGTCATGCAAATATCAATGGGTCCGTCTACTAGTACCGCGTCTCTTCGTAAGTATAAAAAGCTATTGTTTTTTGGAAATGTCGTAGCTTTGTATAATTTTTTCGTGTGAATAATTAAATGTAAATATTTTCTTCCTAGCGAGAAAAGATCTCAATACATGGGCCAACTCATCTCAAGTTCAACAAGTCATCGAAATGGGGTTTTCTAGACATGCTGTATATGCCGCTATTCAAGCTCTAGGTATGAAAACTTCAAACAATTACTGTAAGTGTAAATATGTTATAGTTTGACATTATATTTATAAGATTTATAAAAATGTAACGGTTCTTTATGTTAATGGTTTACTGTTTATTTGTATAAATATAAACCTAAGATATCGCAGTAATTTGATAAGGCACTTGTACTATGCATATAGCTTCGCCCATAATGCAATTTCCGCCCACAACGTAATCGCCGACCTTAACGTAATCTCCGCCCACATAAATTTCAACCTTAACTATTGTGTACAAGGTTTATTTTCATTTACAGGTGGAACCAGTTTACCATCAGTAGAATCGCTAGTAGCATATTTATTGGAACTGCCGCAACAAGGCATGGACGATTCAGTATTTGAAATGAGACCACACCATCCTAAGCTAGAGAAGACAAGAACACCGTACAGGTGGCGCAGTTGTTTCGCTTCCGAAGAAGAGTACGCCCAATACTTATCTGATGTCATAACTCCGGGGATGACTGTACGCTGTTGTAAGGCCATTGAACCTGTAAGTATATACTCATACAGGCGCTCCTATATTATCTTTAATGTAAGATTCTTAAAGAATTGTTCAGCACTGAATCCAGTGCTGAACACTTTAATGAAAAGTGTCTATGTTGACAGCCTTTTAGCGTCGAACGATCCCTTACATATAATCGGGGCTTAAAAGAATCTAATATTAAAGATCGTCTTTATAAAAAGCACCCGTAAATAGTATCTAAATTAATAGTGTTTCCACTTAGTACTAGTTTAGAATATTTTTCGTTTTTCAGGTAGCATTAGGCGATGTTGGACAAGTACAAAAAGTTGAACGCGATATAAAGCAAAATGTATTTGTGCATGTAAGACTTTTTGTGTTATTAAAACTTTATTTGTTAGTCTCAAAATCGTCACGAATAGTAATAATTAATAATAAGTAATTTATAGTACTCTCATGTTATTAACAAGTGTTTGAAGATTATTCCCAGTATTATTTTATCTCATGATATGGTATCTGGTTATCATAACTGCATGAATAATTCTCTTAGCGGTCTTGCACACGAACGGCACGATAATAACAACGGCAGCCGATGACACCGGTCATTACCCGTGGTCCCGGTGGGTCGACCCAATACCGGGTCCATGCGTAAATTTATTTACCCGTGGTAATTTAAATTTATATCGATATTGTCAGAAGTCTTAGAAACAATCCCTATTGCATGGGACCACGTTAGCCGTTGACGCGTCAACGTCAGACGTCGACACTGGTTGACGGCGCGGCGGACGTCAACATTCCACACACAGGTTAAATAAGCCATTTTCGTTTACGAAAATAAAAGTGGTGACTTTATTTACAATTTACTTCTATAAGTTGATATTATTAAAATTAACTGATATTTAAAACTGTCAGACTGTTTTAAATATTAGTTAATTATAATGATATCAACGTATGGAAAAATAAAATTTTAGATTTTTTTGTTTTTTTTTGTATATTAGCCTATAGTGACATAGTGACTTCACCCTGCCTGATGGTAAGAAGTTAGTGGAATCCAGAAGTGGTGGCCACCATATCAAAAGCCATCGTCTTAAACTGCAGGTATGGTGGCCTTCACTATGGCGGCTGGGAATCGGGTTAGGGAAAGTGAATGAGGGAGGTAAAGAGAGAAGAAAGAGGGAAAATAGGGCCTCCGGTGCTCTCACCCACCGAACGAAACGCAGTAGTACGGATACTACTACTCTTACGTCGATCTTCTATTACTAGTAGTAGGTAGTACTTCCCCGGACGATCTGACCCATTCATGAACGAGCGTGGATCTACTACTAACAAAAAAAAACTTATACATGTTTGTTCTTCAATGAACATTAATGCTACTTGTGGTAAAGGAAAAACATTCGACACGACACCTGCCGTCGACCCGTGTCGACGGCTGTCGTTGGTAACATGCCGTTTGTGTTTTTGAAGCCTAATGTACAAACTAAACTTAGTTTTATTTTTAATACTTATCGCCTTGGAGAATTAACTCTACTACAGGTATTAGAAGACTTAAACATCGTATTGAATAGAGTGCCAGTGCACTAGTGCCAACACTCTTCAAAGTCAACTCAAAATTAATTGACACCCAACTTGAAATAAGGGTGTTTAGGACAATTTTTGCCACCAGTTGGCGCCACTTTGTTAAAAGATCTTCCATTTTGACAGTGCTATCAAAACAAATGTTTTTGTGTTCATTTCTAAAATTTTAATGTTTAATTTATAAAATAAATTTATTTCGCACTTTTATACTAATTTTATTTTATGGTGTCGTGTAAATCATTACTTTGGATCAAGCTGAAACCTATATGAGATGATAATAATAAAAATAAAAATTACATATTTTATTTTTATTTAGATTATATTACATAATCCATTGCGCAGGTGGAATGGCGTGGCTTAGGACGCGTGTTTGGCGTGCGCGCAATGCACGCTGAAGTAGTATCTGGTATGCCACCGTTTGCAGTGGGCGACCGTGTGCGTGTTCGTGCCGCAGTGACACAACCCCGGTACAAGTGGGGTTGTATCGATCATACCAGTGTTGGAACTGTTACTTGTAAGTTTTATGTTGTGGTGTAAAAATTAATATACAGACTTACAGGCAAATAAGGCTTAAATACCTTGACTGTGTTAAACTGTCTCGTCAGACACTACTTGAAACCACATCATCATTTAAAGACTCATAAACTTGTTGAACATCTGGGCCTCAACAATCAATAACAACATCTTGTAGTTTTCAAATTTTCAACATAGTTGGCGAGCGACCGATAGGTAAGGGGAGGTTCAGAATGTAGGTCTTTATGTATGTATTTAAGAGTTGTACTCTTGTCGGTGAAGAAAACGCCAACTTGAACTGCATTTTGCTTTTCTATTGACATCCTTATTTTACGTTTTTGTTTGATTATACGTGACATTGACTTTTTCTTTCTCTGATCAGAATGTAGAATATAGTTAAATATAATCTGTATGTTTTACAGCTATATCTAACAACGGTCGTGATCTCACAGTGGACTTTCCTCAACAACCTGGCTGGACTGGGCAAGTCAGTGAAATGGAACTGGTTACCGATCAGTGTAAGTGGTCTTCTTATATTTTATTTTGTCTAAATTTCAGTTTCCTGGTGTGCTGCTAATCTTATGCTAAATGAATGTAATAATTACTACTACTTCTTTTATGAATATTTATTCTTTTCGTGTAGGTACTCATTTTTAAACATATTTTGCCGCGTCACTGTGTTATTTGGATTAATAATTTATTCTAATCTAAAATATTGTGATTATTAGCGGAATGGGGTGAGAGTGCTGGTGGTACAGCAGTGGGGTGGCGAGGGGCGGTGCGAGCTGTTCGCGTGTCTTCTTGCCGACCCGGGGCTGGCGCCAGGCGTCTGCTTGACTCCCAACCACATACTTACTGGCAGAGCTCTAGCGGGAATGGCCAAGTACTTTACTTACACGTTATTTTATGGTATCTCATGTTTACGCTAGTAGATCCTTGTTGATTTGGCTCTATCCATGAAATACTACCCTTTCAAAGAATATCCATGTTAAGTATTAGCATTAGTTTTAGTACTAATGCGTTTCACTCGGTGAGTGAGGGCTCCGAAAGCCTAATTACCCCTCGGTCTTCTTTTCTCTTTTCCTTCTTCAGCCTCTTCTCCTTACATGATGGTTTACGGAAGGTTGTATTTGCTTAGCATTATTTCTGCAATGCTTAGAAAACCCAGTCATGTCCATAGGTTACGGTTGAGAAACCATGAAGTGGATCGTATTCTTGTTTTCCATCTAGTTAGACGTCTACGGGGTAATGATAAGATGTTTGATACAATTATAATATTGTTGTTAGCACTGGATCCGCGTAGAGATGCGCAGCGGTGTCCGCGTGCGTCGGCTAGGGTTGGGCGTGAGCGGCGGCGCGCACGGTCCCGCGGCGCTAGCGGTGCGTGCGGGCGCCACGTTCGACGACGCAGCGTTGGCGCCGCTGGCCGCCGTACCGTGCGCGCCGCCGCCGCTGCAGCGCGACCGCCCCGCAGCACCGCCGCCGCATCTACAGCAGATACAGCTACTCGCTGATTGTAAACAGGTACATATACTGTATACTACTAAAAATAATTCAAGCAAATTGTGATTTCTATTTTTTTTTACCAATACTAATTCTTATCTTATTTTGCATTCATTCATAAAACTTAATTTATTTGCTATATAGTTGAGTCAAATAAATATTGTTATATAAAAATTCCATTTATATAACAATATTTATAATAATCTGACATGTTTAGTAAAATTATTTGTTACAGTATTATCCTTGTATAGAAATTGGTATAAAGCAAAATCGTAATGTGAACGCAGACTGTCGTGTACATGGACTCTATATCACGGGATTTAGACCAAATCCACTATACACAGAAATTTTACAGGTAAGCATATTGTTTTATATTCTAATGCAGTGGAGATAAGAACGTTTTTTGATATTAATTTGATTGATGAATTATTTTATATGATTGAATGTTGTTGCAGAGTATGAATTTTGTTGCGGAAGATTGGATGGAAAGAGACAACTTAACAGGAGCTGTGTCTGCAGATAATAACCCACCAGCATTGTCAAGTGATTCTCCAAAGGTAAGAATGAAAATCACGTATGTCTTTATATTTTGAACTTAAACGTTAATTAAATATGGTTTATATTCCAATAAATAAATCGTTTCTGTGTTGTGCAGGTGTACGTGTGGGGCCTAAACGACAAAGATCAACTAGGCGGCGTGAAGGGTTCAAAGGTGAAGGTGCCTGTATTTTCACCGAGTCTCAGCGCATTGAGACCCGTGCACATCGCTGGCGGTTCAAAAACTCTTTTCATTGTTTCTCATGATGGAAAAGTAAGTCTATTGAGAGATAAAGATATATTTTTAAATAATCAATTAGGTAGGTCGACTGGTAGATAATGCCTTAGGCATTAAGTCCGCTTTTATCCATGTTATCAAAAAATATATAAAGTATAAATAAATATAAAGTGTATTGCCTGTGTCACTTTGCATGCTACTTGAAATTGTAACTTACAAAAATTGTAATAACCTGGCGATTAAAAAGAGTGGCCTGAGTTTCTTGCCAGTTCTTCTCATGGCTCTACTTCGTCAGCGAACTGGCTGTAGGTTAATTTGCTGACATTTTGTAAACTTTGACGTTCATAAGTGTTAATTTAATTAACCTATGTGAATAAATAAATTTTCATTTTCATTATATGGTGTAAATTCTAGCTATACGCGTGCGGTGAAGGCACTAACGGTCGTCTCGGCCTGGGACACAGCAATAACGTGTCAAGTCCGCGAGCTAATCCGTACCTTGCGCACGTACTCGTTCGTCGTGTGGCCGTACACTCTGGTGGAAAACACGCACTTGCGCTAACAGCGGATGGAAAGGTGTGTATGAAAAAAATATCGTGTACAATTTGCTTAGGTCAAAAAGGTTAACCTCCTAATAGATACCGCATTAACATTTTTTATTTTGAATCACATCTACAAAAATAAGGGGCAGGAACGAGATGCGCGGAACATAAAAGCTGTACTGTCATTGGCTATGTCAAGGTCAATATCCAAATGCACTGAAATACACTAGTCATAGTCCGTAGTGAGTTCTTATATTAGCGAATGCCGCTATGAATTGTGCGTTATTGTCCTGTTTGTGGAATCTATTAGGGAGTTTTCGTGGGTCATATGCATTTGCAACAATTGTACTTAATATCAAATATCTATTTTGTCTAGGTTTATTCATGGGGTGAAGGTGAAGATGGCAAGCTGGGTCACGGCAACCGTATCACGTTAGAAATACCGCGGCTCATAGAATCATTGTCAGGTGAACGTGTTGTTAGCATTGCTTGTGGCTCCGCACATAGTGCGTGCGTGACTGCACGGGGTCATTTGTATACGTGGGGTCTAGGGGAATACGGCAGGCTTGGGCATGGTGATGATATGACACAGTTGTTACCCAAAATGGTGAGTGTTAAATGAAATTCTAATATAAATGTAGTGTGTAGTGCTGTTACTGAACTTGTCTAGGTAATCTGTAAATAAAACCTTTGTGAGTTTGAAAGATTTTCTATAGTACTGAAGTTGCAGAATAAATGTCTCAGAAGCGGCAACGCGTAATAAATGTCATGTTGAAAGCATATAAGTTACAAAAGTGAATCACGTCATGACAAAAATGTCTTATCTTTTGACCATACATTCCTCCACATTTACCAGTTCATTAAAAAGATATATTTGTAGGTGGAAGCTCTATCAAGTTTAAGAGTAATTCAAGTGGCATGTGGATCACGTGATGCACAAACATTGGCTTTAACTGCGTGTGGCAAAGTATTCTCTTGGGGTGACGGCGATTTTGGCAAGTTGGGTATGTATATTACAAGTTTTATTTACCATCCCTAATTCCTTACTAATCATTCTTGGGAATGTCGGTCTAAATTTACTCCGATTACAGTTAACAACCTAATCATAAAAATAATGTAAGATATTCTAATATTTTGTACATTTTCTAATAGAAAACTGTGATAATTTATTTTCTTGGAATGCATGCTCTATGTTTAGATAATAAATGTTTATGAAGCGAACACGCTGTCCTTGCTTCGTTGTCGATAACAATCACCACCATGCTCCTTGCTTGTATATCATTGTGGAGGGAACGGATCTGACTTTGAAAGTAACACTAGCTTGTTTTGACTCAGGCCGCGGCGGCTCTGACGGCTGCGCAGTGCCGATGAACATTGAGAGATTGAACACACTTGAAGTGATCCAAGTAGAGTGTGGTGCACAGTTCAGTTTGGCTCTGACTAGAGATGGAGAGGTATGTTACACACTTACACTCACTCACGCACACACACACACCCACACACACACACACACCCACACACAAACACACAAACACACACCCACACACAAACACACACAAACACACACACGCACACGCACGCACACAAACACACACAAACACACACAAACACACACACACACGCACGCACACGCACACGCACACACACACACACACACACACACACACACACACACACACACACACACACACACACACACACACACATACTTTTTTTTTTTTTTTTATTTTATTTTATTTTTTTTATGTTTCGCACTACTTTAATAAACAGTAGATGTAATATTTTGTGACTCTCAATCTTTAGTTTGTTATAATTGTTTTTTGTTTTGATTTCTTAACTTAATCAGATTAAATTATTGTTAATCTAATGAAAGGAGCGGAGATTTCAACCACAAGCAAGCTTTTGCTTAAATGAAAACTCCAATACATGTAATAGCTTATACTTTAAGTTGAAGAAATAAACATTTTTCATTTTTTTTTCATTTTCATTTTATGTATCAGTTTACCTTTATTAAGGTATCGACAGACGATCGTATGTGGAACGTATCACGACGCGAATGTCTGTTTATGCCTTTAGAGAGAAACTCATTTTTTTTTAAAAAGTAAGTTTATTCTAATTTAATTTCATTTATTTTTATACTAGGTATGGACTTGGGGTAAAGGTGACTATTTCCGGCTTGGGCATGGATGTGATGCTCACGTCCGTAGACCAACCCTAGTAGAAGCATTGCGTGGGCGTCGCGTCATCCATGTAGCCGTTGGCGCTTTGCACTGTCTAGCTGTTACTAGCGAACATCAGGTATTTGAGTCAAAGAAATATTAAACATTTTAATATAAAATAGCATAAGATTCAAATAAATCTGCTCCAACAAGTGTATCATCTGCTGATTGGTATAAAGTTTAAAATTGACAATTTTTTTGGGTATTTACTTATTTATTTATTATTTATGTACACACATGACAATTATAGAAAACGAACATAAGTAAGAAGAGCACAAAGGTACTGCTTATTTCAAAAGAAATCTCTTCCAGCAGACCTGCAACAGGAAAATTTGATGAGAGACATAGACACAGTGTGTAAACTAATTATTGATAGATTAAAACTAAAACAAAAAAAAATACACAAATTACACATACTTATAATAGATAAGAATATATTTAATGTAAAATGCAAGGGTGCTGCCTTATAAACTTTAAGACCCTTGCCTGACGTACTTATCATAAGCGATGTATTAGTCTCTAGAAAATGAAATACTTATAAAAAGTTAAAATGTTGAAATATCTCGACATCTGCCAAACGACATGCTAATGAGGTAGCAACATCTGCTATTAACTCACGCTTTATATGTTGGACAGGTTTGGGCATGGGGCGACAACGACCACGGTCAACAAGGCAACGGTACTACTTGCGTGAACCGTCGCCCGGCTATAGTGGCCGGTGTTGAAGGCGTTCAACGCGCAGCAGCGGGCTCGTCCCACTCAGCGGCGTGGTCCGTACGACCAGCCACGTTACACACGGACGCACATTCGCCCCATATAGCCCCACTACCGTTCCCTTCTCTCAAAGATCCTTTGGGAGCGCAGAGCCTTGGTAAGTATTGGGATCTCATACCTTATTACCGTATTCATGTCTTATTAGTTTTCTTTGGCTACAGATACAACAGATAAATCCTAATAAATGCCGCATACAGGGCAACTTACGACTTATTCCGGTATTCGCTAGTATAAGAAGTCACTACGATTGATGCATTTCAGTGAATTTGAATCTTGCCCTTGAAGTAGCCAATCACAGCGCAGCTTTTACGTTACTCGCATCCTACTCTTGCCCACTATTTGTGAGCTTGATTCAGAAGAAATAAATGCTAATGCTGTGTCTATTAGGCGGTAAATCTTTAGTTTTAGTGTTGTTTATCCAAGTTTTCTATTCTACAGGCCTATATTCTGAAGAGAGTGTAGTCGATGAACCACAAGGTTCACGACCGTTTCTAGCTGTGGCAGCCCTGGCTTTGGAACCGCCTGTAGCGGTGCAGCATGCACTGTCACTGATATTACTTGCTTTACACATAACACAGGTAACATAACGGTCACTGTATCCATTACATAATCTTACAAATTTGCAAAGAGTTATATCACTGTTAACATTAGTAATCGCTGAACTAATAAGGTAAAGCTTGCTGAATTGTATTTATTTCATACTTGTGTAGGCAGTTCTCAGTAAACGAATACTGTTGAAAGTGCTTTCAACATAAAAATGGAAGATTCTCTATAGGCCGGAGCATTCTGGACACCGGAAACCTAATTGGGCGATATTTTTATTACAGTAGTTTCTTAACAATTTTACTATATGTCAATTATGTCCAAGATGAACTTAGGAAAGTACTGACTTTCAAACTCTATATTAATACTTGACGAGTTTCGTCATCACAATCATTATCAACCTTTTGTTTAGAAAAGCTTACTGCGAAATTAACTTTAACATTTCATATTACCAGGCGCGCAGTATGCTAGTAGAGGCTCTTCGCGCGCATGAAGCTTGTTCTGCTACAACGCCTGTCGTGGCTAATATCGATACTGAGGATGAAGACGCCGAGGCTGATGCTCGCACTGGGGGAGGCGAGGCGCCAGCTGATAGGGCTACTTTACCAGTAAGTTATAGCTATAACATAATAATGAGGTTTTGTTTTGTTGGTATTTAATGGAAGACCAACAACATGAACCGTAGATATACATACAATACGGTATGGCTTTGCAAATTCTTTTTGCGAAACTCTCATGGTCCGTACTGGTGGTTGACTGGGTGGTTTAAGACTATATAAGTTTAAGACGGTGGCTTTTGGTATGGTGGCCACCACTTTTGGATTCTACTGACTGCTTACCATCAGGTGGGTGAAGTCACTTTGGTAGGCTCATGTATAAAAAAATGCTTGTTATTAAATATAAGATAGAGTTGCATCATTTAGAAGAAGTTAGCGGAGAAACAGAAAAAAACAGCAACTTTGAAATTAAGAGATTTGATGAATTTATTTTGTACTTATCAATATTACATTTCTGCACTTTAATAGAGTGGAGCAAGTAGCCCTCTGAGTGGTTCGATATCGTCGCGGCATTCCGCTGTAATGTCTTCAAGCGCTGTGTCAGTGGCTGCTGCGACTATGACTGTACAACAGGCGGAGGCGCCTAAGGTACACATTTCTTTAAAGAATATTATGTTGTATGTTAATTGTAGAAAAAGTCTAGAGGACGTATACGAAAACTTTACTTTAGAAAATTAATCATTCAAAATAATTTATTTCGGATAGTGTGATATTAAAATGGTCCATTCATTATTTAAATTTATATTTTTTTATTTAATCTGCGATATTGCGCAGTAGCAAAAACATTTAAGTTTTTATCAACAGAAATAGAAACAAATTGTTTTTATTGTTATGTAATCTCCTCGTTTATAATTTCAGTTAGCCCTCGATGAGTTCACGTCACAGTTAGGCGAGTCTGACGCTAGAGCGTTAGTAGATTTGCTCAAGCTAGCGGCAGCGGGCAGAATACCCGATGCAAATAACGCTGTTAAAATTATCACCGATGTTCTTATGGGTGAGCCGTTTACGAGATTTCTTATCATCAAATTTACTTTTCATGTTATCATATTATATTTTTAATAAGTTTCGTAAAAAGTTTTAACAGAGAGGATTAAATATTTCGTTCCAACGTTTGTTGCGACAAAATATGTAGACATTGATCTAAAAAAATTCTATGTTACCTAGTAAAAAAGTCTGTGTAGGGTTGCAAATTGAAGAGACAAGTGCTATAACTAAATTACCTCCTTATGTACACACCTTCAAATCAGTACTTAATTATTATTGTTTATTGAACAAGTTTTATTTAGCTGGGTTTGCTTGCGATAATATTATACATTTATGTTCTCCAGCCCTCTGCGCCAGTAAACCAGCCGTAGCAGATATGGTGGTAGAAGTATGTGTCTGTGAGCTGGAAGAAGCCGCGGCTGGCGGGGGAAGAGCACCGCCGCAACCCGTCACTGTTGACAGTCCACACCCGTATGCAGATGATACTGATATATCAGGTAAGAACTGAATCTAAACTTAATATTATAAAGAATAAAATGGAAGAAAATCTGAGTAACTATGTATCAATTTAAAAAATTCTTTGACATATAGAAAGCTACAATATCAGCGAGTAACATAGGCTACATTTTTTGTGGTATACTTACTCACGCGAGCCAAGCCGCTGGTAACAGCTAGTTTATTAATATAAGTATGACAATTTAAATTCAGCTTTCATCAGTCATATCTCTCAAGTCTATCTTTAATATACTTCTGCAACAGGCGTAGTAAAAATACCTGGTGCTTCATCTCTTCGAGTGGTATTCGAACAAGGATGTTCAACTGAGAGACGCAATGATCCACTGACGATATCGGATAGCACTGGTCGTGTTCTTGCAACCCGCTCTGGACGTGAGCCCACTGATTGGGCTCAAGAGATCGTGGTCAACGGTAAGATACTCGTATATAAACATTGAACTACATAATATTATGAAATTTTTATGTTACACTGAAATAGCAATTCAGAACAATAGGGGTTTTCTAAAATGACGCCCACGAGGTGGTAGCACACAGGCGTCAGGTCCAGGCACCTGTAAAAAGCGCTTGAATGAATTTTAAATTTTTATTTTGAATTTTTGTGAATGAAAGACTTTCACCTAAATGGCGCCAACAAGTAGCGAAAATTTTCCTAAACACCCTCATTGCCATGTCCCTGGTGTACGCAAAGCGCTGGCAGGTGTAAACGTCAAAGTGCATCTTAGCTAGTTGTGATGCCCGTACTGCGTACACGTATCTAGCAGTAAAAAGTATCTTTATATTATGTAAATACTCATTATCTATACATATAATAAAAGTGTAACCAATCGCTGTCTGTACATGGAAGATATATGAGAAAAAAAATTATTGGGCCTTTATCAACGCAAATAGAACCCAAAACAATTATTGTTACAATTTTTGTCTGTTTGTCTGTTTGTCTGTTTGTCTGTGCGTTTGTTCACGCTAATATCAGAAACGGCGTATCCGATTTAGATATGGTTTTCACTAATACATTGTGGTAAGCTTCACTTAACATTTAGTGTTTGTTTCATGTCAATCGGTTCATACATAAAAAAGTTATGCCAATTTAAAGAATCACGTCGAACATTTTCTGATAGAAACTGAGACTAACAGGTTACGGAATAGCTGATAGCGTTTTTATTGTTCGGATTCCTCTCATTAGTTTAAAATGAGTCCAGTTTCCAGTGAGCCTATGTTTCGCGATGACAATTAATAAAGCCCAAGGTCAGACACAACTAACTAAAAGTTGTGGGCGTGGATCTAGGTATTAGCTGTTTTTCGCACGGTCAGCTTTATGTGGCTCTATCACGTGTTAGCATTCCTAGCAGCCTGTACAAACGCACAGCCTATACTGCTGGTCGTAGTGACTTGAAATTTGGAGGGTGTGTTTGTCTAAATGTCTAGAGGTTGTACTAAAAAAGGGTTACTAAAATTTTATTCCTAAGTGTGTGTAAAGGGATGAAATCGATTGTATGAATCTTCTTCATTTCTTAATTTACAGTTTTGAAATTTTGTTTTGGAATACTTCTATTTAAATAAAAAATATACTTATAATTTTATTTTAACAGGGGTGGATTTAGAGGGGTGAAATTAGGGATGAAATATTCTATACAAAGATCTTTAGCTTTTGAAATTTACAGGGTGGGGGAGGGAGGGAAAGGAGGGAGGAAAAGGAGGAATTGAGGAGAAGGAGGAAGGGAGGGGAAAGTGAGAGGGAAGTGATGGGGGAGTTAGAGGAAAGTGATAGAGAAGTGAGGGCGAAGTGAAGAGGAAGTGTGGGGGAAATGCGGGAGAAGTGAGGGGAAAGTCAGGAAGAAGTCAGAGGGAAGTCAGGGGAAAGCCAGGGATAAGTGAGGGGAAAGTGAGAGGAATGTTAGAGGAAAGTAAGAGGAAAGTGAAAGGAAGTGAGGGGAAAGTGACGCAGAAGAAACGGGGAAGTGAGGGGAAAGTGAGGGGGAGTTGAGGGGGAAGTGAGGTGGGTGAGGGGGCGGTGAGGGGGAAGTGAGAGGTAAGTGAAGGGAGAGTGAGAGGAAATGAGGGGGAGTGAGGGTTAAGTGAGGGGTGAATGAGGGGAAGTGAGGAAGACAGTAGAGGAAGGGAGGGGGAAGGAACACGGAAAGAAAGGAGTTCTCGAATGGAAAGAAAAAGAAAGGAGAAGGAAGGGAGAACTCTCTTCTCCTTTCATCCTTTTTTCTTTTCCTCCTGTCCTCTCCCTTCCTATCGCTTACTATCCCTTCCCCTCCCTTTTTCCACCATTCGAGAACTCCTTTCTTTCCGCGTTCCTTCTCCCTCCCTTCCGAGGAGGCAAGGTAGAGGGAAGTGGAGGAAAGGGCAAGAGATGCTGGAGGAGGGTGCAAGGGATGCTGAAGGTGAAGAGGAGAAGGGGGAGGGAAAGAGAGGAAGGAGGAAACTGTGGAGAGTGGAGAAAAAGTTCAATAGGGAAGAAGGGGAAGGGGAAAATTATTGTAGTGAAAATTTGCCTTTGTGTATTGTATATTGTTTTTACGAGGGATATCTTTAGGTAGGTGAAAGAGTATTTGTATGAATGGGAGATTAAAAATAGTATTTAAACAATATAAAAATGCTATCTATATACATAAAAGCAAAGGTCACTTACTCACTTATCACGAAATCTCAGAAACAACAAGTGCTAGGAATCTCAAACTTTGCATTGTCGTTCCTGTGCTCACTTAGACGGAATTTTGCGAAATCCATCCCCTAAGGGGGTATAAAGGGGTGGCAAAGTTTGTATGCAATTTCTATAGTTTTTATAGTAGGATTACGAAATTACTAGAAAATACTCTTTTTTTATTATTCAGCAACCCCCCTTATTAAATGGGCAAATAAGAGTCGCAAGTTTATGTGAAAGTGATTTGTCAGTTTTAGCGGTAGCGGGTTTAAACTGGATTCGCCATAGAGACGGATAATACTGATACAATGTACGATTGCCATAAAATCAGGCACGCAATATTCTCATAGAGGCACCCATCTAAATTTTCACGCGAACGAAGTCGCGGGCAACAGCTAGTTATAAATATAGTCATCGCTAATAGTAATTGCTGTCAACTTTTGCAGCTATCTGTATATATGATTACTTGTTTACGTTAATACTTGTGTCTGTATTCAGGTGACGAATTACGTTGGAGATTTACTAGCGATGGTTCAGTTAACGGATGGGGCTGGAGGTTCACAGCGCATCCTATATTACCGTCACATTCTCTCACGGTATATGAAATGCCTTAGATTTCAATATTTGCTTGTTACAATATTTGCTTGTGTACATTTGAACAGCTAAACCAAGGATCGTGTTTTAATACATATTTTCTTTTACTAGGAAATCGGCTCGGATCGCTACGTGCTATCTTGTCCCTCGGTTGAGTTAGCTTGGCGTTTACTCGACGGTCCTTTGCTGGCTGCCATCTCTAATGATCATCAATTGGCACCGCGTTTAGCGCAAGCACTGGCTATCTGCGCACAGATGCCTACTTTAAGTATGTATACAGTGTATACCTTACATAGTTTTACTTGTTCAGCTTCAACAGAGATCTGCAAATTTGTTTTTAAATAATAATCGATTTTAAACTAATCTAAAAAAACTGAAATAAAATAATTTAGGAGCATTTTAAGTAATTACCTGGAGAGTGACGTGTGCTCGAACATTCTGTTTTGTATGTTCAAATACGTGCACGACTGCCTGAATATTTTTAAATGCACGTATGCGCATACATAACGTGCGTACTTGCCTTACGTGCAGATTTAGCCCCACTAAACCATAAAATAAAAGATAATTATTTTGTAGATGGTATATTAGGTATTTTATATTATAGCGTGGCGAGCTCGTGTGTGGTGCGTACGTCGTTTACGCGGTGTAGTGTGCGGCGGCGGTTGCGGAGGGGGCGGGGCGAGGGACGCGGGCACGGGCGCGCCGCCCGCGTTGCACCATCTACCTCAGCTGTTGCACGCGCAATACGAGCATGAAGAACCGGCGTTACGGACACCTACACATTTGTTGCATACGCACTATCTTAAGGTATGAGACACGTTTGCGTTTTTGATCTAGCAGTTATGGAGTTCAGCTCGCTTTTGCTATTAGGCCGGTATTACATTATCATAGAAATATGATCATAGATGTGTGAGTCATTTTTAAATGAAGAACATATGACTGTATAATATCTACATGTGATTCATATTGTCTATGATCATAGATATGGGATCCTTATGACAGCTAGCGTATAAATATGATCATACTCAACACACTAGCACAGTCTGTATGTAAATACAATGTGCTAGTGTATTGCTATGATCCTACTTGTACGCTAGCTATCAAAAAGGATGCTATAGCTAGACTGTGACACTAGCGTAAACGTACAGTTGATGACGTTTATATGATCAATAGTTGTAATAAGTAAAAATGAAGAACGTCATTATATAACTATGAACATAGAATTTGACAGATATGAAATCATATTTATATGATTTAAATATGATAATGTAATACCGGCCTTAGGAATCGAATCTTACTGTCGAATATTTATGTGCTGCACAAATATTGGTTTCTAGAATCTGAGAGTATTTTTGTGTTAGATATTTAAATATTGTAAAATTCACCGCGTGGGCTTGGGAGAAAAGAGCTATTTGATAGATTCATCGACGCAGTTTGTTCTACATAGTACATTTATGTCAACTAATATTATTAACAGGAACTCGCATGGTTAGCGTGTGGTCTTCGAATGGATTCCCGAGTATGCAGTGGTCCTGACTCGGCACGTTGGGCATGGTTCAAACGTTACTGTCTCTGCATGCGCACAGCTGATGCGCTTATACGTCGAGTAGCCATGCCTATGCCGTTCTTATCCGACGTACGCAAGCGGCTGTCGGATCTAGGCGTCTACAATAGCGATGAAGCGACAAGTGACGCACATTACCCGTGGGAGGATAATACAAAATTCACTCGGCAACATGACGAACAACTACTGCATTGGGTTAACAAGTAAGTAGAGAAATAATATATTTTAATTTTTATTCATATCACACCCTAACACTATATAACAAAATATTGACATAATAAAAAATATTCACAAACGTATCGCATTTTCAGGCGTCCAGAAGACTGGTGCGGTTGGTGGGGTGGTGGTGCCCGCGGTTGCGCAGTGTACGGCTGGGGTCATAACCACCGCGGACAGTTAGGCGGCGTCGAAGGTGCTAAGGTCCGCACTCCTACGCCGTGCCATGCTCTCGCAGCACTCAACCCTGTACAGCTAGTGGGGGGTGAACAGACATTGTTCGCTGTCACGCCTGATGGCAAGGTTTATGCTACAGGTATGAATATATTTATTTTCTATATACATAACCACCACGAAAAGTTAGGCGGCGCCGGCGTGGGCCTACACCTGCCTGCTGTAGAGTTATATAAGTCTTAATACTAATAATCTTTGTACTAAATAAGTAATTATTATAATTTCTCTAGGTTACGGTGCTGGTGGTCGTCTAGGCATCGGTGGCATCGATTCTGTCTCTCAACCAACTCTATTAGCATCCATACAACATGTTTTCATTACAAAGGTTAGTCATTTAAACTAAATATATTTTCTTTGACTGATCTCCTTTCTCCATTATTATAATAATTTATTTATTACTTATTGTTGTTCAGGTTGCTTGCAATTCAGGGGGCAAGCACTGTCTAGCTCTTTCCCTTGATGGCGATGTGTACAGTTGGGGAGAAGGAGAAGATGGTAAACTGGGACATGGAAATCGAGTGTAAGTAGACCGTCAGAATTTTTAATCCATTTGTCATTGTAATACTCCGGCTTCAGAATGGTTTTTTATTAAATATACCAGATAGAAGATAGTTTATTATTGTGCTTGTTGCACTACCAAAAACAATTGTTCATATTACTGAATTAACGTCTTTAGTAAATGTTCTATTAAATTTAATAAAACGCTCTGAAGTCTTCCGGCATCGCGTCGCTATTCAATGTCGAACTCGGTACTGAAGTCGCTCCGTTAGTAATTTAAAAGTGTAAGCGTCTAAATTTATTATTATTTCTTTACACAGGAGCTACGACCGACCGAAACTAATAACAGCATTATCAGGTCTTGAAGTAGTGGCAATTGCATGCGGCGGCGCTCATTCCGCATGCCTGACCGCTCGTGGACGTATATATACGTGGGGGAAAGGTCGATATGGACGGCTCGGGCACGGAGACTCAGAGGACCAACTTGTGCCTAAGATGGTAAATATAATTATATTTTACATTCTCGCTTACAGATAAATTCCGCCTTTCAAATTTAAAAAAACTATAACATAATTATGGCTTTTGGTTGCAGGTCGAAGCATTATCATCATACCGAGTGATAGACGTTGCTTGTGGTTCTGGCGACGCTCAAACATTGTGCATTACTGATGATGACAATGTTTGGTCATGGGGTGACGGTGACTATGGAAAATTAGGTAACTAATTTACATTTACCTGTTATAACTATCACTGACAATGCACAAATCAGTAGAACAAGAATCTTTGAAAAGGAAGAGGTTTACGAATAACTTATATTTAACCTCCATGAATGGTTTCTTTGTATCGTACTGATTTATTGTTTCATTTGGTGACCAGGACGTGGCGGCTCAGAAGGTTGCAAGTTACCAATGAGAATAGACTGTTTGAAAGGACTACGTGTTGTCAAAGTTGAATGCGGATCTCAATTTTCAGTCGCTTTATGTCAATGCGGTAGTGTTTATACTTGGTAAGTTCTAAAAATATTATTTACTTACTCGCGACCGGCCATGACTTCGAATTACATTTGCGTAGATCCCGATCCCGTGGCGATCGGGATAAAAAGTAGCCTATGTTAGTCGCTAATAATGTAGCTTTATATAGGTAAAAGAAATTTTAGAATCGATATAGTAGTTTTTGAGTTCATTCGTTACAAGCAAACATACAAATATTTTTTTTCTCATATGATTAGTTTATGTAGATACTTTTAAATTATTTTATATAATGTCTGAACTAACTTTTATTACTATTTATTATAGGGGTAAAGGTGACTATCATAGACTTGGTCATGGGAGTTACGAACATGTAAGACGACCCATGCGCGTCACAGGTATGCAAGGGAAGACTATAGTATCTATTGCCACAGGTGAGTTAAAATTAATATACTTAGCTATCAAACCACCATTTCAAAAAAGATGTACGAGGGACTTTTCTAATTCAAATCTTGTGTTAATTTGATTAAGGTGCAAAATTGACTATATTGACTTTCTCATATTATTTCTAATGCAAGTTTAAAGCTTTTTCCAATTACTTTCATATTATGGACAGTGGGCTCTTATTAAATTTCATAAACACATGTTAATCAAGGTCCTATTATTATAATTCTCAAATGTATTTAGGGAGCCTCCATTGCGTGGCATGTACGGACCAAGGCGAAGTGTACACGTGGGGTGATAACGACGAAGGTCAACTTGGCGACGGCACGACCCTCGCCGCTCAAAGACCGAGGCTGCTGATTGCGTTACAGGTAAACAAATATACTTATTAATATTTTTCTTGAAGTCTGGAAAGGTTGGACTGGAACAGTACAATGTCATTTTACATGGAAAAGTTAAAGACTTATGAAGTATTTCTCGTTCTAATTTCATTTGATTGCCTATCATTTTCGTACAGATTAAGTATAAGATTATTAAAATATGGTTTTGGTTGCCTAGGAGTAATCTGCAAATTTTTCCTCAATTATTTTAATGAAACATAATTTTGATTAGAAGGATCTAAAATAGCATTAGATAATAAATTCAACACTGCACCATATTGTCGTTTTATAGGGAAAACGTGTAACCAAAGTAGCGTGCGGCAGCGCACACACTGTAGCCCTGTGTGTAGAAGCGCCGCGCGCCCCGCGACCGCCGCCCGCCGCGCCACTGGAGTGTCATCTACTGAGAGATATGACGCCACAGCTTATTTGTAACAGACTGGTACGTTTATAACTTAGTATATTATAGTATAGTAGCAGATACAAAAGATCTACTGCCTTGTTCTCAACTGCCGTAAACGGTTCATCCCTAATCTAAGAAGAAAGTTCTATCCAAAACCGTGTGTCTGTTAAGAGCGTTCACACAAAGGAGTGGCAATGTCGCGATTTAGTGTCATATTTTTGTGGTTTTTAAGTTGTATCATTTAATAAAAGCTTTATTTTAAAAATGTTTTTGAGGACACTTTTCAGAATTAGGCGAAAGCTATATAAAAAGTAAGTAATCATAATGCTTACAGTTATATTACTATGAAAAAAACGCAATGGAAAGTTCCAATTTATTATTTGCATATAAATAGAACTGTAAGCGTTATGGTTACTTACTTTTTATACAGCTTTCACGTAATTCTAAAAAGTGTTCTGAAAACATTTATAAAATATAGCTCCGATTAAATGATAAAAATTGAAAACCACGAAAACATGACGCTAAATTGCGACGTTGCCACTCTTTTGTGCGAACGCTCTTAAGATTTGTAATAATTGATATCGAATCTGTCGTATCAGCAATCACCATTGACATAAGAAAAGGCAGCTTTATCGTAACTGCGATACGATATATTTGTATCTTGGTTCTTAAGTTTTTTACTTTTTCTGTATTAATATAATAGTTATTGTAAATATTCATTATTTTGTAGGTTTTATTGCATCAGTTCTCTGAGCTGGTATGTCCAAACTTGCCGTTATTAATCCTGGATGGGCCATTGGACCAGTTGAGGACTTTATTATTCTACAGCGTGAAGGAAGCTGCGTTTAGAAAGGTACCTTTTATTATTAAAAACGAATGAATTATGATTGCTATATTATCAAAGAAAATCCTTTCTGGACGTCTTATATCTATATTTAATGTGATCTAGATTTTGTTATCTAATGTAGTTATATGATACAGTGACACACTGTATTATTGCTATAATTATTTTAACCGACTTCAAAAACGAGGAGGTTATCAATTCGGGTCGTATGTTTTTTTTTTTTGTATGTTTGTTACCTCATATCTCGGTCATTTATGAACCGATATGAAAAATTTTTTTAACATAACGACTTTGTTACACAACTATAGCCGTTTGTAGCAAACTTAACTCCTTTTTAATAATACACACTTCACTTCTATATTGTTCATATTTGACTTGTTTAAAACACACTAGCCAGTTCGCCGGCTTAGCGTAGGGCCATGAGAAGAACTAGCAAGAAACTCACGCCACTCTTTTAAATCACCAGGTTATTACAATAAGTTACAATTTCGAGTTAGCACGTCCTTTCTACTCGGTAACCGAACGACGACTCACCAAAGTTACGCAGGATACCCGAAGGCGCGTTCACAATGCACACGTTTATTGTTCTTTGTCGTGGGCGTAAGACCACACCAGGGTGATTTCACCGATACACGGTTTCACCCTGATGCGTTCCCGAAGGCGCGTTCACAATACTAATATATTATTTATACTTATTATATATATTATAAATAGATTACCTTAGTATTCATAATACTAAGGTAATCTATTTTTATGGCTTCCTTATTGATATTTTATGGCATTTGTAGGCTATAATGGCAACAATGGTTCGCGAGCGTCAACACGGGCCTGTAGTAGAACTATCCCGTGTGGCCGCTAGACGTGCTCGTCGCGGCGGGGCGGGGCTAGCGGGTCCAGCGGGCATGCGGAGCGTGTTCGGACAGATGGTGGCGAGACTACCCGCGCTAACTCAGGACGCGCTCGCGCTGCCACATCGAGTGTGGAAGGTCAAGTTTGTGGGTGAGTCACAGATCTTTTATTGATGACTGCTGTAAATAGTGATATCAAGTACGTATGTTCTAAGTATTTTATTTGTTTTTTAAATTATAACAATTTACTTTGTCATTCTGACTTGTTGTACGTCATAAAAACCGAGCTTAGCAACCAGAATCCAAAAAAAGGAACAGCTTATTTGCTATGCAACCAAAATTGCTGAAACAGTATTCCAATTTTAAAATAGCAATTATTAATACCTTACAGAAAAGTTACTATTATTTTTTCAAAGAGTCATCACTATCGGTTTAACAGTCAAAATTAATCTATTTTATAATGTGTGTCTATAGGTGAAAGTGTAGATGACTGCGGCGGCGGCTACAGTGAGAGTATAGCAGAGATGTGTGAGGAGCTGCAGAACGGATCGCTACCCTTACTAATGGCCACACCCAACGGACGCGGGGATGCGGGCGCGTCTCGGGACGCGTTCCTACTCAACCCCACTGCGAACACGCCGCTGCATCTTAACTGCTTCCGTTTTCTTGGTATGTCCGTGATCGTAATAACTACACTGTATTATTATCTTGAATTTTAGAGAATGAAAAATATGTATATGTTTTTCTATGCGTGTACAATAAAGAATAAAGAACAATATAGAACTTTAATTTTTTTAAATATTTTAGTATGTAAAATTTTTCTGAACTTTGAGATTTCTTTATTTCCTTGTTAAAACTCAGCAATCGCTTCCTTAATGCTTTTGAATTCTATGGGCAACTTTTTATTAGGTGGACCATTGGCTCTCCTACCACCAATCCTAAGACTGACATAATAAACTCAACTTGATAAAAACTATATTGATTTCTTTAAATATTTAATACATGGACCAGATTGCTGGATTACTAGAAGCCGAAACGTCGAAAACAACACACAGAACACTAATAATGTTTATACTCTAGGTGTACTAATGGGCATCGCTATTCGTACGGGGTCACCATTATCCCTCTCTCTTGCGGAAGGCGTTTGGAGGCAGCTAGCAGGGCAATCACTAAGACCGCAAGATTTGGCTGAAGTGGACAAGGACTTCTTACCAGCGCTATTGTGCATACGGGACATGACACCTAGTAATAAGGTACTTAATCTAAATTTATCACAAGAGCAATCATCATAACACATCGTCTCATTATATCAAACAGTACGTTTCCGTAGCTCGTTTCTTATTTAAAACAAATATGTAGTAATTTAAAATAATCAAGAAAAAGACTTTTCTTCTTCTGAATTGGCAGAATAACAGCAGCATGAGTGAGAACTTAACTATGTAGAAGTTTTACCAGGCGTATCAACATTGAATCATTAAAATAATGTATTGTTTTATGTTATCAAAACTTTATACTATTTTATAGGAACTACAAAATCTGGAACTTCCATTTTCGATACCATCGGCGGCTGGTCACGAAGTGCCGCTGTCTACGCGCCACAAGCGAGTTACACCTGACAATAAAGATGAATACGTACAGTTGGCTCTGCATTATAGGTATGTTTCCACAGAATACAATCCTTAGAATATAAGATTTATATTTTAGTAAAGATTAAAATTAAAATCAATTTTGTGACAACTGTGGCTTACACATAGATTACTTAGATGTATAAGGCAACTATTAGGTGGTTATAGGCCGGCGCTGACTGACGGCCTGGCACGGCAAAGAATTTTATTTTAGTTCAAGTTATCTGTGCTTTAATGCCTATGATATTTTCAATTTTAAAGGTTACACGAGTTCGATGAACAAGTGCGCGCCGTACGAGACGGTATGTCCCGAGTGATTCCTGCGCCGTTATTAGCGTTGTTCAATGCGGCTGAGATTGAGACGCTAGTGTGCGGCTCGCCCGACATACCCGTGCACGCACTACGTGCATCTGCTACGTATAAAGGTAATTTAAGAGCATTTACGCCTCATGAGTGGCAGCGTCTCAATTTAGTGTCACATTTCGTGGTTTTAAATGTTAATCATCATCAGAACTAGGTGAAGCTGTATAAAAAGGAAGTAACCATAATGCTTACAGTTATTTTACTATGAAAATAACGTGACTTAAGTTTCAAATGTATTATATGGATTTAAATAAAACTGTATGCGCAATGGTTTAGTTCAAATTGGCTGTATACTTGAATGTTTTACGGTTTAAGTGAATCTCAACCATGTACTGTCTTGCCAGGTAACGAAATGTTTTGACACAATGAAAAAACCATAACTCCTAGCTCAATAACGCTTTTTATAAAAAATCTTCTATGCCAGGTGTGGAACCAAACGCTCCTCTAGTGCAATGGTTCTGGGAAGTAATGGAGGAGCTATCAGGTAGCGAACGTGCTCTGTTCTTACGATTTGTATGGGGACGGACGAGACTGCCGCGCGCACCACAAGACCCAAGACAAAGAGATTTTGTACTGCAGGTAAAGTGAAATATTAACTACTAGCTGTCTCCAGCGGCTACGCCTGCGTGGGTATACCACAAAATTATTGCCGATTTTACTTACTGATATTGTAGTTTTCTATATGTTTTAAATTGTATACATCAACTAGATTAAAAAATGTATTACTTTGGTGCATACTTTAATACGTATGTTATTATTTTTAGGTATTAGACAAGTACCAACCGCCTGACCACTTCTTGCCGGAAAGCTACACGTGCTTCTTCCTTCTCAAGATGCCAAGATATTCGTGCAAGTCTGTGTTAAGAGAAAAGCTTAGGTAATGTATTTAATTTAGTAATTTATTTACCTTTAACTTAGTGATTTACTGATTTCTTTTAAAGTAATTTATACATGTATTATTTTATCAGATACGCGATTCATTTCTGCAAGAGTATAGACACTGACGAGTACGCAAGGGTAGCGCTAAGTGCGGCCGAGCGCGTGTCTTCTGAAGAGTCCGATTCGGAAGCAGATGCCGCGCCCGCCGCCGCTCAACCGCCACCCCCGCTCTACTCCTTAACGAGAGCACCCACTTGGCTATAGGACCACTACACTATCGATGTAGCTATGTTTTTAATTCTATACCTCACTAGCATTATTCATGCGTATCATGACAGACTAGTCCAGTTTGCGAACGGACGCTTTATTAGTATTTTAATAGGAAACATTGATGAAGAATTTCTAAAGTTAATTTTGACCAAATACTCTCCAATCAATTACTCATTTTGTAATCATGATATTTATCTGTAGAGACACTTATTCTATGATCACTGGTAGTTGAAGACTTCCTTATATTGTTCGCACAATATAAGTTAATGTTATTGAAAGGATCGGATTTTCAATTACAGCATTCCATCCATAGCTTAGGTTGATGCTAACACTCGAATAATTTGTACTGAATGTGTGAATGTGTTTAAGTCGAATATTGTATACAACGAGAGGCAGCACTGCCACATTCCATTTTGACGTAATATATTGTAAAGCGCTTTGTAATCTCAAAATATTTGAAATAAGTCTACCGCTAAACTGAGTCCGTTTGCCAACGAAAAAAATTCGTCACAAGAACTTTATATGATGAAAATAATATTATTTTAGGATAAATTAATGAAAAAATCTGTTTTGAGAACTGTGTTGTTTTTAAATACACTATTTTTAAAAATCTATGAAGCTCCCAAGTCGTGTTAAACTTCGGGAAATAAATTTTGTTACGCGAATGTTGCATGTTGTTTTGTCGAATAATATGAGCTTGTTTCCTACTTGTATTGTCCTAAATCGTCGGGCTTTAAGTAAAAGCATTTGTGAATCAGTCGACTACCGTGTTATAAGATACGAACTATTCCAATATAAGGTTAAAATATTGACTGATTGACGCTTAGAACTGTGATGTTATTGGCATAAATCGAAATTACGATTGCATTAGATAGGGATTTGTATGAAAGGTGCATTTCACAGATCGAACATTATGAAAGCTAGTCATTGTTGCTGCAGTTTGTTTATAGGATGCCGACATGATATTATTTATAAAAGATGTGCATTGTTAGATCACAATTTCATAAAAATATTGCTGCTATATTTGGGACGCATGTAACACAAATATGTATCTGTGCATTTAATAAATAATTTTTAATAATCAACACTCAAATCATAATAAAGAGGTTAACAAAATATCATTATAATATCATTAATTTTATCTATGACATTCTTCTATAAACTGAACAAAAATTACAAAATTTTCTTAAAATGTATTTTTGTATAGGCAATGTGGTGACGAACCTGCCAGTTTCGGATTGTAAGAATTATTCCTGAAAAGAATATGGCTAAAGTATTTTAATAATGCTAAATAAACTTTTAAACAAGATATTTTAACAAAAAATAATGTTGATTCTGTCACATTCTAAATGAAAGCGAAATGTTCTCGAAAACGCTAGTAAATCTTGATACAATGAACAAAAGAATTACGTTTTTGAAAATTACCTGTTTTATGATTCCTACATACCACTGCCAACAGTGGCAACCCCCCCCCCCCCCACTCCCATTATATGAGGGATAATCATCATAGTATTTTCCTTTTCGAGAGTGTTTCCCTTTGCACTTAGTAGGCATTAACTAGATGGCTAAGCTTAAGCACTAAAACTTTTTGGTTATAGAAGTTACTCATGATTCATTTTCCTATTAGAACAGACTAATTCAATAAGACCATCATGAACAAATGATTTCACGTTTGGTGGAATGGGATGGGTCCGAATTAACGGTAGTCTATTTGTAATCTCTAAATTTATTATTGCATAGATGTTTACTGAATAGTTGCTTTGCTAGTGTTTATTAATCAGTAGGCTTTTGGTGCTAGCATTTCACAATTAGGATTAAATTTTTATACTAAAGTATATAACATGCACAAATGACAGTAAAAATTTGTTATGATGAATTTATTCGCAATACCACAATTTTAATTTCTTTCTAGCACACAATGACCACTTCTCAAAATGACCACATTTCAAAATGACAACATTTCAAAATAATGTGGTCATTTTAAGAAGTGGATGTTTAAGAGTAGTCTTTCTAGGATATAGTCATAATAAGATGTGGTCATTTTGAGAAGTGGTCATTGTGTGCCGGAGGGTTTAATATTTAGTTTAAATGTAATAAAAATGCTTATTTGATGTAGGTTCTTATTCCTTTATTGTTTGCTAAAAACATAAAACAAATTCCATGAAAATAAGGTTACTCCTATTTTGATATTGTCATCATAAATGTATAACCTACCTACTGATATTCCTAAAACCAAAGAGTAATTATATAAGATAAAAACTGGTTTACACTTGAGACCTAAAACTGGAGCTTTCTTTGTGATCTATCCTGTGCAGCATTATTTATTTTATATGTGCATATTATAGAAACTATGAATACATATTTATTTGGATGATTTGTTTTATTGATTACAACTTACGCTACAACCTTTTACCCTTTCATATGCAAACATAATTTAGAGCACAAGTTAAGTTGAAACAGTCGTAACTAAAGAAGTGTTTCTATACTCTCGACGCTATGAACGACTAGCTACTATAGCCACTATACTTGACGGCTGTTGAGAAATTATAAAATTATCACACCATATACCTCCACCCAAAGGGAAGAGGATCCTCCGACCAGGCTAGGTAATCGTGCCTGGCGGGCTACCGCCCGACAGTTGGTAGTGGAACTTGTATAATATATAGTTAGTTGGTGTGAGAATGTTAATATCGCAATTTAGATCTCCATACAACTTGTATGGGAGTGGTCTCAATTTGTTGACAGCGCCATCTTTGATTTATATGCTGTAAATTCGTAGTCGTCGTCGTCGTGTCTACATTGGCCAGATAGATGGCGCCACAAAACAAATTAACTCTGTTTCAGTTTTTTTTGTAACTGGAGAAAATATAAATTCAAAAGTCATTGTTCTTCACATGATTTTATTCACTAAATAACTTAGATATTGCCCTTATTGAAATTACATTACCATGATGCTAAAATAATCACAAAAAACGTACATAATATATAGCTGGATTACTTCTTAGACTTGGGCTTTAGTGTGAAATATAAAATTACTGCACCCATTACTGCATAAGTTGCTTTGGCAGTCTGAAACAAAACAAAATTACTCAGTTTACATACTCTCAGCAGTGTTAACTGTATAAATACTAAGGTCACTAATCCAAGTGCCAACCAAGCATCAACAGATATGATAATTATCTATTATGTTTTGAGATGTGCCGATTAGTCGCCGACTATTCGGCCAATATCGTACTCGGCGATTATTCAGAGAATGCCGACTACCCAGCTTCTTACTTTGTATGTATTTCTCAATATTTTCTTTTCGACATGATTCAATTTCAATTGACTTTTTCACTTTAAAAATATTTTATACAAAAACACGGCCCTGACCCTTACAAAAGCAAAATAATAATAATAATAATAATAATAATAATAATATTCTACCACATTCACACAGCGCCATCTAGCCCCAAATTAAGCAATTATATTTGCTTGTGTTATGGGTACTAAACAAGTGATATACTACTTAAATACATTTTTTTTTTGTAAATACATACATATTATAGATAAATTACACCCAGACACAGAACAAACAATCATCATGTTCATCACGTCATCAAACAAAGATTTGTCCTGGGTGGGAATCGAACCAAGAAATAATGCGAAGTAAACAGAAACAATACATGTTCCGACACGTTCGCAGGCGGCCTTTGCGACTTGCGCACGAATCAGTAGTACTAACGCACGAATAAGTATAGTAACTTGGGAAGGGATAATGGGCAGGCAAGTATGTATATCCTGCTCGTGTGTACCAACTGATAAAGTATAAAACTATTAAATATGTTGATATTTTGCCGATAGTTCAATTGTTTATTTTCTGTGGATAAACAATTTAAAAATATAAAACGAGTGTGGATACTGGATACTACAAAAAAAAAAAATATTACTTTTACTACTTTTAATATTATGTAATAGACAATGTTAAGTAATATTTTAAATGTTCTTTTATTATTATGAAAATGCTACTGTAGATTTCTGAGTAAGAGAGATAGTATCAGATTGTGGCTGGGAAACCATGTTTAACTATTTATGAAACCATGATGAAAATCCAAAGAGGCATTGATAGGATCTTATCCACTCTGGTTTTTAGGTAGAGGGGGAACATGTCTGATGGTGGTGAAGGCGAGTGCTAAAATGAAAATGAAAATGAAAATGAAAATTTAGTTATTCACATAGGTTAATTAAATTAACACTTATGAACGTCAAAGTTTACAAAATGTCAGCAAATTAACCTACAGCCAGTTCGCTGACGAAGTAGAGCCATGATAAGAACTGGCAAGACTTGACTTGCATGAACTGCTGACACGTTGTAAGGCCTGACGCGTCGTACTTAATCGTTTGTCTGAGTCGTGAGCCACTGACATGGTGTTTGTGCCTGTATCATGCTATGAGTTTGGCACCCGCATTGTTAGAACTGATTTTATGAATAATGCTCCATTGAACTAAAAACTGGGGTTCTCTTAATTTGCGCACAGAAATTTCATAGAATTTCATTTCACAGGAAATGTTTCCATAAAATGTTATCAAAAAGGTTATCTAGCCTACAAACAATAGATCTTTCTTGGTCCGGTCAACTGTACTATGGATAAATAAATAAAAATAGAACCTTGGTCCGGGTAACTGTAGTATGGATAATTTCTTTTATCCATAGTCCTGTTGACCCGACAAGTAAACTGTACTACGGGCTTTTGCCCGTGTGAAAAAAAATTGATCTTTTGTTCATTTTGTATTCACAATAGGTTGGACAAGTGGAATAGCTGCTACTCAATTAATTGTGACTTGGACAATTTCAGCCCAACATAATTGGATAAGTGTTATCAATGTCTTCATTACATCTAGATCCATCCTAGGTGCATCTAGGATGGGTATAGCCGGCTATGACAGATGAAGCTTGTTTGATTAGCAACACCACTATCAGACAAAATATTATTTGTGACCGATTCTTTTATATCTGCTACAGTGCTCTCTGCTTGTACCTAAATTATAAAATTCTAATATAAAAAAATGAATATAACTGGGTGTAGTAGGTAATAAAACAACTTACTACTTTGCAGATGTAAATTTTGTATTCCTAGTTAACCTATAAAACATAAAATCTACAATCTTAACTAATAGTAAAAATTGTACACTTACGTTAGCCCTTCCCCTGTTTGTTTGACTGTTAAAGTATTTGGACAAGCCTTTCAGTTGGGATTCATCAACAGAACTGTCTCCGGCCATTCTATAATCAGGACATACAACTTGCTCAATAAAAAGTAAAAACGCACAACGTAGTTTTAAATAATGTAGCGATAATATACGACGCAAGTATTTCAGAACATATGCCAACTAGGTTTTTAAATATTATTTTATTAATTTAATGGAATAATACCTGATAAATTAGATGTTTTCGCCTTATGTAATAACGCAAAAAGTAGGTACTACTACTAAGTACAATCGGCTCTTCTCTGTTAGAGATAACCTGCACTTCAGTGACAGCAGAACAGCGTTATACGAATTTCATTAGAGCGAAAGAGATGTTATAAAATTAAGTCATGATTTATCCAATAATCTGAACATGGACATTAATGGTATGGTTTAAGTACGTTTAGTTTACTTTTTAAAAATAATGCAAGAAAAGCTAAATGGTCTACGAAAACGTTTATTTTGCTTAGGTAACTGAAATAAATAACCTAAAACAAAGTGAAAAATGAAACCCATGTTTTCTCGTGCTGACGCTACATTGAAATACAAATACAAAATATCTTTATTTGACTTTAACTTATTATCTAGGTTACAGTGCCGGTTTTGGTGACTCCTTTTAGGTAAAATTAATTTCCTGTGTTAAATAATACATACGCTCGAAAAACATTATCCTCTTTGACTGCAGCAGTCGGGCAAAAATACTATGTTTTTTTTTTGCGCACCAGTACCAATTTGTTCCCGGGCCCAAGTTATTATTTTAAGTGTATGTTTGGAGTAGAGTACCTATTAAATAGAATATCATTGACTTACCCCAACACTCAGTCGGGAGTTGAAAAAAAACCAAATAAAATACTGTACTTATTGTTTAAAATATTTAACTTTACACTTTGCAACTAAGTAAGGCTTAGTACTTACTTACTTTTATTCCAAAATACGTCGAAAATTGCTCAAACTTTGAATGGCAATAACTTTTAAAAGAGAAGGTATTTTCAAAATGAAATGTAAATGAAGTACCTACGTAGGTATCTTACACGGATGGCTCTAGAACCAAATCAGGTACCGGTGCAGGAATATTCTCGATGGACCTAAATATCAATTTAGCAAGGGCTCTACGGACGAATAGCCCAAATATTCCAGTGTGAATTCCATTTCATTAGAAATATATGGCGTTTCAAACAATAGTCAGAGGAGTCTGTTACAAATTGCAAATTACAATAAGAGAATAATTACTTATTTATAAGAATTTCTTATTCATGATATTTATTTTTTTCCTGTAAAGATTATACCCGTTATGCGGGACTGAGCCTGTCCCGGTCGGGACATTTAATTTTGATTAAAAACTTGGAACATCCGCGGGCGTCCCGCCGAAATTGCAACGTCTAGCAACGCTGAGCTATAACCAATTTCGACATCAGGATACTTTCTGACAGTGCCCGGAGTACTGCTACTTCGGGCTCTCGTAAGTAACGTAATAAACTGAGAGCTCTTATATGTTGCAATAAGCAACAACAAGGTAACACTCCAGTGGATGAATGGGCATAGCGGATCTCTCGGGAATGATGCAGCGGATGAGCTTGCAAGACGAGGGTCCAACAACCCACCAATTGGACCGATCCAAACCAATGTTACTCATCACCACCAGTCAACTCCGCTCATGGATACGAGAGTGGGCCCAAGAACAACACCGTATGCACTGGGCAAGTTCTAACGACTGTATACATTCGAAAGAAGCTCTGCCACAACCATCGCCAAAGTTAAGTACCTAGGTACACACTTAATCAAGCTAAGAAGGGATGACCTGCGCACATTAGTGAGCACTATCACAGGCCACTGCCCTCTAATAAACACCTACATATTTTAGGTATTACCGGTAGTCCTCTGCGCAGAGCATGCATAAAGCACAACGAAACCGTCGCCCATATAGTCCTGGAATGAGGGGGAGTGACAACACATTGGGCACAAATCCTCGGCAACCCAAAGTCTGTCCGCGATGCCTGCGAAGATCCCAGAAAACTTGCGCTTCTGGGCGGAGCTGGGTTGGATGAAATAATCCAACCGAACCGGATGAAAAAAGACCAAAGGGTTTAAATTCAGACAACAAGTACTTACACCAATAAGTAACAAGTATGTAAGGTATTTTTCAAAAAAAAAAACTTATTATAGCTTATTAGAAGTATTCTAGCCCATATCAAAGTGTTCCCTTTTTTTTGCGCACGCTATATTGGGCCAATATAGTCCACTAACATATATATTTTTATACTCGATACGTACTTAATTATAGTCTTACTTACGTCATACTCTGTAAGTGAATATGAGTCGAACCTTTTCTTGCTAAGTTGCACATTGTACCTACTCCCTCCCGCAGCATCTTTTTCACTTATAAAATGATTTAATCACCTTACATATTTAATTCGAGTTATCTGGATGTGACCTTAATAATGGTTTATTATTTAACGTTTAAAATTTAAAACTTATTAAAAACAGTTCTTTTTTTTATACAATTTCATTGTTGTTAATGTGATTTTTTCTTTGATCTGAATAATTTATAGTAAACGTAGAATAGTGCTGCTGCGCCCATCGTCGCCTTTGCTGTCTGTAAATAAAAAATAGCCAATAAATTTCACTAACAACAGAAAAAAAAACAGGGTCGCGATGCTGGTGTCATTAACTTAACAACAGTAGGTACCTACTACATAAGAATAACTTTCTTACTAGCTTAATACTGCCCCACTTCAAGTTACGAATCCTTTTCTCATACAAAGAAGGCACGATCAATAATTATTTACCTACAGCTCGGCTATGTAACGAAGTAATGTACCTAGAGTGATTGAAACCTAGGTAGGTACTTACTCATCATTTTAGTTATTATTACCTATGTAGTTACTATTACTTTGTGATAAATATTTCACTTTCTAATATGTAGATAGGTACAGCCCTCAGAACAGTCTTAGACTGCAGAACAGCAGTCCAAATTACTACCATCTTTAAACTGTTAACAATTTTGGCCTAGGCTTTATTGGACCCATGCTAGGCCCGGTATCCACCAAAGAGGAGAGGAGGTATTGTAGCGTGTAGGCACAATAGTACTATAGCGCGTAGGTACAATACGCCTACTTAATCTCTATGGTTTTACTCTTTGTACAATAGAGATAAGATTCCTGTAACTTTATACACCAAACTTTTGTATACCAGTAGTCGTTGGTAGTCGTTCAATAAACCTCAATCCAAGAACACGCATTTATTAATTGCCACCCTTCTGACCTACTACTACACACCCTTAGAGCATTGGTTTAATGCTCTAAGTACACACCACACACTACATACCGGCAAAGTGGTGACCCCGATGTGATATTCAGAAGGACGAGAAAACTCGCGAACAATCACCAATAATCGCGTACCGCGTAAAACATCATGAACGAACACCAATATGTACCGATACCGATTCAACAACCTGCACCCACCACAACCACGGAGCAGCCAATTCAGTCATTTAGTTGGTTGATTTGTACTAAGTAATTACTTTGTATGGGCTCTTTGGTTGCGTTGAGTGTTCAAATTGTAACTCATTTAAGTAAAAAACTAATTATCTGGCGATAGAAAAGAGTGAGACCTACCTTCACACACGTCGGTTACGGGTGCTGCTGGTACAAATTTGTAGATACTTAACAAATTAAATGAATGTACTCACATTGGCTCTACCTTTGTTTGTTTGACTATTGAATATACGGCTTAGACCTTTAAGACTTGGGTCATCATCTACTCCATGTCCAGCCATTGTAGAAATGGGCAGTCCGTATCTGACTACTTAGGTATCTATGTATTGTATTCTTTTGTATGTTTTGCCAAAATATTGAAATATTCTATGGGTTTTGGAGTACCTAAGTATAAAATTTAATCAGAAAACTTTGATGTATTTCGATAATTATTTCTTTAGACTTCTAGACAGCCCAGTGACACAAGTGATCCAAAGAGTAAAGTAAGTGATCTAAAAAAATATCAGTCAGTTATCTGTGACTGTTGTAAATAGGACTAGTTAGTTGTGAGAATTGAGAAAAAGCTCTCAAGCTGGTCTCACCGCATTGCATCGCCCAAAAATGCTCATAAATAACTTTATTACCTTACAACTATCGCACACTACAGACAGGCTTGCCGCACCGGGCCGCATCGCAACACACTGCCACACTACGACTACTATGTGCTTTGACGCAATTTTACAAGCAGCGCACAGCGGCCGCAGCGGCGCTAGTCTTTAGGATGCATTTACATAGACTTGCCTGCTGTCTTCTAATCCATCAGAGGCATTAAATGTTGATACAGCAGTGTTCTTTAGAGGTTGTAGTAGAGGTCAGGTTTTATGTAAAATGTAGTCTATGCGTCAGGCAATAAGAGTCTGCACTGTATAGAACAGTCGAATCTATCAGTATGTGTGGTGTAGATCAAAGACTTTCAGAGTATACTTAACAGCACTTTATGTATCTCATATTATGTGCTAGGTATTAAAATTGCGTATAAACAACATGACTCGGCACTTTTATGCTCAAGTGGTGGTTTTTATTGGCTGGCTGCTATATGTAAGTCATGTAGTTATATGTATGTTTAAGTAGGTATACCTACATTCAATAGACTTCAGGAAGCAGGATGTTAAAAAAACTTATTTTCTAAGTAAATGTTAAAGTAAAACAACTTCATTAATGCATCTTGTAAATGTGTTTAATTATTTATCTATGCTTGTATCTGAACGAAACAAATCACGAAGATATTATTGATTAGGTATTTCATGAATAAATGAATACAAATTTATCAGTCACCGAATCTTTGGAACTTTTATCCAAAGATTGTGTAAAAATATATTAATGTACAAGCCAAAAAATAAGCAATTTCATTAATATAAGTAAATATTATAGTGTACTCTCAGTATGTACTTACATTGCAAATATAAAATGTACTTATCAATTACTTACAATATAATTTCATTCCTATTGGAATATAAAAGCTTAATTAATGATGGACTAGTATTCAATACAGTGATATATCAACATAATGTCCAAAATATAACACTGTTCATAAATGATAATTTGTTATAATTTCAATTAAAACAACCAAGTTATAAGGACATTACAATAAAAGTTCACATTAATACAAACAAAAAAATAATTCATTTTTGGCTGCCGTATCGTGTACTAATCACCGATACTAAACACTATTAAATGGCTGGCCTAAAAACAATTAATTTATTAAGTACATTATATGTATGTATAACTCTCGTAAGAATAAATCGAACTCAAGCCGTGACTGCCCTTCAGTGAATTCTAGCTACTTTTGGGACTAGTCTCTCAATTGAGTCGCTTTATAAATACTGATCTAACTTTTGAGCATGTCAAAAGATGTATAAGCATTACATTTAATCTCTTACAAATCTCATTTAGTGACATCATTTATAACTACAAATATAGCATACACTATCAAATCATGTTGATATTGTCCTCATTTCACAGAGAAGATCACAGTTTAGTTAGGACCAGTTTTGATTTAATCCTTCACATTAATATTACGTTGCTTCTTGTTTCATGCTAGAGCCACTTTATATAATCATAGGTCAGGTAAAAAAGGCATCATCACATACATTATTCTAAAAATTGCTTAATATTACGTGTTCTAGCAGTAAACATCTCATATAATGTGAACCTTAGGCCCTGAATGCAAAAGTCCATAGATTTCACATGCTCCTATAGTATAAGATCTTCTTCCCAGTCCTCTTTCTGTCTCTCGGAGACGGTAACAGACGGCCGTGAGAGCTGCTTGATTTCGTCGTATGTTCGAGGAGGAATAGGATTGTCACTGAGATCAACATACTCAAGAGCGCGCGATCGAGCCAATCTGTCCACGTCAATTTCTGTAAATATAAAAATATTTTTTTATCATTAAATTCAAAGTCATCAAATTAAATAAATTATCTTAATATATATTATAAATGCGAAAGTTTATGTGTGTGTTTGTTACCACTCAGCGCCTAAACGGCTGAACCGATTACGATGAAAATTTATGAGTAGTCTATAGATTCGGTGCCGGAGACGGCACTTTTTATTCAGAAAATCAGTCTGGTTCCCGAGGGATACAACAAAATATATTTTACGCGCGTGCGAAGCTGTTGGGTGCAGCTAGTTTTTAATAAATTACAATAAAATATCACATACCAATGATTTGATTGTGGTGTGCAAGAAGCGTGTGAAGGCTGGGGCACTGGAAGGTGATGTGTGGCAGTGCAACAAATGAGTTGTGTGAGATATCCAGCCTCTCTAAACATGCCAGAGTGCACAGCTCATCTGGCAGCTTCGCCATTTGGTTGTTTGATAGGTTTAAATCTGAAATGATTATATTAAAAATGTAATTGTTACAAAATTTAATTTTAAATTTAATAAATTAAAAAATTAAGCTTTATTTTTGTATATTTACTATCCATAGTACATACCATTTTTTTTACCCTAGTATTGAAATTCCAAATAAATAAATAACTAAATTATAACATCCGACACTTAACGTTTGTTAGGAAGAATGTTGCCAGATGTCAGATTTGTTTCAATTAAATAAACAAAAAAAAAAATAAACAATTTAAAATAGCAATATATATCAAATGGATCACTAAGACACAGCATTTTTTTATTTAGGCCCAATGCCCAAATAAAAAAATTCGGAAAAAAAGGATTGTGGGCATTCTCCTTTAAATTAAGAAAAGTTTTAAAGATAAAAAAATTCATTAGTAAATATTTATCTATGAACTTTAAACTACTGCCTTAAATTACAGTAGAACAAAAAAACTATTGTGTATACTCTTAATTATAATCATTTTTAAATTATGAAAATTTCATACCAGTTTGTTTTATATGGTTTATAAATTATAAAGAGTATATTTCTCTTTAAAATTTTTATTACCTGTAATTAAACTAAATTTGACTGCAAACTTAGGAGGTATCTTAGTGATAACATTTCCACTGAGATCACAGCTTTTGAGCTCTGTGTGTCGCATCAAGTGGTACACAGCATCAGGTACTTGCATCAGCTGACATTCTGATAAATCTGTGAATAAAGAATAAAAATTTCTGAACTTATAAAAAATTTGTTTACCATGAAATAATAATATTCAGATTTCATTAAAGGTGTTAAGAAAAAAATCTGATCTAAATAGTCCTGTTATTGTTGGTATTTATTGGAATTTATTTTTATAGGCAGTATGTGAATACAATTACTATCCTAATATATTAGTAGTAGTGTTCAATTTGCGCATAGATACTATATTTCTATTTGAATAGTAAATATATTTTGAATAGTAGTAATAGGTCAGTGAAAGTTCTAGGCAAACTTCGAGTCTCGCAGCAGTTCTTGAAATGCGATCTTTCATTTATCATCAGCTATGGGGCTCAATACTTGGCAATACAATAAAGAAATTGGTTTGATAATCACCTACATGAAAGTAGACAAATACAAGTTTTTTTGTGTGACTCATCTCTAAAAAGATTATACTTATGACTAAGCAAAACTTAAGGTGCTATATTCTATTGCAAGCTGTAAATAATTTTAATCTAGTAAAAAAAAAATAAGCAAGAGCACAAAGCAAGTATTTATTAGTGCAGAAATTATATAGTTACGTCACATGGCTCTATTAAATTATGATAAGTACTATAAATTAAATGAAACTGTGTTGCTTTGTATTATACTCATAGATACCTAATATTTGCGTTTTTTGAGCGTCCTCGCATTTTAGAATTACCCTGGTCACAGCTAAAGCCATCTTGAAATAGTAGGCACTACTAGTTAAACTAAATCGGCGCACTGTATCAAACTAGGTATACGAACACTGTGGAACACGAGTACATGCGCGGGTTCGTAGTTATTTTTAAACCGCAATAACTTTCTCAAAGTTCAGCCGTGTACCTCTCAAATTCTTCCTGAATTTGTATCTTCTTGCTGAAAAATAACGACGGCGTTTTAGCGTAGCGTTTCCAAGTTTACTTACATTTCACATGAAAAACTTAACTAATTAGAGTTTAAAAAATTTGTAACACAATCTACAAATACTTTGGGAGTTGTGATTGTGTGAACATCAAAGAAGAGTGAACATTTTGACGTTACGACCACTATTGACATTTGTACGTCCATGTTTGAAGTTTGACAATCAGCTGATTAAAATACAAGTTTCCTACGCTGACCTCCATTAAACCAGAATTGAACTTTATATAACATTGAGGTGGGCAACACGTTAATTAGATCTCTTGAATGCTAAGTAACCGTATCATTTGCGCGTTCCTGACCTGGTAGGAACCTATTATGATTCACTCTCTATCTCTCACAACAGCAGCTGTGGTAAGTTGCATTGAAAATATACTTACCTACTACCTACCTACCTACCTACGTTATTACTACGAGTACCTACCTATTGCAGCAGGCTATCTACGTACTTAATAAATCGTTTTTCCCGAAGGTGTAGTACGGTTTAGATGCTAGTAGACCCAAACTAAACTAACTAACTAACATACAACTAACTAAACTGGTTTCAGCATGAATGGGCCGGATTGACTGGAGAAGTACTATCCTCATAAAGAAGATCGACGTAAGAGTAATAGTACACGTAATAGTACACTCACCTAACGAAACGCAATAGGTGTTTCGTTAGGTGAGTGAAGGAAGCACGCCGCGCCGTACACAATACCATTGAACCACTAAGTATAATAATATAATTATTATGTATTAGATTTAAAATAGGTATCATCCTGTTATAAACCACAAAACAAAAGACTTGTTTACATTAAAATGAAACACCATGAGCTCATTAGGGTTCATTTTTCTTCAGCCTTTAGATTACAGATAACTGTAAATATGTAACTATTTTTATTGCAGTCACAGCGAATTAATCACATATCGTTCTACAAGGAAGTGTAAACGAGCAGTGACCTCTCTATTAGTCAGTAAAACTGTGTAAGGAATAAATTGGTTTGCTAAGGCCAACATGTGCACAGATAAATACCTAAAGCTTGAACCGAGTTTGTAAATCATTGTGCACGCATGATGTTCTAAATCGATCCTTCGAATGTGCGCTACAGTTAACAGTACAGTATGGCGAGGAATTGTTACGCATGTGGTTGTGTCTTCCGCATTTACGCTTGCTTTGTACTAATTGTATCTACTTAGTTTTCCGGAATCCAGAGTGGCTTTAATAGAATCAAAATAAAATTTTATGATGCATATTTTTAAATAAGAAATTTAGTTTTTAGGTAGGTATTTGCCTCAATGGATATTAACTGACACCTCCGTACTCTAGTACTTTAAGCGAAATTTGCACTATCTCCGAGTGACCTACTTTGTTTGTTTGTTAAAATAAATCTTACTGGGTACCTTGTTACTTTACATAATCATGCTAATCCTAAATCTATTAGGTAAGTAAATAAATAGACTTATTATCATGTAATTATAATAACATGATCACCTAGAATTTATTTTATGACAAAATACGTATTGTATTCTAAAGAGAACCAGAATACCAGCACTAATGACAGTAGTTTTTGTGTAGTTTCGGACATCCAAAAGAAAATGAAAAGCCAACGTTCATGTTCGGGTAAAGTAGCTACATGCAAACGCATGTAGCTACTTTACTACATAACTGCGCAAAAGATTTCACTTCTCCAAAATAACCGTCTAATATTAGGTATTGCGACTTTGTACGACAGCCAGCGTATTTTTTTTAAATTCCATTCCACACTTTTAACACGCTTTATTTTCCTGTATTTGTAATAAAAATGTTGTGCGCTACTTAAGTACCTAGGTATTTTTCGATTAAAGCAATGTGTATGCGCAGGTGCTAATAGATACCAAATTCTTTATGTCTTGATCTTGAGTTATTAAAATATTGCAATGTGTTAGAAAAAAAAAATGATTTTACCAGTTGAACACCTACATAAACATACGCATGTCTCGTCTACTACATAGCTACTAATTTTATGGAAGAAATGAAAACAAGCACTCTGTTTGATAATAATTAACGGTTCAAGTTCAATTTTATAAGAGCTGGATAAAAGCACAATACCTATCTCGAATTTTTAATTATTCTGTAGTTTTGTAGTTGCTTTAAAATGCTTTAAATTTATACTTGTTTTGGACTGTTTAATAGAATAATTTTGTATTTTCGAGAAGTCGTTTTAAACCTATTACCATAAAAGTACTTATGAGCGTTTACACCTACATTACCAGGCTCTGGACTGATTACTGTTTAAGCAAACGGAAATCTCAATATTATTTTTAGTGCTAAGACTCGGCACCTCACCAACATGAAGACTATCTATCTAGCTTGTTTCTACAATTGTATCTATAGGTAAGTTAGATAACAAATGAACGCACATTATTAGCCTTTTAAAAAATTCTGTAACTAGCATTATGATTTAGTTGCAATAAAAGCGACTGTGTTAATTAACCACATGAAATTAATCCGCGTAACAAAGGCCAGTAATACTGTTCCAGGTCGGTCTGGCCTCGGCTAGTTTCACAATTTTTACACGATATCTTCGTTTACGAAACTCGAATGCAAGAACACTCATTCGAGTTACCTAGCTCTGCGTTACGCAAAGAAATGTTTCATGTATAAATTCATTTAAGATCTATAATGTCATTAACTACGCTATGTCATACGTAATATGATTATGTTTTAAAAGATTTAATAAGTTGATTGTCTGTACTGTTGCGGTTTCTTGATGTTAAATCGAGTAAATAATAGGCGTAAGAAATATAACGTAATAATGTCAGAAACTTATAGTGCTTGGAATACTGACGCTGGATTTATTAGTACGAAGCGATTTGTAGAGAAAGGTGGCTATTTGCTACATAAGCACTTTCTCGTCGAGTATAGGGCACTGCCTACTGACGGCTGACAGGTGCCTAATGACACCCTGTTGGAACAGATACCTAGGTTCTATTTTCTCATCAGTTTCTATGTGCTGAGTTTTTGTACTAAATTAGGTAGATACCTGATACTAATTGGTACCTAACTAAAGTCGAAAGCAAATAATGTCCGAGAGTATGATTTATGTATGATGTTAACGCACATATTATAATACAGCGTTGTCTTTGTAAGACATCGTTGGATATAATGATAATAAATAGAACGTTATGTCTCGACCTTGAGTGTGAACTAGAGACCTCTCTAACGCGGTCACTAACCATAGAGGTGTTATGTATGTTAATTAGTCGTATCTGTTCTAACTATTAATTATTTGGATATATTATGTAGATAATAGTCTGTTGAAATGAATCGTTTCTCCTGCGATCGAACTGCCAATGCTGTAATATTACTTCATATCATAATACATCTAGCGCGAAGAGGTTATTAGGTTTGTTGGTTGGTTTTTAAACTGTGACGAAATTACTATGATAATTGTTAACTTACGCAGTATTATGAATCTTTTCGCCAGGAAAAGACATGTACTTTCAAATAAGCTCCGTGTCGCGGGTAGTTTGTAAACACAAAATTAACGGACACATAGAGTTATACTCTAGAAATGGGAGATGGTATTCGAAACTCTGTCTTTCGGTGGAGAGACGGCCAGTATCTAACTGTTAAATAGCACACACAGCAAAGTCTGATAAACAAGTTGTATTAGGGCAGGCACTTATTATGACGTAAATACATGTCTACAGATAGAAACAAAGAGCTCTACATATTACAAATTAATTATTGATAATTATAAAATAAATTGAAATAAAAGTGTTCTATGGACAGTAACTGTATAGGTATCTATTTAACATTTTCGGTGTATGCTTATGTACCTACCTACTCAACGTTCTGTCTACTTACCCACTAGATACTTGAATCATCTTAGTCGTCTGTCTGTCGATTGTTTTCTGTATACTCTAAACTGTATGTTTTTATCTAGGTACACAATCAGCTGTCGTCGCCATATTGCGCAATAATAGCAGCTGATTAATATTATGATACAATCTAAAAATACAAACGCATTCATTGAACTTTAAGTACCTAGCTTTTAAATTTGTGCGACCTTACACACGCGAGGCCATGGAATTATTAAAGAGGTTTAACAGATGTTAAGAAGACATTTATATACCTACTTTTTATAAGGATTACGAGACGATTAAAAAAATATGTTATGATAGTTCAAAACTCACGGTAGAGCGGTAGAGCGGTAGAGCATTGAAGTCATTGTATTTTCTTTATTATTATATTCTATTTAGATATTATTAAATTGGAATCGGTTTCTTCATGCGCGTGTATCTACCTATTACAAGTAGGTACGTAGGTAAATCGTTGTATTATGATAACAAGTAGACTTAAAAACAAAGGAGCGATTTTAATATATCATGATTACTATCAATTACTGCGGAATTTAAGTTTCTTAAATTAAATCATAATTCGCACAGAATGCTTGCAATACGATTTTGTTGCGCATTATTCCCACTTAAATTATTGTTATTAATTACCACCGTTTTTCACCTGGTATTCTATCTTTTATTAATTCTTATTACGGATAGTATTTACCAATTAACTACTTGATTTACCTGTTGGACGATTTCCACTATGCGTTGTAGATTTAATTGGCACTTTGATTGGCGAGCATCTACAGTCGAAGCGTGCTATAGATTTTCATTAAGCCGATTGATAAGATAAATAAAGAGACTATTCATTTACATATAAATAATAATAAACAGTTAGTAATGTTAATAAACAGTTAGACTATTGCAAAACTAGGTATAGGTATAGAATAAGTAGTCCATCGACATATCTTTTGTTAGAACGTACTTATGTAGATAATTAGATACAAATTGCTTGCCTACTAGAGCCTCAACGATACAAATGTATCATTTCGTGTTTGCAGATTTAAAATGCGTATGTACATAAACAGGTACTAGTTGTTATTATTAGTTCTCATATACTATTTTTGCACCGTTTGATAGTTCAAGATATAATTAATAAATTGTTTATTAGGTATGTACTACTAGATGTATTGTACGGACCTAATTGACTATTTTCCTGTGCATCTTCGCACCGGCCCACCACCCTGATGATGGCGCGTCCGGCGAGTCTGGCACAAATCATCATCGCAGGTGCACGAGGGTCGCCTTCCTCTGCCTCTGTGGGCATCGTCGCACCGCTATCATATTCCGTAGGAGGCCTCATCACTGCACTTGATTATCAACAGTCACTGCACAATCCTTTAAGTCACTGTATGTCACGACAATGAAAGTCTTTCACGTTCTGAAAGAATCATGTATCATCTACCACCGCAGCGAAACGCGATGCGCCTAGGTCCACGGTAGCACTCTGGTAAAATTCGAGCGCCGCGTTTACAGCAAGCCTTTATATCGTTTCCAAAACAAAGAAGCGTGTTGTAGGAGGGAGAGAGCAACAATAACAAATGTCCATCTCGCTCGCACCGTCTGCTTCGCAAGTGCGCAGTTGACGCAAGTTGGCTGGCGGAAGCGTGTGGAGGAAAATATCTTGGAGATCGTGTACCGTCACGGGTTCTAATACAAAGAATCAGCAAGTTTCCGCTTGAATAAACAATCCTTCGAGCTCAGTTGTTGTGGGCTACATTGTCACGTCTTTAATAAAAGCATTGTGATCACTGCAGTTATCAAATCTCATTGTTTGCGGCAATAATCGGCGTTGAATGCATGTTGCGGATCAGCTCAATGTGAAAGGCCGGGCTGACGGACGAACATGATTTTCCAACCTAATTCACAACGTGCCATCATTGAGTACATGTTGCAATTTATTGCGGACGCATTCAATGCGCAAACTTGATTACGATGAAATAAAATCGGTTTTATATCGAGTCATGAGCATGTTATTCAGTTTATTTCCTTAAATTACAATTCAAAAGTAAATCTGTATCAGCTATGAATGTACGTAGAACTATTGTATCTATATTAAAGAAGCATAGTAGGTCTCTATGAATTTATTAACGGCATTGGTTACTCGGCTATTACAGGTCATAAACTCATGATTGAGGAAATCACCCAGAAAGCTAATCATTTAAACTAATTAGTAACGCTACATTCAAGGACTCTACAAATTTTCTGATTCTACAAGGATCTGTTAAAAAAATTGTATGTGTTTAGAGTTAAATTGTTTTTAAATATTAACGTTAATATTGAAATAATTACGTACACGTACACAAAGTGTACGTGCAAATAATTGCGTCAATTGAAAAGTTGACGTCCATAATTCGTCCGTTCAACGCACTGTTTAAATATTTCGGTTAAAGAGAGTCGTAGATTTTGCAACCTTGAACAAATGCCAAAACTATATTCACTACTCCCGAGCTCCATACATTATTTAAACCATCATGAAAATAAACAAGGAACTTTGAGTCTCTGATCAACTCTTGTACCGGAAAATGTAAATATTTAATAGGCATATTGAATAGCGTACAAGCGTGTGTTAAAAAAAAGTCTTTAGGCCTTTTCTTCATTCATTGAAAAATTTATGAGATTTTTTATAACGAACTACTTTTTTACAATAAGTATCAACTTTTATAATAACGACGGTTTTTTTGAAAAGACTACCTACTTATCCCATTTTGTATGTTAGCTAATTTTAATGTGAAAGGTTATTGCGGACAGTTGGTCATTAAATGGTAGTCGGTACTACATCGTCCAACATTTTTGTAAAATAGTTTATTACGAGTGCATTACCTTTTCAAAAATACTTCCCAATATCATTTCTTTGTTTCTTTATTTATTTTTTTGTTCAATGTCGTTCGTCTTTTCACACCGTTTTGGACCAATTTCAAGATGACGTTCGTCTCTATCCTATTTTTCTTAATTACATCAGTTATGGTTTATGGCAGTTTCGTGTTTTTGTAGGCCGGGTTTAGCTTGATATCATCGCTTATTTGTTGTTACATATTATAAATGTTGCGCAACTGTACACATGGAAAATTTCTTCATTCTTTATATTATACTTACCTACTTATAAGATATTGGCAAATGTCTAATGAATGACTTTGATTTCGTAATTTTCCTAATTCATTCGGGACAATGATTTTGGGAATTTGGAGTACCTAAGGTAAATCAGTGTTTGAAAATGGGTCGGGTCGTGACTGTTGTTGGACAGCAATTACTCGTATTTTAATATTTGAGTAACATTGATTAAAATTAATTATGAAACTAATCTTTATTATAATATATTGTTTGAAATCTAGTGTAATCTGGAACACAAATTATATACTTACTTACGTCATCATACGTTTCATTAAAATGCAGATTTTTGTGTAGTAATGTATCAAGATAACACCTACCCCTGACTTCGGCCCTACTCTATTGTCTATTTCTTTTGTCATCTGTAAACCAGTCCTTTATGCGACCTAAGCTATATTTTTTTTTATTTACATAGTTCGCTATTTGAATGCTCTACAATATTTCCTCTGCTTAACTTCAGTGTCATTTGTTTATTTCATTGTTACTGCTCAGCACAGTATTAGATTAAAATACAAGTCTCATACGTATTTAAACAATGAAAATAATCTCAGCTTTAGCTGCGGTTTATGCCCTATATCCGCGGTCATTGACATTATCCGATGGAAATCGCCATCATCATCATCAACATGAGCTTAATCATACGCAATTTGTGCAATTCACTCGCACATGTGAATTAGCTTTCAACACAACCAGTATATCGATAATCAACGGTTTATCTAGATCAGTGGCGCGCGGCGCACGCGCCGATGACGCACCAAATTTTCCGCCGCGCAGGGACTGCTGACATTTCGCAGAAGTTTTTTTATATAAAAGTTGAGGTCGATCCTTTGTGCTATTTCAGGAACATTTGGATAAGAGCCAGTTCCCTCTTCGGGAGAGCATTCGACGTACGTATCACACATGGTTCTTTGATCCCCTTGTCCTTACAAGCAAAAGTCATACCTCTGGGTATGAAAATAAAGCTTGTAATGTTGAAGGAGTTCAAACGTTGTTGTTGTTTCTGAAATCCGTTTATTAATTTTCTTTGTTTATAGTCAAAATCTAGATGGGAATATTGCCATTGCCATTGAGCTGGTTTGCACTGTTTTTATAATGGGTCATTTCTAAAACTGTTTCAATGTGAAGGATTTCTGATGAATAGAACCATAGGTAAACATTACAATTTGTATAAAATGATCGAATGAATGTGTAAGTTTAAAAATCATATTGAAGACAATGTGACCTGCAAGATAATAATTTCTTTTGTAATAAAGATTTTAATGGAATTATTAGCAAAGACCATTTTTAAATGTTTGTTAATATGCTTTTTGCAGAGATTGGAATTTAGAATTACAGTAGTCTCTCGTATATTAACTAAATTAAATGTAATAAATTAAAAATATTTTATTTAAATTTGTCTCTTTATTTATGTTTCTCGTCTATCTTGTTCATGCTAAAATTCGCCCTTAAAGTGAAAAGCGATATGACCGTTCATTGTAATTTTCTTTACGTACTAGATTTATAGATATTTTTGTAATCTGTCTGTTTTTAAAATTGTTCACATTATCATTAAGAAATATGTCCAACATTCCTAAGAATATAATCGCTAGACTTGAATTGACTATTTGACAAATTTGATTCACCTTCATTTTGAACGGCAGAAAAATTCAGACCTAACGCGTAATTATGCATAAGTACAGCACGCACGCTTATATTTATAGCGGATAATAGGCATTAAACTGTAAAAATAAATATATGCGTAATTAAAGTTTTTGTATTGGTTTAATTGACGTTTACTATTTTAAATAAGTCGACATCATGACGTGAAAAATTGAACCAGGAAGACTTTTCTTTATGCCTACCAAAGTTACTCCACGTTTATGATAGGCAGTCAGCGAGATTTAGAAGTGGTATGCGCTCATTCAAAAAGGCATCATATGAAACTGCTGGAATGGTGGCCTCTTTTATAGTGACTTTATGAGATGCTTCTCCATGCCCCGCTTAAAAGATTCTGAACTAAGCGTAACTATTGGTCAATGCAATTAGATTGAAGTGACTGTCTTCGCTTTCTAAAATACTCACATTAACATATTTGTTTTTATTTGTCTCATTCGGAAAAGATACCAGACGACAAATAAATCGAAAGGTCACCAGGTTGATGATCGACCTGTGTGTGGTGATGTACACATAAAAATATAAATTCTACTTTTAGCTACAAAAATTCATTAAAATCGTAACATTAATAAAAATACCTCGTGTGAATAAAGTCGAGGAGATTATTGGAGATTACTTTTACCTGTAGTTGGCATTATAAACAATTACAAAGATATAAATAGACTAGCTCGCTGCGGCGCAGTTTCACCCGTGTCTTTGCTTACTGCTCCCGTCACCAGTAGCGTGATGTTACATAATCTTCCTCAAGAAATTAAATTTGAAATTGAATAATTTTTTTTGCGTATGATAGCCCAGGCTATCATACGCAAAAGGCTTCCGCTTTTATTTAAGTATAGATAGATATCCATTGTTGCGGGCCATTAGTCGATTGATGAGGCGAGAACGTGTTTATAACGATTTGTATCGAGCTTATTCCGTTCCGTCATTGGTGTTGAAATTAATTAAATCATATAGTGTTGTCGTCAAATAAATATATAGTCAAAAACTAAGTAAATAACTGTTTAAAAGAACAATAAGATTCTTTTAGTTAATTTCTCGGTCAAATAGCATGGCTGGGCAAGAACTTTCATCATACAGATAAAAGCTGAAATTAATCGTTCATAAGTGGTGATTACCACTTCGATACTATCTATCAGACATTATTATTCAGTTAGTATTTATTTATTATTTATATAAATAAAGTGATTGTAGTATAGTAGGAACTATCCCGACTGAGTCATTTGTATTACAATGAAAATAATTCGGAGAACAAAGACGTTTGTTTTCAAAAAGCATCATCTTTGTTTGACCAGGTACGAGCAGTCTTGAGCTTATATACGTATATTTAGACATTTTATACCTACTTATGTATCAGTTCCATTGCATCTGCATTGCATCTTTCTCATGGTGACAGCGCCAGATACCTATTTAAATAATTTAGTCCTCAGAGTTGATACTAGGAGCGTTGTTCATTTTTCACACATATTATTCAAATATTTGATACCTATGTTTATGAAGGATTAGGCGCACAATGCCTCATTCGCAAATTAATGTTTATGAATAGTCCTGTATCGACTTTATTGCATTTGAAACTTTTTTTTTTTATATAATAGCCTACTAAAGTGACCACCATGCCTGATGGTAAGCAGTCAGTGGAATCCAGAAGTGGCGGCCACTATACAAAAGCCGTCTTAAACTGCTGGTATGGTGGCCTCCACTATGGCGTCTGGGAATGGGGTTAGGGGAAGGGAATGAGGGAGGTGAGGAAAGAGGAACGGGGGGCAATTGGGCCTCCCGCGCTCTTACTCACCGAACGAAACGCAGTAGTACGGATACTACTCTTAAGTCGATCTTCTATGAGAGGGTAGTACTTTCCCCGGACGATCCGGCCCATTCATGCTGAAATCAGCGTGGATCTACTACCGTAAAAATCTCAATCATGAAGTTAACATTTTCTCACGATGACAGCGTAAACTATGGGGAAAAATTAGTCAGAGTTAATAATAGGGTCGTTCTTCATTTTTCATAGAAATATTTTACTGTCCGTTGAGCTTCTGAAATAGTTTCACTTACTCGTACTAACTACGAGTGAGTAGGTACGCACCCTAAATAATAAATAGTCACTCAATTTTAAGGTGCTATTGATCTCATGCTCCTCTTTAACATTTTAATTTGATTTTAGATGTCGACGAGGACTTATAGTGTAACCTAAAGGTCTGGACTTTGCATGTGAGGACATTAGTGTAGTCTATGAAAATAAAAGCCAGTTTGACAATGAACAATAGTATAATAATATGCTCAGGTGGGTGCTGGGTCGGCGCGTTGCTGCGCGAGCTGGGCGGCCGCACAACAGTGGAGCATGAGCGCGGTGAGCGCGTACGCACGGCCTTCGCCGCCGCCTGCGTCGCCGCTCGCGTCTTCCGCTGATAACTCCTCACGTACTGCTAGTAACTATAACAAACAATATACTCTAAGCCAATATAATTTAAAAGGGATAGGGTATGAATTTATTGAATTTTTCTATATGAAAATGTCTTTCTCTGAAACAGAAACCTTCGCATCACCTAGTAAATTAGTAAAAAGTAATAGTGTGCTGTTTAACGACGGAGTTTGATCTATATCTAGGCACAGTCGAGTTAGACTACTTGCCATATCATGTATTTGCTGCGCAGTGAGTTTGGCGGCGAGCTCAGGTGCGGTGTCCCGTGCGGCCGCGAGCAGTGCGTCCGGAGGCAGCGCGGTGCGCAGCGCCGGCGCCAGCATGGCGCTCACGCCGCCCCTCGCCAGCCACGTCGCGCCGCACGCGCCGAACGGGTTGCACGTCTCCAGCGACTGCTTCCTTTACGTCACAGCTGCTCGTCAACAAGTGTACCAGCTCTTTCTTTCTTACCACAATTGTTTGTGAGCAAGAAGGAAGAAATGTCTAATATAAAAGGGTATGCGATAGGAAGATAGTTTTGACTGTGCATTAGTAAATTGAGTGAAATTTTTATTTAATTTCTGTTGTAGAGTGTCGTCTCAATTGGTTCGGGGTTAACTTTTAAATATCTTTATCTAGTTCATGATTCTCTAAATTCGATTTTGTATAATTAAATAATTTGTGCATCTAATTCGTCAATTTCACTTGATGGTAGCTTTTTTTGAACGTAGTTTACTACTATAAAATTGTTATTACACATTGAGTCAACATAATTACATATATTCTTGGACGACTGATTTATATAAATATTTTTGTGCTACACAGCTCTCGTCTCTCCTTTGCTCCTAGCAAATTAGTAAGGTACTAAATCTTTTGTAAACAGACTATAAATATTTTTAGTGCATCTCTGTTATCAAAAAACCTACCGTTTTATAGTTAAGCGCGCATAGAGTATCTGTATATCGTCGTTTCAAATGCGGTACTCAGTTAACATATTTACAAACTTTGACATTGAAAACTATATTAATAAGGATACAAATATAGGTGGTGTTAAATTCTAACACATAGGAGCTAAGAAGGGAGATAGTACTAAACAACGATGAAGACAAGGAAAAAGGAATAACAACAATAAAAATAATTCTCGGAACTAAATATACCAAAATATTTGGATCATAAATTGTTCTTAAGTCTAAATGTAATATTATAAGATTATGGATTATGGATATTATAAGATCCAAACACACCGAAAGGAAACAAAATAAATAAACAACCAGGGATCCACGATCAGGTAAGAGAAAAACATGGTACGAGAGCATTATTTGGTAGAAAAAAAAAACACACATTATTTCTAATAAAGTTTATATTAGGTTTCTGAATGAACATATACGTTCATGCCTGATTACTCTTGAAAGAATCACTTTAAATAGTAATAAATAATATGTAGGTAAAAAGATAATAGAACATCGATAGAAATGAGGCACTCTTTAAATACCTTGAGCGGTGTTCAGCTTCAAATGTTGACGGTTGAATGCGGACAAATGACATTCATAAGTAAATGATAGTTAGAATATGCACGTCCCATAATTACAAGTCTGATTTAGGCCTGACCCTCATTATTAAAGAAAAAATCGATATTTTAGTAGTGGATGCTTTTTGTGGCATTTTTCATGAAATTGTGCTTATTCGTATACGACAAAATTAAAGCCGTTTTCCATAAAAAAGAATTCATCGTAGCACATTAAGAATCAGTAATATTTTAAGAATAAAATGAATGGCTGTTGGTTAAAACAAACCTGGGGGTATGACTGGGTGATGGAGGTAGCGATCTCGATGAGGCATTGGTTTTGGGCGCTGAGAGGGAATGGGCAGAACCGGCGCGCCGAAGTCCAGCTACTAGCGCACTCATTGCTCCACCTCCTATACCATAAAATAGGATTATAATAGCCATTAGTATTCTAGGTAGAAAATGAAGGTACGATATGGAGCTAAAAATGTGATTAGCATCTAATAAACTAATCCTACAAACCGCATAGATGCCGTCAATGTTGTCATCATATCGATTATCATTCATGTCGATTGTGACATCTCAAGTTAGTCGTAGGTAACTGCAGCAGAATTTTTATTAATTTATTTAAAAGATCATTTATGTAAGCTGCAGAAGCTTAGGCTAAGCGTATCTATGCAATGCGGGTCGCAAGTGAATCGTTTATGATAAAGTGATGTGACGCAAATATATACATGTGATGTAGATTGTAGAGATTTGTAAATTACTTGCGCAATTAGTGCAATTTCCCTATTGAAAGCCTTACTAATTGTCCTAAAAGAAACCTGTCTTTTAAAGTAGGTAAATTCTGTATCTGCAGCAGTGTAGACTATATTGGAATTTTGTGTTGCATGGCTTGCGCAGTGCAGATGCTTAGGCATCATAATATTATTATATTCCGTACTCTTAAATTATGTAAGCTTTTAAAATAAGGCTCAATATCATCTCTGTTTTCTGGCTCAAGTGGACAGGGAGAGCATGCAATGCAACTTGCTTTACAAAACTTGAATAGTAAACTTAAATCTTTAGATTGATGTAAGAGCTGTAGGTGGTGCAAAACTTTAAAAACCATGTGTAAGGAGTAGCATAGCTTGATATAGGTCAGTTCATCAGTTGGATTTTTAAAATATCATATTTTGTGAAGACAGTTTTGATTGATTTTGGATATCAAATAGCATTACGGAATTTTGAAATTAGACTTTTACTAATTCAATGCAGTAGCATTGAGTCAAGTGTAAGAAAGATATCAAACATTTTATTTATTTTTTTAACATTAATTAAGCATATGTTACAAAAACGTAATAAAATGAATACATAAATAATAAAAATTAATGAGTTATTTCGCGTTGTTTTGGAAACCATTTTTGTGTTGCCTACGCTAGATAGTAGGTATATGCAATCCTTGGTAACAATCTTAACCAGAGCGTTAAAGGACAAGTGAAAAATATTGCTACATTTATAAGGAACTGAGCGTCTTTAACTAGTCAGTGTTATGTAATTATGAGAATATTAGAATCAGTGTCAATGTAACAAGTGGAATTTTTTTTAAAGTATGTTTTGTCAGTTGCATTGAACTACTCTACAATTTCATCGTATTCATTGCAAACATGTTTCATTAAGTGATTGTTTTAAGATTTTTGATAGATTAAATATTATTCATTTTAAATATTACCATTCCAGTAAAAGGCTGGTATTATTTTATACCTGCCAAACAAAGAACGAGTTCTAATGAAACGAATTGGACGACTTTTGAAGAAAGACGCCTCTTGCTCTATTAAAGAACTGAATAATATTAGGCTTGCTATATTTATATCACGATATATTGGAGAGGTATATTGTAAAAGTAAATTACAGGTATAATGACTTTCATACGGTTTTTGGAATACATTTGGCCGCACAGGTACCTACATTTATTTCAGTGGAAAACGGTACTAGGTGAACATTTCTGCTAACAAACAAAGGAGTTTGCTGGACATTTCACAGACTATACATAAACAAAAATATTTAAATAAAACCTTTGTGTGTGTGGATACATGTCGGGTGAACACGAAGGTGCTAATATAGCGAAAAGTTCCCCGTTCGTCAGCATTCGAATAATTCGTCTGTGCAAAACAAAAATAAACTTATGTTTTATAAATAATATAATGCATAATTTATAAGTTTATAATCCAGTCTTTTTGCTTTTCAGATGATTGGAAATTACCTTTAAACATTTATACTTATTAACTTTATTTCAGATATTTTTTGAATATTTAGGTATGTTTATCATATTTGCGTGTAGAAGAGAGAGACATGTTTTAAAGACTAATAGATGTTAAAATACAGGCAAAAAATAACTACGATTGATCCTCGTGAGTCAAACATATAATTTTATGTAAAATTAAACCAATTAATTGCGCACACAGTAACGGTTTAAAATTACATGAATAGGCATAGTTTATCTTTAAATCTCTTCAATTATAATAACATTTTCTATAAGCCTAATTTGTTGAGTGTATAATATTTTACTTATTTTTCCTGTTAGAAGCCATTGCTGTGAGTCATATAAATAACTAGTTTGTCTAATGTAAACAACCGCCTTTCTTTAACGGTTTGAATGAGTTTAATAAACTTACCCTCTTCATGGACGTCAAGGGAATCTTTTCTTTCGGGTTCGTCATCAGAGTCAGGGTCGGCGATGGAGTCAGCTTCCGTCATGATCAACTCGGGAGGCTGACAGCTTAACGAGTTTAAAGAATCTAGAAAAAAAAATTGCAATATTAATTTTTTTTTGTGTACATGTGTGCTGTGGAGGTGTGACTAATAAATGTGGAATATTCCAAGATTATTGGGTTGATGGAACCGTTTCTATTCATACTATATCACCAATATTATAAACGCGAAAGTTTGTGTGGATGTTTGACCCTTTCATGCAAAAACTACTGAATGGATTTTAATAAAATAAGCGATAAAATAAATGATGGATGACTTTTACATTGCAGAGAATATTAGTTACATTACATAATTCTATGTTATTACCAAGTTTGTAAATATATATTTATAAATTTTTTTGTTCATTATTTATGCAGTATTATTACTCCTGTGGTATTACCTAAACATTAGTATTACTTCATCAACTCTTTTGATTTAAACTTATCATTAGATCGTAGGTACATTCATATAAGTCATACAGATGTTTCTCATTAATCACAATCCAATGAAAAATATGGTATTATGTCTTTAGGAAAAAATAGATAGATATACGCTAACAGGTAGTTATAAACTTTAGTACTACGAGTTCTAGATTGAATATCACTTATATTTACATGATTTTGATGAGTAAGTACCTAGCTAAGTTACGAATCGATATAGGTATTTGCGTGATTAATTGCATTTGTTGAGGACAGTCTATGGAGAGCTAACAGTTTAATAATCATGTGACAGCACTTATAATTAACCAATTTATATTGACTAAATACTTATGAAACTTAAGATTAAAGCAAAACCACGTTTAAAATTATAAATGTTGGCTTCTGTCGATTAAGAAAAGTAAAAATTTGGTCTCGCAAAAGTCCTCTGCTTAGAAGATTTCATAGTGACACTATGTCCCATTCAGACCACCAATTCAGAGAGAGAGAAATCTGTTTTATTCATTGCTTTATCATCAATTTAGGTAAAGTGAAAAGTCAAAAAATGTGCTGCTAACAAAATAAATCTCGCATTATATATTATTACTTACACCGTAGAATCAATAAATACATTATATTAAATAGTGGCAAATGGTAACGCCACAGCTCGATATATCAACAACGTGGAACATAATATTCTTCCGCATGCAGACATGCAACCTTCTAAAAATTTATACGGTTGCCGTGTTGGAAATTGTTTTATCTTTCATTATATATTGCAGAGTATATAATGTTTGTACATAAGCATTTGCGAGTACCTAGTTAATGATGTAAACAGGTAAACAGCAATGCTTTTGTTGGCACATTTTTGCTAAGATTTATTGTAGCTAGTCATATCCTCCTTTCGAAGATGTCACAATGACTGCGGTAATCGGTGTTGTTTTACGCTGTTCTATACAAATAGAATATATTAGATATAAAAATACTATTATCCTTTACGCATTATCAGTAATTAATAAAAAAGCTTAGTTAATATATTAAATAAAAGGTTTTTATGTAATATAACAACTGAGACTGCAAAGCGACAACCGTAATGTCGTCGTCGGATAGTTTTGCCAGCATCGATTTCGTTGTTAAATATTTATCATTAAAAAAGGAAATGTTTTTAAAGGTCACCCGTATAACATAATATATCTACCTACATATATCTTTTAATATAGAATCTAGATCAACCCTTACTTACTAGTTGTAGGTTGTTTGATGATGAGATTCAGATTATCTCAAATATTCAGAACTTTTTAAATGTGTAATAACAATTACCCTAAACACATCACTGCCTAAAACAATAGCAGTACAACTATCTTTGTTTATGTAAATTTATCTTTGACTGTATTAGTAAATAATATAACACATAAAGCAACAGGTGAAAACTGTAAGTATTAGAGAATGTAGACTAAGTGCTTTATAGAAATTATTTGTTATTCTGATATTGAGCCTTCAACGTTAACTGTACAGCTGTGCAGCTCAGGTGCATTGCAGTTGTACTTGGCTCGCCAACTTATATTTTAACTTTGTCCACTTTTGTTTTGTACTATATTTATTACTAGCTGCCCGTAGCGTGGTTTTACGCGCGTCTTAGGTTAATGGTCTGCTCCTATCGCCAGTCACGCTACTGGCGACGGGAGCAGAGCAGTTACATTGCCTATAAACTTCCTTAAGAACTAGGCTATTAGATATATGCAAAAAAAATATTCAAATCCCACTGATAGTTTCAAAAATTAGCGCGTTTAAGCGAACAAACAAACTCTTACGCTTTATATAATAGTACTAGCTGTTGCCCGCGACTTCGTTCGCGTGAAAATTCAGATGTGTGTCTGTATGAGAATATTTCTTACCTAATCTTACGGCAATCGTACATTGTATTAGTAATAAATATCAGTATAATCCGTCTCTAAGGCGAATCCGATTTAAATCTATTCACCCGCTACCACTAAAACAGACGAAATATTGCGATATTTAACGAAACTTGCCACTCCTATTTTCCCACTTAATAAGAAGTTCCTAGTTTGGAAATCGTATTATCAAAACTCCCGTTTAAAAACTATAGAAGCTTTATACAAATTTTATTCCCCTTTATACTCCAGGGAAATGAATTTCGCAAAATTCCGTCTTTGAGAGCACCTATTTCCAAAGTTTGAAACTCCTAGCACTTGTAGTTTCTGAGATTTCGTAATGAGTGAGTGAGTGAGTGACCTTTCGTTTTTATATATGTATAGCTTCTGCCCGCGGCTTCGCTCGCATGAATATAGTTTCTCCAATGGAAATTTTTATGACATGAACATTGTTTAAATACTGTTTTGCATACTATTTTTAATCTAACTCTCTAACCTAAAGATATCGCCCGTAAAACAATATACAATACACAAAGGCAAATTTTCACTACAATAACTTTCCCCTTTCCCTCATTTCCTCTCCCCTTTTTCCCCCTTCCCCTCCCCTCCCCTCCCGTCTTCCTCCCATCTCCCTCACTTTCCCCACACTTCCCCTCACTTTTCCTCACTTCCCACTCACTCACCTCTCACTTACCACTCACTGACTCCTCACTTTCCTCACTTTCCCTTACGTCCCCCTCACTTTCCCCTCACTTACCTGTCACTTGGCCTTCACTTGCCCCTCACTTGATGCCTCCTTACATCCCCATGAGTTGCCTTTTTTTTTTTTTTTTACACAACGCTATCTAGTCTCAAAGTAAGCATATTATATGCTTGTATTATGGGTTCTAGAATACGGATAAACATACTTAAATACTTTTATTTTTGTAAATACATACATATTATACATAGAAACACCCAGACCAATGCAAATAGACATGTTCATGCTACAAACATTTGCACTGAGCGGGAATCGAACCCGCAACCTCTGCGTGGCAGTCCATACACAGCACCACCGAAATACAGAGGCAGTCGATTTCCCCCCTCCCTTTGCCCTGACTTCCCCCTCACTACCCCACACTTTCTCCTCACTTCTCCCTTCCTTTAGCCTTCCCTAGCGGTTTAGGCTGTACGTTGTCTGTCAGTCAGTCAGTCAGTCAGTCAGGACAAAGCCTTTTATAATATGTATGGATGTATGGATTAGACGTATAGCCATCAGGGATCAAAGCATACAGGCTGCTAGGAATGCTAACACGTGATAGAGCCACTTAAAGCTGACCGTGCGAAAAACAGCTAATATTTAGATCCACACCCACAACTTTTAGTGTCTTACCTTGGGCTTTATTAATTAGTCATCGCAAAACATAGGCTCACTGGAAACTGGACTCGTTTAAAACTAAACAAAATATTGTTTAGAGAGGAATAAAACACTATCAGCTATTCCGCAACCTGTTAAAATCTCTGCTGCTATAAGATTTCGTAGTAAATCGACTGCACCGTTGGTCTAGTGGTTAGTGTAACTGACTGCGACGCCGGGTGTCGTGGGTTCGATTCCCGCGGAAGGCAAATATTTGTGTGATGAACATTTGTATTTGTCTTCAGTTTGGGTGTTTTCTATGTATTCTAAGTATGTATTTACAATATAATGTATGTATAAGTATTATATTTCAATTATCTAGTACCCATAATACAAGCTCTGCTTAGCTTGGGACTAGATGACGATGTGTGATAGTGTCCACATATTATTATTATTAAATTAACGAATGTGCGATGTGATTCTTTAAATTGGCATAACTTTTTATTTATGAACCGATTGACATGAAACAAACACTAAATGTTAAGTGAAGCTTACCACAATGTATCAGTGAAAACCATATTTAAATCGGATAAGCCGTTTTTGAGATTAGCGTGAACAAACGCACAGACAAACAGACAAACAGACTAACAGACAAACAGACTAACAGACAAACAGACTAACAGACAAACAGACAAACAGACAAAAATTTTAACAATCATTGTTTTGGGTTCTATTTGCGTGTATAAAGGTCCCAATAATATTTTTTCTCATATATCTTCCATGTACAGACAGCGACCGGTTACATTTTTATTATATGTATAGATAGATAGATAGTTAATCTATCTTTTACAATGTTTTACTTCACCGTAAGCTAGTGATGTCCGAATAATAAACTTCAAAAGTACGTATAAGGTTGAAATAGTTAATCACATTGGTATTTCTCTGTTGTTGCTCATCAACCTGGTGTAAATGCCATTAGACCATCAACACTTTAAAAACAATAATAACCTACATTGCAGACGCCATAATCTCAATTTTATGAAGACGGCGTTTTCCAGCGTCTCAGTAGTTTTCTGCTAAGAATGTGGAGCACCTAGACCGCATGTTTGAGCAACCAATGGTATAATCAAACACATTTCCCTTCCATATTCTTGAATCTGGTAACAAACGACAATGGTTCTTCTGGTTTTGATAAAGACATTACGTTGCTATGTATTGTGGAGTTAAGAATAACAAATATATTTTCATTTATTTCTGTTGGATTGATGGTTTGAAAGACAAAGCAAACACGTGCATTTAAAATTGCGAATATCTGATAAGGTCAACTGCAATTCATTTCGCATTAAACCGGACGAATTAACGATTAATAAATTATATTTTAGTTCTTGAAAATATTAATGTTATAAAATACATTATTTACTTAATTCACTTAAGTATTATTATTATCAATATTAAAATATCTGAAGGTCATCGACCGTTCTGGCTAACACATTCTGTGACGAAAGTATTTGGCGTACTTTCAAACAAAATCACTAAAGAAACAAAATATTGTAGGTACGTGAATTTAATACCTTTAGTAGAATATATTCGATATAAAACATCGTACGAAACAAATTTCAACGTTTTAAAATAGCACTAAGTATAAATGTCGGGCGTAAAGAATTGCTTTGTTTTTTCAGGTTTGGTGAAAATATTTGCGTATAATTTTCTTCATGTTTTGAAACATACACTTTAGTAGGACTACTTACGGCGTAGTATCTTCCGATATATAAACAAGTGGTTAGTAGTACGTTGTTAATCTTATCGTTTTTTGGCAAGGACTCTACCAGCCGCACTAAGTACTAGTAGTGTCGTTATTCTATATTTTTTGGCAACGAGTGCGAAACAGTCCGTATGTCTTTGTTTATGTAGGTACGTTTAATCACACTGAAAGGAATTGAAAGGTACGTCATATCGACCTAAATATTCCGCCAATTTGTCTTATATATTTATTTATTTTTTTTATTTATAAAACTTCATGCACATAGGTACAGAGGCGGACTTAATGCTAAAAGCATTCTCTACCAGTCAACCTTAGGTGATGCAGAGAAAAACGAAGTAGGTGCAGTTAATGAAGCAGAATAAAAAGCTAAGATTGCGATTTAAATTCAGAATATAAAAGGTAACCATAATATAGGAAATAAACGGTAAATATATTAATAATTATATAATACAATATTTACATAGATATAAAGAGAAACACATACATAATATACATAAATTTATAAATAAATAATACAATAATAATAATAAAATTATTATAAGGGAATAATAATATTATACATAAATACACTATACTTATAATATAACTTAGAGAAATTAACGTGACAGCTCCGACAATTTCTCAAAGAGAAGAGCTCGAACCTTAAGTTTAAACACAAAGCGGTTATTGGCCATCCTGACCTCAACAGGAAGTTGATTCCAAAGAAGAACAGCCTGGATAATAAAAGAGGAATGAACAAATCCAGTTGTGTGGGAATGACATGAAAGAAGAAGATTATTGGAAGAACGTAGGTTTCTGTCATGAATGGAACCCAATAATTGAAAGTAGGGAGTTAAATAGGCAGGAGGAGAAGGAGAGTTAAGAATGGAATAGAGAGTTGTGAGAGCACGCATACTACGGCGTTGGCGAATCGGTAACCATTTTAGATCAGAACGATAAGTAGACACGTGATCATACTTACGAAGGTTGAAAATGAATCGAATGCAGTTATTGAGAAGACGGTCATATTTGTTGAGTAGGTCTGCATTCAGGTCATAATAGCATACATCACCATAGTCAATTACAGGCAAGATTATATACTACAGTTCTTGTAAATAAAGTGTTTTTATTTTTGATTGAACTACACTACGTCTAACTCCAATTAGTTATGAATGTTCAACAATATTTCTTAGTCATTATAAGCTCATTACGACTGAATGCTCCAAGCAAGTAGGAATTTGGAAGCAATTCAACTAGTGTTAATGCTGAGTACTTATGTTAAAAGCGAGGACTTTAAAGTTTTGCCCGGGGTAAGAACCTTATCAAATCATAATTATCAAACGGTAGGTATAGGCAAAAGAAATATAGAAGTAAAAAGCAATCTGCTGTTCACCTAACTTATGAATGTCAAAGTACTACAAAGGTAGTTAATGAGAACTTCGTAATATTTCGTATTAGGTAACATTTTAAAACGATCTCTAACTATATAGCTACAGCCGACAACCAGTTGAAAGATTGATTCGTCACCGTCTTTTTCCTGTACTCCAACGTTTCTAAAGCTCAATATCCCATGTAACATACCGTGAGATGAGTGGCCATAACCTCAGCTAAAGGTCATCGTGACTCACGCTAGAAACGAACGTATTCCAGGAAATATATCTGCTTAATACATTAGTGACCATGAGTAATGGTTGGCAAACTACAGTAATAAAATATGACAAGATATTATTATACGATCGGCACTCACCGTGAATGTTTAGTCACGGATAGAAAGTCGTGTTTATTACATGGTTAAATAACCCAATTAATGCCGAAAGGTGTAATATGAACCATATTCTCATGCAGCTAAGATTGGACACACTAAAACGGTGTAAGTTATAAAGTCAGGCTTTTTGATATAACTTATTAATAAAGAGATTAGATTTCGCTACTCGTTTGTGAGTTGCATCCTATCTTTACTATTATTTTGTTTTGAGGAATAGAAACAATTTATACGCGGTACAAATACTTAAATTTTAGGGGTCCTCCTGTAGAAGCAGATATTCAATTACTAAAGTGACTATACACTGAGGTACGGGCAAAATAGGTATATAATCGAGTAAATCACACACGGTGTGACTATAATTGCGTAGACAAAGAAAAGGTCAGCATTTCAGTGGCGATTTAGAATGTTTTTTTTCTATGCGGATACTGACGTCATAATGGACCCTTATAACAAAATTCAAGGTTTTACAGTTCCGGAGACTTCACGACAAGTGAGGTTAAATGATAATAAAATGATTTTATATAATTATAATATTAGCAAATATACGTATATAATTAATACCTAATTTAATATAATTATTTATATTAGGTACTTACAAATTTTAAATTTGTAATATAATAAAATTAGCACCTTGCTTTTTGCTTCATATTGTGTACAGGTACAATGCACACTGTAGGTAAGTAACATCTTATAGAAATAAAAAAATATAATATAAAATAAAGGTACATAGTCAACTGTTAGTATGCAATAAAATTTGTGTATATCACACGTTTAAATATATTGAAGTTAAGTGGTTCATTATTATTGCAAAAGTTGAAAATTCCTTATCCCAATATTCTAATGGAATGGAATGCCAGTGTCGATTCGAAATTTGTCGGTAATTGTAATAGTAATGTTGCTCTTATTACAAAACCCTAAAATAACAGTAACTGGTAAGCAGACACATCACTTGCATTTCCAAGAAAGATACGTTGACGAGTTTTATTTCCTTCCACGGATAATAAATTAAAAAGAGCTAACTTCTGTTTTGTAGTGGTTACGCTCGTCAAAAAAAAAGTGATTTATTTAATACTATTACAGGTCTTTTCGTCTATTGCAGACGATCTATGGCGTGTGTCTGCCTGTAGAACAATTTTTCATGGCTGTTTATACCGATAGATACAAGTATAATTTATTTATTTATGTTTAAAATAACAACATTTAGTTATAATATCAAGTTGGAATAACTATTATAATTACAAACTATAGTTATTCTCAGTGTAACTTGTGAAGAACAGAATGTTATAACAATGTCTTTATGGTTAGCTTAACATGATAAACTAATTTTAATTATTTTTATGAAAGATTGCTTTGATTTGATTAACCAATAAATAATGACAACAAATTAAGATCATTAAACAAACTGTAAATTTTCTGAAATTTGTAGCAAACAGTTGTAATATTCAGAAGGTGCGTAAACATTTAACATTAAAATTATTTAAACAATTTTTTTAGAGAAAACACTATACATTTATTTGTAATGTTTTGCGGGACAACATCGAAGAAAAAGTATTTCATTTAATAATATAATAAACTACAAGTAGTGTACATATGTATCTGCCGAGTTTTATCCATAAGTTCAATGATTTTATGCGTCACAAGTCACAAACATCAGAACATAATGACGAACTTTCACGTTTACGACTATAATATAATGTAGAAATTTTAGTGCTAATATCAATGAGTCATTATGTACTTTTCCAAGTTTATTTTTGAATTTTTTGGTGTAATCCAGTGAAGGAAAATATCGTGAATTATAAAAATATACAGCGTAAGATGCCGTGAGTCAATGTACTCTGATCAATAAAGAACAGCTGTAAAATAATACATGTGATATACCTCGTTCCTGCTTAGGTACACACGGCGAAGACTCTTGGCATTTGGTTACGCATTTCTTGTGACACGATAGACCACAGTTCCTGCACTGCATCGCGTCTTTTAGCCATATCTGTAGAAATAAATATAGCATTTAGCATGTTACACATTTACTGAAGTTGGTATTTTTTTACGGGACAATCCCACCCACATGCCCATCACTGTGACTCCTGTAAGCCAGGATTAACAGTGATATCCAAGAAAAAACACCGAGCTTTGACACTCGGGAGTCCCCGGGACTGCTAAACCTACTGTCTTGGACCCCGCAACGAATTTAATCAGAAGTAAGAGGAGGAGTTGGAAATAAAATGTCCACTTCCCTCCATTGCAAAGCGGGCGACAAATTTAATCTGTATAGGATTATGACCTATTAAAAGAGAGCACCACGGACACGTAATATTAAGGGACCTATGTGAGCTATATCTGATTCCAGTAATATGTATGGCAGAAACGCTTAAACGCACGGAAATTCACCCTAGATGACACAAGATCCTCATAATAAACTGGTCCTGATGTAACTTGTAAACTATTTAACATTATTTCGCGGTCTTTACGCCAAAGACTACACTCCCAAAGAATGTGATGAGCAGACTGTTCTTGATTGGAACACTGACAACTCGGCGAATCAACTAACTTAAACGAAAATAGTTTGCTCTTAAAGTTACCATGACCCGTAAGAAATTGGGCGACACAGTGATCTACCTCTATCCATGTTCCTTCCAACCGCTTTACAACTGATGGAAAAAACTGGTACAGGTGGCGCCCCTTAGTTGAAGTATCCCAGCGCTGCTGCCATTCGCCTATAAGACTCCTATAAACTTCATTTTCTTCTTTAAATAATCTAATGATTTTCTGGCGATCGCGCGATTGTAAGAAGTCACTATTCATGCCTTCGTGAGTTGTATAATACATAGCCGCTCGTCTCTGAACCTCAAGATCAACCGGAAGAACACCTGCCAGTACTGGCAAAGCCTCAGTGCTAACTGTCCTATATGCCTTACACAGAAATATTAACGCAAGACGTTGACTTTGAAGCAATTTGCGCCTTACAGCACCTATAGTTGCCCTATCAGCCCATACAGGCGCCCCATAACACATACTTCCTAAATAAGTAGCACTATAAATTGTTTTAAGAGTATTAAAAGAAAGACCCCATGTTGTTGTTGATATTCTAGTTAAAGCGTAAAAACTATTTTTAGATTTTTCCCCAATTGTAGTGATGTGATTAACAAATGAAAAGTTTCTTTCTAATATGAATCCTAAGTAACAAACTGAATCCCTACTTTTAATGCTAATATTATTAAATTTTATTCGAGGTGGTGTTTTCAGATTTCCTTTTAAAAGAAGCTGAAAAGTTTTGTGAGGAGCGAACAATAATCGGTTACGTTTTCCCCAGTCAGAGACTAGACGTAAACATTTATTCGCTAAATCCTCTAATCCAGCCCTGGTATTAGATTGTATAAGTAACAGGCCATCGTCAGCATATCCAGTTAATGTACAGCCAGTTGGTAATGGCAATGAAAGGAAATCATCAAACCCTAAGTTCCAAAGATACGGCCCTAGCACTGATCCCTGAGGACATCCCATAGTCAATGGCTTCGACACAGCATGGTGACCAAGTTTTAGCTTAGCTGTGCCATGCATAAAATATGTATAAATTAGCGAATATATGTTACTAAAACAACCTCGTGATTTTAATTTCATAAGTAATATTGGCCACCATGCGTTATCGAAGGCACCAGAAATATCTAAGAAAATACCTATCACGTATTGACAAACAGATTTAGTAACAGTTTCCCTAACAGATATAACTGCATCGACTGTTGATCTACCTATTGTAAAGCCAAATTGGTTATCACTAAATTTTACCCCTCCCGGTATAAGCCTAGGAACTACGAGACGTTCTAACAATTTTCCTAATGATGGTAGTAACGTAATTGGTCTATATGACTTAGGGTCGTCTGGTGGCTTGTTGCTACTCTTTGGTATTATTCTAATATACCCACTACGCCAAATACTAAGAAATACACCCTCCCCAATACACCGCCTAAACACACACAGAATTGCATCCCCAGAGATCCTACACGCCTCCTTAATCATTTTATTTGAAATCTTATCATCACCTGAAGCTTTGTTAAGTGGCAGAGATCTAACAATATTAATAAACTCGTCAGTTGATGGTAGGTCTGACATAGGCGACACAGGCGGTACAGCAGCCCATTGTCTGATCTCTTGGTGATACTCAGTGTCGTCCTCCGGCCGATCGTCAGGTATAAGAGTATGCAAAAGATATTTAGTTGTTTCATCTATACCTATAGAATGAGCATTATTGATTTTTATGTTTCCTATGTAAGCAAGTTCAATAGATCTATTAGCTTTGAATTCATGATATATAGGTGACCATGGACCCTCCCTATCAAGCCTATCAACTATTTTACGCAACAAGTTACCTTTAGACTTTTCAACAGCAGCTCTATAACGTGACCTGGCAACCCTAAGAGCAATAAGCGCGTTGTTATAAGTATCGCCCGATATGTTACGTTTCTTAATGGTATTAACCTTTCTACGCGCCCTACGGTAACATCTACGAAGTTCAGCTAAATAATCATTCCACCAATCACATCTACGAGTGCTTGTGACAGATTTTCGGCCAAAAGCAACATCAGCGCAATAGGTAAAAGTATCTGATAAGATCTCAGCACTTTCTTGTGCAGACAGCTCGTTACGAGTGAAGTCTTTAGCATGCATACCAAAAAGAGTACCAAAAAGCTCCCAGTTTCCCCCTCTAGTTTTATATCTAAAGCTAGCAGCATTATCTTGAGGATCCCGCGCCACTCTAGTAGTGAATTCATACACGATTAAACGATGATCACTACACGACGCGTCCGGCAGAACGCGCCACCTATCAATACGAACGCCTCCACAAGAAAGTGTGACGTCAATAGAAGATTCGCCCATTGGGCTCCAGAAAGTAGGTGGTGCATCAGGGGTATTGTGTATGAATAGATTCATTTCTGCAATGAAATCTTCGACAGCACTGCGTCGATCCCTATCAGTTGCCCTATATTTACCATACCATAGCGTAGATGACGCATTGACGTCGGCGCCAATGATAATTTTGTGGCCTGCAAGAGACCGCAAAACGTGGCGAAGATGATGTAGGTGAGGAGCGACAGGATGGGAGTAAAGTGAAGTTGGTATATAAACTTTAAATTCGTTGATTGGTCTTATAAATAATTGTATTTAAGATGTCAGGGGACACCAGGATGGATATAAACCTACACTTTCCATCATGGTACATGATAATAAAATTATATTCAAAAGGTGTACTGTGTGACGATGGGTACTTTTAATAAATATACCTAATAGGAGAGGATGTTAAAGAAGATTCTATGTCTTAGAGTGAACGTTGTTAGAACGTTTTTCACTTTCGTTCTTCTTTCACTTAGAAATAAGTCATCTGCTACCACTATTAAATTTCTACTCCAATAAGTTTCAAAGAAATAATAGTGTCGAATAGCCGCGTATCAACTTAAGGCAGCCTCATGTCGTGCAGCCTCGACTTGAAGCAAACAGCCTCAGTTTGAGGCTGCTCGCTTAGAGGCAAAGGCTCGAGGCACGTTGCCGATCAGATTGAGACGAGCCGCCTCGCTTAATCCGCAACGTGCGTAGTTTAAAACCAAAACCCGGTGGCACCAGACGCGAGACGGGCTCTCCATCAAATGCACGGCTCGAACTGAGGCTCACTTGAGCACGGCAAAAAAAACTACTGAATATGGCTTGGCTCGCGGTGACAAATTTGCATCGTGTTGCGGCGTGCCTCAGGTGGAGGCAGCGTCTCCTCTTACGTGGCTTCGGAGCGAGGCAGCCGTTCGACCCAATGCTGCCTCTAATGGATACGCGGCTAAAGTATGCCACATTACCTTTTTATTGCAGAAGTCGCACTGCGTTGATCTATGAAAGTGCGTTCGTACAAAATCATGACTCGTTCGGGTAGGTTTTGGAGGTTTTGGCAGCACAGGGTCTCTGGATGTCCTAGGGGTCGATCGGACAGCACTAAGACCTTCCCACTCCCACCAAACAAGGGCGTCACCAAAGCATAAACAGGGCTCGAACCCCGCGTGTGATGACAGCTTGTGACTTTTGCTGAAAAGTTAGAGAACTCTTTACCCATTGATATATTTTTTAAGGTCAGTTAAGAACTAGTTCAATAATATCAGTTGGTATATATTTAAGTCAGTATTCGTCAGACATTGTTTCATTATAATTTAATTTAATAACATCATTTAGGTTGACGACATATTAACAGAAGTGCGTAACAGAAGAAAATGTTACATGCGTTCTTAGGATTGGGTGTGACGACTAGTTTATTCAGAGTGTTAAATATAATTTATAATTCTTATTTATTTATTTTATTTTATTTAATTTTTTTTACCACATTTATGTAACATGGTTAAAAATGCGCAATAGATATAGTATAACACAAGGAAAGTGCTTACTTGTAATTAATATGGAAGACATGCAAGAAAAGTGATTTTGTATTATTTAAAACATAAAAACTGCAAAAATGGAATAAAGAACACTAAGTTCCTTGCTTAAGTTTTAGATATAGCTTTTAGGATACAGGCATATCTAGCTGGGTAAATTTGTACTAAACAATCTTACCTAAATTTGATATCGACATCTGGCGGTAAGAACTGATACCTCTTCATGTGGTGTGGAACTGTTGAGTCTTGGCATTCGGCTAGTAACGCAGTCAGTGGTATATTCAAGTATCCTAAAAGAATCTCCTCCTTTTCTCCAGCCACGGTTGCCCAAACATTTATGTTTAAGTACTTATGATTCTCATTCAACTTAAATTCGGTTTCTTCATCGAAAGGTATTATTGGCTTCAGTGGTGTATTCTTAGTCCAAAACATTTGGCATATTTCTACGTGTTCAGTTTGTCTTGGGCCTCCAGTTTCAAATACTGGTTCTTCTTCATCTGCTGCTTCCTTTTCTTGTGTCTTGCATTCAGAGGAGTCTGTTCTTATTATCGGAATGTCGGGATGTTTGATGGTTTTGTTAATAGCAGTGGCTTGTTTTAGGGGTGTGCTGGCTCCAGAGGCAGGTGGTGTGCTCCCGGCTGAGCTATCGGAAGACTTATTTTCTACAGAGCACCGACGTTTCCGAAGGCCAAAATTAGCCGATGGAGGCTGCTCCGAAGGTTTTGACTGTCGCGTTGCTTCCGTTTTTTGTTTGGCTTGTGCATCAGTCTCGTTTTGTGGTTCCGCTGTTTTGGCTGGACTGGATTCTGTATCCTAATATAAATTAAAATAAACACTTAAATTTTGACAAAAAAACTCTTCAAGGTTTATAGTTATTATTGAGATATTCAAATTTCAATTTATATTATAGCAATACCTATTATTAAGACTTTAATTAAATCTTAAACCACATCAAAGTTAATCAGTTACAGAGATATCTAGTGTACTTAGTATATTTGTACTAAAGTGTCTCATATATTTACCTACCACACTAAACTTTTCGAATGGTTTCAAATTTAAACTATAAACATATTAGTATCCTTCTTACCTGTAAGTTAGTCTTGGACGCGGCCGCCCGCATTCCCTGCAGTCTCACACCCTCCATGACTTCGGAGACTCTTCTAAAGGAAAAATTGGGTTTTATGCGTTTTGGTTCATTGGAGTCGTCTCTCCGAGCCACTACACCGCTGCCACCCCGTTTTACTCGCACTGTTACTGCGCGACGTTCTACTAGACGCAGAAGTTTGCCCACCTGAATAATAATATGGTTGTAATTTAATTTTCCAATGAAAAATTTTAAATATTTTTCTTATTACTACGACGTCAAAGAAAAAGATAGTCTCATTACGAGTAACTTAGGGCACACACAGCCTCTTATAGAAATACCTATTTGTAGGCAACATAAATATTTATTTTGACTTACTTTCTCTGAGTAACCATAGTGATGCATCTTAATCATAAAAGTCATAGCTCATTACACCCACCGACCATCACCTTTAGATCACATGTGACGATGTTATATATGAATTCGAAAGAAGGATAATCCTTCTTCTGATTAGCTTACAATAGATGTTAATTGTGCTAATTAGTAAAACATACCTGCGCAACATTATTAACAGGTTTATTATCTATGGCGAGCACTACGTCATCGCGGCGTAGATCAGCACGGTAGGCCGGCGACATCGGTACCACCGTGTCAACCAGCACTGCGCCTACGCCTTGACAACATACGAGCCCTAGTGGACCTGAGACGGCTGGAAGCACGACGTCTAGTACTAGCACGCCGCGGCGAAGCGATACCTAGAAAATACAACAAATTAAAATATAATAAAAATATTACAATTATAACAAACCTATGGTAACTGTCGTTTACTTTACTTTTGTTGGATTATTCCTAATCTGACCCGCAACTGGGTTGGAACGAAATATTTGCCCTTTCACACGTTTGGCAAAACGTACGGTATTCTTTTTGTAGATACTGTAAAAAAAGTATAACACGTCACCTGTATTTATTTGTTATGTGTTAAATTGCTATTAGACTTTTACATTAATTATATTTGCAAGTGGCTTTGTAAGCCCGCAAAGTTAGTGTTAGCGTTAGTATCTCTGAAACTTGTGCTAAAATCGAAGTGGAATTTCAATAGCTGAGAACTTGTGAGAAAAGAAGGTAGGTAGGTACCTACTAAATAGATGAGCGAGAGGAAGGTATGAATATACTAGATAATAGTAAAGCAAATAACACGTTGCAAGTTTCGCTCGCCAAGACTTACGACCAAGAATTTTCCAGGAAAAACGGACATGACATTTAGATACTTTGCGAAACATGCACCGTGTAAAGGACAGAACTGAAAATAGAAACACACATGTGTGTTTAGTGTTTTGTCTACTCATAGAAATATTTATATAAATTAATTGTTGTTAATTATCACGTAACAAGAAAAGTAGTTTAAGGTATATGACTTTTTATATGTAGAAGAGGAAATGAAGCTGGCGATTGTTTTAAATTCCATTGTTATCAGCAAAGTATAGTCTTTGTTCTATTAAAACTAGTTATTTCCTTGTACGTTTAATATACAGACGTAAAAATGTAAATTAATTTGGATAATACTTTACATTTATATAGCCAATTGAGCCACGGAAACTTATTATTATTTCGTTATGTTCTAATTGTATAATTTATTACAGGAATTATTATCAGTGTGATGAGAGTTCCTTATCCTTAGCTCTAAAAAAATTAATCTAATTAATAATATTCTAAGTAAATAAAAATAGAATACCGGTATTTGGTACCCCTAGTTATGGGTCGTGATGGTCCGATGATAGTTTTTCAGTGGGACTTTTCCACTGACTACTGATTAGACAGTATGTTATTTTAACTATCGATAAATGCTATCCACAGAACATCTATTATGTTAGAATGTGGTTCAAGAAAGTGATTTATATGTTACACCGCAGTAATTGGATTAAATTAGATTTAGCTTTTAAATAGATATATCTATACTACATATTAGTTTAGAAAAAAAACTGTAATCTGATTAAACCATTTGAATAAATCCAAAATTCTCACCCATCCATGTGAATCAACAGCTAAGGCGGCTCGTACTGTCGCAACTCCTCCCGACCATTGTAACCTAGTGACTTCCATGAGCCGCACCGTGAGTCTTCCATGTGGAGTCGGTCCATCTTCACCCTCTGTACTTCCTGGATCTGACTTCGGGAAGAACGGTTTGTAGCTGAGAAATGAAACGCCTTACGTAATATTGGGTTTATATACACTTTATCAGGTATAGATATGGTTTGTGGACAGTCGATAAGTATTTATCATTAGATAGATATGCCGATACCCTAAATAAACAATTAGGACAGAATTTATGTTTACTTTTTAATTGAATTTCAAAGTGTTGCTTGAATCGCTAAACAGTTGCATGCTATAATGATTCTTCTGATGGCTCTAACTCATCACTGAACTGGCTGAAAATTTGTTTTCGTATTTTAATGTTAATAAGCATCACAAGGGCGGCTCACGACCGGCTAAGGTGGCGAAAATAACGAACGTCTTTCGCCTGATATGATGATGCAGCATCACTCATTTATATTGATATTGAGTTTAAAGGTAGGTCTTTAAGTTCCAGAGCGATCAAAGCGCCAAGATTTAGATTTCCATTTGAAATTTATTTCATAAGAAATCGTTCGTTATTCCATTATACACATTATACATGGAAAGTTACTATAAGCCTACAAGTTTCCAATCAGAGTTTACAATATCAGACATTGATAAGATAAGAGCCCGGCTCGGAGTGTCCATCAAAACTTGGATGGCTTCTCAATTACTTGCTGAGAAAGTTTACTAACTTTGATTGACATGAACATTGAATTCAAGGAATTAGATTTACCTACTTAGGTAAAGACTATTTCTGTCGTTTTGCCTTAAATGAATAATCTTTTATCTTGCCTGATTTTATCGTGCAAGTAAATTGATTATTTGGTTAAAAAAGGTTGGTACAAGAACTTCGAAATCTTAGAAAGTCGTCAATTATGTGTACTCTTAAATAAATAATTACTTGTAATAAACTAGCCACCCGCCCAGATTGGCACGTGAGATAGGTACGTTTTTGACAACTTATTAAATTTTTTTTATGTACGTACGTATTGGGCATTATGTAATTTTATGTGCTATTATGTTATGTGTATATGTTGATAACCGTAACAAAATCCGTTGATAGCAGGGCAACAGACAGAAGCAAAACAGCTACTTTACCTTATTCCTTTTAGAAAGAAGTAACATCTTACCGTATTTTATAATTTGGCAATGTATGCCTTTGTGCGACAGCTCTCCTAATGTGTGCTGCGACTAAAGAAGCCAGTCTAGGTTTGATCTGCCTCCCTTGGAACCGGCCTCGCACACGGAGCTCTAGTTTTGGTGGTACCTCAAAGGCGAGAGCCCAGTGTGTGTACGGGGTCCGACGGAACATCACCCGAACGTTGCCGCTTAAGCTTTCCACTAAAAACGTGCATTTAAAAAAAATGTTGCTAAGTTATTTTAGCCAGTCATGAAGTTTTATTGCATTTTTAAAATCTACAAGAACTAACGAATACGAACCATAAATCTTCATGTCGATTGAAAACAATTATACCTACGTATCATGTATCATAATAATAGATTATTATCTATTTCGATATACGCGTGTTTATGAAACGACCTCGAACTTGGTAGGTTGTTTCAACAAATTAAATAGAAAGTTAATTTATTCTGTAGGCACAATACGGCTAGGTAGGTACTTGAAAACTTTAATGGCTCCTAAATTATTAAAAAGTTACCTGGATTTTTTTTTAATATGGCTCTAAGGAAATTAATTTTATAAAATTGTTTTCATTATTTAACCCTATGTTTATAGAAAAAAGCATTTGTCTTTGGTTCTAGATTTGAAATTAGTTTACTTATCTTTACATTTACTTCAAATACTTTAAATTATAGTCTTCCTGCCCATGCAACCCTCTCTTCCATTTCGTTTTATCGCCGAGATAGTTCTTATAGATAGCAAACGCCGCATATAAAAATAAAGTAGATATTTTAAATTTAACAAGTAGGTACTTACCTGTGATAGATATGTTAGCAATCTTCCCCAGTAACATGACGGCGTCGACATCGATCCTGAAGTTGCCGTCATACGCTAAGTCGAATCTCAGGTCTAATGACCTCAGTCTTGCACCATCTTCCTCCAACTCGCCCGTTAACAAGCGAAGGTTTGTGATGCTGGGAAACTCCGTGCCCACTTCTAGGGAGCGAAGCTGTGTGGATCAAAATATTAAGCTAAATACATTTATTTCATAGCAATTTATGATTTTTGATCTCAGGTAACAAAAGACACATAATTATCTATCTTACAAAAATACCTACACAAACACACGTGTTTACTATGATTTAGTTTAATCAAAATACCCTCGATTTACTGTTTAAACTACCTACCTAAACTTCTAGAAAATAACATATCTTTAATTTTCGACGAAAAAGACAAGAATCGTATAAAAATTACCAAAAAACTGCATAGTATTAACGATGTTTAAAATTATAAAATTAATGTCGTTTATCGTATCTAAATTTCTACTTAAATTCTGAACACACAATATCCCTGTATTCTTGTTTAGCGAGGTAATGTTGATATTTCTTGTCGGAAGACGCCACAAAACCACATGACAAACGTTAACAAATCGACATTCAGACCGCGCCGCGTAACCGCAAATCGCCGAGGATATTATTTAGGAGATTTATGTCGCTACCAATTCTGTTCCAGCCTAAGGATACAAGTAAATATGAAGGAAACCTTACAGATTCATAAGGTAATAAATTTTCCTTAGTTATCGTTGAAGATCATAATTATATAAATAAAACAATTCAGGTGAGTATGTGTAACTAAATAAATATCCTAACTCATAGAAATTCTCTAAAAAAAGGTCACAAAATTTATTAATTTTTACCTTGGCTTCATCCGAGAAAAACATGTAGTAATACGAAAAATGTTTTATAGGACTACTATTATCTTTTTGCATGTACCTATATGATATATATACACCTACCTGTCTATTTGACTACATCTCAATAAAAGCATTGAGTCTCAGGAGACTAGACTCATACATGACAGTAAACAACTGTCCGCAAAGAAATTTGCATAGTTTTAATATCTATACTATTAAATACATCAGAATAGTTTTTTTTTTGTTTGAACGCACTAATCTCTGGAACTACCATTCGGAATTGAATAATTATTTTTGCGTATAATAATAGCCCAGTTCTTGAAGAAGGTTACAGGCTATATAACATCACGCTACTGGCGTCGGGAGCAGATCAGTAAGCAATGACGCGAGTGAAACCGCGCCGCGGAAACCGCGTGTCTGATAGATGTTCGTGCGTTTTACTGTTTTCATTTCAACTAAATATCCAACAGTAATAATATAAGTGATATTTTACCTATTTCTCAACAATATTAGGTAAAAGAAAAAACATTTTTCAAGAACTATCTAAATATTAACAAGCTTTCGACCTTCAGAAGTTTGAATAACAAAAATAATGTCCATGGTAGGCTGGACTTTTATACCGGTCACGTTATTAAATAAAGAACCAATACAGCTATTGTCTGGAAGACTCTGGATAATTATCTCTGAAGAAAAACACGGATTAGATACCTACATTAATATCAAATGTAGAATTCTGAGAATATATTACTGGTTTTTATTTTTTAAACTAGTGACTATCGTTATTTAGATAGATACCTATCTATCTAGAGTGATGCTTAGTCATATTCTACCATTTTATTAATGATAATGGTGAAGGAATAACGCAAGAGATACAATTTTAGCAAAAAACTAGTTTTTACATGGTTTCTATGGTAATCACTTCACCGCAGCATCTCTTGGCCCCTGGTGATATTTTATTTGGATAATGGTGATACGCAAGTCATACGAGATAAAAACACTTTGTATAAAACTAAGTTAAACGAACATCATGTCATCCTTGGTTCGTTTTTTGCACACAACATTATGTATGCTTACAGGCTACATAGGCGGATCAATATGAAATTAGAGGTCGGTTTTTACAGTTTATTGCTTACTGAATAGGGCACTTCCGCGTCGTAAGTCGTGAATATTCGCAATTGGTGGGTTGCTGGTACGTCGGCCGCACAGTTAATCCATAAATAAAATTTATATTGCGTTATTCGTACGTATGATGCGTTAATTAACAGCTAAATTAAATCGTTGAATTGAGGTTGGATGATAAATATAAGTACTTTGTGTGTACTAAGGTTTTGATACTGGTTTATTATAATTTAGTGAATACTACCTTGAAACGGCATCAGCCTTTATGAGTTACGTTTCACCGGTTATGTTTGGTTTAGGACTCATGACATAGTGCTTAAATGTAAATGTCTAGTTTAACAATCGAAGTCGAATTGGAAGTCGATCGTAGGAAACCGCAGGTTATAAAAAAATATAAAATAGTTTCACTCTGAATACTTCTGTATTCAGTGTGAAACCATTTTATATTTTTTTCTACTCAAGTTTGGCGTTGTCTGAGGATAAAAACATCATTATGTGATGTGTCAAAAGTGCAAATGGATTCAATTAAATTTTTACGAGCGATGTTTGTCATTCGATTTTATTACAACATTAAAAATTCATTATCGTAGACATCATCACATCTGATAATTAAAAAGTGGTTGTCATGGCGTCAGTCGGCTTTGCTTATTTTTCAATGAATGGAAACCTTTTTTTTTTACATACTTCTTTATAAAAATTCAGAAGTTATATTTTAATCAAAAATTATCACTTTAGAATTGGTAGGTACCCTTTTTGCGTTACGTAAGAAAGAAACGATCCTAGCTAATTAAGTTACGTTTTATCGCGAATTAAAAGGTTAAATGGCAGAATAAACGAGAGAAACAACTTGGAATGAATCGTTGATGTATAGGTAATTAATGTATTTGTATGGGTACTAGGTACCAAGTACCTACATTATTCATTCGGTGAAATGTATAGTCAACAATGTATTGAAAACAGAGAAAACTTTTGATAATAACTGTCGGCATTTGAATGCATGTCACATAACAATCGAAACTTTGGAGGAGGGAACGTTACAGAAACTGTATAATAGCGAAGCGTAAACAGCATGAGAGAAACTTAGTTTTGCCTGAGATGTGCAAATCGGTCAGATTTGCACATCTATAGCGTTACAAAGCTCGATCGAGGTAGTATTGTCGATAATATCTTTAGCCATGTTACCTAGGTAGGTACATGTATTTATTAGAGCTTATTAAGTAAGCAACATCCAATTAAAATTGTTAATGAAGTGGAAGTATAATAAGGGGGAGGGAAACCTCATTAGACTCGTTATACATTGTGAATAGGGGTAGGTACAAACTAGAAACCTTCTATAGCTATGAATAAGAGCGTCATGAACTAGCTACTATCTATCTATAGTCCTATATGATTAGCTGACAAAATACTGTTAGTAGTTTTACAGAGACACCACTAGTTAGTCAGCCGACTTCTGCAAATGTCTTCGATGCCTCGGAGACGTAGCTATCGAAGAGTTGCTTGCTTACTTACAGAAAAGACTGGCTTTCTTTTCGTCTTTTTTCGACTAATTAATACTGCGTTATTTGACCAGGCAGTCGAGAAAAATTTGAGAAAAATCTATATCATAGTTGTCACTAACGTTGCAAAACGGTACATGTGATCAGTGTTCGGGCAACTGGTACAAGCGTATCCGTGTTGCTTGTCGTCAAACTGTACCGACTGCGAGAGTCGAGATATGTCTAGATATACTTAAAGACACTATGATTTGTTCGACCGTCGACTTTACCCTAGCGTAAGGCTTTACAAATAAAACGAAACACTAACATTTAATCAGCTTTACTAAATTATTACATTCTGAATCACTTCTTGATGATAGATTTTATTTTGAGAACTCTCACATATGTACGTACTGTTGGTTCAATCAGTTCAATCTGTTGATTTGATTATGGCATTAACACTTTGGCTCTATAAGTACCTACTGAGAAATGATAGATATATCCAGTATAATTTATATTGTCAAATTGAATTAGGAGCAAGGGTGTGACTACCTAGTAGTCGTAAAGGCATACATTTATTCAATAATCGGGGTCAGCTATAGGAAATGGATTTTATTGGCTAAAGACAAAGTTAGATCTATGAGTTCCGTCTGACCATAATTGATTTCTATTACTATTTCCGCAGGCGTCGATTGACTTTGAAATAACACAAACTAATCTAGTTAAGTTGTGCAGATATATCTTTTGCTGTTTTAACAGAGGATACCTACTCTATATTATATTTTGTATTTCATTGACGCAATAAATGCCTAGAAATATCGTTATAAATATTTTAAACCGAATGAATAGTAACTTGTGATCTCTGTATTTTTTAATAGACCTTAGTATGAGTACCTACCTATTTATAAATACAGCAATAAAGTAGGTAAATATATCTATGCTGTTTTCCTAATGGTTTGGCCTTTACGACAGGGTGAACATTATGAAAACGAGTCTAAAACCTGGCAATGAAATGGATACAATATTCACATAAATTTCACATACAGAAGGTACATGAAGTGCTTAAATATTCCTGCTCCTCATTCTTAACAAGTTAAGTGGTCGTACTCGTACTATTAGGAACGTTTTTATGATTACACCTATAACTGGACGCGGATAAAAACACTCGATTGCATGACTGCTCTCTAAGTGCAATAATCCTAGAACTTAACAAAGCATTACCGTAAGTGATTCAAAGATCTTCCCCGATGAGGTCTTGGCGAGGAGCTCGGCTAGTTCCGTAGCCATTCGTCTGCGCAGCCAGCGAGTGTCAGCAGTACTTTGTTGGAATATGAACTGCAGCATTGCGTTCAACGCTCCTTCTGGTGTAGTGCCTGCGCCACGTGTCAGCTCGTTTAAAATCTCCTGTTGAACAAAATAATAAATGATAAAATATTGAGGGCTGGTTGTGACCAGCTTTGTCAGATACAGCCGTTGCAGGCTATATATTATTTCGTTTGAGACTAATAGAAGAGTCAAGATGCGAGAGCAGATGCAGGTGCAGTCATAACTATGACTGCGTTTTATCTTTGGTAAGCTGTCGTGAATGACAAGATTCATCACTTGTAAGACTTACGTAACATCTATGTAACATTGTAATTCATCAGTGTTATATTTTACATACTTTAATTTTCAGACAGGCAGTTAAAAGCCAGTTGTTTTAGTTGTTAATGCCAGTATTGACTGTTACTCCCGACTAGTGGTAAAGTTTACTGAACTATTCTGCACCTAAACCCACCTACCTATGAATAACTTATAAATATAGGTACCTACTTATTTTAAATGAACTATTATACTGACGACTGACGTACCTACATTTTAACATCAGCCGTGAAAATAGTAGGTACCTATAAATTAACAGACGGTTCAATGGCTTGAAGACAATCATAAAAGCATAATATTCGAATACTAAAGGATCGCTAAGGTTTCTATTTACATTAAAATTGTGAATAAGAAAAGCACCATAATTATAAAAGGTAGCTCATTTTGCTTCAAGCAGGTTTCGTTTATAACGATTCCTTTAATGTAAAAATAACAGAACGATTTCAGTTTTTATATCCAAAACGATAGAAAAGCGAAAGAATATTGTCTTGTATTTTCATGAGCTACGGAAAATGAATCAACGACTGATGTTAAGATAAATAATAAATATTTTTTTTCGATCGATCGACGACATTTTGCTGCGGTCGCAGTATGCGCTAGCCTTAAGAAAGCACCAGAGGCCCTAGACAAGTGGCAAAGATTTCTATTATATTTATAGAATAGATTAAAAAATGTATGTGATTGAGAGAAGCTAACGCCAACGCTTATGTCAATCTCATACATTTATTAATCTTTTCTATGAATAGAATAGCGGTCTATGCTTCTTGTCTAGGGTCTCTGAATAAACAGCAAAGCTTACTGTGTTCTAAGTATCATTTTATTGCCGTCACCAAACCGCCTGCAAAGCGTAGTGACTATGCTAAACACCTTGGCATGCCTTTTGGACCTATATTCTGCAGTGGAGGTTTTGAACCTGATAATTTGCTGTACCTACCTACATATGCAAGTGTAGTATTCACTTTTAAACTTGATTATTAATGTTATTGACACTTTTCCTCTAAGCCTCATTAATTTGACCATACTAAAAGTACCTGGTCTATAGATAGATAATTGATATGTAGGTATATTATAAACTGGCTCGTATTCCATTTCGATACAAGGTCAGGTCGTATCGACCATCAAAAGCCTTCGTAATTATTATTGGACTACTTATACTTACTTTATAAAATGAAATATTTACCATTACTTAATATTATAAATGCACCAGTGACTGTCTGTCTGTCTGTTACTCTTTCACGCCTAAACCACTGCACCGATTTTGATGAAATTTGGCAAAGGTATAGAATAGACATTGGGAAACATCATAGATTAGATATATCATTTATCACAAAAAAATGACTTGAAGATGTTGAATTAGGGGGTGAAAGTTTGTATGGAAAATGCGATATTAACGACATTCACGCGGGCGAAGCTGCGGGTACCAGCTAGACCCAAAAATTGATTCTAAACCAGACAGTAGACACATTCTAAGGGTACCTTGAGCATTATCGACTTACGGTGAATCAAATCATCGTGAAGAAACCTAAACTAAACAAGTAAAATATTGTATAAATAGATCTACGTATATGATTGATAAATGATATTTAAGTACAAGAAAAAAATATAGGTACTAAAGCGTGAAATGTCCAATCTGCCTTGGGCAAGTGTAGTAATCATTGTTCATGCCTTACAGTGTAAATATAATGGGCTAGGACGATACCTACATCAAACCTTATAGATTATCATCATAGTTATTTCAGTTTTAAGTACTAGTAATAAAATTATCCAAGAAATCTCCTATGTCGAAATAAAAACTCGCAGAGATTCCCCCAACGTACAATCTTCTGTTTATAGCCTATTCCAATCCAAAAAATCATTTTGTAAATGTTACTTCAATATACTTATGGTTAGGTTGCTCTTCAATAAAGTTGAGTAACGTCAGAACTTTGACCACGATCGATCAATTAACTAACAAGTAGGTAATTACTTACATCACCGATATGTGCGATATTGTTGTACTTATACGTTAGTTTTACGATCCATTACAAGAATATTGATGTTGATTTATCGTGGAATTTCAGCTATATCTATTCTATCTATTGTTTGTTAAGTTATTTATATATTATATTAAGTAAAGAGTTACTCCTCTTTACTAAAGTATCGAAGCAATTACTGTTTCAATGCCTCTATAACCTCTATTTACTTCAAAGTAAAGTTAAGTACGGTGCTTTTTTTGGTACTTAGTACTTTTGAATGTATTTTTAGTATTTCGATACGTAAGTACCAACCTTACAGAAACGGTTAGGGTTATTCACCAACTCGACACGAGAGACTGGACACGCGTGTGTCCAGTTGGTGAAATTGGAAATTAGTATCATTTATTATTTCGTCATCTGGGTACGCCAAGATTTTAACGCGTGTCCACTTAGTGAAATTTTAATTAAATTATTTTTATGTTTTCGTCTACTGGACACACCTAGTTTTCTTGAAAAGAAAAAGTACGGTCAGGTTAATAATCGCATATGGCAAGTTTTGAAATAAAACACCTGTGTAACAATCAAATATTTATATTAGATGATTTATTAATATAAAGACAAGCATAGATAGTTAAATCTACACAATCTTAATAATATAACTAATAATTTAAAATCATTACTCGATATTCAAACACAAATCAAATAAGGACATACATACTTTAACTTATATTTACAGAAAAATATATTTTCTATTTTTGACCTATATCAGGAAAAACATGAAACTACCTATGAGAATGAACACCATGATCGCAGACACTGCTAGAGAGTTTGAATCAAGAAAATTTAGAATCGGCCACTGTATCGAAAAAAAAACAAATTTACACACGCGTGTCCAGTCTCTCTTGTCGAGTTGGTGAATAACCCAGCGGTTACAATCTAGCACCAGGTTAAAGTATTAGGTGGTTTATCTTTTAAACTAATAGAATAAACATATTTATGACTTACTAACTTTGAACTTCAAAACAACGCAGTTTTTTACAAGACACCTCTCGCACAGAGAATTTAGGAAACAAACCCTACTGTGTCGCTTGGGACATTACGAACATACAATTAACGGACACACACGGTGTCGGTAGTAGATCCACGCTGGTTTCAGCATGAATAGCCCGGATCGTCCGGGAAAGTACTACTTTCTCATAGAAGATTGACGTAAGAGTAGCAGTATCCGTACTATTGCGTTTCGTTCGGTGAGTGAGAGCGCCGGAGGCGCAATTGCTCCCTTTTCCTCAGTCCTCACCTCCCTCTTTCCCTTTCCCTAGCCCCATTCCCAGCCACCATAGTGGAGGCCATCATACCAGCAGTTTCGGACGATGGCTTTTGGTACGGTGGCCACCACTTCTGGACTCCACTGACTGCTTACCATCAGGCGGGGTGGAGTCACTTTGGTACGCTAATATAAAAAAATAAAACAAAAATAACACACAGTCAGGCAGTTAGTATTAAACACAAAAAACTATTAGGAATAATTAAAAATAAACACAGAAACTGTAGGTGTGTTATTCAGAAGTGTTTATTCAGTCTCTTACTTATAGGATAGATCTCAAACAAAGTGCTTGTTTTGGACGTCGTATCGCGGTTTGAGGTAGAACAACTGTTCTACCTCAAATCAGTTTCGGTTACCTTCTTGTCAACTGACAAGAAGGTAACCGAAACTGATTTAGTTACGTACTGACTAAACAACTCTATCAAAAGTAGGTTGCTTAATACAACAGTCAATAGAATAGCGTATACAAACTACGAGTTAACAATAAAAAAACATGCACAAACAATAAAAGCGGCCCGTGTAAAATTATGATGTCTATGACTTATTCGTTATAGACAATTTCAAATTACATCATAATCTTTCCTTTCTGCGTTCTACACTACCGTAGATGTTATAAGCATGAGTCTTACAAAGATTAGAAACGCAATAGGTAGGTAGGTATTGCTATGCTATGAATACATAGCAAAAACAATAGAGCCGAGAGAAGTCCTCTCAGCTCTATAATCTGTAAAATATAATATATTATATATATTATATATAATTCTATTTCCTAATACTCCTCTCTATATTTATACTTAATATATTACCTTAGTTCATCAACAACTGAAATATTAATTAGCTTCAGCTTCCATGTGCGGATCGACGAACAAACTCTAGAAAGTTTCTCTCAGAGATTTATTTAATACGTAAGCAGGTTCATTAATAAAGGTTTTACTAACAAAGTGTGTTCCATTTCTACAGTTATTTCCTTAGCAGAAAAAGCAAAGTAATTTGATATATCGATAGATTTGATAAAATATAAAACTTACAACCTAGTCGCCCTTATTCTACCTCAGAGTACAGGATAAAAATAAAGGTGCTCAGATCACTTAGTCGCGTTATATCTCATGTTTGATAAAAAATTAATTATAAACACAACCGATTTCGGTCATGGTGACCTCTTTTCTTTAGTCCTATTAAATTTAACACAATATTAGTGTAAAGCTATTTATTTCATCTACCTATACCTACCTATCTTCCATTCTCACACGGCTCGGATCGAAACGGGGTGATGTACAGAATTCTTGATGAGGTATTTTATTTTTGTACAGATTATATTCACATTGCCTGTTTTATGTTATGTTTTTAACTTAATTTTTAGACGAAAACACGTTCATCACAGGACCATTAGGATCTTCAGTTTGATTATGATGATGTAGATAAAGAACTTAAAGTTAATAAGTACCAAAGTATTTGTTACAATTAATAAAGAAATGATATCACAGGGTTTGACATAAAATATCTAAAACAAGGCTCAGGCCAGTCATGTCGTACTCATTGATTGTACCAATAATTAATGAGCCACAAATAAAGAAACGTGTTACACTATAAGTCGCTTATAAACGATACAATTTAATAGACGTTTATGACGTCACACTTCATCAACCACAATTTATATTGACACGGTTTAGTTGAATTTAATCCTAATATTATGATTTTATTATATAAATATTAATATTATAAATGTAAAAGTTTGTGTGTGTATGTGTGTATTGGTGTGTATTGGTATTTTTATTTTTTTGGAATCAACAAACAGTAACACATTAAGTCTTATGAGCTAAATTAACTAATTACATCATACAAATGTGCAACCCACAACGTTGTCCACGGTATATATAAGAGGAACCTGCTACAAGCTGATTTGAAAAAAATAAATTTGTTTATAATCTAGTCTTATATATTATATAATAATGTTTATGTTAAAAACATATAAAAATACAATACAATTACAGCTACGTCATTTTAATGGTGTTGATGAGACAATTGTGAAATATAGAAGCACGCAAAGAGAAGATGTCAAGTCCTGTGAATAATTTATTATAATTATTAGTAATGCGGCGTAGGGGTGCGCGGACTCCTGCATTGGTTCTACACGAGGTAACTGCAAAAACAGGACGCGCGCGCACCTCTCGTTTCATCACACTTCTGGGCACATAGTAATGTATTCTGTTGTTTAAGTCGGAGCAGTCGTATCTGTGATTACATACATCATAGAGAAACATAGTCTCTAGATATAACCTTCTGGACTTTAGACTCATTACATTAAATTTCCCAAGTAAATCCTCATATGACGGACAGTACCGGTGGCATCTATAACTAATAGATTTAAGAAATTTACGCTGGACCTTTTCTAAACTATCTACATATTTATTATATAGATATGGTATGTAGATAGATTCGGTGCCAGGGACGGACATAGGCTTTTTATGCCGAAAATTAGTCTGGTTCCCGAGGGATACACCAAAACATATATTACACGCGGGCGAACCCGTGGTGCGTAGCTAGTTTAATTATATTTCGAACAAAATTGGGGTCTGAGGGCGTAATTAAAGCTCTTTATTTGGAACGTGATAAACACTGATGAAAATATAACGAAACGTAGGTAATTAATGAGCCTACACTAGGTTTTCTGTGTTATAGGTAGGTACACACATAGCTTCAGGCCTTTTTTCCCCGAAGGGGTAGGCAGATGTGAATAGCACTTTCGTTTAGCTACAAATAAGAATTGCTCGACATTCAGGGATCACGAAGACATTTGCACCACCAAACCACCGAGGAAATGTTGCCTCGGTGTGTCGATGGTACTATCTACAGCCTTATGTTATATTTGTGTAATCAGACTGATGTTGGGTTACGTGTAAATAGTGCGGGTTTGTCGGTTAGAAATAAAAATATTAGCGAAAACAACAGGTTACTTACTTTTGTGTGTTTAACGTGTCGTTAACATTTATGTAATGTTTATTATCAAATTAAACTGCTACTAAATGTAATGCGGAATAATTTGGACAATTTATTACATTTCGCATTTTTTGTGTTAAAGGGGTAGGGGCCTAATCAAATATATCTTTTCGGAAATGTTTATTTGAGTTGAATGTCATAAAACTTAGCCTGACATAGACTAAACTTTGTGACAATTACAGATAATGGACACAAAATGCACCCAAACACTGAACAAATATTTATTTATCCCACAATGTACGAGTAGGTACCTATACGAACAAATATTTACCTCGTTCGGGAATCAAAACTTTACTATAATATCTTGCAGAACAGCTGCGCCACAGAGTTAGTCAATCTCAGTTTCATCGTCAAGTCAGCACAATTTAAAAAAATCACATCAGTGCCAAAGTCAAATCTAGTTACACCAAAAATGTCTATAAGTCGGTACCATTGAATATCACTTTCTATCAAAAAAAATTAAAAGCAATACACAAGTTGTTATCTTTGTAACACTGATTTTATTTTGTTGACATCAAACACCGGCCGACATAAACGGCATTTACGATGTGTTTACAGGAGGTATATATTATGGCGGATCTAAATCCTTTTGGGTCAGTATATATGTGTCGTAACTATTGAAAAACTCGTGGCAATAAACCTACATATTAACTAGTTTTTTGCAATATCATCACTTTATATTTAAGCTCGTGTTTTCTATGGCCACATAATCACTGTTTAACTTAAATGTTATTAAATGATGCACTTAGTTGTAATTTAGAATAACGTAGGTAAATTTGCATTGCGTTAATATAATGTTGTTAATGAACCAGACGTATTAAATTAAAATTCTCTATTTATTTTGACTACGGGAAGCCAATGAATCGTCTAACCCATACTAATTTATAAAATGGAAGAGTTTGTTTGTTTGTTTGAATGCGCTAATATCTGGAACTACCTGCCAGTCGGATTTGGATAATTGTTTTTCGATTTGAATAATTGTTTTTTTAGTTTTTGAGGAAGGTTATAAGTGACTGGTAACGTCAGCAGAGCGGTAACCAAAGATTTAACTTAGCACGGGTGAAACCGCGCAGCATAAAGCTAGTATTTGTATAACCAGGGTAAAGGCCTCTTTCCAAACAAAGAAGGCATGAGCATTAATTACTACACTTGCTCGGGGCGGCTTAGTTAATTACTGACACAGTCTACAAATTATGTGTAAATGAATTCAAGACAGACTGCTGGTATTCGATAAACACATTTGACAGGCGACATAGGTAAGTACCTACTTACCTTAATCTAAATTTGCTTGAAAATAGCTCCAAGGTACCTGTACATTAAATTCCATAACTTATTCAATCACGTAAATCGGATGAAAAGTCTGATAAGTAATTACGTTTCATAAAATCGAAAAGTACTGTAAGTACGTCTATAAGTATACCTATATATGTATTTCTAAGAGTGACCTGGTAAATTTAATGGATGTTTGATGATTTAGAATCTACCTACAACATGAAACAATATTTTTGTTTTCAAATTGTTGTATACCTAATTACTTACTATTTGGCTCTTGAATCCTACATCCTACTAATATTATAAATGCGAAAGATTGTGTGTGTTTGTGCGTGTGCGTGTGCATGTGCGTAGCGTGTGCGTGTGCGTGTGCGTGTGCGTGTGCGTGTGCGTGTGCGTGTGCGTGTGCGTGTGCGTGTGCGTGTGCGTGTGCGTGTGCGTGTGCGTGTGCGTGTGCGTGTGCGTGTGCGTGTGCGTTACGTTTGTGTGTGTATGTAAATAATATTAAAATATGGGACGCTCAGCGTCTAAAAACAATTATTTAAGTACATATTATTTGATACGTCCATGTTTTCAAGCACTTTTGCGATTTGCAGCGAGCACAAGCGATTTAGAGAAAGAGGTCACTCGTTGAGTCCAACTCGGCTGGGCAGCGTTCGAGAAGCTACAACATATCTTCTCGTCCACACTTCTGCAGTGTCTCAAGAACAAGGTCTTTGACCAATGTGGAGCACATACAGCAGAGACGTGGAAGATTGAACGAGCTGTGTTCGGCGTCTCACTTCGTGATTGTTTAACTGATGTGGCTCACAAAGTTGCTTTACTGAAGTGGCAATGGGCAGGACACATAACTCACAGTACTGACAGCACAAAGGACCAAGAAGACCGATGACCTATACATATAAGGGTGGCGAGCAACCGATGGATAAGAGCGGCTCACGATCGGTCAAGGTGGCGAAAATTGGAGGAGACCTATGTCCAGCAGTTCGGCTGTTATGATGAGCCGTGGCTTTTTACTACACTAGACCGGATTCCCATGAAAAAAGTTTAAGTGTACCTACATATATTTTTTTACTGGTACGTTCTTAATTTAATTATTTTAACGCTCCAGAGATTAAATGGGCCGAATTTAAAAGAGATTGATGGCGGGCTCTACATTTTAACAGCTACCGTCGCTGCTAAATACTTAATATAAATACAAGTCTATTTGAATTTTTTCTGGATAGTAAATAGTCTTACACAGACTCTGAAAGTATTACGTACACGGAACGTGGAAACCGGGTCTTACTTGAGGCGCTCCTTGCTTGCCGGTGGGAACAAGGTACGTGACTCTGCTAATATTAATATTTTGTACTTGACTTTACTACACTATTTGATTTGCAATAGAAAAATTTGCTTATTGAAACAAAAATGTTGAGGTTACGTTTTATTTGTAGATATGAAAACGCCGCGCAGCATGCATGTTTGACCAGTGTAGTTTTCTTAAAAATAAAATTGTTTACTTACCGGTGGTAACGTAACCGGCAAGGTGAAATCTTCTTGCACTTGTGTCTTCTTCTCAAAAGGTCGTATATAGTAGAAGATGAGCACAAGAGGCACCGACAGAGCGGACACCGCCCCGAACGCCACCGCCATCAACAGCCACGTCCAGTCCGGCATTTTGTTCTAGTGGTGTTAACTGTGGAAGAAAAATATACCTAGATGAAGTATTATAAAATTTATTATAAGATTAAGTAGAACTTATAAAATTATCTTGGTTCTCCTCACTAAACAATGTAATAATGTAATGCTTAAATTGTATCATTACTAGTTTGACAACCTCTGTGCGTTGGTGGTAATGTTTATGAACTGCCACGCAGAGGTCGCGGGTTCGATTCCCGCTCAGTGCAAATATTTGTGTGCGTGAACATGGCTGTTTGCATTGGTCTGGGTGTTTCTATGTAATAATATGTATGTATCACAAAATAAAAAAGTATATAAGTATGTTTATCCGCATTCTAGAACCCCTATCACAAGCTATTAATATATGCTTACTTTGGGTCTAGATGGCGTTGTGTGGTTGTTCTGGTAATATTTATAAGTTGCGCACAGTAATGCACAGCATGCTCGATTCTCCTCCCTCACTGATGTACCTAACATTATATTATCGCGGTGAGGGAGCAAATTGAGTTTTTTTTATAAATCTCGTCTTTCTGTTGTCAAAAATGAATAGAGTGATTAGAAGTTATTTTAAAAGGCTGTGGTACCTACCTAGTGGTGGCAGTTGTTATAAATATAAATAACCTTTACATACGCAATGAGCTATGATGTTTTCTACAAATGAAGTCGCTGGAAATATGTCCAGTTGCGAATCTGTCCAGTTGCTATGGAGAATACATTTTTGCATGTCGGGTAAGTACTTCTTTATTAAAAGTAATGTTCAAAACGCTTATTGCTCCCTGAATGATTGTCCATTCTTTGATTTGTCTTTACGGACGTTTATAATACCATTATAATCCTAGACCCAGAAATATTCAAAATATCATAAGTACTTATAAGAATTCTAAGAACTCTTCATACAAACACCAATGCCTCCTCTATCTAAATGGTCCTTGCCATAAGAGGCTTACTGTTAGGTTTGCAAACAAACCGTTGCCTGTTAAACATCTACTTAGTTGTTTATATTGACCGTGCATTATATTGCATATTATATCTATTCATAATAGTTGATAAAAGCTTATATTTCAACAGGATTAGGTTTTATTAAAGTTCTTATTTTAATATTGCGCAGATTGATCGAGAAACGGCACGTGATGAACAAAATACCATTCACTCTTATTCACCGTAGAAAAAAATAGTGTATAAATATAGCAGATGTTTTTCTTTGTGAAATTTAATATGGGTTATAATTTCGAAGTGCCTTATAAAAAGTTGCGAATAACAAAATTGTAGAAACTCGGCAATGAACGAGGCCAGGTTTACAGTTCAGAGGTCAGGAAACAAAAAGAAAACGGCTTTATTTTATTAATCCGTAGGCAAAGAGAAACGTGACTTGAATATATTATAACGTAGTATGTACCTACTTATCACTTCTTTTTCAAATAAGTAGATATTCTTAGCGGCATCAGCATAGGATTTACGTTTTATAAATTAAAAATGAACAAATAAATATGGTGCATAAAATAACATTTTTTACACTTAATTTTTTCCAATTATGTATATTGTAGGAGGTACCTCGTTATTTCGTTTTCATATATTTTGTATTATGATCTTATTATATTTCGCGAATATTTTATCAAAACAAAATCTACCTTGGGGTATAAAATATACAGTTCATTTTGTTATGCCCACAAAAACATACGGTAAAAAGTAAATTCTTGTTAGTTTCCGCGCAATGAATTGGATCGCCCAGGGAAGCTCTTATTAATATAGGCGTAAAGTATTAGTTGCCAATGTTGTGAATGTTTTTTTGCTCGTTGAGTCCAATTTTCCCCTCAATCCTCTTCTTTTTATCTTTTCCTTCCTCATCTCCTTTTCTCTACATAGTTAGCAACACTTGGTTGTGTTTTCTAAGCATTGTTCTGCAATGCTCAGAAAACAGCCATACCCATAGTTTACGTTTACGATTTACTATCAGATAATTTTACCAAAAACAGTATAAAAAAGTCTACCCATATAAGGTTCAGAAAATCTGGATAGCATTAGAGCTATATAGGCATAGATGATTGGTTTAATGCAATTGCTATATGGGCATAGATGATTGGTTTAATGCAATTTCGCTTGGCCTGGCGAATTTAAACTGTTTATAGCACCTGAGCACTCACCTCTAAAAGTCGAGTAAATCCTGGCTAAAATAAAACAAGATTTAAACGCAAATCGGTTGGACTAATTAGGTTAAGACGCGATAGAGAAAATCGTGGTGCTAGCTCGTCCTATTTATAATAGGTTTATTTAGATTAACACAGAATGATTTATTATTAATGAAATATTAACAGATACATTTCTTTATATACTCACTTAACTTTTATACTTTTACTCGTAAAGGGGATGTATGGCTTTGTATCTATTTTAGCGGTAAAAGCGGTCGCCTAGTCAACCAATTGTCGATTCTCTCTCACCCGAGGTATGATGTGACAGGTAGTCTTCTTTGTTTCGAAATATATAATACATATTACCCACATAATTGCTACACAGGAATTGTAACCAAAGAATAATAGCTATCTACATAAATAGGTAGGTATAGCTTTCGAAGATCTTATGATCCGCGATATCACCAAATCTCTACTTAATAAATTGTTAAGTTTGTAAAGCTTTAACATATCTTTAAAATGTTAGAGTTGATATTTGTATAGTTCTGCTACCAACCAAGGTAAACCTTTTAGGTTTAAAGGTTTGAAACACGTTTATTTTGATTAAATTGCTCTGTAGTTTGCGGTAACAAGCGAGACCGCGCAACGTGAGGTTATGGCTATTCCCGGGTTGGGTTGTTCTATTCGGCTGTGAACGGAATATTAAAGTATCGAATTTGTATTTCGAAGTTTTAAATCGCTTAATTAGATGCTCTGAGTAGTTTAATTATCGATCATTTTGTGCTGTTAGGTTTCGAAAACTAAGGCTAGCTGATTTTATTAATCTTTCTTTTATTTAAAAATAAACAACTTACGCAGTCGGTGACGAACCCTGTGTATACTGAGGACCTCACAAATGTAGATGAAGCTACAAAGTTAAAATAATTGCAGCGGTAACATAGGTAACTATGTAGTTTTTTTTGCACAAATGTCATGTAAATATTTTGAGAGTTTCGGCTTAGTCACACGGTATAATTAGTAATAAGAAGGTAGTTTAAAGAAATTTATACAAAGCTATAACGTTGCATCGTATCTAATAAGAATTCATTAATGCACCTACTTAATTATGTTTCAGTGTCACACAGTGATAGACTACGTAGATACCTGAGTGTGTAAAGAATTCTTTCCGCCTACATCAATGTTGAAATCTCAAATAAATAATACCATCATACTCTTTTAAGCAGTAGGTAGGTATACTAAGTTTAGATATTATATACCTACGAGTAAACAGAGCTTTATTGGTAAACTTATATATCTGGCACACTTTAGATTCCATGCTGTTTATTGAGTCCCTCTCGACAGAAAAACAAATGCTAAAAATTAAATCTATCTCGTTTACTCTACGTTTTTTTTTGCTAACGGTGATATAAGTGAGAGTTTTAAAGTAGTTACTACATATATGATAGTAAATGTTTTAACCGTTGCTCATGGCTCTTGAAAGTAAAAAGAACACAGCTTATTCCGCTATTAAAAAAAAACGAAGGTAAGCATTGCATTCGCCCAAAACGCAATCTCTTTTGTTTCATATTATAGAAGTCTGAAAACCATTATCCTTCAGCAAGAGCAAAACACTACCAGGGTAGTGTTGTTATTAGCTACAACCAAACAAAACATACATACTGTAAAAATTAAATATGTATCGACTAAGATCAATAAGTCTCAGCGATTGCCGCTAATATATGGCTATTAACAATATATAAAGCGTGAAATTTACCTATTACATTTCACGATATCTTTCAGAGGTCCTATTATAAAATGAAGACAATTTATATAGGCCAATAAAATTTATTGTACCATGACTCACATTCCCACCCTTCCTTATTCCGCGCGTAGTAATATCATGTCCAAGCCATATTTATTGCTACAGACAGATGTTTTATAAGCCTAGTGAATAAATATTAAATATAGCCTTGTCACTAGGCTATTGTAGTTGGCAGATGTCATTTGTTTTATATTTACGTATTTTCCTTGCTCAGGAAGTTTTGCCCAGGCGAAAGTCTTTTATGACAACTACTTAAAAGGATTATTGGTTTCGTTATTCAAATATCACAATGTGACTGCACCGTTGGTCTAGTGGTTAGTGTAACTGACTGCGACACCGGGTGTCGTGGGTTCGATTCCCGTGGAATGCAAATATTTGTGTGATGAACATTTGTATTTGTCTTTAGTCTGGGTGTTCCCTATGTATTCTAAGTATGTTTACTTTGCGCCTTATTTGTACCTTCAAATCACTTCGTGAGTCAGCTAGTCCCGAAATCTTAAAGACAGTATATTTTGCCTTATGCCAATCTATCATAGGATATTGTATCACAGCTTGGGGTGGAGCTAACAAAACACTGCTTCAGATTATAGAGAGAGCCCAAAGAGCTATGCTTAAGGTAATGACAAAGAAACCGTATAGATATCCGACATCCCAACTCTATTCAGACTGTAAAGTTCTTACTGTTCGCCAACTTTTTGTGCTTCAGGCAGTCTTAAGAAAACATAGTACTCTTCCCCCCTCTAACCCAAATAAAAGAACAAACTTACCTTCCGGCACGCAACATAAAACCACTTTTGCAAAACATCATTTTTACGTTTTAGGACCATACATTTACAAGAAAGTTCATAAAGCTCTTAATATATTAGATTTAAATAAACACAAAATTAAAATTAAAGTTACTGAATGGCTTTTACATCAAGACTACACAAGTACCGAGACAATTCTTAGATATATTGCATAATTTCTTTAGCACACACATTCTCTCACATACTGTGGGGTTATGCACTCATACACACAAAACTCCCAAGCACATACATATACACACTCATACACACACACATTCACGCGAACATACACACTCGCACACACGCTCGTAAAATATTTCTAATTGATCCGGCCAAACACTGTCTCTTAGGATACAGGTCTCACCTAGTCTAAGAGTCAGAGTTTAATTCTAGTGTGCATAGATACATACCTGTACCACTAATATTGCTATTATGTATGTAAAATTCTACAATGTAAACACTTGCTACTATGTAACTATGTATTTTTGGTTAATAAATATATTATTATTATTATTATTATTATTATTATGTATTTACAAAAAAAAAATGTATATGTATTATATTTCAGTTATCTGGTACCCATATCACATAGCTTGGGACTAGATGACGGTGTGTGATAGTGTTCACATATTATTATTATTATTCTCTTTATTTATATTTTTCTTATTAATTACATTTTTAAATAGGTAGGTATATATTTATATAAAACAAAAAATACACATTTAAAAATATAAAAAATAGATTACCACCGGCAACGCGACTAGAGTCCAAACTACCAGCGGTTAGGATTCCAGAGAGAGGAACCTCCTAACAATATATGCCGTGTCGAGAAGCACTGCCCTCTGGATCTGGCCCTTGACCCATCCACCTAATGCGAGCCTCTTTAGATGTTGGTCGAGGCTCTTTGCTGTTAAACTATTTACAGTAATGATTATCGGCACAATGACAGCAGAATCCACATCCCACATGTCAATAATCTCATGGGCTAAATCAAGATATTTTATTTGCTTGTCTTTCTCAGCCTTCATGAGCTTCTCGTCATGAGGGACGGTAATATCAGTAAAACAATAACTAGGTACTTATTTATAGGTATTATCAATTTTAATTTGCTAGTAAGATTTTTATAATATTTAGTTATTGAGTATTTACTTGGCACCAACTTCAAAATTATGAAATACTTATTTAATTATTTCTGATTACCTAAATCAAAATATGAATTACTTTGTGCTATGTAAATTTATTTTGTACTTTTTAGTTTCCTTCCTGTTTGAAGTGGGTTTTCTTTTTGTTAAAAATTATTTTATTTTATCATTTTTAGTGATGGGTAGACTTAAATTTTACTTAGGTATCTTTTAGTTTTGCATACACTAAACATTTTGGCATATTGAACCGTATGAAGTAAGCCCGATATGACTGCTGTTGAGGAATTCCCTCGACTGTCTATGGTCACCTGTAATGGCACTTATAACCAATATGGGAGCAAAGTTCTCATCATTAGAAACGAATTAAGTCCAAACACCAGTTAGTTGCTATAAATCGTTGAAGATTTCCCTCGACTGTCTTTGTGCATTATCAGATCATCTCCAAACCTTCACTAAATAGTAGTGCCTTAAAATACTTAATGAAAAACTTAACAAAACAACTAGTCGTCAGTTCGATTTTCGAAAGTTCACCTCGATTTCTCTGGGATGCCATCATCAGATCTTGATATCCTTATTATGGTATCACCCTCGAGATATCTCCTTTCCAACAAAAAAAGAATCATCAAAATCGGTTCATAAACGACGGAGTTATCCGCGAAAACATAAAAAATATATATATATATATACGGTCGAATTGAGAAACCTCCTCCTTTTTTTGAAGTCGGTTAAAAAGTTTTTATTGTAATACTAGAGGTAGAGTAGTACATTTTTCGAAATAATTTAAACAATATGTTTTTTAGGCGATTCTAGTCCAAATTAGCGAATCACGGCTGGAGAAGAACTTTACTAACTATAGGTTGCTTTAGGTAACACAAACTTGGAGGTATTGCGTTGATTGTAGCACTAGTTTTAATTTACCTTGGGAAGGCTCTATTTTTGCGGCAGTAACGAGAAGTGATTTTAGGGTATTCTACTTTTTTAAAACAGGCAATGGAAATGATAGACAAAGGTCCTGTAATATTTTGCTCCATATAACCTTGCTCGCAAATGGGCTAATAATTTATGAAAAAGAAGATTGAGTATCTAAATTTTACATTGTAAATAATATTTTATTAAATAATCGTATAAGAGTGATCAGCTAGCGGTTATTTGAAAGCTCAATTTACATTAAGCTTAGCTAGGTACTAAAAACTTTTTCAGAAATTATTTGCTAGTCATATGTATTTGTACAATAAGTTTACACAATATTCCATCTATCAAATGCACGCACTTAAATGATGATAAGGGCACGGTATTCTTCAAGTACTTCACGTAATCCATCTAATCCTTTGACAAGGCTCATACAAGAGGACGCTACCTATTTTTAGTTAAGAATACTTTTGCTGTAGGTATGCTTACTGAGTAAAATTTTGTATTTGTTCCCTTATAAGTTATATTATAAAAGTCTATATGAAACTCTTAAAATAATATGTGGTAAGTAACAAGAATATGCACATCAACATTGTCCGTCATCGTGAGAAATGCAAACGTTACTAATAAGGTAGCAATTTCAATAATACATTTAGCCCTATTACAAATAAACACACACGCGGTATATACCTACTTCATTATCGGAATCAGACAACCGAATGATGTTCGGAATAAGATATTCTAAGAGGAACTGTCGGAACTTGTCTGAAATAGTAAATTCACTCGGGCGAGACTTCGTTCATTTCAACCCTGAAGAAACAAGAATGCGCGTGCTAAGAAAGCGCCTCAGTTTCAAACTAATGAGTTAAAAATTGAGCATCCGCAATGTGACTACGCGATTCAAGCTCTCACCTATTAACAGAGAACTGAAAAAGTCTTAATTTTAAATTTAGAGGGCGCTAAAATCCTTTACTGCCCGCCTCCCGCCCAACAACTTGTTGGAGTGGCGCCCAGGGTTAAAAAATTCTTAGATCCGGGACTGCGTAAGGGCAAGCTGTCCGAATCACTAATGGACTCTAGTCTACTAGACAGATTTTCATCGTTAACGCAGAATTTGACTTTCAAAGTCTGTTTTATAGTTTTTAATGTTGAGAATGTCCTGCCAAAGAGTGACATGGTAACATCGTCTGATAATTTCTATCGCACGAATTACGGTAATTTCTCCCACGCAGGTGTAACTTCTGAAATCAGTCTGCTGTGGCGATTCCCAACAGCTATGATATGTTCTTTTCCAAATAATGTTTAAAAATATTGTTTTTTATTACAACACGCATTAAACCTAGTGCAAAATAAATCTATTCAAAGCGTCCAATTACTGTTTAGTTTTTTCTAGTTTAAGTGCAACAACGCGTGAAGTCTATTGATAACAAAGAGCTTTAAATATACACAAGTTAAACACATACATATTATATAAAACGTGTATATATATTCCGATTTCAAAGCCAAAATCACGCAGGTGCATACGTAGAGATCGTAACGAAGGGGTGCGGGTGTCACCTCTTTCATCCCTAGTACTCGTATAGTGTACCGCTCGTAACGCGGGCACCAACTTTCTCTAGCTTACGGGTTGGTAAGAAATTGCACAATGCATTGTAAGGACAAGTATTATAAGCTAGGCTTACTTGTCATACGCGGGTTTACTGCTTAAATAATGTGATGATGAATTTTTTTATCGCTTTTATTTTAAATTATGAAATAATTTTGTCTGTGTTAGCCACTTTTCATTGGTTAGCAAAAACTATAATAGGTAGGTATATATATTACAAACAAAAGGAACTTTAATATTTATGAGTTGTACAATATTCTTAGAGATTATCTTTCTGTAAAGTGAGCCGAGCGTAAGCCTGTATCTTAATACGAAAATGTGTCACGGGGCTTGTTTACCTTATCTTTTTGTTATTCATGTTTAGTGTTACCTTCGTCATGCCTGTATTGTGTTACATGTTGTTAGAATGTTATAATATTTTTTTATACTCAGATAAATTTACTGTCTTAGCAATGAGGGTTTTTAGGAAACTTTTCGCCACCAGTTGAAATGAAAGGACTTTCATTCACAAAAACTCAAAATCAAAATTCAAAATTAATTCACAGCTTGAATCAATAGAGCCGTTCACGGTTATCTATCAAAGATCGAAAGCGCTTTGACAGGTCCAAGACATTTCATTGAAATGTGCCTGGATGGTAGAAAGCAAATCCTACAATTTTGCTAATAGTTGTTTTTATTCTGCAATTTATAGTTTGTTTGATTGATAAAACATACAAACGGCGCAACGACAGCAGCCATTTTACAATAGGCTATTTGATAACATTCAAAATATACTACTAATTGTGGTCATCCTCATAAAAAAAAAAATAGCGTAAAAATTTATATTTGACTTTATTTTATAGTAACAAAAATGTGTATTTTTTTAAGAAATAAACTATTTAAATTACTTTATAATTTTTAAAATTTTATCTGGTACGTGAACGGTCTGTTATTGGTTGCAGCTCCGGTGACGTCACACGCAAGTAACATATTACACTTCAACTGCACTGATAAATCCAATGTTTAGGCACATTGTTTACTGGTATGTGACGTCACGCGTGACATTATGTTTGGCGCTATTACAGAAACAGGGTTTTTGGCGCGTTATAGTAAATTCAAACTTCAATATTGTTTTTGTAATAATAAAACAGTAAATATTATTCATAACCATCCGTCTATTCAAAAAAATTTTAAGTTGTTCGAAATGAAAAAAATGTTGAAATTCAATGATCGCAACGACCGGTACGGCTGTAGGTAGGCACGACATCATGAGTTGCCTACCGATGCAAATACCTATACTGAAATAAGCGTTGCTTGTTTCTCCCCTTAGAATTGAGTGATTGTTGTACCTTCTACCTATTTCATTTTTATTTTTACACAGTGGAACAGTGCTGGTCAGAGCAGTGTTCGAGGCAAATCACTTTGAAGCACTTATTCTAGAACGATAATTCGCTTAAATATTCAAAACATGAACAATTAAAATTTCTATGAAGTACTTAATTATCTGATTTGTTAATAAATTTATATTCCTAGATTAAAGATCCTTACTAGTAATACAATACACCTATATCAATTTAAATCAGGTATCTAAATTTTGATATAAAGTAAACCTAGGCAAAATCAGCTTAATCCAATAGGTATTAATAATATTGATCTACTTGGGCCCTCTAAATCTGTAGGTATAATAAAGACGTATTTTAAAGTTCATAAAGAGAGATTTTTAAAGTTTTTAAAGAGTTGTTTATATTTAAACTAAGAGTTGACAGGAATTCAGATATTGATTAAAAATGTCGGTAAGTGAGCAACCAGCTCAGTTGATATGCTGAAAAGGACCCGTTCACCTGTTTGGTGCCTAAATACTAATAAATCTATTTTCAGACAAATAAATTCCCACAAACTGTTTTAACTCTGATGCCGTAAAACATAACGTATTAATTTCGCTTTATTTAAGTCTTGATTCCTATAGTATTGGACACACTGCCATTGAGCAGTAATTTTAGTAATATTGCTTTTAAAATATAATCTAATTCACTCTCAATATTTGTTTAAAATTATTCATCTATCAATTATTATCTATCATAAACTTTGACGACACATTGTAAAAGCCAATCAAAACTTATCTGTTTGTTGTATTAAATCGTTAACATAAAATTACATCTTGCTTGCATTACAAAATTATAATACCCGGTCCTAAGCAAATACAAAATATTCACAGAAATTTTGTCAATCAAAATTGTATTTCCACGATTCAATTACTTATCCCATCAACTTTTAAATCCTATTTTTGTAACGTCTGTCTACGCCGTAGAGGGTCTACGAAATAATATTACGGTTCTTCATGATGTAATATTCTCAAATCACAAGCAGACGTGCGATAACATAATCGTAATGTCAAACGGTTCTAGATTTATATTTACTTCAGTTTGAATATTCTCTACTGAAAGCCAACAAAATGGAACACTAAGAAGGTTAACGCGTCACAGGTATTCTATTGATTTTCTTTAATATCTATTTTTAAGCCTTTGGAAGAGAAGGAAGTCTATTTGAGATTGAGTCATGCATCAGTTACCTGCCACCTTTTTTTTGGTTGGTTACCAAAAACTATTGAATTATAAGGAGCATAAAATACCATTGGCAACTTATCGACGTAAACAATAAAAGTGTCGTGTATCTAACAAGTAATACCCGTGAAATTCTGTGATTTTATGTTTCGCGTGAAAGCGAAGCAACAGATCGACATATTTTATTTAAAAAGTTTCTACTTTTTGTAAACAAGGTTCGGTATAGGGTAAATTTAGTGAGTAAAATTTACATTGTCAACCTATTTTTTATTTATTTCATATTTCTTGTAGGAATAAAAGGACATCATAGATTTACGATAGATTCACCCTACCCTTATCCTCTACATAGAAAATATCAAACATATTACATACGACTGTAAGCTATGTCTTTTATTATCATTTATGAGGAGTACGTGATAGGAGTTCTTAAGAAGTTTAGAATTTTAAACTATAAGAAGGTTAAGTCTTCACTTAGAGTAGCTATATATATAGCTACTCTAAGTGAGTATTATACGTTCTTATAGTAAACTTAGTTCAAAAAATTCCAACAGCCGCAACCGCTTTAGACTATGGAGATAGCCTCAACTATGAGATAAGATAGAATAAGTTAAAGCTAAGTAAGGTCAACTTGGCCTAGATTTATCTAGCTAGCCTTATTTGTTTTGTCCCGTCCGAAAAAGCGAAACGGTCTACCTTTGACTTTTGACTTAGGCTTTGTTTAAACCTGGTGTTAACCTACTGACCCTCGATCTTCACGAGTGAGCTAACGCACCGAACTTGATACTATAACAATGGATATTTGGGTTAGTTTAGCGTAACCTCAAAGATAACTTCAAGGACTTTCGATTCTCCTACTTAAATTTTGCAAGATAAAAATTGCGAGTGTTTAAATTTTAATTCAGAATATCTAAAAATACTTATAGTCTGATTTACATAGAAAAATTCAAATCGTATCAAAGCTACTCGCATAAATCCTATTCCAAAATTATTATGATTACTGTCAAAAGACAAATTAATTTATCTTGTAGGTACAAACGTATACAATTTAAAAGGAAAAGGTATACAGAAAAGGCTTTTGTCCCCAATTCCTTCAAATCATCTCAAATTAAATTTACGAAGATTGTGTTCCCACAAAGCTGACCTTCTTTACTAAATAATAACTTACATTTTTTATTTAAAGGCAACATCTACATAAAATACAATTTGTTTTGGAATTGAAAACATCTTTTGATCTGACAACCAATTTTGCATAACTTTGTGTTACTGACATGATATTAATGAGCCCCACTGAGTTTAACTACTTAAACCATAAATGAAATAGTAGAAGATTGTTTTTTCTTTATTACCATGTTTATTGAATCTAACTTTCACAACTTTATAGCTCCAGTATCGACATGCAACTATACCACAACAAGTAATTATGCAGTATACATAGAGTAAATTGAAGCAATCACTACAAGAGTGTAGCGCTAACTTATTTTCCCAGTTGAGCTGTTTTAAGTGTATTTGTAACACAGACAACGGTACCTATCTAAACTTATCATTTGTAAGCGCTCGCGCCGCCGACACAGAAGTTGTGAAAAAAAAAGCAAATGAATAAAGTATGTATGACTAGTCTTCTATGTCTACTGCATAATTACTTGTTGTGGCATGTCGATACTCGAGCTTTAAAAGTGACCTGAATCAGAATATTGAATACTGTCGTGGTTAAAATCTGTTTTATTACTGTCAAGAAATGTGCTCAACTTTAGCAGAATAGTTGTGTTTTCTACTGCAAGATAGCATTTGTCTGCGAAAGACGGAGGCAGCTGAGATGCGCACAAAACTGTGTTCCTAATGGAAGTGCCTTTCTCAAATGCATCTGCATGCTTTAAAAAACGTATGTAATATAATGTTTACCTTGGTAAAATCCCATCCTAGAGGCGTCAAACCTTCCCGCCCTCAAATAAAAATCCGTCTCTCAAGTCATCATTGGTTTTCACCTGAGTTCATCACTGGTTCCCATTCCCCGTTCCGTTCGCCAGCTGAGCTCAATACTGGTACCACTCCCCGCTTGCTACCTTAGCCCATCACTGGTTCTGGCTCACTACCTTAACTTAGCTCACGTTCTAATGGTCAAGCCGCCTTCCCAAACTCAAATCCTGGATTCGCCACTGAAAGACATCTTACAGACTTACATCATCAAGACTATGCCCCTCTAAGGAGCCGTTTGCAATATAGCTATTTCATTGTAGTCTTTCTTAGGAAAAAAAGGCATTTACTTACACTTACGACTGTGAAAATATAAAACCTTTTAGTAGTAATGTATGTTATTCTTTATTGGCAAAGAGAGATTTTATATCTTTTTAAGACAAAATACTGTTATTATTTAAATCAAAACTGCCTTTCGGAACATCGAATATAAATGACTACCCATTGGACTCCTACACGTTTACTCACAAATACTTCCCCGTAGCGCGTAGAACGTCATTCCTGAAATATTGATTGTGTCCCATTAGCATAATAGGTAATTGTCTACTGTTGAAATGGACACGACCCTCGCCTACAGACATAATAGTCGACGAGTAACTCATACAGTAAGTACTAAGTACAAGGAAACTGATAATACTTAGCACGCTACGGAGATCTACGCAGGTAAATATGTGATACATTATATCGTTATTATAGTACGACCTTATTGACCCGCTAGCTGCGCCCTGCGGCTTCACCCGCGCGAAAATGGTATGGGTACAATTAATGTAAGTCTGATTTTCGGGATAAAAGTATCCTATGCCGTCTCTGGCACCAAATCTATGTGCATACCAATTCTCATCGAAATCGGTTTAATCGTTTAGGCCCTGAGCGGTAACAAACACTCACACACATACACAAAATTTCGCATTTATTTATAACCAGCTGTCCCGGTAAACCTTGTAACGCCTAACAGTCGATCAACATTACTTTATAATAATAATAATAATAATAATATTCTACCACATTCACACAGCGCCATCTAGTCCCAAATTAAGCAATTATATTTGCTTGTGTTATGGGTACTAAACAACTGATATACTACTTATATACATTTTTTTTTTGTAAATACATACATATTATAGATAAATTACACCCAGACACAGAACAAACAATCATGCTCATCACACAAAGGTTTGTCCTGGGTGGGAATCGAACCCACGACCTCCGGCTTAGCAGTCAGGGTCACTAACCACTAGACCAACAGGCCAGTCATTTATGTTTCTAAAATAAACGTAGCCTAAGTTACTCCTTATTACATCAGCTACCTGCCAATAAAAGTCCCGTCAAAATCGGTCCAGCTATTTCAGAGATTAGCCGGAACAAACAGACAGACAGACAGACAGACAAAAATTTGAAAAAATGTTATTTTGGTGTATGTTCCGTTTATATATTCATGTAAGTACATGTAGTAAAAAACGGTTATTTGAATATTCCAAACAAACACTCAACTTTATTATATGTAAGTATAGATATTAGTAGGATTACGGGTACCTAAATGCCTCTTTTTGTTAAATATTAAAGGCATGAATTACTTACCACATTTAACACAAGGCGGATTGACAAATTTAGAATGATGTTTTTCATTGTAGGTACCGAAGTCTAGCATAATTAGGTGTATTTTTTCGTCTTAATGTTATGAATGAGCAAGATAGACTTAGAATTTACTGTTTGGTCTTGTCTTGTTTCGAATCCGCGATTCTTAAAAAATAATGAGAGACGTTATGAGTCTCTTATTACTCTTATTAGAGGCTTGTTACAAGCAGGTATATTCGAAAGGTGTCAATGAAGAATTTTCTTTCTAATGAATTTAAATTCAAAATTTATTTATTTTTCTCAAAATGGTACATTTGTTATAACAATGTAACAGATATACTTACAATCCTTCTTTATTTTTAACTGAGGCAACTGTACCTATTTATATAAATGTATGGTTCCCGTGTCGTATGTCAGTCGAATTGCATAAATTTCAGTATGAAAATCTTTGCAGTCAAGTTAGTTAAAAACATGGATATATACTTAGGTGTTGTAATGTAATCTCAGCCAAAACCGATTGGTGTTTTATCAATTTTAAACTTTGTATCACTGGCTACTAGGTGAACACTTCCAATACTAAGATATAAGATGAAATACACCTTGTATTTCATCTTATACTTTAATGCCGTAGAAAGTCGCTGTTTTTTCCTGTTGTTTTTGGTCCTTTGGCTTGTTCGTGTTTCGTGGTTTTTTCGCTAACTTCTTTTAAACCACGGAATGCATTTTGATTCAATAGTTATTATTGTTCAATGCATTTCTGCCGTAAGTTTTATTTTATAAGAACGTGCGTTTCACGTGCGAAGCACGGGATATCTAGGGATAAATAAATCAACAGTTTTCTTTTATCTATTTCTATATCTTCTCTTTAACTACAAGGAGAGTTCTGAGTATCAGCTCACCTCTAAGCAAAAAGCTAAGTACTTATATTAGAATTTTCAACCACCTCATAACTGTAAAGAGAGTCATAAAAGAAATTTTCCTTTTTGTTGGTTATCTTCGTTTGAGATTAGTCGAAGGCTCCGTACGATTTTATTATTATTTTATGTTAGATAAAGATATTTCTTCATCTTGTTGTCTAAAATCCCTACCGAACAGCTAGATAATACCGCGGCTCAGTTGAGATTGGCCTCTTTTCTGACGTCGACGTCGCACTGGCTAATGAGAATAACTTACCTATCTATTTACCTACCATGTTTAATTTTATTATTCAGTGTTTATATTGTTCTTACTTTATTATGATTGTCTATCTTGTTTCTTTCTTTTTGTAGTAGGTAAGTTTGTCTACTTGAGTAAGATAGGTATCTTTTAATAGAACTCGAATGAGCCTGAGTCACTTTGCATGCTACTTGAAATTTTAACTTCCAAAAATTTTAATAATATAACGGATTAAAAAAAAGAGTTGCCTAAGTTTCTTGCCAGTTCTTCTCATGGCTCTAACTCGTTAGCGAACTGGCTGTAGGTTAATTGGCTGACATTTTGTAATTTTTAACGTTCATAAGTCTTAATATAATTAACCTATATAAATAAATAAATTTGACTTTGACTTTGTACTTAGTCAAGCTGCTTTCAGCTTGACCTATATTGCCAGTACAGTTAGATAATAAAACTAAACATTATTATAACAGAAATGTAATAAACAGATTCATAATAATTAACAAAACGTAAGTAACAGGTGTAATAATCGATACCTATAAGATTTCACGTTTTGATTTGAATAACTAAGACGATTTTTGTTCATCACTTATTCATTCAAGGAATTTTGTACCGAAATAATAATAATAATAATAATAATATTCTACCACATTCACACAACGCCATCTAGCCCCAAATTAAGCAATTATATTTGCTTGTGTTATGGGTACTAAACAACTGATATACTACATAAATACATTTTTTTTTGTAAATACATACATATTATAGATAAATTACACCCAGACACAGAACAAACAATAAAATAAAAAAAAAAAACTTGGTATGAAGACAAACAGAAATAATAAGTAGAATATTGATAGAGGTAAAACCCGCACGACGATTGACCTGTAGATTCCTTCATACCTTATTTATAATTCAGGTTGCTTAGTAAAAACTCGTACGTAAATATTGAAAATATGAAAGTAGAGGACAATCAAGTTGAAAGCATTTTTAAGGACTCATAACAATAATACAACTTGCCGTTTTTTAATCTACCTGTATATGTGTCAATTTTATGTTCTAAAGTATCTAATCGTAAATTAGAATAACACTTTATAAGCGAGCAATCAATAAAGATAGACAAAATTCTGCAACAGATTTTCGTAAACAAGTAACAATTGTGTTAAATTCTTATGGTTCAAATAAACACAAAAATAGATAATGATAATAACTGTTCACTTACCTGTTATTATATTTATCTAAGACAACGAATATTTCTACGACAATCGAAAAACACTTTAACAATTGACATGAAACAATCAACTATTCTAATCGTATGTTATCTTTTATGAAGAAATTTTTTTTACTACATTTTCACGCTAGCCGGGCCGCCCGGCGGCGTTGAATGTCCTTTACATCACTGACACTTAGTAAAATTATTATTTTGTTAAAAAAGAACCTTAACCCTACTGGGCATGCGTGAACCCTCGCCAATTGGACCGGAGCTCACGTATTGGTAATATTAAACCCATTTGGTATGCAATGTACAGCCAGCTGTATTTTGTTAAAAAAATACTTTCAGAACCTACCGTTGGTTTTGATGTTAACGGTCATAATAGTGTTCATAAGTGAGATTTAATGAATCATTGTCATTTCACGTTTATTTTTGTTTCAGTATTCTGTGTATCGTAACATTTTGCTTGCAAAGAGACGCTTGCGCGAAGTACCGATCGATAGCCACCACATGTACTAACTGCAATAGATCTGGAAATAGTGCATTCATCACTCTTAAATCAATCTTATTCGCACTACATAAGGTATTAAATGAATTGCTTTGGTCTATAAAAGGTAGCGTTTCATTCATGAAAGTAGAACAAATTGTTTACATGATAGATAAATGTCAATAAAGTTCAGAACGGTCTTACTGTGAGGGTTAATGTCGTTGATATTTAGAATTATCCAGGTCCTTCGCTCTTTATTATAAGGTCACACTTTCAGGTGAATTGAAATGATATAGAATTATTAGAATTTGATACCAAGGTGTATTCATGTTGAGTTTTGTATGAAGAAGGTTCGTTTATGGATAGGTAGGTTCGGGTTGGTAGTTTCGAATTTCAATTTTATGAATGAGAGAATTTGAGAAATAAGTAGGTACCGACAAAAGTTCAAAGGTAGCTTTTGGCCGTTTTGATCACTGGATCTATCTATCCTGTACACAAAAGTAATGTCTTTTGACGAATTCATCTCCTGCCTATAACTATACATGTATAAATAAGAAGCATTCTGTCGATATTGTTTACCAATACAAATATATTTTATAAGTATGTACTTACTAGATTTCCTTCGTGGTTTCACCCACGCTATTTTACATTTTTGGTTACTTAAGTAGCATCACGCTACACGCGACGGTAGCGGAGTATACTACGCTTCCGTCGCTCGTAGCGAGATGCTGCTTAGCTTATAACCTTCTTTAATAACTGGGCTATCAAATGCAAACAATTATACAAATCCGACTGGTAGTTCCAGAGAATAGCCCGTTTAAACAAACAAACTGTTTCGTTTTATATATTATTACTTAATACATTTTTTTTATAATAAGTAGATAGATACTCTTTTTTGAAAATTATTAGGTACCATCTTCTTAACCGACTTCAAAAAGGAGGAGGTTATCAATTCGGGTCGTATGTTTTTTTTCTATTGCGTCAATCAATATTAAAGTTCATAAGTTGAATTATAATTAGGTTATGAAAACGGTTTCACATCTCTTGTGATTTGCTACGAGCGTAGACATTGTTGCTACGAGTGTCAGAATGCTACTGCTACTGCTGAGTGTAATTAAGTAGCTTCAATCTCTCTAAGTGCTATTTTTTCCCCGACTGTTGAAGTCAAGTAGGGCAATGTTTTTCAAGCGTATGTATGTATTATATTATGTATTTATGTGGGTATATAATACAATGTATGTCTATTTCTTTGGCATGCTCTGCAGATTTAACATACACGTATAAGGTGTAATTAGATTGTGGGAATGACATGGGGTACATAATATTGCAATGTAGCGTCGAGACGAAAAAAAATGGGTTTCTTACTTTTCAGTTTGTTTTAGTCAGGCGGATTTTTGTTTTTTAATCATATAATTTGCTTGTTGAAGATTCGTAGTATAGAACTAAGCAATTATGTTTTTTAGGCTGCTGAAAAAGATTAGTAGGTGGTAGTTATAGTTCCGTAAAATATTGATTCCTGGTAGGTAAATATTTTTTAAATTATTTACTGTTTGTTTATTACTACAAAGTTGAGACAATAGCGATCTACTTAAGAATAAATTTAAGTACCTTCTTAGTTTATGACAAGAAAGAATAGTAATTCATCAACTCGTCCTAATTCTGCAACTCTTCCCACGTTTCTTTTTGTGTGGAACTTTAAACTTAATCAACGTTTGGTACAGTTAATAAGACAAGATATTACAATAATTTTTTGATTTTAATTTCATTTTGTTCACGGCATATTATTTAAAGATAAAAAAATCAGTACTTCGGTATCTACTAAATATTTAAAATTGTTGATTATTTTATTTATAATTATTATCTAAGTATACTATTATATAAAGCGGAAGAGTTTGTTTGTTTGAACGCGTCTCTAGAACTGTTTGTCGGATATGAATAATTTTTTTTGCGTATGATAGCCCAGTTCTTGAGGAAGGTAATAGGCAATAATATTACGCTACTGGCGACGGGAGCGGAGCAGTAAGCAAAGACGCGGAAGAAATCGCGCCGCGGAAAGCTAGTCTATTTATATCTTTGTAATTGTTAATTATTATCTTTATACTGTTGATCTATCTTTGTAACAATTGCTATGATTAAATATTTTATAGCAAATTTCCTTCTTTTTATTATTACCACACTAATACTTTTGCTACTGATTGTATCTTTTCTCATTTTGATAATAATGTGAGACAAACTGAAGAATGTTAATTTATTTTGATTTTCTACAAGTCGTTCTAAATGGGCCGTAGGCTTGTAGAACGAGTTATTGAATTACGCAGAAAGAAAGTGAATAAGTATTAAAAATAATAGGTATTTTAAATTATAAGAACTTAATTTAGAAAAATTTAGGATTAAATAAATTCAGATAAGCACGGCTCCCTCTTTACCTACGTCAGACGTTCTTTGACATTTATTCAAATATTTGAATAAAGAATTAATTTTGAAGTTAGCGAGTAATTGACTGGAAAGAGCGACTTAAATTGCTTCCTAATCATAAATTTCTTTAGAAGTTGTTATAGGTAATTATGTACCTCTTAATACTAAGCATTTTATAAATTAATTTCTTTGGGTATTGGTACCTACCTATCTACATACTGGTGCTAGTGAGTGTTAGTAGTGGTTCACTGCCCTGGTTTATGGTGGCGTTTAATTAACTAACTAGGCAAGCACCATAAGGCCAATGTCACACTGGACAGGACATTGAAGCGTTAAACAGGACTGCGGTTTTTACGTTGTTTCTAATTAAGTATCTGCCAAAATGTCTACGAAAATAGGCATTATATTTCTCCCATGGACAACGCATTCACACACGAGACCTTTAGTGCGAGGTAGTTAGGTAGGTAGATACACGTCGCTCAATCAAACGCGATTGAAACGACATGCGTTCCAGTAGGTATGATATCCGCCCGTGATCTGGATGGCGAGCGATTATTGGTTGGTACCATGATACCGTGACTTAGGTAAGTAGTAGGTACATACCAAAGATCAATTTACTTAGCACACGTAATTCTACCTACCTACCTATTTTTTGTGCTGTGACTGTTTGTTTCACAATCTTATAGGTAGGCTATATGTAGGTACTGCTCTAGTTTCAACGTGGTCCCAGTTGCAAAAAAGCTTGCCAATGACATGTCCAGCGGTTGCGTAAATCATTAGGTATCTAGTCTTTTTCTCCACAGATCTTGTATGTCGAACTTTTTTTTCTATTTCAATGTAAAATCACAGATTACAGAAAACCTACGTTAAACTAATAGGAACTAAGAAACACTACGCTAAGTAGGTACCTACGCATCCGTTGTAAATAATCTAACAGCAGTAGCATTTTACCATCGATCAGTAGCATGATATTAAACCTATTTCTTACAAATCTATACCTACCTACTATTTTAAAAAGCGTAAGAGTTTGTTTGTACGCGCTAGTCTCTGTAACTACCAGTCGGATATGAAAAAATATTTTTGCACATGATAGCCCAGTTTTCGAGGGAGATTATAGGCTATGTAACATTACTCTACTGACAACGGGAGCAGAGTAGACGGAAGCAAAGACGCGGGTGAAACCGCGTGCAGAAAGCTGGTAAATATACTTACTTATAATAATAACCACAAATTTAACGTAACCGTATAATGCTACGTATGAGAGATAAATTCATTACAAACCGTTTTAGCAACTCTAGGTACCTACTTTCGTACGATAAAATACATAGGGAGATATTACATAGGTACCTACCTATACTTTGTAAGTTTGTACAGGAAACGTATCGGGCGTTTATAGGTTTTATAATTGAGTTAAGCAGCATTTATACCTATTTCACTTTGCCTCGCGTAATATCATAAGCGAATATGATCTTAGAAAATAAGGTAGAGATATGTTTTCCTTTTACACAATCCTATATGTGATGTTCGGTTAGGTATACATATACAGAGTGTATACGACGGTTTGATATTAAATGAAGAGGCAGCTGTTACTAGTCCGTATAATGATTTCAAATTAATCGGGAAGTCGGGATGGACAACGGATTCATTAAAATCATTTCCAAATTGGTTTTGTCATGCTTTTTTTACAGTTAATGTTGCCTACGTTAGCTGAAACTGGATAAATTTTTCAGAAGACATAAAAAATGGAATAAAATTAAATCATGTAAATTAAAAAATTAACATTTTATTCGATTTCTAATGATGCACGACATATTTTTTAAACTTAAAAATATCGATTACATACATTCATCTCACTTATTAAATAAATTATTATTTCAACTATGAAACAGTATAAATTTCAACATCACTACAAATCAAGGAGGTTTATCATGTACAATATACTCTTTGTGTTGTGACAGCGACATTATTTATGCATCAGACAAGGCCGCTACGCCCGGCAGAACTTTACCTGAAATTAAAAAAAAAAGGAAAAGTAGTTTAAAATTTGTATTAAGAATATTATACATGATGCAAAAATTCATTACAAACCGTTATTGTATGATACGCACCAAACCACAAAGAATTAAAAAAAAACACTTCGTTACTTTGACTACAAAATGCTTAAATAGATGACTTCACTAACCTTCCAACAGCTCCAAAGAGGCGCCACCTCCAGTAGACACATGAGACACTTTGTCCTCTGTGCCCCATTTAGCGCAGCACGTAGCTGTGTCACCGCCACCTATACCAAATAAACCATCATTAATATTAACTAATACATACTACATTAATAAATACACTAGCGCCAGTCCCTATTTTTTATCAGGATCTATTGACTCCTTTCACTATGCATTGACGAGAAAAAACATATCAATATACAATTTAAAAATGTGTGACAAAGAAAAACATACCAATAATAGTGATAGTTCCATTGGCGGTAGCTTTAACAACGTCCTCCATTAGAGCTCTAGTGCCTCCAGCGAATTTCTCAAATTCGAATACACCAGCAGGTCTGTCAAATAAACATTAATCTTAAGCAATCAAAATTAAATTAAAAATTTAAACAGCATATGTAGCAGTAAAAGATCATACCCATTCCAAACAATTACTTTAGCCCTTGCGATGGGTTCAGCAAAAAGTTCCCTCGATTTAGGCCCGACGTCTAGTCCCATCCAGCCCTCGGGAATGCCTGTTTCAACATCAGCAACACCAGCCTAGATATAGAAAATATAGTAATATGAGAGGTGTTATTAAAAAAAACATTACATAAACTAAATTGCTCTACCTAAGACACCTTGGATGGAGCAGATAAATAATAATAATAATAACACAACAACTACACAGTGCTAACTAGACCCAAAAAAAGCTTAAGATTTCCCTTTTTTTGTAAATACAAAAATTAAAAAAAGAATCATCAAAATCGCTTCATATACGACGAAGTTATGCACGAATAAACATATAAATAATATGAAGATATATGGTAGAATTGAGAAACCTCCTCCTTTAGGCAGTGGTTCGACCGCCGGCGAGAAAACGACTAGCTATCGGCGATTTTATCTCTCAAGAATCGCACAATAGATATACATTCCGAGTCAACAAAAGAGATGCATATATATTTATTTGTATTTTAATATTTAAGTATTCACTGTTTATTTTCTTTATGGTTAAACTTTATTTTTATACTTTTAATTTAGATCATAACTATTTTAGATTTGTATCATTCTGCTTCAATAACTGCACCAACTTTGCTTATCTCTGCATCACCTAAGGTTGACTGGTAGAGAATGCTTATAGCATTAAGTCCGCCTTTGTACCTATGTGCATGAAGTTTAATAAATAAATAAATTAATCAATTAATAGTTGATCGCTGACTGTTCACACTGACAGCAAGGACTCGCTTCAGTAGTTTGTCGCTGAGCGATTAGAGCTATCAAACATAATACTCGCTCAGAGATACTCGTTCAGCGATGCTCGCTCACTTGATCATATATTTACAGTGCGGCATTGAAAGTAGACGTATTTTTTATAAGAACTGTTTTGTGTCCCATGTACAAGGATATTGTCGGTCACATTCAATAAAAAAACTCCTTTATAGTGTCTTGGAACTTGCAACTAAAGTTGATTGTAAACACGTATAACGCGCGCGCAGGTTTGCACAGGACAGAGCGACCGCAGGCGAATGGCGCGAGTAATCGCTCGTCGCACTTGCACACTCGCTAATAGTCCGGCGACAAAACTATCGAAAGTAACACTCGCTTCCCGCTGATTGCCAACTCGTTTATAGTTTTTAGTTCTACTCGTTTCTCGTTCATCGTCGGCGGTCGAACCACTGCCTTATGAAGTTGGTTAATAAATATCTAATAAAACTATTATGAACATGGTTATATGCAGCCCTGCTAGCATTTTTACAATATTACCTGAGCATTCTCATCAAACTTGTCAGCAGTAACAAAGTCGACAGGGAGATGAACTTTCACATTGTTCTTAGCCGCCTTCTCCAATAACTTTCCAACTATTTTAGCTCCTTCAGCGTCATACAATGAGTTACCAATCTAAAAACATTCACAAATTCTAATTGCGTAATATATATTTTAATATTATATGAAATCATGCAAAGTAATGAATTCTACTAAGACAAAATTGAGCTCTATTGCTAAAGAATTAAGAACTATTATTATCATGAGTCATGATAAAAGACATATTATTAAAATTGATTTTCTAGTATGCATGTGGAAAGTTGTAAGAAAGTATCTATAGCATGCTAATTTACAAGTATTTGTTACAGAATGTTGTGTAAAAGAGTTTTTATTCCTTAGGAAGGTTACAGGATACTTACAGGCATGCCCTTGGATTCTTTGAGGAAAGTGTAAGCCATACCACCACCAATGATCATCTCATTGACTTTATCTAGTAAGTTTTCAATCAGAAGAATCTTGTCTGCTACTTTAGCACCACCAAGGATGGCAAGGAAAGGCCTAAAATATGGTACAATTACAAAATAAAAGGATGAATTAATAACAATTTGCTGTTAATAATGGCAAGTAATACATGCACTATTTTTCTTTAATTTAATCTTAGAAGAAAAATCTTCTAACATTGTCAGATCAGTCTTCTGATGCATAGAAGTACTTTCCGAGGTGTGCCTTCTCTACATACATATAAGATATGTTGACAAAAAACTCTTTAATTTTTTAATTTTAACAGTTATTTGTGTTATTAATAATTTTGTTTATTTTCTTGATTAATGTGTAAGTAGATTGCTACATACATATACAATTTCAACTACACAAATAAATTAATATGATTCTTACCTTTCTGGCTCATGCAACGCTTTGGCAAAGTATTGCAGTTCTTTCTTGAGCAAGAAACCACTGGCCCTCTGTTCAAAACCTTCACCCATCATGGAGCTATGAGCTCTGTGTGCTGTGCCTGTTACAAGAGTTATTAGGATATAACTTTAATCACTAATGTTTTTTAATTTAAAATGTTTAATACTATGATAAAATTGTAAGCTATTAATTAAGTGGCCTGAAAAACTGATGGACATAAGCTTCTTGAAAAAAAAGTTTGCTAGATTAATGCACTTTTTAGATATAATTATAATCAATTAATTATGTTTATACACAACACCTTAACCCTGGGATTATTCTGATAAGAAACAATATGTTAAGCTTAGGAAAATTAATTTTAACTTACCAAAAGCATCATTGATGTAAACATCACCCAGTTTCCTCAAGCTTGCTCTGAAGGCTTTGACCTTCTCAGGATCAGCCTTTGCCTTAGCACCAGCAGAGTCTACACCCTTGCCTTCCTCTTCAATGTGAAACCTGAGGTTTTCTAGTAGAATGATAGAGCCTGGTGAAGGATCGGCGCAAGCTGCTTCAACTTCAGGGCCGACACAGTCTGATAAGAAGGTGACATCCCTGGCGCAATAATATGCTGTCATTAGTATGTACATAATAATTTGTCATTTTTAAGTATTTTAATGTAGTTAATCAAATCTAAATCTTGAAAAAATGATAAGATGTGAAATAAAAAAAATGACTTACTTGTTTAGAAGTTTCTTAAGCTCTTCTGCGACCGGCTTCAAGGTATACTTCAGGTTAGCTTGACCATCCGGCCTACCCAGGTGTGACATAAGAACGACAGACTTCGCACCTTTATCCAGAGCATATTTGACTGAATCCAACGCAGCAACAATACGCTGGTTATTTGTGATTACTCCTTCTTTAAGTGGGACATTGAAGTCCACCCTGTTATCAATTAATTTTAATATTGATTACTTGAAACTATTTTTACAAATTAATTATAATTATTGTAAGACATCACATATACCTCATTAAAACGCGCTTGCCGGCTAAGTTGAGAGCATCAATACTCAATTTATTTAGAGCCATGATTATATTTTACAAAAAAATTTCACTCCAGTACAACTTCAAAAATGAGATGACATGACAATAATAACCTTGGTAATGTCAAAGAGGTCAAATATTCTTGCCTATACTAATTTTATATTAAGACTAGCTGAGCTCCACGGCTTCGCCCGCGCCTAAATTAAGTTTGTATCTCTCGGGAACAAGACCAATTTTTGGGACAAAAAGTAACATATGTCCGTCTCCAGCACCGTAGCTATCTACATAAGGATTTTCATCAAAATCGGTTCGGCCAATTAGGCACTGAGTGGTAACAAACACACGCACACAAACTTTCACATTTATAATATTAGTAGGATTAAGTCCTGTACATACTACAAATAAATCTCCATCATTTATTAATCAATAATAATCTGTAATATTTCTAATTTGTGCAAAAGATAAGTTTATTAATCTATTCTTAAATACTGAAAAATTTATCACACGGTAAATCTGTCATTCTAGTATTTTATAAACCATAGACAATTGGCAATTCAGATAGACTGTTGCGGAGGTTAACATTTAAAAAAATAAGTTGAATTATGTTATGTTGCCGATGTTGGCACCACTGACCGCTCTTCGCGAAATATGCACGCATTGAGACGCCCGGAATTAGAATGTTCTTTAAAAATCTACGTTAAAATCCATGTAAAAACTGGAGTGAGTGACAAGTTACGTGTGATACCTATTCCAAAGTTTAATTTAGATTGTTGTTCTCTGTGTATTAGTGACTGTGTTGGGTGACGAACAACGTAAAAAGTAGTGCGTCGAAAGTTGAAACATGGTGCCGCTAGGTCCGGGGCCAGGCCATCCTGCTGCACACCAAACGCACGGTGGGCCCTCCGCCAACCTTTCCGGCCCAAATTCGTTATCACAATCCACTCCACAATCGAACAAGTCTTCAGTGGCGGTAAGTAGCGTCCCGTCATTGTATTTCATTCGTTTGCGTCAGTCTGGCGGGCGGCACATGTTTATGTAACTTCAACTAGGATGAGCACGTGCGATTTGGCGCTAATTTTAATGTTGGTTTCCAGAAGCCGAATTATACGCTCAAATTCACACTTGCGGGACACACGAAGGCTGTGTCGTCGGTTAAATTCAGTCCAAATGGAGAATGGCTGGCAAGCTCCTGTGAGTATATCGCGATATGCATAAATCATAAATAATTAGCTCACTTTTCTTATTTATTTACGTTTGATGAGTCCTATGTTGGCTTGTTTATTTTTTTTTTGATTTGGATAGACCTCTATCTATCAAATCAGTTTTTAATCATTTCATTCAATGAAGATAATTATTATGTGATGCAAGTTTATTTTTAAAATGTCAGGTGTAAATTGTTTTAAACCTTATGTTAATAGCATAGTGTCCATTTTAATGAGCATGTACTTCTGTGAAGCTTTTGTTGCTAAGCGCACTGACTGACAAATTTTAAGATATTTTTATCAACATAGCTCTGGTTTACTGTTACTTGATATTGTGTAAACTTATAAAAGGATGCCTATACTTAGATACTGAAGCAATCTAAGATATCTAAAATATAATGTATGAGATGAGACAAGTGAGTGTATTTTCATGTAGGATTCTTTGTATCATAAATAATCAATGCTAAATGTGTAAATCAAGTTTAGGATAGTACCAATAAAACATTGACCTACTTGCAAGATGCTTTTGCTAGTAGTCATATTAGTTTTAGTTATGTGTATATTCAGCATTATTGAGCCAACAGTTTGAACAAAGGTTGGCCTTGAACTGCAATAGTTAAATTTTAATACCTTAGATACCTTCATACTTATATCATTATATCTGTGTTTCTAATTTTATAATAGTCTGTGAAAATGAATATTTCGGAGTCAAGTTTGTCAGTTTGCAAAATTGTTATCTTTCATTCAAACTTGTAGCAAAATTAATATTTCAATTAATTGTGATAGTCACATAAAAACTTGTTTATGATAATCTTTTTTATAGCTGCATACAACAATGAATAATCTCTTTTGCAGGCTGTTTAATATTCATGATTTTGTTAATGCTAATATTGCCTAAGACAGATTAACATAATTAACTTGAATCTATAGTAATAGTTAAACTTAACTGATTCACACATTTCTTTTTTGTAATATTAGTCACATTCAATCAACAACAACTCAATTTAATTTTGCAACAATTTAGAAAAAGAAATAACAATTTGTGTTTTATTTAAATGATACACAAATAAATTACTTTATCATTCACATTAGAAAATTTTAAAGTTTGTAATAGTTACGAAACTTAGTAAGCTGATTTTTTATCAGAGTATTCATTTGTTGTTACTACGGAACTATCATGTTTAAATTGGAAATAGACAACTGTAAAACTGACTATTAGGGGGACATTAGGGTTAGTCAATTAAGTTTTATAACATGCAAATCACCTATTTTTGATCTAAACTGAGCTCATTACTCTGTAATACTCTATCACTTTAGGAACAACTTGACTGACCTCCTATGTTGATAATAATCATGTTTGAATTTGCAGCCGCTGACAAACTTATTAAGGTGTGGGGTGCTTATGATGGCAAGTTTGAGAAGACAATATCAGGGCACAAGATGGGGATCAGCGATGTGGCTTGGTCATCTGACAGCAGGTTGATAGTTAGTGCCAGTGACGATAAAACATTAAAGGTAAACTATTTATTACTTTTTTTTTGTAATATAGAATGAAAGTAGTCCAGAGATTAGCATGTTTAAACAAACAAACAAACCCTTCCGCTTTATAATTATATATATTATTTATTTTATTTATTTTATTTCTTCATTTATAAGTCTTTCTACATAGTAACCTAATTTTTTAACCTATTAAATAATCACATCACCATCTGCAGATGTTCCCTGATAGACATAGAACTGTGCCAAAGGGAATGTTGATATTGAGTATGTACTTTAGCATTTTTAAGAAATTACAAGTGTAACTGCTACATTGTATTTTGAGTATTCATTGTTTCAAAACAATGATTACTTATGAAACTGTTAAACTACACTACTGGTTTCAAGCAAATAATGTACCCACATTAATTGAGAGTATCCTAAAATTTCATTAACTTATCAAACTACTAATTACATGCTATAGTATCAATTTAACAATATTAAAGGTCATATTCGGATTTGAATATTTCTTTTTGTGTATGATAGCCCAGTTCTTGAGGAAGGTTATAGGCTAGAGCAGTAACCAAAGACGCTGGTGATACAGTGCTGTGGAGAGCTAGTATAATATAATATTTCTTTCTAATATAAATTAAACCCAAAATTTCAATTCCCCAAATTTCGTTTAAAAATTTCTGAACATTATAAAAGAGCTAAAACAAGTGGAAAAGAGCGCGTAATTTATTAGGAACAAAGTTAGTACAGGAGGTCGGGCAGGTGCATATAAAGTACGGGCGGGCCGAGCGACGCGTTTTAGTGGGATGGGGAGAGTGGGGTGGCAACCGCATGTCAATGTGGCCTTTTGAACGCGCGACTTTAGTTGACATTTACAAAAACCGTTTAAAATAGACCGTATAAATAGCTTATAGCGCCTAGCAACCGTGATGCAATCGGGTGCAAAGTTCTCGTTACCATCCCTAAACAATTTTATAACAACGTAACTTTCAATTTTGTTGGTATCTTAGTCTTGGGAAAGTAGTCGTTACCGCATTACGAATGCAATACGCGACGCTTCTTTATTCGATTAAAATTTTCACACAAAGCACTTTGTGAACTGTTTGATAGTTCTGGGCTTAGGAGTGTTGTGTAAACTATTGTCAAGGTAAATTAGACTTTATGTTATAATTCCGCATTTTTCATTGCCCATGGTGTCAGACGAAGAACGGCCCAGCTAAGGGTAACACGCCGCTCATGGACTTCTGCAATGCCAGAGGTCAACGAACCGCTGAGACAAAGGCTTCACTCACATCAAATTTTTACCTTTTTATAGCGTAGGCACTTTGCGTTTGTAATTAAGTACATTGTCAGTAGTCGTTTACTAAAAAATTCATAGTTTATTGTGGCTAAATTTCATTATTGTATAATGACATACTCTTCCAATTCAACCCATTGCTTTGTTAAACTTATTATTATCTGAATACTGTATAGTGTAGATATAGCCTGTTCAGAACAGCGAATGTAGCCTAGTTAAAACTGTTATCAGCTTATTGTTAGTGTTAGGTCAATTAAGTTACCGTATTATTAAGAGCAAAATAACTGAGGCCAAATTTTAGACAAAATAACTTGCAACACATAACATAATTATGACTTTTTCCTGAAGACAGATGTGTTAGGCCCATGTAGTACAGGATCAGCTTATAAAACGTACTGGGCAGAATGCCAAAGTCCCAAGACAGCATTTATTGACAGAGACATACTGAAAACTAATTTTGTACTAGAGATCTAATCTGGAATTCACTGTCTTGCGCTGCCTTTGCACTACGAAGTAGAGTTACATATAATAATTTCTTATAATTATTGCATCCTTTTAACGCTATTTGTTTATACGGCGATAGGTACTTGTTTATAGGTAGGCGGAGACGCCAGAGATGCAGCTAACTGTGTCCCTTGTGATACAGAAGTCTATCACTGTGAGGTGGGCTGTTAGCTCTTTAGCCATCAACAACGCTTCTAAGAAAAATCTTAATTCATATTTTTATAGGAATAAAGTTGAATGTTATTTATTAAGGGCTAATCATGAGAACCACTTTGGGGCGCTGTTATTATTTTTAAGTTTGAATTAATATCCTTCGAGCAAAATCGCGGGCCTCTGCCTAACTATTCTGAGTAACGAGATGATAACGAAATGCGTTGATAAGAAGATTCGAGTAGGTGCATATTTACTTAAATCTATTGCAATCACGGTGCTTGCTTCCTTTGTCGAAACACGCTGGGAAAGTAGATAGTAGTTGACGGGTTACTGAACTGTTTAATATCTTGACTGATAACAATGTTGAGTTGATTAACTAGTCCGGATAAGACGTTTAATATTATATTTTTGGGATCGATAACATTTCAGGGAAACTGATCAGTAAGTAGGTAGATAAAAATTGATTCTAAAATATTTTATGCAAATACTTTTTACCCGGCCAAAAGTTGAAGAATAATATACCTACTTGAATGGTATGTTCGTATGTTTGCCTTTTTTGTGATAGATGATGATGAATATTATTTAATAAATAATTTGTAAAAGTAAAACTAAGCAAAAACATTGCGGCAAAATGTAAAGTGAATCCTAGTTACTGGAGTGTCTAGTTTTTGTAATAAAGTAACATGTAATTTAATAAAACGGTCTAATTTGATTTCTTTTCTATAATCCAATCAATTTAGTTAAAAGAGAAATAGGTAGGCAGGTATCTACACTAGAGTCATCGAAACAAAATCGCACACAAATCTGAAATGCAACCAAATAATCACCACTTTTTGTTTTATAATTTTAAAAGGTAAAAAGGTTTTCAAGTAAAATTTCAGCTGTGTTCACGATAATTCATTGGCATAAAATTACGTTGTATTACTTCAATTTGGGGCTAAGAAGTCACGCGACGATAATTTTAGCTACCGAGTTTGCCGGCTATAATTAGAAATAGTTCTAAAGTATATGTAAATTATGTTTACTTTTTAGATACACTCAAGAGATAATACGTCTTTTAGATTATGTGCTAAAGAAATACCCCAATATTGTATTATCCTTCGTAATCCGAGTTCATAAAAACCATATTTCACTCAGTATAGATATTTATTAGGTACCTATGATATGGCAAAATCACCCAAAAATAGATTGCGACCCTTGTCATAATCATTATTTATGTACGGCTTATTTTCATATTTCAGGTATGGGAGTTGAGTTCGGGTAAATGCCTGAAGACACTAAAAGGACATAGCAACTACGTGTTTTGCTGTAATTTTAATCCACAAAGTAATCTTATTGTATCTGGCAGTTTTGACGAGAGTGTACGAATATGGGATGTAAGAACAGGTATGTCCTATTTAAAAATAAATTAGAATTAACAAAAAACAAAATATGTATGTGTGTGTTGACTCTGTGACGTTTTACCCTACTGCCATTTGCATAATACGGTACTAGAACTTCATAACTCTATCATCAACGCTGGGCCTAACGTAAACTGATAAAATACTTTAACAAACTGACTTGAACCTGTTAAGATTTTTAATGATAATAATGTACTTTAAATTGGCGTGACCGACAGTCACGATCGAAGTTTCACAGAGTGGTTAATCCAAAAATCTTGCATTACGTATTTGTATGAGCAGTTAACACCGCCTTGTGAATACATTTTCACTGCACAACACTGGACTTTAGTCATAATATGAATACGTATGGTAGTTTTCAATATATTGCGTATTATTGATGATATTGTTGACGCAAGGCTCTATCAAGGCTTAGTGTGAATATTTACAGTTTTATACATAAGTATGGCTTGTTGCTTGAGTTAAAACATATTATCAACTTGATTTGTTGAACTAATTTCACGTTTATTAGTAAAATTCATATTACAACAATCGATTGCCGGTTTTGCTACTTGCGGGTTGTTAGACATTGGTATTATCATATGGCCAGATAATAAGTTATTAATATGTATGTAAATATGATTGTTTTCAGGCAAATGTTTAAAGACTTTACCGGCGCATTCAGATCCAGTGTCAGCAGTACACTTTAATAGAGATGGTAGCCTTATTGTATCGTCAAGTTATGATGGACTATGGTAAGTTAATAATAGTTATATGTAGAACAAGACTATACTGATCAAGGTGTTGATCAGATATTGTAATAATTATATTTTTATTGTATCGTTGAACTCGCGCGAAGGTAAATTTTGATCCATTCTTAATCTATACCATGACGTCAGCAAATGATGTTGACCTATTAAAAACTATAACTATTTTTTTTTTCAATATGTTACTTGCGATGACAGCCGAAAGGTGTCATAGTGTTACATTTGCAAAAAGAAAAATAATTATAGAAATTGTTTGATCCAACTGAAATACTTTTTAACTTTTTAGTCGAATTTGGGACACAGCATCAGGACAATGTCTAAAGACGCTAATTGATGACGACAATCCGCCCGTATCGTTTGTGAAATTTTCACCGAACGGCAAATACATTCTCGCAGCTACATTGGATAACACACTAAAGCTGTGGGACTATAGCAGAGGAAAATGTCTCAAAACATATACTGGACATAAAAACGAGAAATATTGCATTTTCGCCAACTTCAGTGTTACTGGTGGCAAGGTAAGCTCTTCATATTTATTACGTAGTTTGATCGTAGGACATGATAATGTTTAATTTGTTTATCAACTGGGTTAGCGCCAGTTGATAACCAAAACGCCAAAATCGATTATGTTTATTGTGTAGTTACGTTTAATTGAGGACTTTAGTTATGCTGAAGATATCACTGCTATTACGATTCTTACAAAATTCATACAAATGCCCGCTCTATGTTATCGACTTTATATGTAAATTTGAAAGTTGATAAATATTAAAATGGTCGCACAGTTACGTCTATCGTTGTTGCTATGCTGTGGCGTCTGACCTTTCGATTTAGAATAATATATTCGGTTAGGTTTGTTGTTCCTTTGTTCACTAGATAAACGATTAGCAATGAGTGTCACTGACATCTAATTATCAAAAATATAAATATATTCTTTTACGATGTTTCTAATCAAACCTATATATAGTCATCTCGTTGATATGTGAAATTTTCGAAAAAA